>LR738709.1:325695867-325947808 GCA_902687465.1 Secale cereale
CCTGCGGAACTGGGCCTTGGGCGGTGCGGCGCCGGCCTGCGGGAGCTGGCGGCTCTTGGTGGCGAAGTGGGGACCGGGGGACCTGCGATCGAACGAGGTGGAGACGGGCCAGGCGCGAGGCGACCTGGGCCCGATGCGGTCGGCGACGAAGTGGTCCGGGGGACCTACGGGCTGGGCCCGATCCGGCGCCTGGGACCTGGCCGAGCAAGGAAAAGGGGCGAGGCCTCCCTGGCGCGCCAGCTCGATGCGGCGTTGACCCGGCCGGTCGATCGATTGGCCAGATCGATCAGCCGGGGCGGCGGCTGGTTCCCTCGGGAGAAGGCCAAGTGGCAGATGGAGTTCTTTGGATCTGAAGAAAAAATGAGGGGAGGAAGGGGAAAGAAGATAGAGATGCAAAAAAAAAAAGACTAGGGTCAATTATAAAGCAGGTTTTTAGGGTTAGGGGGATTTAGGGGTGTTAGGAGCCCTCCGATCGCGATCCGACGGATCCGATCGCGGGGGTAGTCTAGAAGGGCCTAGGAGAAGGTAAAAGACTGCAGTAGGGGTGTTTCCGGAACACAAAGTGAAGGCACTTTGGACCCACACGTACAACGGATGGGATAGCCAACGGAGTCCAAACGCGACGAGATTTGAGAGGCGGGTTGCACACAACAAAACAACAACACACACAACAACCTCGCGGGACACCGGTAACGTTACACGCCCAAACAACAAAGTAGGCCTACGGGACGTCACGGACACGTGAGGGAGCTCCGGAACGCGAAATGGACAACGGGAAGGAACGCGTGGAACCGGATGCAACCGACAACACAAATGCAATGCGATGTACATGTCTACATGATATGATGAATGCCACACACTCACACAACAAAACGACGAAAACCCGAAAGACAAAGAACCCGGAATGGAAATAGATGAAGCCGGAGATATATTATATACCCAAAAGAGAAAAGTAGTACATCCGGGGCATTACACTATACTTTCAGGATTAGTGTAGAACCTAAATAAATGTTATTTGGCATTTGCGTTGAGCATGAATATGATTTGATCATGTTTGTTGCAATACGGTTATTCATTTAAAGTCATAGAATAATTGTTATTTTGTTTACATGAATAAAGCCTTCGATGGTCATACACCCAATGAAAATAGTTTGTTGGATCTCGATCGTAGTGATACACATATTCATAATATTGAAGCCAAAAGATGCAAGGTTAATAATGATAGTGCAACTTATTTATGGCACTGCCGTTTAGGTCATATTGGTGTAAAGCGCATGAAGAAACTCCATAGTGATGGACTTTTGGAATCACTTGATTATGAATCACTTGGTGCTTGCGAACCGTGCCTCATGGGCAAGAGGACTAAAACTCTGTTCTCCGGAACAATGGAGCGAGCAACAAATTTGTTGGAAATCATACAAACTGATGTATGTGGACCGATGAGTGTTGAAGCTCGCGGCGGGTATCATTATTTTCTGACCTTCGCTGATGATTTGAGCAGATATGGGTATATCTACTTGATGAAGCACAAGTCTAAAACATTTGAGGAGTTCAAAGAATTTCAGAGTGAAGTAGAGAATCATCGTAACAAGAAAATAAAGTTTCTACGATCTGATCGTGGAGGTCAATATTTGAGTTATGAGTTTGGTCTTCACTTGAAATAATGTGGAATAGTTTCACAACTCACGCCACCCGGAACACCACAGCGTAGTGGTGTGTCTGAACGTCGTAACCGTACTTTATTAGATATGGTGCGGTCTATGATGTCTCTTACCGATTTACCACTATCGTTTTGGGTTATGCATCAGAGACGGCTGCATTCACGTTAAATAGGGCAACATCTAAATCCGTTGAGATGACACCTTATGAACTGTGGTTTGGCAAGAAACCAAAGTTGTCATTTCTTAAAGTTTGGGGCTGTGATGCATATGTGAAAAAGCTTCAACCTGATAAGCTTGAATCCAAGTCGGAGAAATGTGTCTTCACAGGATACCCAAACGAGACTGTTGGGTACACCTTCTATCATAGATCCGAAGGCAAGATATTTGCCGCTAAGAATGGATCCTTTCTAGAGAAGGAGTTTCTCACGAAAGAAGTGAGTGGGAGGAAAGTGGAACTTGATGATGTAATTGTACCTTCTCCAGAATTGGATAGTAGTACATCACAGAACTAGTTCAAGTGATTCCTACACCAATTAGTGAGGAAGCTCATGAAACTTCGGATCAAGTTACTGCTGAACTTTCTAGATCAACCAGAGTACGTTCTGCGCCAGAGTGGTACGGCAACCCGGTTCTGGAAGTCATGTTACTAGACCATGATGAACCTACGAACTATGAGGAAGCGATGATGAGCCCAGATTCCGCAAAATGGCTTGAGTCCATAAAATCTGAGATGGAATCCATGTATGAGAACAAAGTGTGGACTTTGGTTGACTTTCTCGATGATCGGCAAGCCATTGAAAATAAATGGATCTTCAAGAGGAAGACCGACGCCGATGGTAGTATTACTATCTACAAAGCTCGACTTGTTGCAAATGGTTTTCGACATGTTCAAGGAGTTGACTACGATGAGACTTTCTCACCCGTAGCGATGCTTAAGTCTGTCCGAATCATGTTAGCAATTGCCGCATTTTATGAAATCTGGCAAATGGATAACAAAATTGCATTCTTTAATTTATTTATTAAAGAAGAGTTGTATATGATGCAGCCAGAAGGTTTTGTCAATCCTAAAGGTGCTAACAAAATATGCAAGCTCCAGTAATCCATCTATGGACTGGTGCAAGCTTCTCAGAGTTGGAATATACGCTTTGATAAGTTGATCAGAGCATATAGTTTTATACAGACTTGCAGTGAAGCATGTATTTACAAGAAAGTGAGTGGGAGCACTACAACCTTTCTGATAAGTATATGTGAATGACATATTGTCGGTCAGAAATGATGTAGAATTTTCTGGAAACCATAAAGGAGTGTTTGAAAGGAGTTTACAAAGAAAAACCTTGGTAAATTAGCTTACATATTGAGCATCAAGATCTATAGAGATAGATCAAGACGCTTGATAAGCTTTTTCAATGAGTACATACCTTGACAAGATTTTGAAGTAGTTCAAAATGGAATAGTCAAAGAAAGAGTTTTTGCATGTGTTGCAAGGTGTGAAGTTGAGTAAGACTCAATGCCCGACCACTGCCGAAGATAGAATGAAAGTCATTCTCTATGCCTCAACCATAGGTTCTATAAAGTATGCCATGCTGTATACCAGGCCTATTGTATGCCATGCCCTGATTTTGGCAAGGGAGTACAATTTTCTTTATCTAGGAGTAGATCACTGGACAACGGTCAAAATTATCCTTAGAGGACTAAGGAAATATTTCTCGGTTATGGAGGTCATAAAGAGTTCGTCGTAAAGAGTTACGTCGATGCAAGCTTTAACACTGATCTGGATGAATCTGAGTCTCTATCTGGATACATATTGAAAGTGGGAGCAATTAGCTAAAGTAGCTCCGTGCAGAGCATTGTAGACATAGAAATTTGCAAAATACATACGGATCTAAATGTAACAGACCCGCTGACTAAACTTCTCTCATGAAGCAAAACATGATCACACCTTAGTACTCTTTGGGTGTTAATCACATGCCATTGTGAACTAGATTGTTGACTCTAGTAAACCTTTTGGGTAGTGGTCACATGGCGATGTGAACTATGGGTGTTAATTCACATAACGATGTGAACTATCGGTATTAAATCACATGGCGATGTGAACTAGATTATTGACTCTAGTGCAAATGGGAGACTGAAGGAAATATGCCCTAGAGGCAATAATAAAGTTGTTATTTATATTTCCTTATATCATGATAAATGTTTATTATTCATGCTAGATTTGTATTAACCGGAAACTTAGTACATGTGTGAATACATAGACAAAACAAAGTGTCCCTAGTATGCCTCTACTAGACTAGCTCATTGATCAAAGATGGTTATGTTTCCTAGCCATAGACATGAGTTGTCATTTGGTCAACAGGATCACATCATTAGGAGAATGATGTGATCGACAAGACCCATCCGTTAGCGTAGCACTATGATCGTTTAGTTTTACTGCTATTGCTTTCTTCATGACTTATGCATGTTCCTATGACTATGAGATTATGCAACTCCCGAATACCGGAGGAACACCTTGTGTGCTACCAAACGTCACAATGTAACTGGGTGATTATAAAGATGCTCTACAGGTGTCTCCGAAGGTGCTCGTGGTGTTGGCATAGATCAAGAATAGGATTTTTCACTCCAAGTGTCGGAGAGGTATCTCTGGGCCCTCTCAGTAATACATCATAATAAGCCTTGCAAGCAAACGACTAATGAGTTAGTCACAAGATGATGTATTACAGAACGAGTAAAGAGACTTGCCGGTAACGAGATTAACTAGGTATGGTGATACCGACGATCGAATCTCGGGCAAGTAACATACCGAAGACAAAGGGAACAGCGTATGTTGTTATGCGGTTTGACCGATAAAGATCTTCGTAGAATATGTAGGAACCAATATGAGAATCCAGGTTCCGCTATTGGTTATTGACCAGAGATGTGTCTCGGTCATGTCTACATAGTTCTCGAACTCGTAGGGTCCGCACACTTAACATTTGATGACGATCGGTATTATGAGTTTATGAGTTTTGATGTACTGAAGGTAGTTTGGAGTCCCGTATGAGATCACGGACATGACGAGGAGTATCGGAATGTCCGAGACGTAAAGACCGATATATTGGACGACTATATTTGGACATCGGAAAGGTTCCGAGTGATTCGGGTATTTTTCGGAGTACCGGAGAGTTACGGGAATTCGCTAGGGAGCATATGGGCCTTATTGGGCTTTAGGGGAAAGAGAGAGAGGAGGATGCCCCCCCCCAAGGCTTAGTACGAATTGGACTAGGGGGAGGGGCAGCGCCCCCTCCTTCCTTCTCTTCTCTTTTCCCTTTCCTTCTCTCCAACTCCTACTACTTGGAAGGGCTCCTAGTTCTACTAGGAAAGGGGGAATCCTACTCCCGGTGGGAGTAGGACTCCCCAGGGCGCGCCATAGTAGACGGCCGGCCCTCCCCCTCCTCCACTCCTTTATATACGGGGGTGGGGGCATCCCATAGACACACAAGTTGATCAATTGATCTCTCCCAATCGTGTGCGGTGCCCCCTCCACCATAATCCACCTCGGTTATATCGTAGCGGTGCTTAGGCGAAGCCCTGCGTCGGTAACTTCATCAACTCTCTCACCATGCCATCGTGCCGACGTAACTCTCCCGTGAAGCTCAACTCGATCAAGTGCTCATGGGACGTCATCAAGATGAAAGTGTGCTGAACACGGAGGTGTCGTACGTTCGGTGCTTGATCGTTTGGATCGCGAAGAAGTTCGCCTACATCAACCGCGTCACTAGACGCTTCCGCTTTCGGTCTACGAGGGTACGTAGACACACTCTCCCCTCTCGTTGCTATGCATTGTTGGAAATATGCCCTAGAGGCAATAATATAAGAGTTATTATTATATTTCCTTGTTCATGATAATCGTTTATTATCCATGCTATAATTGTATTGATTGGAAACTTAAATACATGTGTGGATAAATAGACAAACTATGTGTCCCTAGTAAGCCTCTTCAGGACTAGCTCGTTGATCAAAAGATGACCGCGGTTTCCAGGTCATAGACATGAGTTGTCATTTGATAACGGGATCACATCATTAGGAGAATGATGTGATGGACGAGACCCAAACGTTAAACATAGCTTTTGATCGTATCAGTTATCGCTATAGTTTTCTGCATGTCAAGTATAAGTTCCTATGACCATGAGATCATGTAACTCACTGACACCGTAGGAGTGCCTTGTGTGTGCCAAACGTCGCAACGTAACTGGGTGACTATAAAGGTACTCTACAGGTATCTCCGAAGGTATCTGTTGAGTTGACATGGATCGAGACTGGGATTTGTCACTCCGTGTGACGGAGAGGTATCTCCGGGCCCACTCGGTAATACGTCATCTCAATGAGCTCAAAGTGACTAAGTAGTTAGTCACGGGATTATGTATTACGGAACGAGTAAAGAGACTTGCCGGTAACGAGATTGAACTAGGTATAGAGATACCGACGATCGAATCTCGGGCAAGTAACATACCGACGAGACAAAGGGAACTGTATACGGGATTGCCTGAATCCTTGACATCGTGGTTCATCCGATGAGATCATCGAGGAACGTGTGGGAACCAATATGGGTATCCAGATCCCGCTATTGGTTATTGACCTGGGAGTGTCTCGGTCATGTCTGCATAGTTTCCGAACCCGCAGGGTCTACACACTTAAGGTTCGGTGACGCTAGGGTTGTTAGTGAGAACAGTGCATGGTAACCGAAGGTTGTTCGGAGTCCCGGATGAGATCCCGGACGTGACGAGGGTCTCCGGAATGGTCCGGGGACGAAGATTGATATATGGGATGAGAGTGAACGGAGTCCGGAATTGTTCCGGGGATCATCGGGAAGAAATCGGAGTGCCGAAAGGTGTCTCGGGGGGCACGGTAATTGTTACGGGCCCTATGGGCCATAAGTGGGAGACGCAACAGCCCTCATGGGGCTGTGCGCCCCCCCTTGGGCCCTCTCCACCTGCGCATGGGGGCTGGCCCCCCCTAGGGAGCCGCACCCCAGAGTCCTTGGGGGGCAAGGCACCCTGGGGGGGCAAACCCTAGCCCTGGGGGCGCCGCCCCCTTCCCATCTCCCTTGGCTGCCGGCCCCTAGGGGAAACCCTAGGGCGCCTCCTCCCCACTCCCCCCCCTATATAAAGAGAGGCAGAGGGGAGGGCAGCCACACAAGTTCATGCCTTGGCGCTGCCCTCCCTCCACCGTAGAGATCTTCAACTAGACAGTAGTGCTTGGCAAAGCCCTGCTGGAATTCCTCCACCACCATCTCCACCACGCCGTCGTGCTGCTGGGTTTCTCCGTCAACTTCTCCTTCCCCCTTGCTGGATCAAGAAGGAGGAGACGTCCCCAAGCTGTACGTGTGTTGAACGCGGAGGCGCCGTCCGTTCGGCGCTAGGATCTTCGGCGATCTGAATCGCGGCGAGTACGACTCCATCAACCGTGTTCTTGAACGCTTCCGCTTAGCGATCTACAAGGGTATGTGGATCAGACTCTTCCCTCGTAGATGCATCTCCTAGATTGATCTTGGTGAGCGTAGGAAAATTTTTGTTTCCCATGCGACGTTCCCCAACTGTGGCATCATGAGCTAGGTTCTTGCGTAGATGCTTTCACGAGTAGAACACAAAGGGGTTTGTGGGCGTTGATGTTTAGATTGCTTCCCTCCTTGGTCTTTCTTGATTCAGCGGTATTATGGGATGAAGCGGCCCGGACCAACTTTACATGTCCACGTACATGAGACCGGTTCCATCGACAGACATGCGACTTTTGTTGCATAAGATGGCTGGCGGGTGTCTGTCTCTCCTATCTTAGTTGAATCGGATTCGACAAAGGCGGTCCTTGTAGAAGGTTAAATAGCAACTTAAATATCACCGTTGTGGCTTTGCGTAGGTAAGAACCATTCTTGCTAGATACCCATAGCAGCCACGTAAAACATGCAACAACAAATTAGAGGACGTCTAACTTGTTTTTGCAGGGTATGTATGTGATATGATATGGCCAAAGACATGATGAGATATATTTGATGTATGAGATGATCATGTTGTAATAGTTAATATCGACTTGCATGTCGATGTATACGGCAACCGGCAGGAGCCATAGGGTTGTCTTTAATTTTTGTATGACCTGCGTGTCAATCATTAAGCGCTATGTAATGCTTTACTTTATCGCTAAACGGTAGCAATAGTAGTAAGAGCGTGGTGGGCGCGCGACAACCCCGATGGCGACACGATGATGGAGATCATGATGATGGGGATCATGGTGTTACGCCGGTGACGATGGAGATCATGCCGGTGCTTTGGAGATGGAGATCAAAAGCACGAGTTGATGGCCATATCATGTCACTTAAGATTTGCATGTGATGTTAATCCTTTTATGCATCTTATTTTGCTTAGGACGACGGTAGCATTATAAGATGATCCCTCACTAAAATTTCAAGATAAAATTGTGTTCCCCCCGAGTGTGCGCCGTTGCGAAGGTTCGTCGTTTCGAAGCACCACGTGATGATCGGGTGTGATAGACTCTACGTTCGCATACAACGGGTGCAAGCCAGTTTTGCACATGCAGAACACTCGGGTTAGACTTGACGAGCCTAGCATGTACAGACATGGCCTCGGAACACGGAAGACCGAAAGGTCGAGCATGAGTCATATAGTAGATATGATCAACATGAAGATGTTCACCATTGACACCACCTCATCTCACGTGATGATCGGACTTGGGTTGGTGGATTTGGATCATGTCACGCTCGGATGACCAGAGGGATGTCAATTTGAGTGGGAGTTATAGGTAATTTGATTAGTTAAAACTCACTTATCATGAACAATAGTCTAAGATCTCTTTGCAAATCTTTTGTTGTAGATGGCTCCCGCAGTAGCTCCCCTGAATTTTAATGCGTTCCTAGAGAAAACTAAGCTGAAAGATGATGGGAGCAACTTTGTGGACTGGCTCCGCAATCTGAGGATCATCCTCACAGCTGCCCAAAAGGTTTATGTCCTAAATGCAACGCTAGGTGAACCCCCCGCTCCGGCCTCTGTGGACGTTATGAACGCCTGGCAGTCGCGTGTGGATGACTACTCAGTAGTACAGTGTGCCATGTTGTATAGCTTGGAAGGAGGACTTCAAAGGAGTTTTGAACGTCATGGAGCATATGAGATGTTCCAGGAGTTGAAGTTCATCTTTGAGAAGAATGCCAAGATCGAGAGGTATGAGACCACCGATAAATTCTTTGCTTGCAAGATGGAGGAGAATTCGTCTGTCAGTGAGCACTTACTGAAGATGTCTGGGTACTATACCCGCATAGCTGATCTGGGACTTGTGTTCCCGGAGGAGGCTATCATTGACAGAATTCTCCAGTCACTCCCACCTAGCTACAAGAGCTTCGTGCAGCAGTATAACATGCAAGGGATGAACAAAACCATCGCCGAGCTGTTTGCGATGCTGAAAGTCGCTGAGGCAGACATCCAGAAGGAGTATCAAGTGTTGATGGTCAATAAAACTACCAGTTTCAAGGAGAATGGCAAGGGCAAGAAGGGTAACTCTAAGAAGGGTGGCAAGGCAGTTGCTCATCCAGTGAAGAAACCCAAGGCTGGGCCCAAGCCAGAGACTGAGTGTTTCTATTGCAAGGGGAACGGCCACTTGAAGCGGAACTGCCCCAAGTATCTGGCAGACAAGAAGGGGGCCAACAACAACAACAAGCAAGGTATATGTGATATACATGTTATTGATGTGTACCTTACCAACTCTCGTTGTAGTGCCTGGGTATTTGATACCGGTTCGGTTGCTCACATTTGCAACTCTAAACAGGAACTACGGAATAAGCGGAGGCTGGCGAAGGACGAAGTGACGATGCGCGTGGGGAATGGTTCCAAGGTTGATGTGATCGCCGTCGGCACGCTCGCTCTTCGATTACCATCGGGATTAGTTATGAACCTGAATAATTGTTATTTAGTGCCTGCGTTGAGCATGAACATTATATCTGGATCTTGTTTAATGCGAGACGGTTACTCATTTAAATCAGAGAATAAAGGTTGTTCTATTTATATGGGTAATATCTTTTATGGTCATGCACCCGAAGTAGGGGGTTTATTCTTATTAAATCTCGATAGTGATGATACACATGTTCATAACATTGATGCCAAAAGATGTAGAGTTGATAACAATAGTACCACTTTCTTGTGGCACTGCCGTCTGGGTCATATCGGCGTGAAACGCATGAGGAAGCTCCATGCTGATGGACTTTTGGAGTCTCTTGATTTTGAATCACTTGACACATGCGAGCCGTGCCTCATGGGCAAGATGACTAAGACCCCGTTTTCAGGAACAATGGAACGGGCAAGTGACTTATTGGAAATCATACATACTGATGTGTGTGGCCCGATGAGTGTCACGGCGCGCGGTGGATATCGTTATTTTCTCACATTCACTGACGACTTAAGTAGATATGGGTATATTTACTTGATGAAGCATAAGTCTGAAACGTTTGAAAAGTTCAAGCAATTTCAGAGTGAAGTTGAGAATCATCGTAACAAGAAGATCAAGTTCCTACGATCTGATCGAGGGGGAGAGTATCTGAGTTATGAGTTTGGCAATCACTTAAGAAAATGTGGAATTTTTTCACAGTTGACGCCACCTGGAACACCACAGCGTAATGGTGTGTCCGAACGTCGTAATCGAACCCTATTAGATATGGTGCGTTCTATGATGTCTCTTGCCGATTTGCCACTATCATTTTGGGGATATGCGTTAGAAACGGCTGCATTCACTTTAAATAGGGCTCCATCCAAGTCCGTTGAGACAACACCGTATGAACTGTGGTTTGGTAAGAAACCTAAGTTGTCTTTTCTCAAAGTTTGGGGTTGCGATGCTTATGTCAAAAGGCTTCAGCCAGAAAAGCTCGAACCCAAAGCGGACAAATGTGTCTTCATAGGATACCCAAAAGAGACGGTTGGGTACACCTTCTATCTCAGATCCGAGGGCAAAGTGTTTGTCGCTAAGAACGGGTCCTTTCTCGAGAAAGAGTTTCTCTTGAAAGAATTGAGTGGGAGGAAGGTAGAACTTGATGAGGTTATTGAACCTCTGCTTCAACCAGAGAGTAGCGCAGCACAGAAAGATGTTTTTGTGGAGCCTGCAACGGTTGAAGAGGAAGCCAATGATGATGATCAAGAAGCTTCTGATCAAGTTACTACCGAACCTCGTAGGTCGACAAGGGTACGCACTGCACCTGAGTGGTATGGTAACCCTGTCTTGGAGGTCATGTTGTTGGACAACAGTGAACCTACGAGCTATGGAGAAGCGATGGTGGGCTCGGATTCCGACAAATGGTTAGAGGCCATGAAATCCGAGATGGGATCCATGTATGAAAACAAAGTATGGACTTTGGAAGTATTACCTGAAGGGCGGAAGGCCATTCAGAATAAATGGATTTTTAAGAGAAAGACGGACGCTGACGGCAATGTCACCGTGTATAAAGCTCGACTTGTGGCAAAGGTTTTTTCACAAGTTCAAGGAGTTGACTACGATGAGACTTTCTCACCCGTAGCGATGCTTAAATCCGTCCGAATCATGTTAGCAATAGCTGCATATTTCGATTATGAAATTTGGCAGATGGATGTCAAAACAGCGTTCCTTAACGGTTTTCTTAAGGAAGAGTTGTATATGATACAACCGGAAGGTTTTGTCGATCCAGAGAATGCTGACAAAGTTTGCAAACTCCAGCGTTCCATTTATGGGCTGGTGCAAGCGTCTCGGAGTTGGAATCTTCGCTTTGATGAGGTGATCAAAGCGTTTGGGTTTGTACAAGTTTACGGAGAAGCTTGTATTTACAAGAAAGTGAGTGGGAGCTCTATAGCGTTTCTAATATTATATGTGGATGACATATTGCTGATTGGAAACAATATAGAACTTTTGGATAGTGTGAAGGGGTATTTGAACAAGAGTTTTTCGATGAAGGACCTCGGTGAAGCTGCTTTCATATTGGGCATCAAGATCTATAGAGATAGATCGAGACGCTTGATAGGACTTTCACAAAGTACATACCTTGATTAAGTTTTGAAGAAGTTCAAAATGGATCAATCCAAGAAGGGGTTCTTGCCGGTATTGCAAGGTACAAAGTTGAGTAAGACTCAATGCCCAGTGACTGCGGAAGATAGAGAAAAGATGAGTGTCATCCCCTATGCTTCAGCCATAGGCTCTATCATGTATGCAATGCTGTGCACAAGACCAGATGTCAGCCTTGCCATAAGTATGGCCGGAAGGTTTCAAAGTAATCCTGGTATGGATCACTGGACAGCGGTCAAGAATATCCTAAAGTACCTGAAAAGGACTAAGGAGATGTTTCTCGTTTATGGAGGTGATCAAGAGCTCGTCGTAAAGGGTTACGTCGATGCAAGCTTTGACACTGATCCGGATGACTCTAAGTCTCAAACCGGATACGTATATATTCTCAACGGGGGAGCAGTAAGCTGGTGCAGTTCCAAGCAAAGCGTGGTAGCCGATTCTACATGCGAAGCGGAGTACATAGCTGCCTCAGAGGCGGGAAAGGAAGGTGTCTAGATGAAGGAGTTCATGACAGATCTTGGAGTTGTGCCTAGTGCATTGAACCCAATGACTCTGTTTTGTGACAACACTGGTGCCATTGCTCTAGCCAAGGAACCAAGGTTTCACAAGAGGACCAGACACATAAAGCGACCCTTCAATTCCATCCGCGATTCAGTCAAGGAGGAGGACATAAGCATTTGCAAAGTACACACGGATTTGAATGTTGCAGATCCGTTGACTAAGCCTCTTCCACGGGCTAAGCATGATCAACACCAAGACTCTATGGGTGTTAGATTCATTACCTTGTAATGCTAGATTATTGACTCTAGTGCAAGTGGGAGACTGTTGGAAATATGCCCTAGAGGCAATAATAAAAGAGTTATTATTATATTTCCTTGTTCATGATAATCGTTTATTATCCATGCTATAATTGTATTGATTGGATACTTAAATACATGTGTGGATAAATAGACAAACTATGTGTCCCTAGTAAGCCTCTTCAGGACTAGCTCGTTGATCAAAAGGTGACCGCGGTTTCCAGGTCATAGACATGAGTTGTCATTTGATAACGGGATCACATCATTAGGAGAATGATGTGATGGACGAGACCCAAACGTTAAACATAGCTTTTGATCGTATCAGTTATCGCTATAGTTTTCTGCATGTCAAGTATAAGTTCCTATGACCATGAGATCATCTAACTCACTGACACCGTAGGAGTGCCTTGTGTGTGCCAAACGTCGCAACGTAACTGGGTGACTATAAAGGTACTCTACAGGTATCTCCGAAGGTGTCTGTTGAGTTGACATGGATCGAGACTGGGATTTGTCATTCCCTGTGACGGAGAGGTATCTCTGGGCCCACTCGGTAATACGTCATCTCAATGAGCTCAAAGTGACTAAGTAGTTAGTCATGGGATTATGTATTATGGAACGAGTAAAGAGACTTGCCGGTAACGAGATTGAACTAGGTATAGAGATACCGACGATCGAATCTCGGGCAAGTAACATACCGACGAGACAAAGGGAACTGTATACGGGATTCCCTGAATCCTTGACATCGTGGTTCATCCGATGAGATCATCGAGGAACGTGTGGGAACCAATATGGGTATCCAGATCCCGCTATTGGTTATTGACCTGGGAGTGTCTCGGTCATGTCTGCATAGTTTCCGAACCCGCAGGGTCTACACACTTAAGGTTCGGTGACGCTAGGGTTGTTAGTGAGAAGAGTGCATGGTAACCGAAGGTTGTTCGGAGTCCCGGATGAGATCCCGGACGTGACGAGGGTCTCCGGAATGGTCCGGGGACGAAGATTGATATATGGGATGAGAGTGAACGGAGTCCGGAATTGTTCCGGGGATCATCGGGAAGAAATCGGAGTGCCGAAAGGTGTTTCGGGGGGCACGGTAATTGTTACGGGCCCTATGGGCCATAAGTGGGAGACGCAACAGCCCTCATGGGGCTGTGCGCCCCACCTTGGGCCCTCTCCACCTGCGCATGGGGGCTGGCCCCCCCTAGGGAGCCGCACCCCACAGTCCTTGGGGGGCAAGGCACCCTGGGGGGGCAAACCCTAGCCCTGGGGGCGCCGCCCCCTTCCCATCTCCCTTGGCCGCCGGCCCCTAGGGGAAACCCTAGGGCGCCTCCTCCCCCCTCTCCCCCCTATATAAAGAGAGGCAGAGGGGAGGGCAGCCACACAAGTTCATGCCTTGGCGCTGCCCTCCCTCCACCGTAGAGATCTTCAACTAGACAGTAGTGCTTGGCGAAGCCCTGCTGGAATTCCTCCACCACCATCTCCACCACGCCGTCGTGCTGCTGGGTTTCTCCGTCAACTTCTCCTTCCCCCTTGCTGGATCAAGAAGGAGGAGACGTCCCCAAGCTGTACGTGTGTTGAACGCGGAGGCGCCGTCCGTTCGGCGCTAGGATCTTCGGCGATCTGAATCGCGGCGAGTACGACTCCATCAACCGCGTTCTTGAACGCTTCCGCTTAGCGATCTACAAGGGTATGTGGATCAGACTCTTCCCTCGTAGATGCATCTCCTAGATTGATCTTGGTGAGCGTAGGAAAATTTTTGTTTCCCATGCGACGTTCCCCAACATGCATCTACTAGATAGATCTTGCGTGATCCTAGGAAATTTTTGAAATACTACGTTCCCCAACAGTTTATGTATGTTCCTAAAAATAAGGATGAATCATTTAGTAAGGAAATTGCGGATCTCAAATCTATAAGTGTTCACCCCAACTTTCTCACTTTCCCAACGGAACCTTTTGCTACAAATGAATTTCTTGATTTCTTGCCTACAAGTTTGATTATCAATTTGAATAAAGAAGTTCCTAAGAGTTATAAGTGCTTAATTGAAGAATTGCCTACGAAAGATGGCAATACCTAGATCTATTCTTGTATCATGCCTAGCTAGGGGCGTTAAATGATAGCGCTTGTTGGGAGGCAACCCAATTTTATTTTCTTTGTTTTTGCTTCTGTTTAGGAATAAATATTGCATCTAGCTTCTGTTTATATGTGGTTTTCTGTTTTAGTTAGTGTTTGCGGCAAGTAGAACCTTTGGGAAGACTTGTGTGAAGTTTATATGATCATGTTGTAAAAAACAGAAACTTCAGCACTCACGAGATTGGCTGTAAACTTTTACTGGAGAATGCTATTTAGTTGATTCTTTTTGCAGATGATTAATAGACAAATTCCTCATGTTTACCAATTTATTTCAATTTTTTTGGAGTTACAGAAGTATTCGAAAGTTATAGATTACTACAAACTGTTCTTTTTTTGACAGATTCTGTTTTTGTGTGTTGTTTGCTTATTTTGATGAATCTATGAGTAGTATCGGAGGGTATGAATCATAGAGAAGTTGTAATACAGTAGGTTTAACACCATTATAAACAAAGAATAAGTTCATTACAGTACCTTTGAGTGGTGGTTTGTTTTCTTATACTAACGGAGCTCACGAGATTTTTGGCTAAGTTTTGTGTTGTGAAGTTTTCAAGTTTTGAGTATGGCTTCGATGGACTATGGAAGAAAGAGTGGCAAGAGGCTAAGCTTGGGGATGCCCAAGGCACCCCAAGGTAAAATTCAAGGACAACCAAAAGCCTAAGCTTGGGGATGCCCCGGGAAGACATCCCCTCTTTCGTCTTCATCTATCGGTAACTATACTTGAGACTATATTTTTATTCACCACATGATATGTGTTTTGCTTGGATCGTCATGTATGATTTGAGTCTTTGCTTTTTAGTTTGCCACAATCATCCTTGCTGGAGACACCTTTTGAGATAGATAAATATGAATTATAATTTATTAGAATACTCTTTGTGCTTCACTTATATCTTTTGAGCTAGATAGTTTTGCTCTAGTGCTTCACTTATATCTTTTAGAGCACGGTGGTGGTTTTATTTTTTAGAAATTGTTGATCTCTCATGCTTCACTTATATCCTTTTGAGAGTCTTTCAGAACAGCATGGTAATGTGCTTTGGTTACAAAACTAGTCCCAATATGATAGGCATCCAAGATGGGTATAGTGAAAACTTTCATATAAATTGCATTGAATACTACGAGAAGTTTGATACTTGATGATTGTTTTGAGATATGAGGATGGTGATATTAGAGTCATGCTAGTAGAGTAGTGTGAATTTGAGAAATACTTGTGTTGAGGTTTGCAAGTCCTGTAGCATGCACGTATGGTAACCGTTGTGTGACAAATTTGAAGCATGAGGTATTTCATTGAGTGTCATCCTTTGTGTGGAGGTCGGGATCACGCGATGGTTAACTACTAGCAACCCTTCCCCTAGGAGCATGCGTGTAGTACTTTGTTTTGATGACTTGTAGATTTTTGCAATAAGTATGTGAGTTCTTTATGACTAATGTTGAGTCCATGGATTATACGCACTCTCACCCTTCCACCATTGCAAGCCTCTCTTGTACCGCGTAACTTTCTGTGGTACCATACACCCATAATATACCTTCCTCAAAACAGTCACCATACCTGCGTATCATGGCATTTCCATAGCCATTCCGAGATATATTTCCATGCAACTTTCCATCGTTCCATTTGTTATGACACACTTCATCATTGTCATACTGCCATGCATGATCATGAAGTTGACATCGTATTTGTGGCTAGGCCACCATGCATAATTTGTCATACATGTCACTCTTGATTCGTTGCACATCCCGGTACACCGCCGGAGGCATTCATATAGAGTCATACTTTGTTCTAGTATCGAGTTGTAAATCAATATAAGTGGGACAATGCTACTATCTTTTTCCACACTTGTGCTTCGAAGTAGCACCATGATCTTCATGATGGAGAGTCTCTTGTTTAGTCACTTTCATATACTAGTTGGGAATTTCCATTATAGAACTTGGCTTGTATATTCCAATGATGGGCTTCCTCAAATGCCCTAGGTCTTCATGAGCAAGCAAGTTGGATGCACACCCACTTAGTTTCTATTGTTGAGCTTTCATACATTTATAGCTCTAGTGCATCCGTTGCATGGCAATCCCTACTCACTCACATTGATATCTATTGATGGGCATCTCCATAGCCCATTGATATGCCTAGTTGATGTGAGACCATCTTCCTATTTTTGTCTTCTCCACAACCACCATTCTATTCCACATAGTGCTATGTACATGGCTCACGCTCATATATTGTGTGAAAGTTGAAAGAGTTTGAAACAATTAAAGTATGAAACAAGTGCTTGGCTGAAACTGGGGTTGTGCATGATTGGAATATTTTGTGTGACGAAGATGGAGCATAGCCTAACTATATGATTTTGTAGGGATGAACTTTCTTTGGCCATGTTATTTTGAGAAGACATGATTGCTTTGTTAGTATGCTTGCAGTATTATTATTCTTATGTCAATATGAACTTTTATCTTGAATCTTTCGGATCTGAACATTCATGCCACAACAAAGACAATTACATTGAGAATTATGTTAGTTAGCATTCCACATCAAAATTTCTATTTTTATCATTTACCTACTCGAGGACAAGCAGGAATTAAGCTTGGGGATGCTTGATACGTCTCCAACGTATCTATATTTTTTTATTGTTCCATGCTATTACATATTCTGTTTTGGATGTTTAATGGGCTTTATTATACACTTTTATATTATTTTTTGGGACTAACCTACTAACCCAAGGCCAGCGCAAATTGCTGTTTTTTTGCCTATTTCAGAGTTTCGCAGAAAAGGGAAATCAAACGGAGTCCAAATGGAATGAAACCTTCGGGAGAGTTATTTTAGGAACAGTATCTACCCAAAAGACTTCGAGTAAACGCGAGGGAACGAAGGAGGTGACCACGAGGGTCCAGGGCGCCCCCCTCCCCCTGGGCGCGCCCCCACCCTCATGGGCCCCCTCTGGCTCCCCCGATGCCATCCTTCCTCCTATATATATCCATGTACCCCAAAAACATCGAGGTAACAGAGAAAACCCTAATTCCACTGCCGCAACCTTCTGTTCCCATGAGATCCCATCTTGGGGCCTGTTCCGGAGCTCCGCCGGAGGGGGGATCTACCACGGAGTGCTTCTACATCAACGCCATAGCCTCACCAATGAGTTGTGAGTAGTTTACCACAGACATTCGGGTCCATAGTTATTAGCTAGATGGCTTCTTCTCTCTTTTTGGATCTCAATACAAAGTTCTCCTCGATCTTCAAGGAGATCTATTCGATGTAATCTTTTTGCAGTGTGTTTGTCGAGATCTGATGAATTGTGGGTTTATGATCAAGATTATCTATGAATAATATTTGATTCTTTTCTGAAATCTTTTATGTATGATTATAATATCCTTGCAAGTCTCTTCGAATTATTGGTTTAGTTTGGCCTACTAGATCTATAGTTCTTGCAATGGGAGAAGTGCTTGGCTTTGGGTTCAATCTTGCGGTGTCCTTTCCCAGTGACAGCAGGGGCAGCAAGGCACGTATTGTATTGTTGCCATCGAGGATAAAAGATGGGGTTTATATCATATTTCTTGAGTATATCCCTCTACATCATGTCATCCCGCTTAAAGCATTACTCTGTTCTTATGAACTTAATACTCTAGATGCATGCTGGATAGCGGTCGATGTGTGAATTAATAGTAGTAGATGCAGAATCGTTTCGATCTACTTGTCACGGACGTGATGCCTATATATTATGATCATGCCTAGATATTCTCATAACTATGTATTGTTCTATCAATTGCTCGACAGTAATTTGTTCACCCATCGTAGAATTCTGCTACCATGAGAGAAGCCACTAGTGAAACCAATGGCCCCGGGGTCTATTCGCAACATATTGATCTTTCGTCTACTTTACTTTGTTTTATTTACTTTCTGTTCTTATACAAAAAATACCAAAAATATTATACTATCCTATCTATCAGATCTCACTTTCGTAAGTGACAGTAAAGGGATTGACAACCCCATATCGCGTTCGCTATGAAGTTCTTATTTATTTGTGCAGGTGCGAGGGACTCACGCGTGGTCTCCTACTGGATTGATACCTTGGTTCTCAAAAACTGAGGGAAATACTTACGCTACTGTGCTGCATCACCCTTTCCTCTTCGAGGGAATACAACGCAAGCTCGAGAAGTAGCAAGGGTAACAAGTAATAAAAGTAAATAAGGTGCAGCAATATAGCCCAATCCTTTTTGTAGCAAAGGACAAGCCTGGACAAACTCTTATATAAAGGAAAGTGCTCCCGAGGACACATGGGAATTATCGTCAAGCTAGTTTTCATCACGCTCATATGATTCGCGTTGGTTACTTTGATAATTTGGTATGTGGTTGGACCGGTGCTTGGGTGCTGCCCTTACTTGGACAAGCATCCCACTTATGATTAACCTCTATTGCAATCATCCGCAACTACAAAAGAAGTATTAAGATAAACCTAACCATAGCATGAAACATATGGATCCAAATCAGCCCCTAACGAAGCAACGCATAAACTAGGGTTTAAGCTTATGTCACTCTAGCAACCCATCATCTAATTATTACTTCCCAATGCCTTCCTCTAGGCCCAAACAATGGTGAAGTGTCATGTAGTCGACGTTCACATAACACCACTAGAGGAAAGACAACTTACATCTTATCAAAATATCGAACGAATACCAAATTCACATGACTACTTATAGCAAGACTTCTCCCATGTCCTCAGGAACAAACGTGACTACTAACAAATCATATTCATGTTCATAATCAGAGGGATATTAATATACATAATGGATCTTAACATATGATCTTCCACCGGATAAACCAACTAGCATCAACTACAAGGAGTAATCAACACTACTAGCAACCCACAGGTACCAATCTGAGGTTTTGATACAACGATTGGATACAAGAGATGAACTAGGGTTTGAGAGGAGATGGTGGTGGTGAAGATGCTGATGGAGATTGACCCCCTCCCCATGAGAGGATCGATGGTGATGACGGCGGTGACGATTTCCCCCTCTCGGAGGGATGTTTCCCCGGCAGAACAGCTCCGCTGGAGCCCTAGATTGGTTCCGCCAAGGTTCCGCCTCGAGACGGTGGTGTTTCGTCCCGAAAGATTCCTTCTGTTTTTTTTTTCAGGGCAGAAGACACCTTATACCAAAAGATGGGCATCGGGGGGCTGCCAGGTGGCCCACGAGGCAGGGGGTGCCCCCAGGGGGGTAGGGCGCGCCACCACCCTCGTGGACGGTGGGTGGCCTCCCTCTGGTGCTTTCTTCGCCCGATATTTTCTATATATTTCAACACTGACTTTCGTGGAGTTTCAGGGCTTTTTGAGTTAATCAGAATAGGTCTCCAATATTTGCTCCTTTTCCAGCCTAGAATTCCAGCTGCCGGCATTCTCCCTCTTCATGTAAACCTTGTAAAATAAGAGAGAAATGGCATATGTATTATGACATAATGTGTAATAACAGCCAAGGTTGGAAAAAGCAGTAGGCGTAAGCAAGGCGGTCAGCCTTCGCCTAGTGCCTAGGCTATGCCTAAGTGCCCTAGGCGCGGCCTAGGCGGTAATATAGTTTTTACTCGTAGTATATTTGTCATTATTATACGGGTGTTGATATTATTTGGAGTATATAAATAAGTTAATTATCAGCTACTGCCATCGGAATATAAGCCATTTGGCATATCAGTGCAGTATGTGACCTGGTTTCTCGCTTGGGTAGACAATTCCTTGCTTGCCCTGCCTAGACCTCCATTTATCCCCTAGGCGAGGCGTTTGGCCATTGCCTAGCGCCTAGGCGTGCCTAAGCGCCTCCTAGGCACTGCCTTTTCCAACAGAGATAACAGCCCATAATGCAATAAGCATCAGTATAAAAGCATGATGCAAAATGGACGTATCAACTCCCCCAAGCTTAGACCTCGCTTGTCCTCAAGCGGAAGCCGATATCAAAAAATATGTCCACGTCTTTAGAGATAGAGGTGTCGATAAAATAAAATATGTACATGACGACATCATGATCATTCTTATAACAGCAACATATATATATATATTGTCATATGATTTCTTGTAGCGACCAGACCTCAAACAGTCTGATCTCTGTGCATCCGTGTCATCCCTGGATCAGTAATGCTGACACGCACAGTACTTGAAGGATTTATAACAGAGTACCAATCACACACTTATTACATCGATAGTCCAACGATGAATTTATTACAAATAATATGGTTGAAGGCCATCTAACACGATAACAGCGGAAGGCTTGGAAGATAAGTGAGTCCATCAACTCCAGCGGCATCACTGAGTATAGAACCACGACCAAAAAGGGGCATCTTACTCGTCGTCTGAAAAGTCTGCAACATGAAACGTTGCAGCCCGAAAACGGGTCAGCACATGGAATATGCTGGCAAGGTAACACAAGAGAATGCATTGAAAGTAAAGCTATACTATATGCAATATGGCTGGTGGAAAGCTCTACGGTTAAGTTTTTGCGTAAAGCCAATTTTTCCCTACTTCAAAGGAATGCATTTTAATTAACTATCATGGTAGTTGAAACATCGTTGAGAAGATAGACATCCTCTCAACCCCAATTAAAGTACATCACTAAACCCAGCAAAATTAAATTAAAGTAACATGATGAGATGCACATGAAAATCCAAGTACTAGATACTCAAGACGTCCATAACCGGGGACACAGCTAATCATGATCATTTTGTACACTCTACAGAGGTTTGTGCACTTTTCCCACAAGACTCGATTCACCTCCGTTTGGTTTCTCGCACTACATGGTGTTTGAGAAACGGATGACCGAGACATAGTCTTTCAGAAGCGCTAGCACCTTACGATCGGGCGGACCGTACCAACCTACATCCCCTACATCTTCTAGTCCACCACTGTAAGAGTTCACACAACTTACTCATACTATGCTAGAGCCCATAATAGCATTGTGGCTGCACACGGAAGTTTCTAGTATGAATAATCTCATGATCCCTTTGAGCCTGGGTGGCGATCCAAAAGAAAAACAGGCAATCGCTGGAATACCTAGGTGCCTCAATCCACCCAGATGTGTATTAATGTTGCCACCTTAAGTTGAACCATTAATTAATCAATCTTACATCTCTCATGGATTTCACTCACCCAATCCACGTCTACGAGCATACCATGTCCTAGCAGCAAACGTAGAAGTAACTCCCAAAGGTTTGAATGTAATGCAGGTAATAGGTACTACCTCAAACTACTTCCCAATCCCACAAGTTAATTGATCCTACTCATGCAATGTGTGAGGGTTTGACTAATGCAATGAAAACTGGGTAATTGGAAAGTATGATCAAAGTGTTACTTGCCTTGCTGATGATCCGCAAAACCTAGAGACTCAAAGTAGCAATCGGCGCACTCCGGGTACTCTATCGCAATCAAACAAACAAGCATACAATAAGTACTTAACTAATGCACGGGTAAAACTCAAATAAGAGATCTAACCAGAAAGTTCAACTTAAGAACTCCGGTTTGCAAAAAGAATCAACTCGAAAGAAGCAACGAAACTCAAACTGCAAAAGAAACGAGCTCCGAATTACTAGTTGGCCTAAAGTCAAATTTTACAGTAGCCAAAACTTTGTTCCAGTTGATTAAACGTCAAGAGGGCTTCAAGACGAAGATCTGGGATTTTGAATCACCTGATTCCGACTCTCGAGCGAAAAGAAAAACGCGAAACAAGATCAGGGCAGAAATCGCGATCGGAATAACCGCAGATAAATACCCCGAAAAAGAAAAACGACGAACAGGCTAACGAACGAATGTTCGCTGTTTGCGGTTAACTAACGAAAACCGTTCGTTAAAACGAACGTACGGACAAACGTCCGTTAATTAACTAAACCGGCGGAAAAATAAAAAAAACCGAACTGATCTATTAAAAAACAGATCTAGGTTTTCCTAAACAAAACCGGTCGGTTAACCGAAAAAAAATTAAACTACCTCTTCTCAACAACTCCGGCGGAACTCCGGCGGACTCCGGCGGGGCGGGGCGGTGGACTCCGGCGGGGCGGGGCGGCGGGCTCCGGCGGCGGCGGCGGGCTGGCGGCGGGGCGGCGCGGCGAGGCGGGCGGCGGCGAGGCGTCGGCGGCGGGTGGCGGCTGCGGCGGCTGGCGACGGCTAGGGCGTCGGGCGGCTAGGGTTTGGGGTGGCGGGGCGAGGCGGGCTGGCTGGGCGCTTCGGGCCGGCTCGGGGCGGCTTATAAAGCCCAGGAGTCCCGGGCTAGTAAGACTCCTAGTCGGTTTCTTTTTTTTTTCTAAAAGAGTCCCGGCGCAAAAAAACTAACGAAAGAAATACCATACGGACTCCAAAATTCCCGAAATAAATTTTCACCGTCCTCTAATAATATTTAGGACAAAGTGAACATTTTTCCCGGACCTAAATGCAATTTTGAAAAACGCGTATTTTTCCTATGCAAATAAATCCGCGAATAAATCCAGAAAAATACCACAAGTGATTTTAACATTTTTCCTCCAATATTTCTGTTATTTTGGAGAAGTCATATTATCTCCGCTCATTTTTGATATTTAGAAATATTTTTAGGAGAGAAAAATTATTAGAATCACACTGTCCTCGTACCGGTTTTCGAGCGAACTCAAATACGAAAACAGTCAAATTCCCAACTCTCTCCGTAGGTCCTTGAGTTGCTTAGAATTTCGAGGAACGCCACGAACAAAATGCAAAAACATGCAATGCAATTATGATCTATGTATAACATTCCAAATTGAAAATTTGGGATGTTACAAACCTACCCCCCTTAGAATGAATCTCGCCCTCGAGATTCGACTTGGCTAGAGAACAGGTGTGGGTGGTCCTTGCGTAGATCATCTTCTCGTTCCCAGGTGGCTTCTTCCTCGGTGTGGTGACTCCACTGAACTTTGCAAAACTTGATAACCTTACTGCGAGTAACTCTACTCGAAAATTCGAGAATCTTAACAGGCTTCTCCTCGTAGGTCAAATCGTTGTCCAACGGAATTGCTTACAGGGGTACTGTGTCTCTAAGCGGTATATCGGCCATCTCCGCGTGGCACTTCTTAAGCTGCGAAACATGAAACACGTCGTGCACTCCTGACAATCCTTCGGGCAATTCCAACTTATAGGCAACCTCTCCCATGCATTCCAAAACACGGTAAGGTCCCACAAATCTCAGGGCTAACTTTCCCTTAACTCCGAAACGTTTAACTCCTCGCAGAGGCGATACTCTCAGTTATGCTCTGTCTCTGATCTCATAGGTTATCTCCTTGCGCTTCGAGTCTGCATAACTCTTCTGCCTGGACTGAGCTACCTTCAGTCTATCTTGAATAAACTTCACCTTCTCCTCAGACTCTTTGATTAAGTCTGGTCCAAACAATTGTCGATCTCCAACTTCGTCCCACGACAACGGTGTTCGGCATCTCCTTCCATACAATGCCTCGAACGGTGCCATCTTCAAACTGGCTTGGTAACTGTTGTTGTATGAGAACTCCACGTAGGGCAAATTGTCATCCCAACTAGATCCATAATCTAATGCACAGGCTCTTAACATTTCCTCCAGAATCTGATTGACTCTCTCTGTATGTCCATCTGTCTACGGATGAAATGCTGTGCTAAACTCTAGCCTGGTACCCAAAGTTTCATGTAACTGATTCCGGAACTTTGAGGTAAACTGGGTTCCTCTATCTGATACGATGCTCCTCGGAACTCTATGCAGACATACAATTCTGGTCATGTATATCTTAGCCAACATGGCATTGGTATAAGTGGTTTTCACAGGGATAAAGTGTGCTACCTTCGTCAATCGGTCTACTACTACCCAGATTGAATCATACCCTGCTTTGGTCCTGGGTAATCCGGTGATAAAATCCATGCCAAGCTTCTCCCACTTCCATTCGAGTATTGGCATAGGTTGTAATAATCCTGCTGGCTTCTGATGTTCTGCTTTTACTCTCTGACATACATCACCAATCTGCTACATATTCCGCAATATCCTTCTTCATAACGGTCCACCAGAAAATATCCTTCAAATCCAAATACATCTTAGTATTTCTTGGGTGAATCGAGTATGGTGAATCATGGGCCTCTTGTAAAATCAACTTCCTGATCTCTGGGTCACTGGGCACATAGATTCGATCCTCAAACCATACGGTGTCGTGTTCATCCTCAAGAAAACCTTTAGCTTTTCCTTCGCTTATCCTCTCCTTTATAGCAACAATCTCCTTGTCCGCTTTCTGAGCTTCTCTGATTTTATCCATCAGGGTAGACTGGATTCCTAATGTTGCTACATAGCCTCTCGGAACTATCTCCAACCGTAGTTCTCGTAAGTCCTCGGCTAACTCCTTTGGAAACTCCTCCATCATTAGGGTATTGACATGGCTCTTACGGCTTAGCGCATCGGCTACTACGTTAGCCTTTCCGGGATGATAATGCAATCTCATGTCATAGTCCTTAATGAGTTCCAGCCATCTCCTTTGCCTAAGATTCAACTCCTTCTGAGTGAATATATACTTCAAACTCTTGTGATCCGTATATACTTCACAATGGTTTCCAATAATAAAATGTCTCCACGTCTTCAATGCATGCACTACGGCTGCTAATTCCAAATCGTGGGTGGCATAGTTCATCTCCTGAGGTTTTAGTTGTCGTGAAGCATACGAAACAACTCTCCCTTCCTGCATAAGAACAGCTCCAAGTCCTCGACGTGAAGCGTCGCAGTACACCTCATAATCCTTATGTTGATCTGGCAAAATCAACACAGGGGATGAGACCAACCTTTTCTTCAATTCCTGGAAACTGGCCTCACATTCTTCTGTCCAACTGAACTTGGTGTCCTTCTTTAACAACTCCGTCATTGGCTTTGCAATCTTCGAGAAATTCTTGATAAATCTCCGGTAGTATCCTGCGAGTCCAAGAAATCTCTGGATCTCTCCAACGGTTGTCGGTGCTTCCCAATCGGTCACAGTGTCCACCTTGGCGGCATCTACTGCTATTCTTTCTCCGGATATAACATGTCCTAGGAATCCGACTTCCTTCAACCAAAACTCACATTTGCTAAACTTGGCATATAACTGATATTCTCTGAGCTTCTCCAATACCAAACGCAAATGCTCTTCATGCTCCTCTTCATCCTTCGAGAAGATCAATATATCATCTATGAACACTATGACGAACTTATCCAAATACTCCATAAACACTTTGTTCATCCGGTTCATAAAGTATGCCGGTGCGTTTGTCAGACCAAATGACATAACGGTATACTCGTACAACCCATACCTAGTGGTAAAGGTCGTCTTAGGTATGTCCTGCTCTCGGATCTTCAATTGATGGTACCCTGATCGCAGATAGATCTTGGAAAATACCTTAGCTCCTTGCAATCTATCGAACAGATCATTGATCATTGGCAATGGGTACTTGTTCTTGATCGTTACTTCATTCAATCCTCGGTAATCAACAACCATTCTTAACGATCCATCCTTCTTCTCCACTAGAAGTACTGGCGAACCCCAAGGCGAAGAACTTGGGCGTATGAATCCTTTATCCAGTAACTCCTTAATCTGCTTCTTAATTTCCTCCAAATCCTTTGCGGGCATCCTATATGGTCTCTTAGAAATTGGCCCGGTGCCTGGCAAAAGTTCAATCAAAAACTCTATATCTCTATCTGGTAGCATGCCAGGTAACTCCTCTGGAAACACATCCGGATAATCCTTCACTACTGGCACTTCCTCCTGAACAACTCCTGACAAGGAATTTAATCTACTCCTCTTTGACTCATGCCGGGATACATACTTGATCCTTCTTCCTTCCGGCGTAGTAAGCAAAATGGTCTTGCTGGCACATTCAATATTCCCTTCATACTTAGATAACCAATCCATGCCTAATATCACATCCAGTCCTTGAGATTCTAGTACTATTAGGTCCGAAGGGAAAATGTAATTACCAATCCTTAGGGGCAACTGATCACACCATGACTTAGCCATATACTCTGCTCCCGGTGAGGTTACTAACATGGGAGATCTAAGGGCTTGGGTCAGCAGCTTATACTTATCCACGAATCCCCTTGAAATATATGAATGAGATGCACCAGTATTGAAAAGAACGAGTGCAGTAAAGGACTTAACTAAGAACTTACCTATAACTGCATCTGGTTGCTCCTCTACTTCCTCCACAGTCACGTGGTTCACTTGTCCTTTGTTGAACGGGTTGGGATTCTTCCCGGCGCTTCCATTGCCGTTCCCATTCTTAACTTATGGGCATTCATTGGCATAATGTCCAGTCTTCCCGCACTTGTAACAAGTGACATGGCTAAAATCCCTCTTGGTGGGTGTGGACGGTGTAGGGCGGTTCTGGTTTCCATTGGCTCCATTCCCATTTCCATTCCCATTCTTAGTGCCATTGTGTTTGTGCGAGCTACCTCCTCCATGGGTATGCTGAAACTGTCCTACCGCTTTAGGGGTAAAGTGGGGCTTCTGCTGAGCTCCAGAATTATACTTTCCTTGCCCATACTTCCTCTTGCGACTCTCAATCTGTTGATGCTTCCTTTCAATCATCATGGCACAGTCAACCAACTCCTGGTAATTATTGAAAGTTGCCACCATCAACCGTACACTCATCTCATCAGTCAGCCCTTCCATGAATCTCTCCTGCTTTTTGGCATCTGTGGCCACATCATCTAGGGCATAACGAGACAGGGTACTAAACTCATCCACGTACTGGGCTACAGTACAATTCCCTTGGCGCAAATTGTGAAACTCCTGCTTCTTCATACTCATTGCTCCAGTTGAGACATGGGCGGTACGAAAAGCTTGCTGAAACTGATCCCAAGTCACATTGGCTATGGGGTAAGTGGCTGTGTAATTCTCCCACCATGCTGTGGCTGGTCCAGACAACTGGCGTGTGGCAAATCGCACCTTCTCAGCATCCGAGCAATTGGCGGTGGTCAAATCCCTTCCAATCTTGCGTAGCCAGTCATCAGCCACAATTGGTTCGATGCTGCTAGCAAACACGGGTGGTTGCAACCTTAAGAAACGTGTCAGGTTGTCCACAGGTGGTGGTGGTGGAGGGTTGTTGTTGTTGTTGTTGTGGTTGTTCTGAGTGTTCTGGACAAGAAGTTGCATCAGGGTGTTGTGCTGCTGGATCAACTGGGTGAGCTCAGGGGGAAACTTGAATTCACGTCTTGGAGGCATCTGATGGATGTAGAGGGAAGAGATTAGAATAGAAAAGAGGTCTAAGGGAAAATCACTACCCATATGCACATGAGACAAACACACAATCATATCACACCAATCAATTTCAAACAAGGTCTTACAAATCTAACGATCGTTACAAAGGTGCTCTAAATCTAATATATGGAGGTAAACTACTAGTCATAGGGTGGTCATCTAAAAATATTGATCAGCAGAGGATTCCATAATATCTGCTCCAGCTTCATCTTCATAGTCTTTGCCCTTGCTATCCTCAGCTTCCGAATCCGTGTCATCTATGATGATATAGTCTTCCGGTGGTATCTCCTTGGGTTCTTCTTCCTCGACTTCTTCTCCCATGAGTATCCCTAACTTCCGGGTCAAATCATCATTCTTCTCCACAAGTATCTTCATCTCCTCCTCATATCCGTCACATGTAGACTTGAGTTCTTCCTCTAACTCCAAATTCCTATTTAGGGCCTTCTTCAAATCTATCATCCCAGCACACATCTGGTGCTCCTGGCGACGAATGTGGTGGTTCAACTCCTGGATGAATGCTGCAATGGATATACCCTTCCGAGTGCTGATCATATCCCAATTCTCATCTCGGCGTCCACAAATCTGGTAGATAGTGTCCTTTAGCTCCTGCTGGTAGACTTCTCCAATCCTTCCCATAGCAATGTGGGCTGCCATACTCCTTCCTAGGCTCCATGTAGGTGCATTAAAGGAAAATGCGATGGGTGAGGTGACGGGTGCAAACGTCCTTCCTGGAACTTGAGCTTGAATCAACCAACGCTCCTCCTCAGGTAGAGTGGCATTGTAGGTTCCAGTGAAACTTGGTAATCCAATATTGAGATATCTTGTGACTTCCTTCAGGTGTCGTCCAAAGGGTGTTTCTTCATCCGGTTGCATGAACTTGTGCTTTGCTTCCACCATCCTAAAGAGTAGAAAAGATGAGGAGTCAGAAAGAGAAGAGTGAATAGTGTTCTAGGGCTTGTCTTAGTGGTCGTGTCCTATAGTCAGCGTGTGCTCTGATACCATCTTGTAGCGACCAGACCTCAAACAGTCTGATCTCTGTGCATCAGTGTCATCCCTGGATCAGTAATGCTGACATGCACAGTACTTGAAGGATTTATAACAGAGTAGCAATCACACACTTATTACATTGATAGTCCAACGATGAATTTATTACAAATAATATGGCTGAAGGCCATCTAACACGATAACAGCGGAAGGCTTGGAAGATAAGTGAGTCCATCAACTCCAGCGGTATCACTGAGTATAGAACCACGACCTAAAAGGGGCATCTTACTCGTCGTCTGAAAAGTCTGCAACATGAAATGTTGCAGCCCGAAAACGGGTCAGCACATGGAATATGCTGGCAAGGTAACACAAGAGAATGCAATGAAAGTAAAGCTATACTATATGCAATATGGCTGGTGGAAAGCTCTACGGTTAAGTTTTTGCATAAAGCCAATTTTTCCCTACTTTAAAGGAATGCATTTTAATTAACTATCATGGTAGTTGAAACATCATTGAGAAGATAGACATCCTCTCAACCCCAATTAAAGTTCATCATTAAACCCAGCAAAATTAAATTAAAGTAACATGATGAGATGCACATGAAAATGTTGGGGAACGTAGTATTTTAAAATTTTCCTACGATCACGCAAGATCTATCTACCAGATGCATAGCAACGAGAGGGGAGAGTGAGTCTACGTACCCTCGTAGACCGAAAGTGGAAGCGTTAGAACAACGCGGTTGATGTAGTCGTACGTCTTCACGGACCGACCGATCAAGCACCGAAACTACGGCACCTCCGAGTTCTAGCACATGTTCAGCTCGATGATGTCTCTCGAGCTCCGATCCAGCCGAGTGTCGAGGGAGAGTTCCGTCAGCACGACGGCGTGGTGACGATCTTGATGTTCTACCTTCGCAGGGCTTCGCCTAAGCACCGCTACAATATTTATCGAGGAGAACTATGGTGGAGGGGGGCACCGCACACAACTAAGAGATCAAGAGATCAATTGTTGTGTCTAGAGGTGCCCCCCTGCCCCCGTATATAAAGGAGGGAGGGAGAGGCCGGCCCTAGAGGGGGCGCACCAAGTGTGGGGAGTCCTACTAGGACTCCCAAGTCCTAGTAGGATTCCCCTTTCCTTTTCGGAGTAGGAGATAAGGAAAGAGGGGGAGAGGGAGAAGGAGAAGGGGGCTGCACCCCTTGTCCAATTCGGACCAGAAGGGGGGTGCACGCCTCCTTCCTTTTGGCCTCTCTCCTCTATTCCCGTAACTCCCCGGTACTCCGAAAATACCCGAATCACTCGGAACCTTTCCGATGTCCGAATATAGTCGTCCAATATATCGATTTTTACGTCTCGACCATTTTGAGACTCCTCGTCATGTCCCCGATCTCATCCGGGACTCCGAACTCCTTCGGTACATCAAAACTCATAAACTCATAATAAAACTATCATCGAAACCTTAAGCGTGCGGACCCTACGGGTTCGAGAACTATGTAGACATGACCGAGACACGTCTCCGGTCAATAACCAATAGCGGAACCTGGATGCTCATATTGGCTCCCACATATTATACGAAGATCTTTATCGGTCAAACCGCATAACAACATACATTGTTCCCTTTGTCATCGGTATGTTACATGCCCGAGATTCGATCGTCGGTATCTCAATACCTAGTTCAATCTCGTTACCAACAAGTCTCTTTACTCGTTCCGTAATACATCATCCCGCAACTAACTCATTAGCTGCAATGCTTGCAAGGCTTATAGTGATGTGCATTACCGAGTGGGCCCAGAGATACCTCTCCGACAATCGGAGTGACAAATCCTAATCTCGAAATACGCCAACCCAACAAGTACCTTCGGAGACACCTGTAGAGTACCTTTATAATCACCCAGTTACGTTGTGACGTTTGGTAGCACACAAAGTGTTCCTCCGGTATTCGGGAGTTGCATAATCTCATAGTCATAGGAACATGTATAAGTCATGAAGAAAGCAATAGTAGTAAAACTTAAACGATCATAGTGCTAAGCTAACGGATGGGTCTTGTCCATCAGATCATTCTCCTAATGATGGGATCCCGTTGATCAAATGACAACTCATGTCTATGGCTAGGAAACATAACCATCTTTGATCAATGAGCTAATCTAGCAGAGGCATACTAGGGACACTCTATTTTGTCTATGTATTCACACATGTATTAAGTTTCCCGTTAATACAATTCTAGCATGAATAATAAACATTTATCATGATATAAGGAAATAAATAATAACTTTATTATTGCCTCTAGGGCATATTTCCTTCAGAAAATCCAAGTACTAGATACTCAAGACGTCCATAACCGGGGACACGGCTAATCATGATCAGTTTGTACACTCTACAGAGGTTTTTGCACTTTTCCAACAAGACTCGATCGCCTCCGTTTGGTTTCTCGCACTGCATGGTGTTTGAGAAACGGATGACCGAGACATAGTCTTTCAGAAGCGCTAGCACCTTATGATCGGGCGGACCGTACCAACCTACATCCCTTACATCTGCTAGTCCACCACTGTAAGAGTTCGCACAACTTACTCATACTATGCTAGAGCCCATAATAGCATTGTGGCTGCACACGGAAGTTTCTAGTATGAATAATCTCATGATCCCTTTGAGCCTGGGTGGCGGTCCAAAAGAAAAACAGGCAATCGCTGGAATACCCAGGTGCCTCAATCCACCCAGATGTGTATTAATGTTTCCACCTTAAGTTGAACCATTAATTAATCAATCTCACATCTGTCATGGATTTCACTCACCCAATCCACGTCTACGAGCATAGCATGTCCTAGCAGCAAACGTAGAAGTAACTCCCAAAGGTTTGAATATAATGCAGGTAATAGGTACTACCTCAAACTACTTCCCAATCCCACAATTTAATTGATCCTACTCATGCAATGTGTGAGGGTTTGACTAATGCAATGAAAACTGGGTAATTGGAAACTATGATCAAAATGTTACTTGCCTTGCTGATGATCCGCAAAACCTAGAGACTCAAAGTAGCAAGCGGCGCACTCCGGGTACTCTATCGCAATAAAACAAACAAGCATACAATAAGTACTTAACTAATGCACGGGTAAAACTCAAATAACAGATCTAACCAGAAAGTTCAACTTAAGAACTCCGGTTTGCAAAAAAATCAACTCGAAAGAAGCAACGAAACTCAAACTGCAAAAGAAATGAGCTCCGAATTACTAGTTGGCCTAAAGTCAAATTTTACAGTAGCCAAAACTTTGTTCCAGTTGATTAAATGTAAACAGGGCTTCGAGACGAAGATCTGGGATTTTGAATCACCTGATTCCGACTTTCGAGCGAAAAGAAAAACGCGAAACAAGATCAGGGCAGAAATCGCGATCGGAATAACCGCGGATAAATACCCCGAAAAAGAAAAACGACGAACAGGCTAACGAACGAACGTTCGCAGTTTGCGGTTAACTAACGAAAACCATTCGTTAAAATGAACGTATGGACGAACGTCCGCTAATTAACTAAACCGGTGGAAAAATAAAAAAAACCAAACCGATCTATTAAAAAAAATAGATCTAGGTTTTCCTAAACAAAACCGATCGGTTAACCGAAAAAAAAACTAAACTAACTCTTCTCAACAACTCCGGCGGACTCCGGCGGGGCGGGGCGACGGGCTCCGGCGGCGGCGGCGCGGCACGCGGGCGGCGGCGGCGGGCTGGCGGCGGGGCGGCGCAGCGAGGCGGGCGGCGGCGAGGCGGCGGCGGCGGGGCGGCGCGGCAGCGGCGGGGGACGGTGGCGGCGGCTGGCGGCGGCGCGGCAGGCGGCTGCGGCGGCTAGGGTTTGGGGCGGCGGGGCGAGGCGGGCTGGCTGGGCGCTTCGGGCCGGCTCGGGGCGGCTTATAAAGCCCAGGAGTCCTAGGCTAGTAAGACTCCTAGTCGGTTTCCCTTTTTTTCTAAAAGAGTCCCGGCGCAGAAAAACTAACGAAAGAAATACCAAACGGACTCCAAAATTCCCGAAATAAATTTTCACCGTCCTCTAATAATATTTAGGACAAAGTGAACATTTTTCCCGGACCTAAATGCAACTTTGAAAAACGCGTATTTTTCCTATGCAAATAAATCCGCGAATAAATCCAGAAAAATACCAAAAGTGATTTTAACATTTTTCCTCCAATATTTCTGTTATTTTGGAGAAGTCATATTATCTCCGCTCATTTTTGATATTTAGAAATATTTTTAGGAGAGAAAAATTATTAGAATCACACTGTCCTCGTACCGGTTTTTGAGCGAACTCAAATACGAAAACGGTAAAATTCCCAACTCTCTCCGTAGGTCCTTGAGTTGCTTAGAATTTCGAGGAACGCCACGAACAAAATGCAAAAACATGCAATGCAATTATGATCTATGTATAACATTCCAAATTGAAAATTTTGGATGTTACATTTATTATGCTAAAGTAACAATCCATTCACAATGTAAAGTATGAATCAGAAACTTCATTGAGAACTAACAAATTATGATCTCAGTTATTGAAGCAATTGCAATTTATCATAATATCGGAAAGAGTCAATATAAGAGCTTTTCAGCAAGTCCACATACTCAACTGTCATTTAGTCTTTCACAATTGCTAACACTCACGCACTACTTATGGGTATGGAGTTTTAATCGGACACAGAGAAAGATAGGGGCTTATAGTGTTGCCTCCCGACCTTTTACCTCAAGGGTAGTGTCAACAATAATAGTTCATGATAGCTTACATCCAATTGGGTACTTATGTAAAGATCTTTCCAACACAATATGTTGCCAAAGGATAAAATGTAAAAAGGAAAGGTGAAGATCACCATGACTCTTGCATAAGGTAAGAATAATAGATAGGCCCTTCGCAGAGGGAAGCAGAGGTTGTCATGTGCTTTTATGGTTGGATGTACAAAATCTTAGTGCAAAAGAACATCACTTTATATTGCCACTTGTGATATGGACCTTTATTATGCAGTCCATTGCTTTTATTTCTTCCATATCACAAGATCGTATAAAGCTTATTTTCTCCACACTAATAGATCATACATATTTAGAGAGTTGCAACAATGACAACTTACTTGAAGGATCTTACTCAATCCATAGGTAGATATGGTGGACTGTCATGGCAAAACTAGGTTTAAGGATATTTGAAAGCACAAGTAGTATCCATACTTGGTGCAAGGAGTTTTCTCTAGCATGGGGGGGAAAGGCAAGCTCAACATGTTGGATGATCCATTACAATATACTTTATTCCGGATATAAGAAAACATAAGCCATTATGTTGTCTTCCTTGTCCAACATCAACCTTTTAGCATGTCATATTTTAATGAGTGCTCTCAATCATAAAAGATGTCCAAGATAGTATATTGATATGTAAAAACCTCTCTTTATCTATTAATTCCTATTAATTGCAACGATGACCAAAACTATGTTTGTCAACTCTCAACAATTTTTATTCATCATACTCTTTATATGTGAAGTCATTACACCCCATAAGATCAATATGATCTCTTTGATTCTTTTTATTCTTTCTGTTATTCCCTCAAGATCATAGTGATATAATCAAGCCCTTGACTCAAAACTAATCTTTAATATATATAGCTCACGAACTCGATTACATAGATAAAGATCATAAAGCAAAGCTCACAACTAGATCACGCTACACTTTATTCTACTAGATCAAGATATTACCAAAAGGATCGAACTAAGAAAAACGGTAACGATAGGAGTGTGATGGCGATACGATACCGGGTCACCTCTCCCAAGCTTGGCAGTTGCCAAGGGGAGTGCCCATACCCATGTGTTTATGTCTCTTTCTTCGGAGGTGGTGATGTGATATTCTTGGCGATGATACCCCTCGGGATACGAATCTTCTCCTCGAGCTTGTTGACTTGTTGCTTGAGGTCCATTATTTCCTTGCGAAGCTTGCATGTGACGGCTAAAGCTCCTTTCACCCAAGGATGTTGCATAGCTGCGGGAGAACAAGTAACACTCTTTTTCATATTTTCATAAGAAAGAAACCTGACATTGGAAGGGATGACTGAGTTTGGAATGGCTGAGCTCTGTAGTTCCCCCATCGTCAATCCGGCTCCAAACCGAGAAGTAACTTATTGATCTTCCTCCATGGCATCTATCCTTTTCAAGTCAGCCTCCATCTCTTCCTCCGTTGATGGCCCAAAGTGGCCAGCATCGCCGTTTGCTCCTGGTCCTAGTGTCGGATGAGACACCCGACTCTCTCCAACTGACTCCTGAGAAGGCATCTTGCTCTAATCTACGACAGAAACAGCTCGAAACAAAAATAGAGGATTTTGTCGTGGTACCGTGGTCAAAACCTTCGGGAGATTATATAATGAATTTTTACTGACCGAAAGAAATATCGTGCAAGAAATCGGAGTCCGGAGGGCACACGACGTGCCCACGAGGTAGGGGGCGCGCCCGGGGGGTAGGGCGCGCCCTCCACCCTCGTGGACGCCTCATGTCCCGTTCAGACTACTTCTTATTTTCATATTTTCTTTAATATTCCAAAACGGAGAAAAATTGCCATTAGAACTGTTTTGGAGTCGGTTTACTTACCGTACCACATACCTCTCCCTTTTCGGAGTCTGAATCATTCTGGAAAGTGTCCCTTATGTATTCCTCTGGGGTTACGGTTTCAATGACATTGGTTTCAACATCTATAGGATTACCTAATATATAATGTTTAATTCTTTGGTCGTTTACCACATTTGGATTTGTGCCTTCGAAGTTGTTGATTTTTATGGCACCAGAATGATAGACCTCCTCAATAACGTAAGGACCTTCCCATTTATAGAGAAGTTTTCCTGCAAAAAATCTTAAACGAGAGTTGTATAGCAAAACATAATCACCTACGTTAAACTCACGCTTTTGTATCCTTTTGTCATGCCATCTTTTAACTTTTTCTTTAAACAGTTTGGCATTTTCATAGGCCTGGGTTCTCCATTCATCAAGCGAGCTAATGTCAAATAACCTCTTCTCACCGGCAAGTTTGAAATCATAATTGAGCTCTTGAATGGCCCAATATTCCTTATGTTCTAGTTCGAGAGGTAGGTGACATGCTTTTCCATAAACCATTTTATACGGAGACATGCCCATATGATTTTTATATGTAGTTCTATAAGCCCATAATGCAACATCAAGTTTCTTGGACCAATTCTTTCTAGATCTATTAACAGTCTTTTGCAAAATTAATTTTAGCTCTCTGTTACTCAGTTCTACTTGACCGCTAGACTATGGGTGGTATGGGGATGCAACTCTATGATTAACATCATACTTAGCAAGCATTTTGCGGAAAGCACCATGAATAAAATGTGAACCACCATTAGTCATTAAGTATCTAGGGACTCCAAACCTCGGAAAAACAACTTCTCTAAGCATCCTAATAGAAGTGTTGTGATCAACACTACTAGTTGGAATAGCTTCTACCCACTTAGTAACGTTATCAACAACAACTAAAATATGTGTATACCCATTAGAGGAAGGAAAAGGTCCCATATAATGAAAGCTCCAGACATCAAATGGTTCGATAACAAGTGAATAGTTCATAGGCATTTCTTGAAGTCTACTAATATTACCAATTCTTTGACATTCATCACAAGACTAGACAAACTTACGAGCATCCTTGAAGAGAGTATGCCAATAAAAACTAGATTGCAGTACATTATGTGCAGTTCTATCTCTAGCATGGTGTCCTCCATAAGCCTCGGAGTGACACTTGCGTATGATTTGTTCTTGTTCATGCTCAGGTACACGACGTCTAATAATACCATTTACTCCTTTGTAAAGGTGTGGGTCATCCCAGAAGTAATGCCTTAAATCATAGAAAAACTTTTTCTTTTGCTGGTATGTGAAACTAGGTTGTATAAATTTAGCAACAATGTAATTAGCATAATCAGCATACCATGGAGTAGTTCGAGAAGCATTTATGACAACTAATTGTTCATCAGGAAAGCTATCATCAATGGGTAGTGGGTCATCAAGAACATTCTCTAACCTAGACAAGTTGTCTGCAATGGGGTTCTCAGCTCCCTTTCTATCAGTAATATGAAAATAAAAATTCTTGTAGCAAGAGAACCAATATAATAAGTATAGGTTTAGCATCTTTCTTTTCCATAAGATATTTAATAGCAGCATGATTAGTGTGAACAATTACTTTAGAATCAACAATATATGGCCTGAATTTATCACAAGCAAATACAACTGCTAAAAATTCTTTTTCAGTAGTAGCATAATTTCTCTGGGCACTGTCTAGAGTTTTACTAGCATATTGGATAACATATAATTTATTATCAACTCTTTGTCCTAGAACAACACCTACATCGTAATCACTAGCATCACACATAATTTCAAAGGGTAAATTCCAGTCAGGAGGCTGGACAATAGGTGCAGAAATCAATGCTTTCTTAAGTATTTCAAATGCTTCTAAACAATCATCATCAAAAACAAAAGGAACATCTTTTTGTAAGAGTTTAGTCAGAGGCCTATAGATTATTGAGAAGTCCTTAATGAACCTCCTATAAAACCCGGCATGACCAAGAAAACTTCTTATACCTTTTATGTCCTTGGGACACGACATCTTTTCAATAGCATCTACTTTAGCTTTATCAAATTCAATACATCTTTCAGAAATTTTATGCCCCAAGACAATACCTTCATTAACCATAAAGTGGCACTTCTCCCAATTCAAGACAAGATTAGTTTCTTCACATCTCTAAAAACTCGATCAAGGTTGCTTAAGCAATCAGCAAAAGAAGTTCCAGAAAAATTATCCATGAAAACCTCAACAATCTTTTCACAAATGTCAGAGAATACAACCATCATGCATCTTTGAAAGGTAGTAGGTGCATTACATAAACCAAAAGGCATACGTCTATAAGAAAAGGTACCGAAAGGGCAAGTAAAAGTGGTCTTTTCTTGATTCCCTTTTGAAACAGGTATTTGAGAGAAACCAGAATAGCCATCTAGAAAGCAAAAATGAGTATGTTTGGATAATCTTTCTAGCATTTGATCAATAAAATGTCGAGGGTAATGATTCTTCTTAGTAGCTTTATTTAATTTGCAGAAATTGATTACCATTCTATAGCCGGTAACAATTCTCTGTGGGATCAATTCGTCTTTATCATTAGGAACAACAGTAATACCTCCCTTATTAGGGACACAATGGACATGACTTACCCACTGACTATCAGCAACTGGATAAATTATACCTGCCTCTAGAAGCTTTAACATTTCTTTCCTTACCACTTCTTTCATCCTAGGATTTAACCATCGTTGGTGATCAACAACCGGTTTAGCATCTTTCTCCAATTTTATTTTATGCTGGCATAGAGTGGGACTAATGCCCTTAAGATCATCAAGTGTATATCCAATGGCAGCACGATGCTTCTTTAGAGTTTTCAATAATTTCTCTTCTTCCTGCTCTGAAAGGTTAGCAGTAATAATAACAGGATATATCTTCTTTTCATCAAGATAAGCATACTTAAGAGTATCAGGTAATGGTTTGAGTTCAAACACGGGATCACCCTTGGGTGGAGGAGGATCCCCTTGAATTTCAACACGCAAGTTGTGTTTCAATAAAGGTCCTTGTTTAAAGAATATTTCATCTCTTTCCCTTCTCTCATTCATATACATAAAATTTTCATGGTCTAGTAGATATTGTTCTAAAGGGTCATTAGGAGGCACGACATTAGAAGCAAGACCAATAATTGCATCCTTACTAGGCAATTTTTTATCATGGGGTTGTCTACGAAATTTAGCAAAGTTAAAATCATGAGACAAATCCCCTAAACCAATAGTAACAACATCCTTTTTGCAGTCTATCTTAGCATTAACAGTATTAAAAAAAGGTCTACCAAATATAATGGGGGCAAAAATCATCTGGTGGGGAACCAAGAACAAGAAAATCGGTAGGGTATTTAACTTTCCCACACAAGACTTCAACATCTCTGACAATCCCAACTGGTGCAATGGTGTCTCTATTGGCAAGCTTAATAGTAACATAAATACCTTCTAGCTCAGCGGTGCAATATCGTGCATAATTTCTTCGTATAAGGAATGAGGTATTGCACTAGCACTAGCACCCATGTCACATAAGCCATGATAGCAATGATCTCCTATTTTAACAGAAATAACAGGCATGCCTACCACAGGTCTATGTTTATTTTTAGTATTGGGTCTAGCAATTCTAGCAGCTTCATCACAGAAGTTAATAACATGCCCATCAATATCATCGACCAAGAGATCCTTAACCATAGCAACACTAGGTTCAACTTTAATTTTCTCAGAGGGTGTAGGTGTTCTAGTATTACTCTTACGAACCACAGCTGAAGCTTTAGCATGATTCTTTATTCTAGCAAGAAAGGGTGGTTTCTCAATATAAGCAGTAGGAACAATAGGATCAACATTATAAGTGATAGTCTTTTCTTCAACTCTAACAGGTTCAACTACTTTTACTTCAATGGGAGGATGGTATTTAAACCACTTCCTCTTAGGGAGATCAACATGATTAGCAAATGATTCACAGAAAGAAGCTACTATCTCAGAGTCAAGTCCATATTTAGTGCTAAAGTCACGGAAAACATCGTTATCCATAAAAGATTTAACACAATCAAACTTAGGTGTTATACCTGACTCCTTACCTTCGTCGAGATTCCAATCTTCAGAGTTGCGTTTAATTCTTTCCAATAAATCCCATTTGAACTCAATAGTCTTCATCATAAAAGAAACAATGCAAGAAGTATCGTGCATGCAGCGATTATCGAGAGAAAGCCAAGCATAAATTTTTTGAATAATAATTTCTCTTGAAAGCTCATGATTGGGGCATGAATATAACATTGACTTAAGCCTCCCCCAAGCTCGAGCGATACTTTCTCCTTCGTGAGGCCAAAAATTATATATATAATTACGATCACGATGAACCTGATGCATAGGATAGAACTTCTGATGAAATTCCAATTTCAATTGGTTGTAGTTCCAGGATCCAATATCATCGCATAGCCTAAACCATGACAATGCCTTTCCCTTCAAAGATAAAGGGAGAACTTCCTCTTGACCACATCTTCGGGCATACCTGCAAGCTTAAATAATCCCCAAACTTCATCCACATAGATTAGGTGCAAATCGGGATGCAATGTTCCATCTCCTGTAAAGGGATTAGCTAGCAGCTTCTCTATCATACCCGAAGGAATTTCAAAGTAAACATTTTTAGTAGGTTCAGTAGGTTGAGGAGCAACTATTTGCTTTACTGGTCGGGGTGGGGATACCCCGAACAAGCCCCTCAAAGGATTATGTTCCATAGTAACAAGTGATAGTAAATTTCAGCACACTATACAAATTTTTCCTTACCAAAGGCGCTTCAATCCCTGGCAACGGCGCCAGAAAAGAGTCTTGATGACCCACAAGTGTAGGGGATCTATCGTAGTCCTTTCGATAAGTAAGAGTGTCGAACCCAACGAGGAGCAGAAGGAAATAATAGGCAGTTTTCAGTAAGGTATTCTCTGCAACCACTGAAATTATCGGTAACAGATAGTTTTGTGATAAGGTAATTTGTAAAGGGTAACAAGTAATAAAAGTAAATAAGGTGCAGCAATATAGCCCAATCCTTTTTGTAGCAAAGGACAAACCTAGACAAAGTCTTATATAAAGGAAAGCGCTCCCGAGGACACATGGGAATTATCATCAAGCTAGTTTTCATCTCATATGATTCACGTTCGTTACTTTGATAATTTGGTATGTGGGTGGACCGGTGCTTGGGTGCTGCCCTTACTTGGACAAGCATCCCACTTATGATTAACCTCTAGTGCAAGCATCCACAACTACAAAATAGGTATTAAGGTAAACCTAACCATAGCATGAAACATATGGATCCAAATCAGCCCCTTACGAAGCAACGCATAAACTAGGGTTTAAGCTTCTGTCACTCTAGCAACCCATCATCTACTTATTACTTCCCAATGCCTTCCTCTGGGCCAAAACAATGGTGAAGTGTCATGTAGTCGACGTTCACATAACACCAGTAGGGGAAAGACAACATACATCTTATCGAAATATCGAACGAATACCAAATTCACATGACTACTTATAGCAAGACTTCTCCCATGACCTCAGGAACAAATGTAACTACTCACAAATCATATTCATGTTCATAATCAGAGGGATATCAATATGCATAATATATCTAAACATATGATCTTCCACCGGTGAAACCAACTAGCATCAACTACAAGGAGTAATCAACACTACTAGCAACCCACAAGTACCAATCTGAGGTTTTGATACAAATATTGGATACAAGAGATGAACTAGGGTTTGAGAGGAGATGGTACTGGTGAAGATGTTGATGGAGATTGACTCCCTCCCGATGAGAGGATCGATGGTGATGACGGCGGTGACGATTTCCCCCTCCCGGAGGGATGTTTCCCCGGCAGAACAGCTCCGCCGGAGCCCTAGATTGGTTCCGCCAAGGTTCCGCCTCGAGACGGTGGCGTTTCTTCCCGAAAGCTTCCTTCTGTTTTTTTTTCAAGGCAAAAAGCACCTTATTCCAGAATATGGGCATCGGGGGTCTGCCAGGTGGCCCACGAGGCAGGCGGCGCGCCTAGGGCATAGGGCACGCCCCCACCCTTGTGGACGGTGGGTGGCCCCCCTCTGGTGCTTTCTTCACCCGATATTTTTTATAAATTCCAGAACTGACTTTCGTGGAGTTTCAGGGCTTTTTGAGTTGTGCAGAATAGGTCTCCAATATTTGCTCCTTTTCCAGCCCAGAACTCCAGCTGCCGGTAATCTCCCTCTTCATGTAAACCTTGTAAAATAAGAGAGAGAAAAAGCATAATTATTGTGACATAATGTGTAATAACAACCCATGATGCAATAAACATCCATATAAAAGCATGATGCAAAATGGATGTATCATGTACTAAAATAGAATTTATTCCTTTGTTGTAGGGAAACACTAGCTTTATGCAAATTGAACCTTACAGCCTCCACCAGCCAAATATGCATATTATTGTAGATACTTGTTCATCATTACTTGCTATAGTGTGTTCTTGCTAGCATATTCAATGTTCTGACCTACACGGATGAAATGTCTCATGTTGCGGAGTTTTCTGAAGAAGATTAAGGTGTGATAGGTCGTTGTCATGCACTCAATGTTTGCCGTGGAGTTGGATGGACTCAACCTATCTTCGATTCTTCCGTAGTTCAGTTTAGTTTATTATTGATAGATGGCCTTCAGCCATATTTTTGTAATAAGACTCTTTATGAGGATTCTTCGATGTAATAAATGTGTGAATGAAACTATGTTATAAATCCTCAAGTACTATGTGTGTCAGCATACGGATCCAGGGATGACACTTAAGCATAGAGATTCCGGTCCATTGGGATCGAGGTTGCTACAAGATGGTATCAAGGCACATGTTGACAGTAGGACGCGACCACTAGGATAAGCCACATGATGCTCCTCTCTACTCATCTTTAATCCTTCTCTATTTCTATTCTATAGATGTCAGACCCCGGGAACAAGTTCACTCAGCCTGATGACGACACCCCTTTCGAAAGAAACTTGAAGGAAGTCACGAGGTACCTGCACATCGGCACACCAAGTTTCAGTGGAACCTTCTATGCAACATTGCCGGAAGAGGAGTGCTGGAAGATCAAAGTTAGTGTTCCTGGGAGGACTATTGCACTAGTCATGGAACCTCTCGAGCTTGCCTTTGATGCACCAACTTGGAGCATGGGAAAGAGTATGGCAGCACACATCACCTTTGGACGCATTTGTGAAGTCTACAACAAGGACCTTGAATACACCATCTACCAGATTTGTGGATGCCGAGATGAGCAATGGGAGATGATTTGTGAAGGAAATATGCCCTAGAGGCAATAATAACGTTGTTATTTGTATTTCCTTATATCATGATAAATGTCTTTTATTCATGCTAAAATTGTATTAACCGGAAACTTAGTACATGTGTGAATACATAGACAAAACAGTATGTCCCTAGTATGCCTCTACTAGACTAGCTCATTGATCAAAGATGGTTATGTTTCCTAGCCATAGACATGAGTTGTCACTTGATCAACGGGATCACATCATTAGGAGAATGATGTGATGGACAAGACCCATCTGTTAGCATAGCACTATGATCGTTTAGTTTAACTGCTATTGCTTTCTTCATGACTTATACATGTTCCTATGACTATGAGATTATGCAACTCCCGAGTACCGTAGGAACACCTTGTGTGCTATCAAACGTCACAACGTAACTGGGTGATCATAAAGATGCTCTACAGGTGTCTCCGAAAGTATTCGTGGTGTTGGCATAGATCAAGATTAGGATTTGTCACTCCGAGTGTCGGAGAGGTATCTCTGGGCCCTCTCGGTAACACACATCACAATAAGCCTTGCAAGCAAAAGACTAATGAGTTAGTCATGAGATGATATGTTACGGAACGAGTAAAGAGACTTGCCGGTAACGAGATTGAACTAGGTATAGAGATACCGACGATCGAATCTCGGGCAAGTAACATACCGTTTGACAAAAGGAACAACGTATGTTGTTATGCGGTTCTGACCGATAAAAGATCTTCGTAGAATATGTAGGAGCCAATATGAACATCCAGGTTCCGCTATTGGTTATTGACCGGAGATGAGTCTCGGTCATGTCTACATAAGTCTCGAACCCGTAGGGTCCGCACGCTTAACGTTTGATGACGATCGGTATTATGAGTTTATGAGTATTGATGTACCGAAGGTAGTTCGGAGTCCCGGATGAGATCACAGACATGACGAGGAGTTTCGGAATGTCCGAGACATAAAGATTGATATATTGGACGACTATATTCGGACACCGGAAGTATACCGGAAAAGTTTCGAATTTATCGGGAATGCCGGAGGGGGTTACCGGAACCCCCTACGAGAGAGGATGGTCCATAGTGGGCCTAAAGGGAAAGAGAGAGGCAGCCCATAGGGCTGGCCGGCGCCCCCACCTAGGGTTCCTAGTTGGACTAGGATTGGGGGGGGCGCCACCTCTCCTATTCCTTTCCCTCTTCCTTCTTTTGGTGAATCCTACTAGGAATAGTATTGCAATCCTATTCCTAGTAGGAGTCCACTCCCTAGCCGCACCAGGAAGGGCCGGCCGGCCTCCCTCCCTTGCTCCTTTATATACGGGGGCAGGGGGCACCCAAAGACACACAAGTTGAATTGTTTTAGCCGTGTGCGGTGCCCCCCTCCACAGAATCACACCTCGGTCATACCGTCGCGGAGCTTAGGCGAAGCCCTGCGCCGGTGAACACATCATATCCGTCACCATGCCGTCGTGCTGACGAAACTCTCCCGTGAAGCTCAACTGGATCAAGAGCTCGTGGGACGTCATCAAGCTGAACGTGTGCTGAACGCGGAGGTGCCGTACGTTCGGTGCTTGATCGGTTGGATCGCGAAGAAGTTCGACAACATCAACCGCGTCAATTGACGCTTCCGCTCCCGGTCTACGAGGGTACGTAGACACACTCATCCCTCTCGTTGCTATGCATCTGGTAGATAGATCTTGCGTGATCGTAGGAAAATTTTAAAATACTACGTTCCCCAACAGTGGCATCATGAGCCAGGTCTATGCGTAGATGATATGCACGAGTAGAACACAATGAGTTGTGGGCGATACTAGTCATACTGCTTACTAGCATGTCATACTTTGCTTCGGCGGTATTGTGAGATGCAGTGGCCCGGACTGACATTACGCGTACGCTTACGCGAGACTGGTTTCACCGTTACGAGCACTCATTGCTTAAAGGTGACTGGCGGGTGTCTGTCCTCACTTTAGCTGAATCAAGTGTGGCTACGCCCGGTCCTTGTGAAGGTTAAAACAGCACATACTTGACGAAACATCGTTGTGGTTTTGTATGCGTAGGTAAGAACGGTTCTTGCTAAGCCCGTAGCAGCCACGTAAAACTTGCAACAACAAAGTAGAGGACGTCTAACTTGTTTTTGCAGGGCATGTTGTGATGTGATATGGTCAAGACATGATGAGTTATACGGTTTTGTATGAGATGATCATGTTTTTGTAAATTTATCGGCAACTGGCAGGAGCCATATGGTTGTCGCTTTATTGTATGAAATGCAATCGCCATGTAATTGCTTTACTTTATCACTAAGCGGTACTGATAGTTGAGGAAGCAATAGTTGGCGAGACGACAACGATGCTACGATGGAAATCAAGGTGTCGCGCCGGTGACGAAGGTGATCATGACGGTGCTTTGGAGATGGAGATCAAAAGCACAAGATGATGATGGCCATATCATGTCACATATTTTGATTGCATGTGATGTTTATCTTATTATGCTTCTTATTTTGCTTAGATCGACGGTAGCATTATAAGATAATCCCTTACTAAATTTCAAGGTATAAGTGTTCTCCCTGGGTATGCACCGTTGCGAAAGTTCGTCGTGCCGAGACACCACGTGATGATCGGGTGTGATAAGCTCTACGTTCAAATACAACGGGTGTAAGCCAGTTTTGCACACGCAGAATACTCGGGTTAAACTTGACGAGCCTAGCATATGCAGATATGGCCTCGGAACACTGGAGACCGAAAGGTCGAGCGTGAATCATATAGTAGATATGATCAACATAAGATGTTCACCATTGAAACTACTCCATCTCACGTGATGATCGGACATGGTTTAGTTGATTTGGATCACGTGATCATTTAGATGACCGGAGGGATGTCTATCTAAGTAGGAGTTCTTAAGTAATATGATTAAATTGAATTTTAATTTATCATGAATTTAGTCCTGGTAGTATTAGCATATCTATGTTGTAGATCAATAGCTCACGATGTTGCTCCCCGTTTATTTTTCATATGTTCCTAGAGAAAACCAAGTTGAAAGATGTTAGTAGCAATGATGCGGAATTGTTCCGTGATCTGAGGATTATCCTCATTGCTGCACAGAAGAGTTATGTCCTTGATGCACCGCTAGGTGACAGACCTATTGCAGGAGCAGATGTAGACGTTATGAACGTTTTGACAAAAGCTCGATATGATGACTACTTGATAGTTTAAGTGCACCATGCTTTATGGCTTAGAACCGGGACTTCAAAAACGTTTTGAACGCCATGGAGCATATAAGATGTTCCAAGAGTTGAAATTAGTATTTCATACTCATGCCCGTGTCGAGAGGTATAAGACCTCTGACAGTACTTTGCCTACAAGATGGAGGAGAATAGCTCAACCAGTGAGCATGTGCTCAGATTGTCTGGGTACTACAATTACTTTAATCAAGTGGGAGTTAATCTTCCAGATAAGATAGTAATTGACAAAATTCTCTAGTCACTATCACCAAGTTAGTAAAACTTCGTTATGAACTATAATATGCAAGGGATGACGAAAGGAATTCCCAGCTCTTCGCGATACTGAAGTAGGCGAAGGTAGAAATCATGAAAAAGCATCAAGTGTTGATGGTTAACAAGACCACTTGTTTCAAGTAAAGGGCAAAGGGATAGAAGGGGAACTTCAAGAAGAATGACAAGCAAGTTGTCACTCCCGTGAAGAAACCCAAAGCTAAACTCAAGCCTGAAACAAGTGCTTATACTGCAAAGGAAATGGTCACTAGAAGTGGAACTGCCCTAGATACTTGGCGGATAAGAAGGATGGCAAAGTGAACAAAGGTATATTTGATATACAGATTATTGATGTGTATTTTACTAGTGTTCATAGCAACCCCTCGGTATTTGATATTGGTTCAGTTGCTAAAGAGTAGTAACTCGAAGTAGGAGTTGAATAATGAACATAAACTAGTTAAAGGATGAAGTGACGATGTGTATTGGAAGGAGTTCCAAGATTGATATGATCATCATCGCACACTCCCTATACTTTCGGGATCAGTGTTGAACCTAAATAAGTGTTATTTGGTGTTTGTGTTGAGCATGAATGTGATTTGATCATGTTTATTGCAATACGGTTATTCATGTAAGTTAAAGAATAATTGTTGTTCTGTTTACATGAATAAAACCTTCTATGGTCATACACCCAATGAAAATAGTTTGTTGGATCTCGATCGTGTGATACACATATTCATAATATTGAAGCCAAAAGATGCAAGGTTAATAATGATAGTGCAACTTATTTGTGGCACTGCCGTTTAGGTCATATTGGTGTAAAACGCATGAAGAAACTAAATAATGATGGACTTTTGGAATCACTTGATTATGAATCACTTGGTACTTGCGAACCATGCCTCATGGGCAAGATGACTAAAACTCCGTTCTCCGGAACTGTGGAGCGAGCAACAGATTTGTTGGAGATCATACATACAGATGTATGTGGACCAATGAGTGTTGAAGCTCGCGGCGGGTATCGTTATTTTCTGACCTTCACTGATGATTTGAGCAGATATGGGTATATCTACTTAATGAAGCACAAGTCTGAAACATTTGAAAAGTTCAAAAGAATTTCAGAGTGAAGTAGAGAATCATCGTAACAGGAAAATAAAGTTTCTACGATCTGATCGTGGAAGAGAATATTTGAGTTACGAGTTTGGTCTTCATTTGAAACAATGTGGAATAGTTTCACAGCTCACGCCACCTGGAACACCACAGCGTAATGGTGTGTCCGAACGTCGTAACCGTACTTTATTAGATATGGTGCGATCTATGATGTCTCTTACCGATTTACCACCATCGTTTTGGGGTTATGCTTTAGAGACAGCTGCATTCACGTTAAATAGGGCACCATCTAAATCCGTTGATACGACACCTTATGTACTATGGTTTGGCAAGAAACCAAAGTTGTCGTTTCTTAAAGTTTGGGGCTGCGATGCTTATGTGAAAACACTTCGACCTGATAAGCTCGAACCCAAGTCGGAAAAATGTGTCTTCATAGGATACCCAAAAGAGACTGTTGGGTACACCTTCCATCACAGATCCGAAGGCAAAAATATTCGTTGCTAAGAACGGATCCTTTCTAGAAAAAGAGTTTCTCTCGAAAGAAGTGAGTGAGAGGAAAGTAGAACTTGATGAGGTAATTGTACCTTCTCCCGGATTGGAAAGTAGTACATCACGGGAAATTGTTCCAGTGATTCCTACACCAATTAGTGAGGAAGTTAATGATAATGATCATGAAACTTCAGATCAAGTTTCTGCTGAACGTCGTAGATCAACCAGAGTACGTTCCGCACCAGAGTGGTACGGCAACCCAGTTCTGGAAATCATGTTACTAGACCATGATGAACCTACGAACTATGAGGAAGCGATGATGAGCCCAGATTCCGCAAAATGGCTTGAAGCCATGAAATCTGAGATGGGATCCATGTATGAGAACAAAGTGTGGACTTTGGTTGACTTGCCCGATGATCGGCAAGCCATCGAAAATAAATGGATCTTCAAGAGGAAGACCGACGCAGACGGTAATATTACTGTTTACAAAGCTCGACTTGTTGCGAAAGGTTTTCGACAAGTTCAAGGAGTTGACTACGATGAGACTTTCTCACTTGTAGCGATGCTTAAGTCTGTCCGAATCATGTTAGCAATTGCCGCATTTTATGATTATGAAATCTGGCAAATGGATGTCAAAACTGCATTCCTAAATGGATATCTCAAAGAAGAGTTGTATATGATGCAACCAGAAGGTTTTGTCGATCCAAAAGGTGCTGACAAAGTATGCAAGCTCCAGCGATCCATCTATGGACTGGTGCAAGCATCTCGGAGTTGGAATATACGCTTTGATGAGGTGATCAAAGCATATGGTTTTATACAGACTTTTGGAGAAGCCTGATTTACAAGAAAGTGAGTGGGAGCTCTGTAGCATTTCTAATATTATATGTAGATGACATATTGTTGATTGGAAATGATATAGAATTTCTGGATAGCATAAAAGGATACTTGAATAAAAGTTTTTCAATGAAAGACCTCGGAGAAGCTGCTTACATATTAGGCATCAAGATCTATAGAGATAGATCAAGACACTTAATTGGACTTTCACAAAGCACATACCTTGACAAGATTTTGAAGAAGTTCAAAATGGATCAGTCAAAGAAAAGGTTCTTGCCTGTATTACAAGGTATGAAGTTGAGTAAGACTCAATGCCCGACCACTGCAGAAAAATATAGAGAGAATGAAAGTCATTCCCTATGCCTCAGCCATAGGTTCTATAAAGTATTCCATGCTGTGTAGCAAACATGTTGTGTACCTTGCCATGAGTTTGTCAAGGGGGTACAATAGTGATCCAGGAGTAGATCACTGTACAGCGGTCAAAATTATCCTTAGTAACTAGATGACTAAGGAAATGTTTCTCGATTATGGAGGTGATAAATAGTTTGTCGTAAAGGGTTACGTCGATGCAAGCTTTGACACTAAATCCAAATGACTCTAAGTATCAATCTGGATGCGTATTGAAAATGGGAGCAATTAGCTAGAGTAGCTCTATGCAGAGCATTGTAGACATAGAAATTTGCAAAATACATACGGATCTGAATGTGACAGACCCGTTGACTAAACTTCTCTCACAAGCAAAACATGATCACACCTTATTACTCTTGGGTATTAATCACATAGCGATGTGAACTAGATTATTGACTCTAGTAAACCCTTTGGGTGTTGGTCACATGGCGATGTGAACTATGGGTGTTATTCACATAACGATGTGAACTATCAGTATTAAATCACATGGCAATGTGAGCTAGATTATTGACTCTAGTGCAAGTGGGAGACTGAAGGAAATATGCCCTAGAGGCAATAATAACGTTGTTATTTGTATTTCCTTATATCATGATAAATGTCTTTTATTAATGCTAGAATTGTATTAACCGGAAACTTAGTACATGTGTGAATACATAGACAAAACAGTATGTCCCTAGTATGCCTCTACTAGACTAGCTCATTGATCAAAGATGGTTATGTTTCCTAGCCATAGACATGAGTTGTCATTTGATCAACGGGATCACATCATTAGGAGAATGATGTGATGGACAAGACCCATCCGTTAGCATAGCACTATGATCGTTTAGTTTAACTGCTATTGCTTTCTTCATGACTTATACATGTTCCTATGACTATGAGATTATGCAACTCCCGAGTACCGTAGGAACACCTTGTGTGCTATCAAACGTCACAACGTAACTGGGTGATCATAAAGATGCTCTACAGGTGTCTCCGAAAGTATTCGTGGTGTTGGCATAGATCAAGATTAGGATTTGTCACTCCGAGTGTCGGAGAGGTATCTCTGGGCCCTCTCGGTAACACACATCACAATAAGCCTTGCAAGCAAAAGACTAATGAGTTAGTCACGAGACGATATGTTACGGAACGAGTAAAGAGACTTGCCGGTAACGAGATTGAACCAGGTATAGAGATACCGACGATCGAATCTCGGGCAAGTAACATATCGTTTGACAAAAGGAACAATGTATGTTGTTATGCGGTTCTGACCGATAAAAGATCTTCGTAGAATATGTAGGAGCCAATATGAACATCCAGGTTCCGCTATTGGTTATTGACCGGAGATGAGTCTCGGTCATGTCTACATAAGTCTCGAACCCGTAGGGTCCGCATGCTTAACGTTTGATGACGATCGGTATTATGAGTTTATGAGTATTGATGTACCGAAGGTAGTTCGGAGTCCCGGATGAGATCACGGACATGACGAGGAGTCTCGGAATGTCCGAGACATAAAGATTGATATATTGGACGACTATATTCGGGCACCGGAAGTATACCGGAAAAGTTTCGGATTTATCGGGAATGCCGGAGGGGGTTACCGGAACCCCCTACGAGAGAGGATGGTCCATAGTGGGCCTAAAGGGAAAGAGAGAGGCAGCCCATAGGGCTGGCCGGCGCCCCCACCTAGGGTTCCTAGTTGGACTAGGATTGGGGGGGGGGGGCGCCACCTCTCCTATTCCTTTCCCTCTTCCTTCTTTTGGTGAATCCTACTAGGAATAGGATTGCAATCCTATTCCTAGTAGGAGTCCACTCCCTAGCCGCACCAGGAAGGGCCGGCCGGCCTCCCTCCCTTGCTCCTTTATATACGGGGGCAGGGGGCACCCAAAGACACACAAGTTGAATTGTTTTAGCCGTGTGCGGTGCCCCCCTCCACAGAATCACACCTCGGTCATACCGTCGCGGAGCTTAGGCGAAGCCCTGCGCCGGTGAACACATCATATCCGTCACCACGCCGTCGTGCTTACGAAACTCTCCCGTGAAGCTCAACTGGATCAAGAGCTCGTGGGACGTCATCAAGCTGAACGTGTGCTGAACGCGGAGGTGACGTACGTTCGGTGCTTGATCGGTTGGATCGCGAAGAAGTTCGACAACATCAACTACGTCACTTGACGCTTCCGCTCCCGGTCTACGAGGGTACGTAGACACACTCTTCCCTCTCGTTGCTATGCATCTGGTAGATAGATCTTGCGTGATCGTAGGAAAATTTTAAAATACTACGTTCCCCAACAATTTGCACCAGGAACGACAAGTCCATTGCAGCATTCATACAGGAGATGGATCAACAGATTCCTCGCTATGAGAATCAAATGGGCATGCTCATGCTAAAGACCAAGATGGTGATGACACGGAACATCGTGCTAGAAGAAGAACTCAAGACAACACACGATGGATATGAAGAGGAAATTGTTGTACTACTGGAGCAGAATGAAGAGCTGAAGAAGAAGGTTGGAGCACCCATGGTAAAGCCAGAACCAGAGATGGACATTCATTCGTACAACTACATTCTGATAGATGACACCGACAGTGATGAAAGTGACTATGAAGACGAAGTTGGAGAAGATATTATGGAGTCTTCTTCCGATGACAGCTATTAGATGACCACCCTGTAATCATTAGCGTTCTCCCAAGTAGTTAGAATCGTTCGCGAGCTTTGTATCAGTAGTTTAGGATCTTTTGTGTGACCTTGTTTGAATTGAGTGATATGATATGAATATGTTTGTCTCATGTGCATATGGGTAGTGAAATCCCCCTAGACCTCATTCTATTCATTTTCTCATCCCTCAAACCCATTAGATGCCTCCGAGACGTGAGCCCGGATTCCAGTTTCCACCTGAGCTCACCCAGTTGATCCAGCAGCAGAACACTTTGATGCAACTACTTGTTCAGAAACAACGCAACAACAACAACAATAACAACAACCCACCGCCTCATCCACACGACAACCCGACCCATTTCCTAAGGTTGAATCCGCCGGTGTCCTCTAGTAGCACCGAGCCGATTGTTGTAGATGACTGGCTCCGCAAGATGGGAAGAGAGCTAGCTACTGCAGGATGCACATATGCAGAGAGAGTGCGCTTTGCTGCACACCAGCTTGAGGGACCAGCAGCCGCTTGGTGGTAGAACTACACCTCCACTTATCCCTCGCTATAGTTACTTGGGATCAGTTTCAGCAAGCCTTTCGCACTACACATGTTTCAGCTGGATCCATGAACCTGAAGAAGCATGATTTTCGCAACTTGCGCTCAGGGAACTGTACTGTGGAGCAGTACGTGGATGAATTTAGGCAGTTAGCTCGCTATGCGCCAGATGATGTGGCCACCGATGCCGCGAAGCAGGAGAAGTTTCTTGAGGGACTCAACGATGAGTTGAGTATGCAGCTGATGGTAGCCACCTACAACAACTACCAGGAACTGGTAGACAAGGCCATCATGATTGAAGGAAAGCAACAGCAGATTGAGAGCCGCAAGAGGAAGTATTGATCGGGGAAGTATAACTTTGGAGCTCAGCAGAAGCCACGCTATTCCCCATACTCAGGAGGACATAACCATCCCACCCCTGGAGGTCATTCTCACAATGAAGGAATTGCACACAACCATAGTGGCCCCAGGAATGGCAGTGGGAATGAAGGAAACAACAATCACAACCGTTCCACTCCATCAACGCCCGACAAGAAGGATCTGAGTCACATTACTTGTTTCAAGTGCGGGAAGACTGGACATTATGCCATAGAGTGTCCTGAAGCCAAGAATGGAAATGGCAATGGAAGCTCAGGAAAGAAGCCCAACCCATTCACCAGAGGATAGGTGAATCACGTCAATGTGGAGCAAATTGATGAGCAGCCCGACGCAGTGGTTGGTAAGTTTTTGGTTAATGCATTTACCGCCCTTGTTCTTTTTGACACCGGTGCATCTCATTCATACATATCAAGGGGTTTTGTGGAAAAGTATCATTTGCCCATCGTAGCCCTTAAGTCGCCTATGTTAGTGAGTTCCCCTGGAGCAGAGTACATGGCTAGTCGAGGATGCTATCAATTGCCCTTGACCATTGGGAGACATGTTTTCCCCACCAACCTCATTGTTTTGGAATCCCAGGGTTTGGATGGAATCATAGGTATGGACTGGTTATCCAAGTTTGAGGGAAACATTGATTACGCTAGTAGATCTATTCTCCTCACCACCCTGGAAGGAAAGAGGACCAAGTATGTATCGAGACACACACCCCGGAGAACACAAGTGAATGCACTCTCGGGAGTTGTTCAGGAGGAAGTAGCAGTTGTTAAGGATTACCCCGATGTTTTCCCAGAGGAGTTACCTGGCATGCCACCGGATCGAGACATCGAGTTCTTGATTGAGTTATTACCAGGCACCGGACCAATATCCAAGAAACTGTACCGGATGCCCGCCAATGATTTGGAAGAGATCAAGAAGAAGATCAAGGAGTTAATGGAGAAAGGTTATATCTGACCAAGTTCTTCACCTTGGGGAGCCCCGGTGTTCTTAGTTGAGACGAAGGATGGTTCACTACGGATGGTGGTGGATTATCGTGCACTAAATGAGGTGACGATCAAGAACAAATACCCTCTATCGATGATCAATGATTTGTTTGACTAGTTGTAAGGAGACAAAGTTTTCTCTAAGATTGATTTACGATCCGGATATCATCAGTTGAAGTTCCAAGAGCAGGACATACCTAAATTACCTTTTACCACAAGGTACGGGCTTTACGAGTATACGGTCATGTCATTTTGTTTGACTAATGCCCCTGCCTACTCTATGAGTATGATGAACAAGGTGTTCATGGAGTTCTTGGATAAGTTTCTGGTAGTATTCATTGATGACATATTGGTTTACTCCGAGAATGAAGAGGAGCACAAGGAACATTTGTGTTTCGTTCTCGAGAAGCTCAGGGAACATCAGTTATCTGCCAAGTTCAGCAAATGTGAGTTTTGGTTGAAGGAAGTCGGATTCCTTGGACATGTTATATTAGGAGATGGTGTAGCAGTAGACCCCTCCAAAGTAGAGGCCGTCACGGAATGGAAACCCCCCACCTCAGTTGGGCAGATTCGCCGTTTTGTTGGACTCGCAGGATATTATCGGAGGTTCATAGAGAATTTCTTCAAGATTGCGAAGCCCATGACAGAGTTGTCGTAGAAGGAAAGTAAGTATAATTGGACCGAAGAATGTGAGGCCAGTTTCTAGGAGTTGAAGAAATGTTTGGTTACAGCCCCAGTGCTGATTCTCCCGAATATTCGCATGGATTTTCAAGTGTATTGTGACGCTTCACGTCAAGGACTTGGAGGCGTTCTCATGCAAGAAGGAAGAGTTGTTTCATATGCCTCACATCAACTTTGACCCCATGAGTTGAATTATGCCACACATGATTTGGAGTTAGCCGCCGTAGTGCGCGCACTCAAGACCTGGAGGCACTTTCTTATTGGAAATTGTTGTGATGTATACACGGATCATAAGAGTTTGAAGTACATCTTCACGCAGAAGGAGTTAAACCTCAGGCAAAGGAGATGGCTGGAGCTCATAAAGGACTATGATTTGAGATTGCATTATCACCCAGGAAAAGCCAATGTTGTGGCAGATGCGTTAAGTCGCAAGAGTTATGTTAACACTATCATAACCGGAGGTTTACCCCAGGAGTTGGTAGATGACCTCAGAGATTTACAGTTGGAGATAGTCCCTAGAGGCTATGTTGCTACATTGGATATTCAGTCCACCTTGTTGGGCAAGATTCGGGAAGCCCAGAAGACGGACGAAGGAATTGAAGAAATAAAGGGCAGAATGAGCAAAGGAAAGGCAGCAGTATTTCGTGAGGATGAACACGGAACACCGTGGTTTGAAGAACTTATTTATGTGCCCAATGAACCGGAGATCAGGAAGTTAATTCTTCAGGAGGCTCATGATTCCCCTAAGTCGATACATCCAGGAAACACTAAGATGTATCTGGATTTGAAGCAGAATTTCTGGTGAACCGGATTGAAAAAGGACCACTAAGATGTAGCGGTATGTGACGTCTGTCAGAGAGTTAAGGAAGAACATCAGAAACCAGTAGGGTTGCTACAGTCGTTACTGATACCAGATTGGATCTGGGACAAGATCGGAATGGATTTTATCACAGGACTACCCAGGACACGTTCAGGGTATGATTCCATCTGGGTTATAGTTGATCCCTTGAGTAAGGTATCCCACTTTATCCCTGTGAAGACCACTTACATGAGTGCTAAGTTGGCCAAGATATACATGACCGGGATCGTATGTCTGCATGGAGTTCCGAGGACCATTGTATCGGATAGAGGAGCACAATTTACCTCTAAGTTTTGGAAGCAGTTGCACGAGACTTTGGGTATAAGGCTAGAGTTCAGTACAACCTTTCATCCAAAGACAGACGGGCAGACAGAGAGAGTCAATCAGATTCTGGAGGACTTGTTGAGAGCTTGTGCGCTAGATTATGGATCTAGTTGTGATGATAATTTGCCTTACGCAGAGTTCTCTTACAACAACAATTACCAGACTAGTGTGCAGATGGCCCCTTTCGAGGCGTTGTACGGAAGGAGGTGCAGAACACCGTTGATGTGGGATGAAGTCGGAGACCGCAAGTTATTTGGACCATACGTAATTAGAGATTCAGAGGATAAGGTCAAATTGACTCATGACACACTAAAGATAGCCCAGTCTCGATAGAAGAGCTATGCAGATACAAAATGCAAGGAGGTAACCTACGAAGTTGGAGATAGAGCATATCTTCATGTGTCCCCACTTCGAGGAGTTAAGAGTTTTGGAGTTAAGGGTAAACTAACACCAATATTTATGGGACCGTATAGAGTTTTGGAGCGCAGAGGAGAAGTAGCTTATCAGCTAGAGTTGCCTAGAATTTTGTCCGGAGTTCATGATCTGTTTCAAGTTTCTTAGTTGAAGAAGTGCGACGCGGAGATGGCCGATATTTCGCTATGAGATACGGTGCCCCTAGAAGCAATTCAGCTAGAGAGTGATCTGACTTATGAGTAGAAGCCGGTCAAGATTCTTGAGTTTTCCGATAGAGTTACCCGCAGCAAGGTCAACAAGTTTTGCAAAGTTCAGTGGAGTCACCATATAGAGGATGAAGCCACCTGGGAACGAGAGAAAGACCTTCGACAAGACCACCTACACCCATTTTCTAGCCAACCCGAATCTCGAGGGCGAGATTCATCTTAAGGGGGGGTAGGTTTGTAACATCCCAATTTTCAATTTGGATGTTATTAACTAGATCATTCATATGCATTCATTATCTCGTGTTTTTTTTTGTTATTGATCCAAGAAAACCTTAAGCAGCTCAAGGACCAACAGAGAGAGTTGGGGGTTTTCACTAAAATTCATTTCTGAATTTATTTCAAATTTGAAAAGTGGATCAAATTTGATTTCAACAAATTATTCCCATTTTGAAATTTGGAAGTCAAATTTATTTATTTGTATTTTATTTGGTTGCATTTTATTAGTTAGGGGAAAATTGCATTTTTTGAAAAATTGCATTTTGACCAGAAAAATGTTCACATTGTCCCAATTATTAGGAGGGTATGGTGAAAATTATTTCTGGAATTTTTAGGCTTTTATTTTATTTTATTTGGATTTTTCTTCGCGGAGCTGTTAAAAAAAATCTCTCGGACCGACTGGGCTGAAGCCCAGCCAGCCCAGCCCGCGCCGCACCGCCTCTCCCCGCCGTGCGCCGCCCAGACTCGCCGGGGGTCCAAGCCGGCCATGCCGACGTTGCCCCCTCGGCCAAGAAAGAGGGTGGCCCCCACCCCTTTATAAGCCGCTGCCCCACCACCACATTGCCACCCCGCCGCGCCGCCGCATCACCGTCGCCACCTGCAGCCATCGCCGCCGCCGCCAGCCGCGCCCACCGCCGCCCCGCGCCACCCGCCGAGTTGCCGCCGCTCGCCGCCGCCGCGCCGAAGCTCCGCCCCGCCGCCCGAACCCGCCGCCCAACCCGCGACCCGCCGAACGGTAAGACCGATCTGGTCTTTTCTCGGTTTTCTTTCGGTTTATTTTGTTTAGGAAAACCCTAGATCTTTTTTACATAAAAATCTAGATCTATTTTTTTAGGTTTAGTTATAGAGTGAACACTCACTGGTTAGTTCAGAAAAACGAACGTTCGCTATTTAGTCTTTGTAGGATTTCGGGTTCCGCAAAAGCTTAAGAGGTTCGAACTCTGGGGTGTGCACGATGAACACTCTCTCCCCAGCGCGCTCACCCTACGATTCCATAGCTTAGCTCGACAAACTCAAAGAACAACGGACACAGAGGATTATATTGGTTAGGGCCACCATGCGGTGTAATACCCTACTCCAGTGTGTGTGGTGAATTACCTCGTGGGGCTGAGGATGAACTAGTACAATGGTCGAACAGCCTCCGGAGGAGAGGTTTTCTTGGGCTCGAATGAGCTAGTGGTCTGTGAAAGGTGGGATCGATCTCTGATCCCCTCTAAGGTTGGATCAGTTCAGGATGAGATGTCCCCGCATGGTGGTGGCTAAGTCCTATTTATAGTGGCCTTGGTCCTCTTCCCCTGAAATATTGGCGGGAAGGGATCCCACAACGGCCAAATTTGAAGGGGAACAGCTAGTACAAGTTATCCTGACAAAGGTGGTCTTCGCCTGCCAAAGGCTGTGGTGTTGACGTCGCGCCGAGGTCCACAATGACCTCCATTCTGCCGCCCTGACAGTCTTTGGTCTTGTTGCACCGATATGGAAACCTTTGCTTGATTCCTCGGGACTCCACGCCTGCGCTTGCCCCTTAGCACCAAAGGGGAAACTGGTACACTGCGCCCGCTGGTGCCTGCCTGGCCTTGGACGTCATGGCTCACATCACATGAACCTCGCGAGGTACGCCTTGCATAGGTATCTCCGCTCCTCGGCAGCTGGCCTAGAGCGGCTTCCCCTAGGGAGGTCTTGCTGTCGCCCGCCACGCGAGGTTTGGCCCCTCACGAGGGTCTTGAGTTGTGGTTGCTAAAGTTGGGCGGTACCAGGCCATTGATGGAGCCATGCCACGGGCTGCAGGCAGGCAAGTCTGGGTACCCCCATTCCCAGAACACCAACAGTAGCCCCCTGGCCCAAGGTGCGCTCGGACTTGGCATCAAGGCAAAGCCAAAGGTGCAAGGGCGAAACGGTGCGGGCCCCAATCGCCTGCGGCCTTGGTCGACGCATGGCGACTTGATTGTACGTGGGCGTCTCCGCTTGCCCACGCTGCCTCGGCAATTGCCCGACTTGACTCGACCCTCCTGCATTCATAGAAAACCATCATTATGTGTGATCATGGAGGCCAACGGTTGGCCTCCTCCAGGCTATAAATGAGGAGGGGGTGAAGCCCCCATTGCTCATCTCCTTCTTCTTGTGGCCCGCCTCTTCTTCTTCCTCCTTGCCGCGCCAGCTTACTGTGATGCCCATGGCGCCGATAAGGAGATTCTCCGCTGCTAAGAAGGGGAAAACTCCTTGCGAGGAGCAGGAACCACTTCCGCCGAAGAAGAGGTTCATCCGCCCCCGTGGCGTCGACGAGAGGCGGGAGGTGACGAGGCCTTGGTGCGAGCAGCCTCCTCTTGGCTACCCGTTGCCCTTGTACACCCAAGAGCAAGGGGGTTGTGCCACACGCCGCTTGCATCATGGTCGAGGTCGTACAACTGGGGTTGCTCGAGCCGCCGCCCACGAACCCACGTCGAGGGCTCTTTGCGCGAGTTCGTGGTGTGAATAGCGATGATGTCGCCTTCTTGGATCCAGCTCCCGATGTTCTTTGCGGAGCTGATGCAGGCGAGGGGTCCTACCAAGATGTGGCTGCAGGACGCTGGGTACTGCAGCCACGCGTGGGAGGCAGAGGTCAAGGTCTTTCATGGAAGTTCTTCTAGGTCGGCTCCGACTCTGATGACCATCTAGGAACTTCATCTTGTTCGTCACGCCGGGACGCCAAGCCACCAACTTGATCTCTATTATCCAACTACTACAACTAGTAATGAAATTTACATAGAGTCACAAGTCGACACGTAGGTCGTTATATGGTAATGACATCACTTTGGCAGCTTCTGGCTGACAAAACATGATGCGCAGGCCATGTATAATTTACACACATGCATCACATACACATGAGCCATACTATTCACATCAAGCCTGCAAAACAAAGTTATGCATAGAATCGCATTCTACCGGTTTGAGTGATCGTGTACGTAATACAAGGCACTACACACAGGGCGGTCCCATTTTACTCCGTTCACGCCGAATTCTATCGGTTTGAGTTTTCGGAAATCACGAATCGCATCTGTACTCCGTTCACAATGAATTTTCTGAGCTGACCGATCTCATCGATCATCGCGAATTCGATTCAGATTTACATTTCACTGTTAACCTCGATGGCGGATACCGACCGGTAGGGGTAGGTTGTGTCACGACCTCATCAATCCCAATTGGAAGAAAACATAGTGGCATCGATACCCATGTGCAGTTGATCTCATCAACCGTGCACATAGCCGATCTCTTAAACGACAACAGATCTCATCCGTCGCCACCACATATCTAATATGCATACGATCTGAATCCAAATCCTATAGCAGTGGCTCTGATACCACTGTTGGGATCAACGGTAGGGTGCGTCGACTACAAATTAAAATTTTATATGCGCAGAACATCCAAGAACATGCTAAGGGAGATGGATCACAGATTGTTACCACTAGACAAGTCGTGTTGTGCAACGGAAGTAGAGTTGGGACAGCGCGTCTCCGGAGTCGTCTCCTCCTCGTCGATCTCCCATGTAGCCGATCAGATCCCGCGAACAGGTTCTCCGGAGCGGTGCAAGTGCACCACTGATGTCTGCTAGAACTTCGTCGGTATTTCCCCAAAGAGGAAGCGATGATGCAGTGTAGCAGCAGTAGAGATTTCCCTTAGTGATGAGACCAAGGTTATCGAACCAGTAGAAGAATCAAGCAACACAAAGTAAACAGCACCTGCACACAAATAACAAATACTCGCAACCCGACGTGTAAAAGGGGTTGTCAATCCCTTTTGGGTAACGCACGTGATAGAGTTGTAAATATTGATAGATTGAATGATAAATAAGATAAATTCCAGCAAGGTATTTTGGGGTTTTTGGTTTAGTAGATCTGAAAATAAAAGCAAAGGAATATAGATCGCAATGGCAAATAATATGGGAAAGAGACCCGTGGGCCGTAGATTTCACTAGTGGCTTCTCTCGAGAAAATAGCAAACGGTTGGAAAAAATTACTGTTGGGCAATTGATAGAATTTTAAATAATAATGACGATATCCAGGCAATGATCATTATATAGGCATCACGTCCAAGATTAGTAGACCGACTCCTGCCTGCATCTACTACTATTACTCCACACATCGACCGCTATCCAGCATGCATCTAGTGTATTAAGTTCATGGAGAAACGGAGTAATGCAATAAGAACGATGACATGATGTAGACAAGCTCTATTCATGTAGAAATAGACCTCATCATTTTATCCTTAGTAGCAACGATACATACGTGTCGGTTCCCTTTCTATCACTGGGATCAATCACTTTAAGATCGAACCTAGTACAAAGCACCTCTTCCCATTGCAAGATAAATAGATCAAGTTGGCCAAACAAAACCCAAGTATCGGGGAAGTAATACGAGACTCTAAGAAATCATGCATATAAGAGATCAAAGAAGACTCAAATAACTTTCATGGATATAAAAAGATAGATCTGATCATAAACTCAAAGTTCATCGGATCCCAGCAAACACACCGCAAAAGAGTTACATCATATGGATCTCCAAGAGACCATTGTATTGATAATCGAAAGAGAGACAGGAAGCCATCTAGCTACTAACTACGAACCCGTAGGTCCACAAGGAACTACTCACACATCATTGGAGAGGCACCAATGGAGGTGGTGAACCCCTTCGTGATGGTGTCTAGATTGGATCTGGTGGTTCTGGACTTGGCTGGAATAGAATTTCGTCGACTCCTCTAGGGTTTCTGTAATATCTGAGTATTTATAGAGCGAAGAGGCGGTGCGGGAGGCCACTGAGGTGGGCACAACCCACCTGGTGCGCCAGGGGGGGCTGGCATGCCCTGGTGGGTTATGCGCCCCTCGAGGCACCCCCAGGTGCAGCTCTAGCCCATTGGGTGTCTTCTGGCCCATAAAAATTCTCCAAAAAGTTTCGCGGTGTTTGGGCTCCGTTTGATATTGATTTCCTGCAATGTAAAAAACATGCAGAAAACGGCAAGTGGCACTTGGCACTATGTCGATAGTTAGTACCAAAAAATGATATAAAATGACTATAAAATGATTGTAAAACATCCAAGAATGATAATATAACAGCAAGGAACAATAAAAAATTATAGATACATTGGAGACGTATCAGCATCCCCAAGCTTAATTCCTGCTCATCCTCGAGTAGGTAAATGATAAAAACAGAATTTTTGATGTGGAATGCTGCCTATCATGTCATAACATATTCTTTTCTTTATAGCATGGACATTTGGACTTTTATATGGTTCAAAGCAATAGTCTAGTTTTGACATGGGAGTTAAATACTCATGAATATCAACAAGCAACCATGTCTTTCAAAGCTAAAATAAGTATCCCTAGCCCATTATGCTAAACCATTGATCCATTAATGAAACACACTGACATATTAGTTACACCCAATGCTCAAGTACGATCATAGTGTTTCCTAGTTGGTGCTTTATAAGAGAAGATGGAGACTCAAATTCAAAAAAAAAATGCTTAAGTAAAAGAAAGGCCCTTCGCAGAGGGAAGTAGGGATTTTTAGAGGTGCTAGAGCTCAAAGCTTAAATTGAGAGATAAAAATATTTTGGGATGTATACTTTTCCCACCAAAAAAAATGACTTGAGGTTCCCAACACTTTCCATGCTAGATATATCATAGGCAGTTCCCAAACATAAAATAAAGTTTATTCCTTTTCCACCAAACTTTCACAAGCCATGGCTAGCCGAATCCACGGTTGCCTTCCATACCAACACTTTCCAAGGAATTTATTATTTGACAACATAAAGTAAATTTGTTTTTCATTTTGGGACTGGGCATCCCTAATACCTTTGCCTAACTCTTGTGCATTGACAAGTGAATAAACACTCATCATGAGAATAACACATCTAGCATTGAAAATATTGGCTATCCCTCACCACCTTGCGAGCAGTACGGGCACACAAAAGGGAAATTTATTTTGAAAATTTCAGATGGCACATACACATTTGCTTAGCACAGCAAGGAAATACCGTATATAGGTAGGTATTGTGGACTCATGTGGCAAAACCGGGATAAAGGATTTTGGATGCACAATTAGTGATCATACTTAGTGCAAAATGAAGGCTAGCAAAAGACTGGGAAGCGACCAACCATGAAACGAATAATCTCATAAGAGAACATTGAGCATAAATAACACTGAATAATGCACCACAAATATGATGTAATTTCATTGCATGATTATTGACTTTTGTGCTTGCATAGGGAATCACAAACCTTAACACTAATATTCTTACTAAAGCATAATTACTCATTAACATGATTCACATATCACATCATCATGTCTCAAAACTATTTCAAGGAATCAAGTTTATTTTGTCCAATGATCTTCATGAAAGTTTTTATTATATCCTTCTTGGATATATATCACTTTGGAACTTTTATGTGTTGCTTTTGATAAGCTCAAACAAATATAAGTGAAGATCATGAGCACATTTTTTTTCTTTCTCTCAAAACAATTTAAGTGAAGCAGGAGAGAATTTCTTAAAAAATTACTAACTCTCAAATAAGTCTAAGTGAACCAAGAGAGTATTTCTTAAAAAATACTAAAGCACAATGTGCTCAAAAAGATATAAGTGAAGCACTAGAGCAAATCCATAGCTCTTAAAAATTTAAGTGAAGCATAGAGAGCTATTCTAACAAGTCATGGCATAATTTTGGCTCTCTCTAATAGGTGTGTACAGAAAGGACTGATAACTTAAAAAGAAAAAGAAAACAAGCAAAGACTCATATAATACAAGACGCTCCAAGCAAAACACATATCATGTGACGAATAAAAATATAGTTTCGAGTAAAATACCGATGGTCGTTAGAAGAAAGAGGGGATGCCACTCGGGGGCATCCCCAAGCTTAGTTGCTTGCTTCTCTTCGGATAATAGCTTGGGATGCCGGGGCATCCCCAAGCTTAGGCTCTTCTTACTCCTTATTCCTTCATCCATCGTAAGATACCCAAAACTTGAAAACTTCAATCACACAAAACTCAACAAAACTTTCGTGAGATCCGTTAGTATAAGAAAACATATCACTACTATAAGTGTTGTAGTAAACCCATTCATATTTTGTATTTGTATTATATCTACTATATTCCAACTTTTCTATGGCAAAAACTCATCAAAGAAAACCATAGAATAATCAAAACAAGCACATAACACAATAAAAACAGAATCTGACAAAAACAGAGTAGTCTGTACTAATCTGGAAGTTTCAAATACTTCTGCAACTAATTTTTTTAAAATAAATAGGGCCACATGGGAAATTTGTATATTAATCTTCTGCAAAAAGAATCAACCAAAAAAGCACTCTTCTGTTAAAAATGAGTATTTTTCTCATGAGCGAAAAAGATTCTGTTTTTCAGCAAGATCAAATATACTAACACCCAACATGATCCTAAGGCTTTGCTTGGCACAAACCTTTATTCAAACCACAAAAACACATCTCAACAGAGGTATTAAAGGGTATTTTATTGAAAATAGCAAGCAAATCAAAAGGCAAAAAGATACAAGTTGGGTTGCCTCCCAACAAGCGCTATCGTTTTACGCCCTTAGCTAGGCATAAATCAAGGATCTAAGCTTTGTCATTCATAGTTTTGGCAACTTTTGTGAGGTTTTTCTCAAACCCGGGAGGCTCCTTGCGCTTCCCTAAATTCTCGGGAAAAGATACCATCTTGAGATCCAAAATATCCAATCTCTTATTGCAAAGAGTAATCAAAGTATTCATGCGATTGATACTACCATTAAGATGTTTGAGGGGTTCATTATACTTCTGCAATTCAACTATATGTTTGTGTAAATTACCAAGTTTGTCTAACAATTGAACTCCCTCTAGTGTAAAGAAAACCCCTTCTTTAAAGGTGGAACACCCAAAAGTCCTTCGAGTAACTCATAGGCAGCATTAGCATGAAGCTCAATAAAATTTCCTTTAGCGGCAAAATCTAAGAGTTGTCTATGATGCAAAGCCAATCCTATGTAAAAATTACGAAGCAAGATCTTAGCGTCGCCCTTTAAATCCATATCCAAGTTTAGCTCAGACGTAGTTGCCTTCTTTTTGGGCGTGAAGAAGTGTCAAACCAAAATACCCAATAAGCATAAGCATTAGCTCTCCCTGGAAAGGAGGTGATCCAGCCGCACCTTCCAGTACGGCTACCTTGTTACGACTTCACTCCAGTCGCAAGCCTAGCCTTAGGCATCCCCCTCCTTACGGTTAAGGGTAATGACTTCAAACATGGCCAGCTCCTATAGTGTGACGAGCGGTGTGTACAAGGCCCGGGAACGGATTCACCGCCGTATGGCTGACCGGCGATTACTAGCGATTCCTGCTTATTCAAAACCTCAATCATCACATCCCCTCTCTCCCACTTCACACCTCGGAACGCACTGTTCTTATAGAGAGAAAGGCGCTTTCCCATCTTCTTAACCTGAAATGAAGGGGTACCCCCGGGAAGAGATCCAGTGGAGACAGCTGGGCCTGTCTATTTCACCGAGCCTCTCTCCGAGACAGTGCCCAGATCGTTACGCCTTTCGTGCGGGTCGGAACTTACCCGACAAGGAATTTCGCTACCTTAGGACCGTTATAGTTACGGCTTCCGTTCACCGGGGCTTCGGTCGCCGGCTTCCCTGTCATCAGTTCACCAACTTCCTTGACCTTCTGGCACTGGGCAGGCGTCAGCCCCCATACAGCAAATACGATAGGATTCCATAAGTCTATACCAGGCATCTTTCAAATTTTCTCCTTATCTTTGCTTGAAGTATAGAATTTCAAAATCTGGTGACAAAGGAGGGGTAGACACGCTAGCCATGATGATAAGAACTCAAATAGATCCGGCAAGAAAACGGCGAACGGAAAAGAGGGGGAATAAAAACGGAAAATGTTTGTGAAGTGGGGGAGATGAAAATGAGAGGCAAATGGCAAATGATGTAAATTGCAAGGAGATGAGATTTTTGATTAGGAACATGGTATATGCTGAAGGTGCTCCCCTGCAACGACGCCAAAAATTCCTTTTGATGTCTGCTAGAACTATGTCGGTATTTCCCGAAAGAGGAAGGGATGATGCAGTATAGCAGTGGTAGGTATTTCCCTCAGTGATGAGACTAAGGTTATCGAACCAGTAGGAAAACCAAACAACACAATTTAAACAACACCTGCACACAAATAACAAATACTCGCAACCCGACGTGTAAAAGGGGTTGTCAATCCCTTTCGGGTAACGGACGTGATTGAGTTGTAAATATTGATAGATTGAATGATAAATAAGATAAATTGCAGTAAAGTATTTTGGGTTTTTGGTTGAGTAGATCTGAAAATAAAAGCATAGGAAAATAGATCACATAGGCAAATAATATGAGAAAGAGACCCGGGGGCCGTAGGTTTCACTAGTGGCTTCTCTCGAGAAAATAGCAAACGGTGGGAAAACAATTACTGTTGGGCAATTGATAGAACTTCAAATAATCATGATGATATCTAGCCAATGATCATTATATAGGCATCACGTCCAAGATTAGTAGACCGACTCCTTCCTGCATCTACTACTATTACTCCACACATCGACCGCTATCCAGCATGCATCTAGTGTATTAAGTTCATGGAAAAATGGAGTAATGCAATAAGAACGATGACTTTTTGTAGACAAGATCTATTTGTGTAGAGATAGACCCCATCGTTTTATCCTTAGTAGCAACAATACATATGTGTCGGTTCCCTTTCCGTCACTGGGATCAAGCACTAGTACTCGTCAGTCCTAAACAAACGGTTTTTAACCCCTTTCCACGACGACATTTGGAACCGTCGCCAAGTGAGTGTGGGCAATAGGGGGGGTCCTTCCCACATGACCCAGAAATCGTCGGGGATATGCCCTCCTGGCACACACGCTCGGCAAAATGAAGTCGTGTGCGACAGGCGAGCGCTCAAATACGGAAGTACGTAAAGTAGAGATAAAAAACAATACGGCGAAATTGTTTCCGGTCGCAAGTACATCCCACAAAGTCAGTCCCCGCTAAACATTTCCGTTCATATGTACATCCCACACAGTCGCTCCAAGGAAAACGTTTTCGTTCACACGTACATCACACACAATTTTTCTCGTTAAATCGTTTGCGTTATTGAATGTATCACACATGGTCCGTAGAAGAAACTTTGTGGCAAAGGTTGTCCATCACACACAATTTTTATGTGGTAAACGTTTGCGCAAGGTGGCCTAACGGAAACAATTTTCAAGAGAAAGTCGTGTGTTATTGTTCATTGTTCCAACACGGTTTATTCCTATAACTGTGTGCGTTGCCTAAGGTCATCACCCACGGTATTTTTTCAATAACCGTTTGCAATATCAAAAACCAATTAGAAGGCTAATTTGCCATTAGCAGGATAATTGCCCTATTATTAATAATCCATTTATTAATCTAATTGACATTCATATTAAGCACACAATATATTTCATTTCCATATTAAGGAAGCATAATTTCATAATTGAAATTCATCATAGTACAAGATGATATAGCTTCAGCACTCAGCTATCCCATTACACAACTGCACCAACACCAAGTTCCGCATGCAACATGTAGAACCTTTCGAAATTAGCATCATATACGGTATATAGACAGATGCATCTCATCTGGAAAACTGCTGAAGCGGAAGGTGAATATTGAGCCTTCAATCATGTTGAAGGTCTTTGCAACTTTAGGCCAGTGCCTGTGGATGATTGACCGCCTATCCTTCGTCCTCTTCAGGAACACTTCAATATTGAACCGTGGGTGTTGTATGAAAACCTTCCTCGCCTCCTGACCATAGAGGTGGTTTGAGAGGTAATTATCAGTGAACTGCTTTGGAAAGGCCTGAAAAAAGGATGTGCATAAATATCTTCTCTATATTGGAAATGGGGCAAAGGAATAAAAAAGGCAAGGTATAATAGTTAGTACCGTCTTGTAGTGAACTGATGTCTTGTTCATTGTGCAGACAAAGATCTTGTTGTTTTTTGTCGTTAATTTTTTTATCCTAACAATCTTTCTGAGTTTCTTGATGATTGATATTCATGGACCACTCATTTCCCCATATGCAAAAAGGGTCGAACAGTGGGTCAAAACATGTAATAGCATGACCTACATGTGCAAGACCAAATTGTTAAAAACTAAAATATTAGAATGGCTCCTGCAATTGCACAATAATGTGCTATTAGAGAACGGACCATGCACGTGCTAATCTCGATTGTAAACCTCAGTGCTTCGCATTGTTCCCTGCAACACATATAAGTAGTTAGTCATCAAGTTAAGTAAGGGCTCGCATGCTATTAGTAAAATATGTTGATGAAAAATAAGCACATTGCAGATTCATCAGATTAATTCAAGACACACGGTAAACCCATTTATCCAAACCAAGCATAATTAAGAACTAGGAAATATAGCACGTGTATATGTTTCTCATGTATTAAGTGCAACCAAATTTGATTTATTCCTCACATGCACAACAATACAAAATTCTATCCACGACAATTGGACATCACATTGCAGAATTGAACCAAGCAGTAAACTAAACACCACAACAAATGAACCAAACATTAACTGAGCACCACATTGTACAATATAACATACTCCTAATAGAAGATCAGACAGTTAACCAAATAGTTAACTACAGCCAATTGTAGCAATTGTATTTGTTTGTCATGTATTTACTACAGCAAAATTCAATTTATTCCTCACATGGTATACAATAACAGAATGCACTCACAACTATTGAACATCGCATTGCAGAATTGAACCAAACGTTAACTGAGCACCACATTACACAATGTATAACCAAACCAAGCATGCTTGACAACTTGGAAATATAGCAATTGTATCTGTTTCTCGTGTATTTTGTAATTATTAATTTGATTTATTTCTCACATGGAAGACAATACAAAATTGTAGCCTCAAGAATTGAAAATCACATTTGCAGAATTGAACCAAACAGTTAAGTGAAGACTACAACTAATTAACAAAACAGTTAATAAGTAAGCACCACACTGCACGACATATATAACATATACACTAGAGCAACAGATTGCATGGTAAAATTAGATTGCACAATACACTAGAATTTGTGAAGGAAAGGCAGGAGCAGCACACGCAACGGGTAAACCGAGCATGCTTAACCGGCGTAGCTAGCAAATGGCAAGGTGCTCCTCCAAGATCTGGGGGTCAGCACGAATGGAAGTCATCGCGACCTCATCCATGCATGCGGCCGCGATTTGCTTCTCCGCTGCCAAATGCTCCTTGAGATCCAGGCTATACTGTGTGCACCATGGCTTAAGGCGGTGCTTATTTGGTGGACGGGTCGGTGATTTGGGTGGAAGGTGGTGCGCTCGCGCCAGCGGTCGGGGCATGTGGGATGTGGAAGGAGGAGGAGGATGGGAGTCCGGTGTGGATTACCTGCCTGGATAGACAAGGCCGAGCAGTGTGAAGGAGGGTCGCCGACGAGGAGGCAGCGCAGCAAGCAAGGAGTGAAGGTTTCAACTTGGAAAGGAAGGTAGAAAGAGGGGAAATGTGGCTTTTGGTAAGGGGGAGGGGCGGGGAGGTAGATATTTCCGCAGAAGCCGAAAATTTGGAATCGCTTCAGCCAAAAAACTGGCGCGCAAAGTGTCATCAGACACGGTCCCTTATTCAGAACTGTGTACGATATGTGAACATCACAAACAATTTAGATAGCTTCACCCGTGTGTGATGAGTTTGAACGTCAAAAGTTTTGGTTCGAATTTCCATGGTTACAGTGGTCATCCACGTCATTGCATAATTTGGGTACACAAAGGAGACTACAGCACACCCAGGCTTCTTAATCGAGCAAGTTCACCAATTAAACAGAGCTAGCTGACCTAAACATTACTCTAAAAAATTAAAGAATGGCGCTCTTAATTAAACAAAACAAAGAGTACTACTACGGCTGGTGCTCGTCAATCTCCGCCGCCGCCTCCATGTCCAGCTCGCGCCCTACGGTCTCGTGGGGAAGGGGCTCCATGGCATCAATTGCACCATACTCGGCAAGCATCTCGCCATCCATGCCTGCCATATCTTTGTCATAGGCCGCCACGCGCTGGGTGTGGGCGGCCGCGATTTGGGATCTGGCAGGCTCCGTCACGACAAGGTATGCCGCGCAGGAATGGACGGCTGCTCGAACTCTCTCAGCGATTGCAAGCTATTCGGCCGTGGGTTGCCGACCGTTGTCAGAGAAGCTTCGTTCGATTTGTGCGGTGACCGCCATGAGCTGGGCGTCGACGGCCTCGACATGGTAGTGGGCGGCCTCCATCAGGGCTAAGGTCGCCGCTGCAGAACGGACAACTGTTGTGCCGCTCTCGCCAATGTCTATCCCCGAGGCAGATGCTGCTGCCACCGCCTGAGAAGCAACATCGGTCGTTTGGGCTGCCTTGGCCGCCCGAACGCAGACCGCGGTCGCCCTCATGAAGCTTGTTAGCACGCGCCTGGCGGCTGCGGCCGCGCTCTCGCCGGAGTGGGCCGCTGAAGTTGCCCTCACGATGCGGTTCCACATGCCCATCTTTCACTGATGATGATTGAATAGTGAAATGGTATTTGGGAAGCGAGCTGGTGTGCTTGAGATGCCGGCTATGGACTGTAGCCGACACACCTTCTCGCGTAAGCCATGGGCGTAGTATACACCGACGGTGCTCCAGGATACTTTGTGCTGCATCTCACACGGTTGGTGATAATAAACTGTATGTGATCTAATTGATTTTTCATCTTGATTTGAATTACATAATGTGGTCACATCGGCAATGGACGGTGTTTGAATTGCTAGACCTTTTATCTGGAGTGAACATGCAACTATATGTGTGTCGTAAAAGAATTGGAATTATTCAGGGTTCATTTGAAAATTTTATACATGAAATTGGTTTTCTAGCAATTTCAGGTGAGCAATTCAAAATTAAACTACATGCGCATGCTCCGGTGCACCAACATGGGTTGTAAAATCATATAGGTGTCCATGGCTTTATGCTTATCTCCCATGCAAGAAATGGGGTTGAAATTTGAACACCACGGCACCGTGGCTCTCCGGCAAACGTCGACGTACTTGCTTTTGTAATTCTAGTAAATCCAAATTTCGTCCGAAATTCATGAAACTTGGCATGCTATCATGGAGCGGCATCAACATGCCGTGGTAAAAATTATGTCCCATTTGGGGCAGGTTTGGGTGTAAGCTTCTCATAAACAAGAGCTTCTCACAACAAGTGTGATAGTTTCGGTAGGGAACGTTTCACCTTTCTGGACGAAACGATATTCGTTGCCTCTTCTAGATTTCAATTTTTTTTCCTAGTGTCAACAGAACAACAGGAGTGGTGTGTCGATTTTTAGGATTTTTTGGGGTTCGCTTGGATATTTTTATACATTAACTGAGTTTTCTATGCATTCATCTGCATAATTCAAATTTGAACTATAGGCACATGCTCTAATGCATAAAAATTAGTTGAAAGTTCCAATCCGTGTCCTTGGTTGCCTCCTTAGGTGCCACGCAAGAAATGGGAATGAATGTCAAGCACCCTGCCACCGTCACTCGGCCGTAAACATTGAGATACATAGTTTTTAAATTCTAGAAAATCAGAAACTCGTCTGAAATTCATGAAACTTGGCATGCGATCATGGAGCGGCATCAACATGCCGTGGTAAAATTTTTGTCCCATTTGGGGCAGGTTTGGGTATATGCTTCTTACAAACCAGAGCTTCTAACAACAAGCATGGTGGTTTCGGTAGGGAACGTCCCTCCTTTGGGGATGAAACGATATCCATTGCCCCTTAGTGCTTCTAAAAAATTTCTCTTTCAACATAGAACAATACGAGTGTTGTGTCAATTTTTGTGATTTTTCGGGGTTCATTTGGACATTTTTATGCATTAACTGAGTTTTCAATGCATTTATGTGCGTAATTCAAATTTGAACTACATGCACATGCTCCAGTGCATATAAATTGGTTGAAAAATCAAATATGTGTCCTTGGGTGCATGCTTAGGTCCCATGCAAGAAATAGTAATGAATTTCAAACACCAGGGCACCGTTGATTGCCGCCAAAACATTGAGATACTTTATTTTTCAATTCTAGTAAATCCAAAACTCGTCTGAAATTCATGACAGTTGGCATTCTATCATGGAGCGGCATCAGCATGCCGTGGTACATTTTTTGTCCCATTTGAGGCAGGTTTGGGTATATGCTTCTCACAAACCAGAGCTTCTCACAACAATCATGCTGGTTTCGGTAGGGAACGTCCCACCTTTGGGGGCGAAACGATATTCACTGCCTCTTATTGCTTCCAAAAAGTTTCTCATGTCAACATAGAACAACAGGAGTGATGTCAATTTTTGTGATTTTTTGGGGTTCGTTTGGACATTTTATGCATTAACAGAGTTTTCAATGCATTTATGTGCGTAATTCAAATTTGAACTACATGCACATGCTCTGGTGCATATAAATTGGTTGGAAAAACAAATCTGAGTCCTTGGGTGCATGCTTAGGTCCCATACAAGAAATGGGAATGAATTTTAAACACCAGGGCACATTTGATTGTGGCAAAACATTGAGATGCCTGGTTTTTAAATTCTAGTAAATCCAAAACTCATCTGAAATTCATGAAACTTGGCATGCTATCATGGAGCGGCATCAACATGTCATGGTAAAAAAATTGTCTCATTTGGGGCAGGTTTGGGTACATGCTTCTCACAAACCAGAGCTTCTCACAACAAGCATGATGGTTTCAGTAGGGAACGTCCCACCTTTGGGGACGAGACGATATCCATTGCCTCTTATTGCTTTCAATTTTTTTCTCGTGTCAACATAGAACAATAGGAGTCTTGTGTCAATTTTTGTGATTTTTCGGGGTTCGTTTGGACATTTTTGTGCATTAACTGAGTTTTCAATGCATTTATGTGCATAATTCAAATTTGAAATACATGCACATGCTCCCGTGCATATAAATTGGTTGAAAATCAAATATGTGTCATTGGGTGCATGCTTAGGTCACATGCAAGAAATGGGAACGAATTTCAAACACCAGGGCACCGTTGATTGCCGGTAAAACATTGAGTACTATATTTTTCAATTTCAAGTTAATCCAAAAGTTGTCTGAAATTCATGAAACTTGGCATTCTATCATAGAATGGCACCAGACATGTTGTGGTATTTTTCGTGTCCATTTTGAGAGAAAGCGCACTCGAATAATGACAGCCAACAAAGGCATTTTAAAATATAGCTGTCACTTTAATATCTCAAACGTTTGTATAATTCAAACCGTGTGTGTTCTGTTAACCATTCACGTGACGCCACGTGTCTTGGTTTTAATGGCAGTAGGAGGTGTTGTGTGGACAGCTGCTTGACCTTGACTGGACAGGAGGCGTGCAAGTTGTCCTCGAATGCGCGGGCTCACCGGGAAGCGTGCGAGTTGTACACTGTGCAGGCTCATTGGGAAGCGAGCCCTTTGAGTTCCATGGCTGCCCGCCTTGCTCGCATCATCTCCATTAATGGCGCCCAAGCCGCAGTTTAATTCGGTTTTTAAATATAACACACTCATTGCAAATGTTTTAGTTAGAACACCCGTATGCAAACCGACAACTTCCCCAAGAAGCCAAGAGAAAATGTGCCGAGCAGGATTTCTGCGGCTCTTGATCGCAAACGTTTTAGATAGAACACCCATATGCAAAGTGAGAGCAGCACAGGATTTGTGCATCCCTTCAACGCAAACGGTTATTCTGGATGACCCGTGTGCAACCACGTACAAACAATTTGGTAAGATTTGTCAATCCTTGTAGCACTGCGATTTGTCAAAATATGAAGCTAAAAATCACTAGAAGTATCTAATTTTTGCAACTAAAATTCAGTAATTAAGCATGGATGGAGGCGAGGAGGTGTGTTCAGCCGGGCGTGCAGCGGGCGGCGCAGTTCCCGATACGGCTTTAATGCATACGAGGGAGAGGGTAGTGATTCCCGAAATGTTGAACGGACAATGATGCATCCTCCTGCAATTAACATTGTGAATGCATCAGGGAAGAATGGGAGGTGGACCGGGAAAATATGCAGCACGAGGTGAATGCAAAGCAGTTTGCACTCATATAAAGGTACCCCTCCATTCCAATGCATCCACCACATCGTACGCACCTAAGCATTTGCAAAAGCACCTACACTAAGCACAAAAGTGCTCACTCCAGACCCATGGCGGCGATGCGCGTGAGCGGCTAGCGGCTATGCCATGTGGTCCACAACGCTGGCCTACGGCATGGCACCATGGGTCGTCTCTAGACGGTGTTGACGACCGGCTGGTGGATGGCCGCTGCCGACGCCAGTTACGACTCTCAGTTGGACCAGATGATCGTTGCCACCACCAACAAGTTCACCGTCGTCAAGAAGCTCACGGACGACATTGCCGTACTTCTCCATCTCGCGTGCCCGGGCTCCTAATTGCCTGCCACCCTAATTGGCCTCAATGGTTGGAACCTCTTTCAAGCACTGGTGGCCCTGCGACTGCCCACCGACGCCACAAAGAATGTCCACCTGGAGGTCGCGCTTGCCGTGAGGCGCCTTGCCCAGCAAGAATTCATCGACCTACACATCCACGTGTATGAGCAAATCATGTACATAGCTATCTACAAGGACAATGAGGACGCTACGACGTTGGCCTTCTTCAACCGGGTGGAAGTCTTGGATGCCTTTGCTGAGAAGCACCTTGACCTCGCCACAAAAGCCGCTGCTCCTTAGCCGTCGGCCGGTGGCCCGGCGCACTGAGTTGAGGAGGAGGAGGAGGTCGTACGTTGATGGATGCATCTTTCTTCTTGCCTCCTGTAACCACCACTGCGATTGCATCATCGTGGCCTTAATTCTTATTGTGCTATTGCATTCTTGTTCTAGTTATTACAGACATGTGCGATCCATTTGCTTAAGTATATGCATCACTGTAACTAGTACTCCATCCGTGAATTTATAAGATGTGTTGCGAGTGTTTGGGGCTGGCGCACGATCACGCACGTTCGTGTGCATGCGGCTGCGCCGGGCGCAGCGCGACGATGCAGTTACCCATTGTGTCGGCCTCTACTTGCGTCCCTCGGCAAGCTATGCTCGCTGTTACACGCTGCGGCGTGCTCTGCTCCCGTCCGTCGGCGTGCTCTGTTCGCGTCTGTCGGTGTGCTCGGCTTGTGGAAAACCCTTCCTTGCGTGTTCAACTGCTATATGAATATATATATGGTTGCTCGTTGTTGAGGTTACCGCGGAGCGCTCTGCTCACGTCCCTCCACGCGCGCTCTACCAGCGGTTGGGCCTATGCATGGTCACATCGGGGGGCCCATATGCATGTGGTTGCGCCGCGCGCGTTGCCACGCGATGGTTACATGCGGCACGATGAAGTTACGCGCTCCAAATTATAACTGCCATCAGGGCCTGCCGATATTCCTGGCCGTCCGGCTTCCCCTTTAATTCCCGCGGCCATTATAACCTTAGTCTCTTCAACCTTTCGATCACACCCCACAATACAACAAGCACACCCACGACGACACATAGAGAGGGGATGTCTAGCGGCGCTCCAATGGAGTTCGGCGAGCATATAGTGGAGACCCACGCGAGGGAGACAGATCTATCGGTGTTGTACACCGTTCACCCGGCCGTGGTAAACGACTACATCAACACCGTTGAGCAGTTGCTTGCTGGAGACAAGTACAAGGTGGTCGGCATCGATCTCCAGTACACCGCCGGTCGTCCCGACATAGATCAGAAGGTTGATGTTGCCTAGTTGTGCGTGTGCCATCATGTCCTCATCTACCACTACTGCATGGCCATAGATCTTTGTGATCGTTTCAATAGGTTTGTCAACACCACAAACTACAAGTTCGCCACGGTGGAAACCACCGACGATGTAAAAGCGCTCAGGATTACAGGCTTGGCCTGCCAGAACCTTGTCGAAATCCATGAGCACTACAGGATCTGGGGCAACACGATGAAGGACTCCCTAGTTGAACTCGCCTCAGCCATCATCGACCCCTAGAACGAAAAGATGAAGTAGGATGCCAAGAGAACAAGTCCCGTAACCTGGCACAGGGCCTGGATGCGGCAACTGGATGAACCTCACCTCAGGTTCACGGCCAAGAGCGTGTACACATGCTACGAGATGCACATGTGGATCGTTGACATGAGGAAGTGCCTTGTTACCCAAATCGACGAGCCCGGATCGAGCCACAAGCAGAGCAAGCGTCCCAAGAAGTAGATGATGATCAGATGATCGTTTATGCTAGTATATCATGCATGTAATATATAGTTTACTTTATTGGTGTGTGGAAATGTCATGTGTGTAGTAGCCACCTATGTAATTATGCATGTAATAGTTTACTTTGGAGTGTGCAAATGCCATGGTTGTATAGTAGCCACCTATGTAAGTGGATGTTTAATTTGGTTATGCAACCATGCCCTTATAAGTGTGTGTGTGTATATATATATACTATGTTGTTCTGTATGCATGCAATCCCATCGCACAACACACACGTCTTATTAGCAGCAACCGTATGTGTTATTATCGGTCTTAGCACACATTTTTTATTATAGACTTGTTTGCCGCGTATCACACACATCTTCTTATATTGAACCGTTTCTGTTCTCTTGTCTCAACACAAACAGTTCATCCGAGTGAACCGCATGCCGTATATCGCACACACCTTGATCTGCCTGACCATTTCTATTGTGTTTCCTAATCCCAAACAGTTCATCTGACTGAACCGTATGCTCTACATCGCACACGCCTTCATCTGGCAGCCCGTTTCCTTTGTTCCTCCTCAACGCAAATAGTCAATTGAATTGAACCGTATGCCCACCATCGAACGCACAACCAAAATATGAATCGTGTTTGATGCATCCTCCATTACAAACGTTTTGCACCTTTTTTGACGGTTTTTACACCCCCATTTGCGATTATGGCATAGCACACAGTTTCGTCGAAGGGTCTTTGATCGTAGTGTCGCGTTAGCAGCATCCTGAAGTTGTGAAGCATCGTAAGATCGAACCCACTACAAAGCACCTCTTCCCATTGCAAGATAAATAGATCAAGTTGTCCAAACAAAACCCAAATATCAGAGAAGAAATACGAGGCTATAAGAAATCATGCATATAAGAGATCAAAGAAGACTCAAACAACTTTCTTGGATATAAAAAGATAGATCTGATTATAAACTCAAAGTTCATCGGATCCCAACAAACACACCGCAAAAGAGTTACATCATATGGATCTCCAAGAGACCATTGTATTGATAATCAAAAGAGAGAGGGGAAACCATCTAGCTACTGACAACGGACCCGTAGGTCTACAAGGAACTACGCACACATCATCGGAGAGGCACCAATGGAGGAGGTGAACCCCTCTGTGATGGTGTCAAGATTGGATTTGGTGGTTCTAGACTTTGAGGCGGCTGGAATAGAATTACTTTGACTCCTCTAGGGTTTCTGGAATATCTGAGTATTTATAGAGCGAAGAGGCGGTGCGATAGGCCACCGAGGTGGGCAAAACCCACCTAGGCGCGCCAGGGGGGCCTAGCGCGCCATGGTGGATTGTACCCCCCCTTGGGGCACCCCCCCCCCAGGTGCAGGCCCATTGGGTGTCTTCTGTCCCATAAAATTCTCCAAAAAGTTTCGTGGTGTTTGGGCTCCGTTTGCTATTGATTTCCTGCAACGTAAAAAAACATGCAGAAAACAACAACTGGCACTTGGCACTATGTCAATAGGTTAGTACCAAAAAATGATATAAAATGACTATAAAATGATTGTAAAACATCCAAGAATGATAATATAACAGCATGGAACAATCAAAAATTATATATACATTGGAGACGTGTCAACCGCCTCTAACGATATCCGTGCATGCAGGAGGAATGTCGTGCGGTGGACTGTTGGGTCTGATGACACAACCGGCGGCAAGTGGAGGTGGCTAGTTGCAACACATGCAAAGCCCTAGTGACGGCGCCGAAGCGATCAACTGAATAAGTGTGCCGCACCTCCACTATATATAGGCATCCGGCGCGGTCTCAGCACTTGGGCCTTGCACGGATCCTAAAGCCCAAAGTCAACTCAGTCATGTTCCAATTCCAGCTCGGCTGACATCTGACCAATGTCCTCAGACCCAACATCGTAGGTTCCTTCCCGTAAGCGCGCGACCCCTTAGGTTAAAGTCGGTTTGGTCACAGTTCGAATCACCTCCGACCTGCACGGTTGGTAGCGGCCTCCAGCAAGGCATGCCGACCACCAAGTAGACTATGAAGCTGGTTAGGCGAACATGTACAACATGTCACACTTCCATTCCCTTTGCCACACGATATATATTATCGGGCTCAAGGTGAGCCTTTCATCCTTGTGCTAGCCCGACCTCTTTCTGGTTCTAGTGATGCCGACCACAAACCGGATTATCAAATAATCATTGTTGCATGGCCATGCTTATCCAGGTTGGATCACACGAGGGGCCCAAAGTATATCTCTCCTGATCGGATGGGAAATCCCATCTTGCTCGACCATGTCTCACAGCATGGGTCTGGACAAGCCTGAAACCTACCTTTGTAACTACCCAGTTATGAAGTAGCGTTCGGTCGGCCCAAAGCAAGTTTGTCACCATCCCGAGCACATGCATCAACTCAGGTCTTAGGACATAGAACCTATGTTGCACTAGAGACTCACAGATGACATATCGCCACGTCTCATAGTTGGGCCTGTCCAATTCGATATCCATCCGAGCTTCGATCCAGTCACCTTGGATCCAACATCGGATCCGATCACATCCATGCAGTTCGGCAACATCACATGCTTCATGTCTAGTGATACAAAGCCATCCACTTTATTGCATGCCACTCTAGTCTGACGTGTGCCAACACGTCACTTTCGCCTAGGGACCATTTAGGATGTATCATACAACACAAGATCTCACAAACAAGTCATGTACTTGACAAAAAGTATCATTGATTACATCCAGTGACTTTTTTATTCATAAACACATAGGAAATATCATCATACCTCATTGCCTCTAGGGCATATCTCCAACATTGATCGCATACGCCACGGCTACGCTCTCGATCTGCACCTCATGACCTCCTCTGGCTTCCCCGAGCACATGATTGAGCTCGCTATGAGCAGCCGACCCTTCTCCCATGTTTCCCCTTCCACTTCCGTCGCTATTCGCCCACGCCCTCATGTCACCTGGCTTCGGCTGCCGCGCGCGGAGCCGTTCTCACTACACCCGTGGCCACGCTCCCGCATGCCTCTAGCAACCCTCGAACGTGCCCTCACACGCGCGCCCAGGCTCGCACGCCCGTGTGTGGTCCTACGCTCCGCCGTGAACAGCGCCGCCTGCGCACGCCCGCTGCTAGCCTGAGGTCCGGCCACCGCTGGCCTTGACGCCGACACCGCTGCGAGCCGCCTCCACTCCAACCGCTACCACCATCGGGTGCGGCTCGACGCGCGCATCCCGAAGGACCAAGCCCAAGCGCGAATGATCGTCAGAGGTTGGCGTACGGCCGTGGCCGACGCTCGGCCTCGACGGCGATGACATGGTCGCATCATTAACCCTAACGACCATCACTAAGCACCCACTAGCACTGGGTCCCATCGCGCTATTTAGCAAAATAGCTTAATTAACCCTGTAAAATAATTGTGACACTGACGTGTGCGCCCAATTACTAACTAGTCTAACTAAGTTAAACTAACCTATTGTTTACACTAGCAGTCATCGACAGCTGGGTCCCACTGGGCCCTGTTGACCAGTCAACCTGCTAACCGGGCGAGCCCTAGTCAATGACAGGTGGTTCCAGTTGACCCCGGTTGACCAGTCAACTGTTGACCTGCTGACAGAGCAGGCTGGTCCCACCCGTCAGCTTGAGCATGCACTGTTGTGTACACTCTATTGGGTGTACCTGGCATTTAACTTTTAATATTTTGAATTAATAATAATTTCATAATTTTAGTTTAATGTTCAAAACTTTGCCAAATCATATAAATTATTCTATAACTCGGATGAAAATAATATATAACCGCGGGCTCTCTGCTCGTCCGAGTTATAGAATAATTTATATGATTTGGCAAAGTTTTGATCATTAAACTAAAATTATGAAATTATTATTAATTCAAAATATTAAAAGTTAAATGCCAGGTGCACCCAATAGAGTGTACACAACAGTGCATGCTCAAGCTGACGGGTGGGACCAGCCTGCTCTGTCAGCAGGTCAACAGTTGACTGGTCAACCGGGGTCAACTGGAACCACCTGTCATTGACTAGGGCTCGCCCGGTTAGCAGGTTGACTGGTCAACAGGGCCCAGTGGGACCCAGCTGTCGGTGACTGCTAGTATAAACAATAGGTTAGTTTAACTTAGTTAGACTAGTTAGTAATTGGGCGCACACGTCAGTGTCACAATTATTTTACAGGGTTAATTAAGCTATTTTGCTAAATAGCGCGATGGGACCCAGTGCTAGTGGGTGCTTAGTGATGGTCGTTAGGGTTAATGACGCGACCATGTCATCGGCGTCGAGGTCGAGCGCCGGCCACGGCCGTACGCCAACCTTTGACGATCATTCGCGCTTGGGCTTGGTCCTTCGGGATGCGCGCGTCGAGCCGCACCCGATGGTGGTAGCGGTTGGAGTGGAGGCGGCTCGCAGCGGTGTCGGCGTCAAGGCCAGCGGTGGCCGGACCTCAGGCTAGCAGCGGGCGTGCGCAGGCGGCGTTGTTCACGGCGGAGCGTAGGACCACACACGGGCGTGCGAGCCTGGGCGCGCGTGTGAGGGCACGTTCGAGGGTTGCTAGAGGCATGCGGGAGCGTGGCCACGGGTGTAGTGAGAACGGCTCCGCGCGCGGCAGCCGAAGCCAGGTGACATGAGGGCGTGGGCGAATAGCGACGGAAGTGGAAGGGGAAACATGGGAGAAGGGTCGGCTGCTCATAGCGAGCTCAATCATGTGCTCGGGAAAGCCAGAGGAGGTCATGAGGTGCAGATCGAGAGCGTAGCCGTGGCGTATGCGATCAATGTTGGAGATATGCCCTAGAGGCAATGAGGTATGATGATATTTCCTATGTGTTTATGAATAAAAAAGTCACTGGATGTAATCAATGATACTTTTTGTCAAGTACATGACTTGTTTGTGAGATCTTGTGTTGTATGATACATCCTAAATGGTCCCTAGGCGAAAGTGACGTGTTGGCACACGTCAGACTAGAGTGGCATGCAATAAAGTGGATGGCTTTGTATCACTAGACATGAAGCATGTGATGTTGCCGAACTGCATGGATCTGATCGGATCCGATGTTGGATCCAAGGTGACTGGATCAAAGCTCGGATGGATATCGAATTGGATAGGCCCAACTATGAGACGTGGCGATATGTCATCTGTGAGTCTCTAGTGCAACATAGGTTCTATGTCCTAAGACCTGAGTTGATGCATGTGCTCGGGATGGTGACAAACTTGCTTTGGGCCGACCGAACGCTACTTCGTAACTGGGTAGTTACAAAGGTAGGTTTCAGGCTTGTCCAGACCCATGCTGCGAGACATGGTCGAGCAAGATGGGATTTCCCATCCGATCAGGAGAGATATACTTTGGGCCCCTCGTGTGACCCAACCTGGATAAGCATGGCCATGCAATAATGATTATTTGATAATCCGGTTTGTGGTCGGCATCACTAGAACCAGAAAGAGGTCGGGCTAGCACAAGGATGAAAGGCTCACCTTGAGCCCGATAATATATATCATGTGGCAAAGGGAATGGAAGTGTGACATGTTGTACATGTTCGCCTAACCAGCTTCATAGTCTACTTGGTGGTCGGCATGCCTTGCTGGAGGCCGCTACCAACCGTGCAGGTCGGAGGTGATTCGAACTGTGACCAAACCGACTTTAACCTAAGGGGTCGCGCGCTTACGGGAAGGAACCTACGATGTTGGGTCTGAGGACACTGGTCAGATGTCAGCCGAGCTGGAATTGGAACATGACTGAGTTGACTTTGGGCTTTAGGATCCGTGCAAGGCCCAAGTGCTGAGACCGCGCCGGATGCCTATATATAGTGGAGGTGCGGCACACTTATTCAGTTGATCGCTTCGGCGCCGTCACTAGGGCTTTGCATGTGTTGCAACTAGCCACCTCCACTTGCCGCCGGTTGTGTCATCAGACCCAACAGTCCACCGCACGACATTCCTCCTGCATGCACGGATATCGTTAGAGGCGGTTGACACGTCTCCAATGTATATATAATTTTTGATTGTTCCATGCTGTTATATTATCATTCTTGGATGTTTTACAATCATTTTATAGTCATTTTACATCATTTTTTGGTACTGACCTATTGACATAGTGCCAAGTGCCAGTTGTTGTTTTCTGCATGTTTTTTTACGTTGCAGGAAATCAATAGCAAACGGAGCCCAAACACCACGAAACTTTTTGGAGAATTTTATGGGCCAGAAGACACCAATTGGGCCTGCACCTGGGGGGGGTTCCCCGAGGGGGGTACAATCCACCATGGCGCGCTAGGCCCCCCTGGCGCGCCCAGGTGGGTTTTGCCCACCTCGGTTGTATGAAAATTGCCCAAAACAATTCAACGAATCCAAATATGCAATCCGTTCATCTATCATATGCCTCTAGCATGGTGAAAACATGGAACCGTTCCCTCTCTTTCATATGTGCAGAAAACATCCCTAGATGTGTTCCCTCTTCGTCTACAACGTGTAGCACTAGTTAGGTCGCACCTAGCACTACATATTGCCATGTCATGCATCATGATGCATCTCTTTGCTTCATATTTATTGTTTCTTCCCCTTCTTCTCTCCGGTATACACCGGGACTAACGCTGCTACTACCCAGTATTACTATGGTGTCGACAATGCCTCCTTCTCGACAGAGCTTCGAGGCAAGCAAAAACCCCTTGATCATTCCTATATCGCCCATTCCATTCTCTCTCATGCTTGCATTAGATTTTGGTACTGCATCTGATTTTTCCTACTGTGATTCCTCCCAAGTTCACCTTGATGATTACATCAGGTGGATTCCATCGAGGGTGATTCCTCGGATCCCCCTTGGTGTTTTGGACACACAGATACTTTGACTTTACAACAGAACCATGTTGAAGTCGGGTCGGCCCTAAGGGGTACCCGCGAGTTGATGTGTAGTCGGGTTGACCTGGAGGGTACCCACGAGATTTTTACGTGCCATGGTCGGGCATTCCGGGCCCTTGCTGTAAGTCCAGGAGACGGGGCGACGGGGTCACATGATCGTGGCTCTCTGCTCGTCACCGCGCGCTCCCAAAACACTAATGGTTTGGGTATTTGATCTGAGTTGGCCACTGGCCTAGCACTAGCTACCATGCGGGCCAAGATATGGGCAACCGACATCGTAGTATCAGGCGAAGATCTTCAGACGTCAGCTACTGAATGGCGCGCGCTGGTTTGTACTGGAACGCCTACGCTTGTATAAGGGGGGCTAGCTCTGATCACCAGCCGCATTCGCAACATGCAGGAGTGCAAAGGGTGATGGGTGATACGTCTCCAATGTATCTACTTTTCCAAACACTTTTGCCCTTGTTTTGGACTCTAACTTGGATGATTTGAATGGAACTAACCCGGACTGACGTTGCTTGTATTCGTGGGCCCCCTGAGGCTCAACCGACCTCCACTCCAACTCCATATATTCACTTTCGGGGAGAAAAAAATCAGAGAGAAGGATTCATCGCGTTTTACGATACGGAGCCACCGCCAAGCCCTAAAATCTCTCGGAAGGGCTGATCTGGACTCCGTTCGGGGATCCGGAGAGGGGAATCCGTCACCATCGTCATCATTAACCTTCCTCCATCACCAATTCCATGATGCTCACCGCCGCGCATGAGTAATTCCATCATAGGCTTGCTAGACGATGATGGGTTGGATGAGATTTACCATGTAATCGAGTTAGTTTTGTTAGGGTTTGATCCCTAGTATCCATTATGTTCTAAGATTGACGATGCTATGACTTTGCTATGCTTAATGCTTGTCACTAGGGCCCGAGTGCCATGATTTCAGATCTGAACCTATTATGTTTTCATGAATATATCTGAGTTCTTGATCCTATCTTGCAAGCAAATAGTCACCTACTATGTGTTATGATCCGGAAACCCCGAAGTGACAATAATCGGGACCACTCCCGGTGATGATCGTAGTTTGAGGAGTTCATGTATTCACTAAGTGTTAATGCTTTGGTCCGGTACTCTATTAAAAGGAGGCCTTAATATCCCTTAGTTTCCAATAGGACCCCGTTGCCACGGGAGGGTAGGACAAAAGATGTCATGCAAGTTCTTATCCATAAGCACGTATGACTATATTCAGAATACATGCCTACATTACATTGATGAACTAGAGTTAGTTCCATGTCACCCTATGTTATAACTGTTGCATGAGGAATCACATCCGACATAATTATCCATCACTGATCCATTGCTTACGAGCTTTTCACATATTGATCTTTGCTTAGTTACTTTTCCGTTGTCACTTTTACAATTACTACAAAAACTGCTACTGTTACTTTTGCCACCGTTGCCGCTACTTCCATACTACTTTGCTACTAAATACTTTGTTGCAGACATTAAGTCTTCCAGGTGTGATTGAATTGACAACTCAACTGCTAATATTTGGGAATATTCTTTGGCTCCCCTTGTGTCGAATCAATAAATTTGGGTTGAACGCTGTACCCTCAAAAACTGTTGCAATCCCCTATACTTGTGGGTTATCAAGACTATATTCTGGCGCCGTTGCCGGGGAGCATAGCTATATTCTTTGAGTCACTTGGGATTTATATCTGGTCATCACTATGAAGAACTCGAGAGATGAAAAAACCAAGATCTTTCCCTCAACTACGAGGGGAGGTATGGAAATGCCATCAAGCTCTGCACTTGATTCACCTTCTGTTATGAGTAAATTTGCGACACCTACACCTGCTATTGAATCTGATATGTCGCATGTTCTTGATAATGCCACTTCTGCTATGCATGATACTTATGATGAAACTACTTCTATGTTTGATAATACTATGCCACTAGGTGAATTTCTTGATGAACAACTTGCTAGGTCTAGAGAGAATGAAATTATTGAAACTGATAATATTGATGAAAGTGATGATGAAGATTCTCCCCCTAGATATGAATTGCCTGTTGTGCCTGAGGGTTATGTTATGGATGAAGAAACTGCTAGAGATCTTTTGGCTTGCAAAGATAGATATGATCTTAGGAAATTGTTAGCTGAGCTGAAAGAAAAGTCTTTGAAAGCTAGAATGAAATATGACCCTGCTTTTGCTACTTCACCTATCTATATTTCTGATAAGGATTATGATTTCTCTGTCGATCCTGAGTTAATTACTTTGGTTGAATCTGATCCTTTCCATGCCTATGAATCTGAAACTGTTGTGGCATGTCTTACTAAATTGAATGATATAGCCACCCTATTCACCAAAGAGGAAAAAATTCGTTACTACTATATCCTTAAGTTATTTCCGTTCTCATTAAAGGGTGATGCTAAAACATGGTTTAATTCTCTTGATACTGGTTGTGTGTGTAGTCCCTGGGATATGATTTATTACTTCTCTGCTAAATATTTTCCCGCTCATAAGAAACAAGCTGCCTTAAGGGAAATATATAATTTTGTGGAAATTGAAGAAGAGAGTCTCCCACAAGCTTGGGGGAGGCTTCTCCGATTACTTAATGCTTTGCCTAATCATCCTCTTAAGAAAAATGACGTGATATCTTTTATAATGGACTAACCAATGCATCCAGAGACCACCTGGATAGTTGTGCTGGCTGTGTTTTCCTGGAAAGAACTATTGATTAAGCTGGATTGCTATTAGATATTATGTTGATTAATGAAAATAATTGGACACTTCCTGAACCAACTCCTAAGCCAACTCCGAAGAAAATGGGTATTCTATTTCTCAGTCTTGAAGATATGCAAGAGGCAAAGAAATCTATGAAAGAAAAAGGTATTAAAACTGAAGATGTTAAGAACTTACCACCTATTGAAGAAATGCATGGTCTTGATAACCCGACACAGGTAGTAAAGGTAAATTCTCTCTATAGATTTGATGAAGGTGATATTCCTCATAATAAGTCTGCTAGCCAATGCTTAGATGAGTTTGACAATTTTATTGTTAAGCAAGAAAACTTCAATGCTTATGTTGGTAGACAATTGAAACGTAATGCTTATATGATTGAACACTTGAATGATTATATGTCCAGAGTTAAAGGTGAACTTAAACTCATTAGTAAACGTGCTTCTATGGTTAGCACTCAAGTAGAACAAGTACTTAAGGGACAAAATGATTTGCTCAATGAATTAAATAATAAGAAAAATGATAATGTTTTTAGAGTTATGACTAGAGGGGGTAGAATGACTTAGGAACCTTTGTATCCTGAGGGCCACCCTAAGAGAATTGAGCAAGATTCTCAGAGAACTAATGTTGATGCACCTAGTCCTTCTAAGAAGAAGAAAAAGAAAAATGATAGGACTTTGCATGCTTTTAGTGAACCTATTGTTGACACACCTGAGAATTCCAGTGATATTTCTATTTGTGATGCTGAAACACAGTCTGGCAATGAACCTGAACCTAGTGAAAATGATAATGATGATGTTCATGTTGATGCTCAACCTAGCAATAACGATGATGTAGAGATTGAACCTGCTGTTGATCTTGATAAACCACAATCAAAGAATCAACGATGTGATAAGAGAGACTTCATTGCTAGGAAGCATGGTAAAGAAAGAGAACCATGGGTTCAGAAACCCATGCCTTTTCCTCCTAAACCATCCAAGAAAAAGGATGATGAGGTTTTTGAGCGCATTGCTGAAATGATTAGACCTATCTTTTTGCGTATGCGTTTGAATGATATGCTTAAAACAAATCCCTGTGCTAACTATATGAAAGATATTGTGACAAATAAAAGAAACATACCGGAAGTTGAATTTTCCACCATGCTGGCCAATTATAGTTGTAAAGGTGGAATACCAAAGAAACTAGGAGATCCAGGAGTAGCTATACCATGCTCTATTAATAGAAACTATGTTAAAACTGCTTTATGTGATCTTGGAGCCAGTGTTAGTGTTATGCCTCTCTCTTTATACCGTAGACTTGATTTGAATAAGTTGACACCTACTGAAATATCTTTGCAAACAGCTGATAAATCAACTGATATACCTATCGGTATTTGTGAGGATGTGCCTGTTGTGGTTGCAAACGTTATTATTTTAACGGACTTTGTTATTCTTGATATTCCCTAGGACGATAGTATGTCGATTATCCTTGGTAGACCCTTTTTGAATACTGCAGGGGTTGTTATTGACTGTAACAAAGGCAATGTCACTTTTCATGTAAATGGTAATGAGCATACGGTACATTTTCCGAGGAAACAACCTCAAGTCCACAGTATCAATTCTATTGGAATAATTTCAACAATCAATATTGGAGGTTTTGAATTCCCTCTTCATACTATCAAGAAGAAATATGATATTCTTATTGTTGGGGACATGCATATCCCCGTTGAGGTAACCTAGTGTTATTTGAAAATTCTCCGGTTTCATGTTATTCGGAAAGAGTTTGTTAACAAGACTTGATCAACCTTCTTAGTGGATTCCTTTTGATGAGAATGAGATGGATGAAGTTAGAAAGAACAACTCTCTGTACCCTCCTTTTACTTTCTGCTATTTAGATTAAATAAATAGAAAGTCGTATTTTCTGTCTGTTTTCTGAATTATCCTTGCAATAAAAATACCTCGAAAATAAAAGTTCTCCAAATGTCCTGAAAATGAAATATGATTTTTTGTAGAATATTTAAGAATTATTGGCACAGAGAACACACCAGGGGCCACACCTCCTGGCCACGAGGGTCCAGGGCGCGCCCACCCACCTGAGGCGCGCCCCCTGCCTCATGGGACCCACGTGGCCCCCTCCACTTATTCCAGCACCCACACACTTCATCTTCCTCCAGAAAAAATCATCCCATAGCTCAAACCCGTGTTCTAGCTCATCTTGCTGCCATTTTCGATCTCCTTGCTCAAAGCTCCATTCACAAAACTGTTTGGCGAGAATTTTTTTCGGTATGTGACTCCTCCAATGGTCCAATTAGTTTTCGATCTAGTGCTTTATTTATTGCAAATTTTTGCTGCTTAGATGACCCTGTTCTTGAGCTTGCATGTCAAATTTATGTGGTCAAAAGTAGTTTCGATGCATGATATAGTCTCTAGGCACTTGTGGCAGTAGTTGCTATCAATCTTGTTGAGTTTGGTTCACATTTATTATGAGTCACTAAAATTTTAGAAAGTTTGCAGAGGAAGAAAATGTTGAGGAGATTGTTGAGAGGCCCTTCGAGCCGAAGTTCGAAGTATAAGTGGAGTGAGGAGAATAAAAAGCCCAAATACAATCTTCCTCGCACTATGGAAGTTTGACCGTGTGAATGGCCTTGATGAGTTCTTGAGAGCCGCCGAAATTTATGAAGACTTTTATTACTTGGCTGAGAATGCAGGCCTCACCAACTTCCTCCACAACCAGCGCGAACAGTATCTCTTACTCACTAATATTTTCATGCAAAAAAATTATTTCCATACTAAGAAATCACCACCTTCAATGGAGTTTCACTTATATGATGAGGTTAGGGAGATGTCGCTATATGATTTTTGTCAGGTCTGTAAGATACCCTTTGCGGGTAGCTTAGAGGAACCATGTCGTAAGGATGTGGAGGGGTTTATTGATACAATTGATGTAGGGGAAACGAGGAAAGTTTCAGATGCAAGAATTACTAGTTACATTTCCCTGTTCTATATTACTTTGCGATATTTGCTAGTAGATGCTTAATTGGCCGCGGGAACAGTGGAAATCTTAGTTCCCCTGATATTGTCATTTTGCGCCATGCTTTGTTTTGCGATACCACTTTTAGCTTAGGCGCTATTATTGCTAAACGATTAAGTCTGAAGCGTACAAAGGGCCCCATTTTCGGATGCATCTTTGCTTCACGCTTTGCTGAACATTTTGAGATACATGTTAGGCATTATGAGAAGGAGGAGAAGTTGCTGGCCCCTACTTTTCTAGATTATAAGAGTATGGTAGAACATAATTTTATTGTTAAAGATAAGAAGAAATTGCTTAAGTATAAATTGATATTTGATAAAAGTACTATGAGATTGTTACCTTGCCCGCACCCTCTTTGTTTAATATACTTTCAGGCACGTACCTCATCTTGCCAGAAGCAGTTTAGGCGTACTGGAGCCTGGCACAAGTTCTAGAGCCGGAGCCGGAGCCATCACTTGACCCTTATCGGCAGTCGGTTTATCTGTGGGATCCAGAGGATATTGCCAGCCAGTGGCACCCAGAGGACACTCCTTCGTACATCAGAGAGAGTAGCTTCGATCCGTGGCCATAGACCAACTTAGGCCAAAAGCCTAAGCTTGGGGGTGTACGTGTTTCTCACCGACATTACAATCATGTCCACACACTCATTCCAGTAGTCGATGCTCCTCTTTTTCATTGTACTATCCATGCTAGTTTATTTTCTTTTCTAAGCCTTCTTCTTGTGTGTTAGAAAAACCTTAAGAAAAACTAACAAAATTAGTTGTAGCTCTTAGCTAGTTTACTTTCCATGCCTATAGTAGTAGTAATTAAAATAAAACCCAAAAAGATTTCTCGTTCTTCTGTTGCTTGTTGGGAGCTTTCCCGTGTAAATAGTTTTATTTCTTTTCTTTAGGGGCAAGAGGAGAAGACCATGATGAAAATTTTGAAGTGGCTCTAATATGCATTATTGTTGATTTAACCAATAGCCCATATTAACATGTCTTCTCCCTTGTATTAAATGCTTGCAGATTCCAGCTTAGTCCAATGCACATGCACTATTATTGTTATCCACATCGTTCGGTCGTGCGAGTGAAAGGCAATAATGACGATATATGATGAACAGACTGAGATGAAAGAAGCTGGTATAAACTCGACCTATCTTATTTTTGTAAATATGATTAGTTCATCGTTCCTGATTCAGCCTATTTTGAATGAAACATACTTGCAATAACAATTAGAGATTATAGTTGTGCATGCCATGCTTAATTAGCTAGGAGTTTATAATATTTTACCTTGCGTGTCAGCATGCTATTAAAATGGTTGTGATGTGGTATGATAGGATGGTATCCTCCTTTGAACGATTCAAGTGGTTTGACTTGGCACATGTTCATGCATGTAGTTGAAACAAAATCAACATAGCCTCCACGATATGTATGTTCATGGTGATTTATATCCTACTCATGCTTGTACTCATTATTGATTAATCTTAATGCATGTTCATGATTGTTGTTGCTCTCTAGCTGGTCGCTTCCCTGTCTCTTTCTAGCCTTCACTTGTACTAAGCGGGAATACTGCTTGTGCATCCACTTCCATAAACCCCAAAGTTATTCCATACGAGTCCACCATACCTTCCTATATGCGGTATTTACCTGTCTTTCCTAGTAAATTTGTATGTGCCAAATTCTAAACATTCAAATCAAATTCTGTTTTGTATGCTTGAATAGCTCATATATCAACTAGGGTTGTCTATATCTTCCATGATAGGTGGGTTATTCTCATGATGAGTGGACTCCGCTCATCATGCACGAGAAAATGGCCGGTAACCGGGATGCCCAGTCCCATGCTCAAATCAAATCAAAATAATTAAACAAAACTCCCCCAGGACTGTTGTTCGTATGGACGGTACCCGTTGTTTCGGGCCAGCCGTGGAGTGTGCTTGTTGGTGGTGGGGGAGTATAAACTTTACCATTCTGTTTGGGAACCGCCTATAATGTATGTAGCATGGAAGATATTGAGAACTCTTGGTTGTTATGTTGACAATGAAAGTATGCCACTCAAAATATTATTTATCTCTATTTCAAAACTCAAGCTCTGGCACCTCTGCAAATCCCTGCTTACCTCTACGAAGGGCCTATCTATTTACTTTTATGTTGAGTCATCATCCTCTTATTAAATGGCACCAGTTGGAGAGCACCGCTGTCATTTGCATGCATTGCTATTAATTTACATGGAGTATGACTGTGACTGGATCTCTTTTACCATGAATTACAATGTCTAGTCAGTCCTTGGTCTTCAAAGGTGCTCTGCATTTATGTTTTGCGATCTCAGAAAGAGCTAGCGAGATAACATCTTATTATATCATATTATGATTGTTTTTCAGAAAGTGTTGTCATCCGAGGTTTATTATTATTGCTCGCTAGTTGATGCCATTGATATGAGTAAACATGAGACCTAAAAGTCATTGTGAATGTGGTTAGTTCATAATCTTTGCTGAAAACTTGAATGTTGGCTTTACATATTAGCAACCACAAGAGCAAACAGAGTTTGTAAAAGTTTTTCTTTACCACTTTCAGTTTGTCAACTGAAATGCTTGAGGACAAGCAAAGGTTTAAGCTTGGGGGAGTTGATACGTCGCCAACGTATCTACTTTTCCAAACACTTTGGCCCTTGTTTTGAACTCTAACTTGCATGATTTGAATGGAACTAACCCGGACTGCCGCTGTTTTTAGCAGAATTGCCATGGTGTTATTTTTGTGCAGAAATAAAAGTTCTTGGAATGACCTGAAAATCCATGGAGAATATTTTTGGAATTTATAAAAAATACTGGCGAAATAATCAAGACCAGGGGGCCCACACCCTGTCCACGGGGGAGGGGGCGCGCTTGCCCCCCCCCCCCGGCGCGCCGCCCCTGTCTCGTGGGCCCCCTGAGGCTCCACCAACCTCAACTCCAACTCCATATATTCACTTTCGAGGAGAGAAGGATTCATCGCATTTTACGATACGGAGCCACCGCCAAGCCCTGAACTCTCCCGGGAGGGCTGATTTGGACTCTGTTCGGGGCTCTGGAGAAGGGAATCCATCACCATCGTCATCATCAACCTTACTTCATAACCAATTCCATGATGCTCACGGCCGTGCGTGAGTAATTCCATCGTAGGCTTGCTGGACGGTGATGGGTTGGATGAGATTTACCATTTAATCGAGCTAGTTTTGTTAGGGTTTAATCCCTGGTATACATTATGCTCTAAGATTGATGTTGCTATGACTTTGCTATGCTTAATGCTTGTCACTAGGGCCCGAGTGCCATGATTTCAGATCTGAACCTATTATGTTTTCATGAATATATGTGAGTTCTTGATCCTATCTTGCAAGTAAATAGTCACCTACCATGTGTTATGATCCGGCAACCCCGAAGTGACAATAATCGAGACCACTCTCGGTGATGACCGTATTTTGAGGAGTTCATGTATTCACTAAGTGTTAATGCTTTGGTCCGGTACTCTATTAAAAGGAGGCCTTAATATCCCTTAGTTTCCAATAGGACCCCGCTGCCACGGGAGGGTAGTACAAAATATGGCATGCAAGTTCTTTTTCATAAGCATGTATGACTATATTCGGAATACATGCCTACATTACATTGATGAACTTGAACTAGTTCTGCGTCACCCTATGTTATAACTGTTACATGCGGAATCGCATCTGACATAATTATCCATCACTGATCCATTGCCTACGACCTTTTCACATATTGATCTTTGCTTAGTTACTTTTCCGCTCTCACTATTACAATTACTACAAAAACTGCTACTGTTACTTTTGCCACCGTTACAGCTACTTCCATACTACTTTGTTACTAAATACTTTGCTGCAGATATTAAGTCTTCCAGGTGTGGTTGAATTGACAAATCAACTGCTAATACTGGAGAATATTCTTTGGCTCCCCTTGTGTTGAATCAATAAATTTGGGTTGAATACTCTACCCTCGAAAACTATTGTGATCCCCAATACTTGTGGGTTATCAATGGGCCCAAGACCCCTGCGCTTAGCATGTAGACCAGCGTGCTAGCCTCTCTGTTGAGACTAGGTAGGGCTACGGCGTGTAGATTGATACATGCATTATCATGCTTTTATGTTGATATTTATTGCACTATGGGCGGTTATTACACGTTATGTCACAATACTTATGCATTTTCTCTCTTATTTTACAAGGTTTACATGAAGAGGGAGAATGCCGGTAGTTGGAATTATGGGCTGGAAAAGGAGCAAACATTGCAGACCTATTTTGCACAACTCAAAAAGCTCCGAAACTCCATGAAACACTGTTTCAGAAAATATAAAAATATATGGCGAAAGAGATCTGCCATAGGGGCCACCACCTGTCCACAAGGGTGGGGGTGCCCCCCCCTATAGGCGCGCCCCCTGCCTCGTGGGCCAGCCGGTGACCCCCCGATGCCCATCTTCTCCTATATGAGGTGTTTTGACCTGGAAAAAATCATAGGGAGGCTTTCAGGACCAGACGCCGCCGTCTCGAGGCGGAACCTTGGCGAAACCAATCTAGGGCTCCCGCGGAGCTGTTCTGCCGGAGATACTTCCCTCCGGGAGTGGGAAATCATCACCGTCGTCATCACCAACAACTCTGCCATCTTGGGGAGGGTTATCTTCATCAACATCTTCACCAGCACCATCTCTTCTCAAACCCTAGTTCATCTCTTGTATCCAATCTTTGCATCAAAACCTCAGATTGGTACCTGTAGGTTGCTAGTAGTGTTGATTACTCCTTGTAGTTGATGCTAGTTGGTTTACTTGGTGGAAGATCATACATTCAGATCCATTATGCATATTAATACCCCTCTGATCATGAACAATATTATGTCTTGTGAGTAGTTACTTTTGTTCCTGAGGACATGGGAGAAGTCTTGCTATAAGTAGTCATTTGAATTTGGTATTCGATCGATATTTTGATGAGATGTATGTTGTCTCTCCTCTAGTGGTGTCATGTGAACGTCGACTACATGACACTTCACCATTGTTTGGGCCTAGAGGAAGGCATTGGGAAGTAATAAGTAGATGATGGCTTGCTAAAGTGACAGAAGCTTAAACCCTAGTTTATGCGTTGCTTCGTAAGGGGCTGATTTGGATCCACTTGTTTCATGTTATGGTTAGGTTTACCTTAATACTTCTTTTGTAGTTGCGGATGCTTGCAATAGAGGTTAATCAAAAGGGGTATGCTTGTACAAGTAAGGGCAGCACCCAAGCACCTGTCCACCCACATACCAAATTATCAAAGTAACGAAAGCGAATCATATGAACGTGATGAAAACTAGCTTGACGATAATTCCCATGTGTCCTCGGGAGCGCTTTCCTTCATATAAGAGTTTGTCCAGGCTTGTCCTTTGATACAAAAAGGATTGGGCCATCTTGCTGCACCTTATTTACTTTTACTATTTGTCACTTGCTACCAATTGCCTTATTACAGAACTATCTGTTACCGATAATTTCAGTGCTTGCAAAAAATACCTTACTGAAAACTGGCTATCATTTCCTTCGGCTCCTCGTTGGGTTCGACACTCTTACTTATCGAAAGGCATATGATTGATCCCCTACACTTGTGGGTCATCAAGACTATTTTCTGGCGCCGTTTCCGGGGAGTGAAGCGCCTTTGGTAAGTGGAATTTGGTAAGGAAAAATTTATATAGTGTGCTGAAATTTACTGTTACTTGTTACTATGGCTCATAATCCTTTGAGGGGCTTGTTCAGGGTATCTTCACCCCGACGAGAAGAGCCAAGAGTTGCTCCTCAACCTACTGAACCTACTGAAAATGTTTGCTTTGAAATTCCTTCGAGTATAATAGAGAAACTGCTAGATAATCCATTTAGAGGAGATGGAACACTGCATCCCGATTTACACCTAATCTATGTGGATGAAGTTTGTGGATTATTTAAGCTTGCAGGTATGCCCAAGGATGTTATCAAGAAGAAGGTCTTTCCTTTATCTTTGAAGGGAGATGCATTGACATGGTTTAGGCTATGCAATGATATTGGATCATGGAACTATAATCTATTGAAGTTGGAATTTCATCAGAAGTTCTATCCTATGCATCAGGTTCATCGTGATCGTAATTATATATAGAATTTTTGGCCTCGCGAAGGAGAAAGTATCGCTCAAGCTTGGGGGAGGCTTAAGTCAATGTTATATTCATGCCCCAATCATGATCTCTCAAGAGAAATGATCATTCAAAAAACTTATGCTCGACTTTCTATCAATAATCGCTCCATGCTCGATACTTCTTGTACTGGTTCTTTTATGATAAAGACTATTGAATTCAAATGGGATTTATTAGAAAGAATTAAACGCAACTCTGAAGATTGGGATCTTGACGAAGGTCAGGAGTCAGGTATGACCCCTATGTTTGATTGTGTTAAATCTTTTATGGATACCGATGTTTTCCGTGAATTTAGCACTAAATATGGACTTGACTCTGACATAGTAGCTTCTTGATGTGAATCATTTGCTACTCATGTCGACCTCCCTAAGGAGAAGTGGTTTAAATACCATCCTCCCATTGAAGTAAAAGTAGTTGAACCTGTTAAAGTTGAAGAAAAGGCTATGACTTATAATGTTGATCCTATTGTTCCTACTGCTTATATTGAGAAACTGCCTTTCCCTGTTAGAATAAAGGATCATGCTAAAGCTTCAACTATGGTTCGTAAGAGTAATACTAGAACACCTACACCCTCTGAGCAAATGAAAGTTGAACCTAGTGTTGGTATGGTTAAAGATCTCTTGGTTGAAAATTTAGATGGACATGTTATTTACCTCCAAGAGGAAGCTGCTAGAATAGCCAAACCCAATACTAGGAATAAACATAGACCTGTTGTAGGCATGCATGTTATTTCTGTTAAAATAGGAGATCATTGCTATCATGGTTTATGTGACGTAGGTGCTAGTGCGAGTGTAATACCAATTTCCTTATATAAAGCAATTATGCATGATATTGCACCCACTGAGTTAGAAGGGATTGATGTTACTATTAACCTTGCCAATAGAGACACTATTTCACCAATGTGGATTGTTAGAGATGTTGAAGTCTTGTGTGGGAAAGTTAAATGCCCTGCTGATTTCTTGTTCTTGGTTCCCCACAAGATAATTTTTGTCCCATTATATTTGGTAGACCCTTCTTGAATACTGTTAATGCTAATATAGACTGTGTAAAAGATATTGTTACTATAGGATTAGGGGATATGTCTCATGACTTTAACTTTGCTAAATTTCGTAGACAACCCCATGATAAAGAATTGCCTAGTAAGGATGAAATTATTGGTCTGGCTTCTATTGTTGTGCCTCCTAACGATCCTTTAGAACAATATCTACTAGACCATGAAAATGATATGTATATGAATGAGAGAAGGGAAATAGATGAGATATTCTTTAAGCAGGGACCCTTATTGAAAAACAACTTGCTTGTTGAAATTCTAGGGGATCCTCCTCCACCCAAGGGTGATCCCATGTTTGAACTTAAACCATTACCTGATACTCTTAAGTATGTTTATCTCGATGAAAAGAAGATATATCATGTTATTATTAGTGCTAACCTTCTAGAGCAGGAAGAAGAAATATTATTCAAAACTCTGAAGAAACATCGTGCTGCTATCGGATATACTCTGGATGATCTTAAGGGCATTAGTCCCACTTTATGCCAACACAAGATAAAGTTGGAAGAGGATGCGAAACCGGTTATTGATCATTAACGACGGTTAAATCCTAACTTGAAAGAAGTGGTAAGAAAGGAAATACTAAAGCTTCTAGAGGCAGGTATAATCTATCTAGTTGCTGATAGCCAGTGGGTAAGTCATGTCCATTGTGTCCCTAAGAAGGGAGATATGACTGTTGTTCCTAATGATAAAGATGAATTGACCCCGCAAAGAATTGTTACAGGTTATAGGATGGTAATTGATTTCCGCAAATTAAATAAAGCTACTAAGAAAGATCGTTACCCTTCGCCTTTTATTGATCAAATGCTAGAAAGGTTATCCGAACACACATATTTTTGCTTTCTGGATGGTTATTCTGGTTTCTCTCAAATACATGTGTCAAAAGGGGATCAAGAAAAGACCACATTTACTTGTCCTTTTGGTACCTTTGCTCATAGACGTATGCCTTTTGGTTTATGTAATGCACCTGCTACCTTTCAAAGATGCATGATGACTATATTCTCTGATTTTTGTGAAAAGATTGTTGAGGTTTTCATGGATGATTTTTCCGTTTATGGAACTTCTTTTGATGATTTCTTGAGCAACCTTGATCGAGTTTTGCAGAGTTGTGAAGACACTAATCTTGTCTTGAATTGGGAGAAGTGCCACTTTATGGTTAATGAAGGCATTGTCTTGGGACATAAAATTTCTGAAAGAGGTATTGAAGTTGACAAGGCTAAGGTTGATGCTATTGAAAATATGCCTTGTCCCAAGGACATCAAAGGTATACGAAGTTTCCTTGGTCATGCCGGGTTTTATCGGAGGTTCATTAAGGACTTCTCCAAAATCTCCAGGCCTTTGACTAATCTCTTACGAAAATATGGTCCTTTTGTCTTTGATGATGATTGTGTAGAAGCATTTGAAATACTTAAGAAAGCATTGATCTCTGCACCTATTGTCCAGCCTCCTGACTGGAATTTACCCTTTGATATTATGTGCGATGCAAGTGATTATGTTGTAGGTGTTTTACTAGGAGAAAGAGTTGATAAGAAATTGAATGTTATCCAATATGCTAGTAAAACTCTAGACAGTGCCCAGCGAAACTATGCTACTACTGAGACAGAGTTTTTAGCAGTCGTATTTGCTTGTGATAAGTTTAGACCTTATATTGTTGATTCTAAAGTAAATATTCGCACCAATCATGCTGCTATCAAATACCTTATGGAAAATAAAGATGCTAAACCTAGACTTATTAGATGGGTTCTCTTGCTGCAAGAATTTGACTTGCATATTATTGATAGAAAGGGAGCGGAGAACCCCGTTGCAGACAACTTGTCTAGGCTAGAGAATATTCTTGATGACCCACAGCCTATTGATGATAGCTCTCCTGATGAACAATTAGCTATCATAAATACTTCTCGTACTTCTCCATGGTATGCTGATTATGCTAATTACATTGTTGCTAAGTTTATACCACCTAGTTTCACATACCAGCAAAAGAAAAAGTTCTTCTACAATTTGAGACATTACTTCTGGGATGACCCACACCTTTATAAAGGAGTAGATGGTATTATTAGGCGTTGTGTACCTGAGCATGAACAGGAACAGATCCTACGCAAGTTCCACTCCGAAGCTTATGGAGGACACCATGCTGGAGATAGAACTGCACATAAGGTATTGCCATCTGGTTTCTATTGGCCTACTCTCTTCAAGGATGCTCGTAAGTTTGTCTTATCTTGTGATGAATGTCAAAGAACTGGTAATATTTGTAGACGTCAAGAAATGCCTATGAATTATTCAATTGTTATTGAACCATTTGATGTCGGGGGCTTTGATTATATGGGACCGTTTCCTTCCTCTAATGGGTATACACATATTTAAGTTTCTGTTGATTACGTTACTAAGTGGGTAGAAGCTATTCCAACTAGTAGTATTGATCACAACACCTCTATTAAGATGCTTAAAGAAGTTATTTTTTCGAGGTTTGGAGTCCCTAGATACTTAATGACTGATGGTGGTTCACACTTTATTCATGGTGCTTTCCGTAAAATGCTTGCTAAGTATGATGTTAACCATAGAATTGCATCCCCTTATCACCCACAGTCTAGTGGTCAAGTAGAACTAAGTAATAGAGAGCTGAAATTAATTTTGCAAAAGACAGTTAATAGGTCCAGAAAGAATTGGTCCAAGAAACTTGATGATGCATTATGGGCTTATAGAACTGCATACAAAAATCCTATGGGTATGTCTCCATATAAAATGGTTTATGGAAAAGCATGTCACTTACCTCTTGAGCTAGAACACACGGCATATTGGGCTATTAAAGAGCTCAATTATGATTTCAAACTTGCCGGTGAGAAGAAGTTATTTGACATTAGCTCTCTTGATGAATGGAGAACCCAAGCTTATGAGAATGCCAAGTTGTTCAAGGAAAAGGTTAAAAGATGGCATGACAAAAGGATACAAAAGCGTGAGTTTAACGTAGGTGATTGTGTCTTGCTATACAACTCTTGTTTAAGATTTTTTTGCAGGAAAACTTCTCTCTAAATGGGAAGGTCCTTGTGTTATTGAGGAGGTCTGTCGTTCTGGTGCCATAAAAATCAATAACTTCGAAGGCACAAATACGAAGGTGGTGAACGGTCAAAGAATCAAACATTATATCTCAGCTAACCCTATAAATGTTGAAACCAATGTTATTGAAACCGTAACCCCGGAGGAATACATAAGGGACACTTTCCAGAACGATTCAGACCACGAAAAGGAAGAGGTATGTGGTACGGTAAGTAAACTGACTCCAAAACAGTTCTAATGGAAAATTTTCACCGTTTTGGAATATTTAGAAAAATAGAAAAATAAGAGGTAGTCCGGAAAGGACACGAGGCTTCCACGAGGATGGAGGGCGCGCCCTACCCCTCTAGGCGCACCCCCTGCCTCGTGGGCACCTCGCGTGCCTCCCGGACTTCGATTTCTTGCATGTTACTTCTTTTGTCGGTAAAAATTCACTATATATTCTCCCGAAGGTTTTGACCACCGTATCACGCAAAAATCCTCTGTTTTCGTTTCGATCTGTTGTTTCTGACAGATCTAGATCATCATGACGTCTTCCAGCACCCCCAAGGACAAGTTCTTCAAGAAGGTCATCAACCCCTACCTCGCGGAGGTGTTGCATCACCCTCAAACCATCGAGGTACATGAGGGGGTACTGCACATCTGCGATGTTGAGGGACCAAGGAGGACCGGAATCATGGAGACAAGACTCGAAGCAACGGAGCAGCAAGTTTTCAAGTGCCAAGGTATGGTAGAACGAGGACTCAACACCAACCACATGATGATCACGGATCTCGCCAACAACCACAAGCTGGACGTCAAGATCTTTGGGGAAGCCATCTCCAATCTCCAAGAGAAAATCGAGCACCTCCAGGCCCAGATCTATGACTTGCAAAACCAAAACTGTGAGTATGAATATAGATACAAGAAGATGAGTTTGGCTGCAGATTTGAGGATCCCGGAGACTCGATCATCCTTCTACGATGGTGAGCCCATGCCTTGGAAGAGGGACGGCAAGCCTACATCATCAACAACCCCATCGTCACCACCTCCGAAGAAGGAGACATAATCACATGGGTATGGCCACTCCCCTTGGCAACTGCCAAGCTTGGGGGAGGTGCCCCGGTATCGTATCACCATCACACTCCTATCTTTACCTTTTTCTTAGTTCGATCCTTTTGGTAATATTTTGGTCTAGTAGAATAAAGTTAGCATGATCTAGTTGTGAGCTTTTGCTTTATGATCTTTACTTTTGTAATCGAGTCTATAAGCTATATAATAAAGATTAGTGTTGAGTCAAGGGCTTGATTTCCTCGCTATGGTCATGAGAGAATAAAAGAAAATATAAAAAGTATCAAAGAGATCATAGTGATCTTATGGAAGGTAATGACTTCACATATAAAGAGTATGATGAATAAAAGTTGTTGAGAGTTGACAAACATAGTTTTGGTCATAGTTGCAGTTAATAGGAAGTAATAAAGAAAGAGAGGTTTCACATATAAATTTACTATCTTGAGCATCTTTTATGATTGTGGGCACTCACTAAAATATGACATGCTAAAGAGTTGATGCTGGACAAGGAAGACCACATAATGGGTTATGTTTTCTTATATCGGAAATAAATTATACTGTCATGGATCGTCCAACATGTTGAGCTTGCCGTTTCCCCTCTTGCTAGCCAAAACTCCTTGCACCAAGTAGAGATACTACTTGTGCTTCCATACATCCTTAAACCCAGTTTTGCCATGAGAGTCCACCACACCTACCTATGGATTGAGTAAGATCCTTCAAGTAAGTTGTCATTGTTGCAACCACTCTAAAATATGTATGATTTATTAGTGTGGAGGAAATAAGTTTTATACGATCTTGTGATATGGAAGTAATAAAAGCGACGGACTGCATAATAAAGGTCCTTATCACAAGTGGCAATATAAAGTGACGTTCTTTTGCACTAAGATTTTGTGCATCCAATCATAAAAGCACATGACAACATCTGCTTCCCTCTGCGAAGGGCCTATCTATTATTCTTGCCTTATAAGAGTCAAGGTGAAAATCACCTTCCCTTTTTACATTTTATCCTTTGGCAAGCTCTAACGCCCCGGACACACCCGCCGGCGGTCGTTACTCCTGGCGGGATCTAGACTGGCCCCACATATCAATACTAGACTTTTCTGCACACTTTGTCCTCACTCGTGCGCACCCGGGAGCAACTTCCCGGTCGGTCAGCCATCCTGAAACTACTCCAAGCTGAGCACGCTTAACTTTGGAGTTCTACCCGAATGGGCTCCCAGAAAAGAAGGAATTCCTTATTGTTATGAGTAGTCTATCATCCCTAATAAGCCAGGCCATCCCATAAACCCCCACTCAGAGGAACCGACATCCTCGTCGAGCCACATGAACGTTCCCTCTTGGTACATACGTCTGTGCATCCAGTCCGATACATGTGCCATGTCGTGTGCCATGACGGGTCACAAACGTCATGAACAACATGACCGCGCACCTGTCCGCAAACATCCGTGTAACCGCGAGGGTCGGCTCTGATACCAACTTGTAATGCCCCGGACACACCCGTCGGCGGTCGTTACTCCTGGCGGGATCTAGACTAGCCCCACATATCTACACTAGTCTTTTCTACGCACTTTGTCCTCACTCGTGCGCACCCGGGAGCAACTTCCCGGTCAGTCACCCATCGTGAAACTACTCCAAGTTGAGCATGCTTAACTTTGGAGTTCTATCCGAATGGGCTCCCAAAAAAGAAGGAATTCCTTATTGATATGAGTAGTCTATCATCCCTAATAAGCCAGGCCATCACACAAGCACATTGTGTAGGAAAGATCCTGACATATATACCAAATTGGATGCAAGTTATCATGGTCTATTACTGTTGACATTACCCAAGAGGTAAATGGTTAGGAGGCAATACCATAAGCCCCTATCTTTCTCTGTGTCCGAGTACAACTCCATACCCATAATTATTGCGTGAGTGTGAGCAATTGTGAAAGACTAGATGATAGTTGAGTATGTGGACTTGCTGAAAAGCTCTTATATTGACTCTTTCCAATGTTATGGTAAATTGCAATTGCTTCAATGACTGAGATCATAGTTTGTTGGTTTTCAATGAAGTTTCTGAGTCATACTTGACATTGTGAATGAATTGTCACTTTAGCATAAGAGTCATATGACAATATATTTATATGTGCTGCTATTACAAGAATGATCATGATGCCCTCATGTCCGTATTTTATTTTTAACGACACCTCTATCTCTAAACATGTAGACATATTTTTCGTTATCGGCTTTTGCTTGAGGACAAGTGAGGTCTAAACTTGGGGGAGTTGATAAGTCCATTTTGCATCATGCTTTTATGTTGATATTTATTGCACTATGGGCTGTTATTACACGTTATGTCACAATACTTATGCCTTTTATCTCTTATTGTACAAGGTTTACATGAAGAGGGAGAATGTCGGCAGATGGAATTCTGGGCTAGAAAAGGAGCAAATTTTGGAGACCTATTCTGCACAACTCAAAAATCTCTAAAACTCCACGAAACACCATTTCAGAAAGTATAAAAAATATTTGGCGAAAGAGATCTGCCAGGGGGGCCACCACCTGTCCACGAGGGTGGGGGGCGCCCCCCCCCTCTGGGCGTGCCCCCTTGCCTCGTGGGCCAGCCGGTGACCCCACGATGCCCATATTCTCCTATATGAGGTTTTTTGACCTGGAAAAAATCATAACTTGGCTTTCGGTTCTAGACGCCGCTGTCTCGAGGCGGAACCTTGGCGAAACCAATCTAGGGCTCCGCCGGAGCTGTTCTGCCGAGGATACTTCCCTCCGGGAGGGGGGAATTGTCACCGCCGTCATCACCAACAACTCTCCTATCTTGGGGAGGGTTATCTTCATCAACATCTTCACCAGCACCATCTCCTCTCAAACCCTAGTTCATCTCTTGTATCCAATCTTTGTATCAATGCCTCAAATTGGTACCTGTAGGTTGCTAGTAGTGTTGATTACTCCTTGTAGTTGATGCTAGTTGGTTTACTTGGTGGAAGATCATATGTTTAGATCCATTATGCATATGAATACCCCTCTGATCATGAACAATATTATGTCTTGTGAGTAGTTACTTTTGTTCCTGAGGACATGGGAGAAGTCTTGCTATAAGTAGTCATGTGAATTTGGTATTCGTTCGATATTTTGATGAGATGTATGTTGTCTCTCCTCTAGTGGTGTCATGTGAACGTCGACTACATGACACTTCACCATTGTTTGGGCCTGGAGGAAAGCATTGGGAAGTAATACGTAGATGATGGGTTGCTAGAGTGACAGAAGCTTAAACCCTAGTTTATGCGTTGCTTCGTAAGGGGCTGATTTGGATCCACTTGTTTCATGTTATGGTTAGGTTTACCTTAATACTTCTTTTGTAGTTGCGGATCCTTGCAATAAAGGTTAATTATAAGGGCGATGCTTGTACAAGTAAGGGTAGCACCCAAGCACCGGTCCACCCACATACCAAATTATCTAAGTAACAAACGCGAATCATATGAACGTGATGAAAACTAGCTTGACAATAATTCCCATGTGTCCTCGGGAACGCTTTCCTTCATATAAGAGTTTTTCCAGGCTTGTCCTTTGCTACAAAAAGGAGTTTTCCATCTTCATGCAACTTATTTACTTTTACTATTTGTCACTTGCTACCAATTGCCTTATTACAAAACTATTTGTTACCGATAATTTCAGTGCTTGCAGAAAATACCTTACTGAAAACTGCCTATCATTTCCTTCTGCTCCTCGTTGGGTTCGACACTCTTACTTATCGAAAGGACTACGATAGATCCCATACACTAGTGGGTCATCATTGATCTTCCAAGGTCGAGCATTGCCCAGGAAAGTGTGTCCGGCCTGAGTGATCGAGCGTGTTGGCTAATGTGGTGCACCCCTGCAAGGAAGTTCATCTATTCGAATAGTCGTGTCCACGATAATAGGATGACTTGGAGTTGTATCCAGATCTTTACAACTTGAACTGGATACTGAGATGTGAAATGGATGTATTGGCTCCGGGATTGCTTTCTCGCAGGGAGTCGGGAAAGGATCTTTGGGCGTGGATACTACAACATACTTATCACTTATACTATGTTACTCTAATCTCTTCTACTGATGTAAGATGGTGGTTTTAAGAAGATGCTAGTATTTGATAGGCTAGGCCTTCACCCCTATTCTGGCATTCTACAGTATAGTCGACATATACATCTCCTTCCCTTGATACCAATGCATACTTAGTATAGATCTGATGCTTGCGAGTACTTCGGATGAGTACTCATGGTTGCTTTGGTACCCCTCCCCTCCCCCTTCTTTATTCTTCTGGTTGATGCGAGCAGATGACAGATCCCAGGAGCCAGATGCCACCACGATGACTACTACTACGCCGAGGCTGCCTACTACTACGCGGAGACCGCCTACAACCAGGAGTAGTTAGGAGGCTCCTAGCTGGCAGGAGGCCTTGCCTTTTCAATCATTATTGCTTTTGTGCTAGCCTTCTTAACGCATGCTTGTTTAACTTATGTTTGTACACCGATATTGTTGCTTCCGCTGACTCGTTTGTATTCGAGCTTATGTATGATACGTCTCCAACGTATCTATAATTTTTTATTGTTCCATGCTATTATGTTATCCATCTAGGATGTTTTATATGCTTTAATATACACTTTTATATGATTTTTTGGACTAACCTATTAACCCAGATCCCAGTGCCAGTTTTTGTTTTTTCCTTGTTTTTGATTATTGCAGAAAAGCAATACCAAACGGAGCCCAATTAATCTGAAACTCAACGGAGGATGTTTTTGGACCAGAAGAAGCCCAAGGAGTACTGGAGATGGACCAGGGGAGTCCCGGGCTGCCCACGAGGGTGGGGCGTGCCCACCCCCTGGGCGCGCCCCCCTATCTCGTGGACGGCCCGGGGACCCCCCCCCCTTACTTGTTCCCGACTCCAACACCTCTTATATATACCCCAACCTCCAGAAAATAACCTAGATCGGGAGTTCCGCTGCCGCAAGCCTCTGTTGCCACCAAAAACCAATCTAGACCCGTTCCGACACCCTGCCGGAGGGGGGGGGAATCCCTTTCCGGTGGCCATCTTCGTCATCCCGGCGCTCTCCATGACGATGGGGGAGTAGTTCACCCTCCGGGCTGAGGGTATGTACCAGTAGCTATGTGTTTGATCTCTCTGTCTCGTGTTCTGGAGATGGCACGATCTTGACGTATCGCGAGCTTTGCTATTATAGTTGGATCTTATGATGCTTCTCCCCCCTCTAATTCTTGTAATGGATTGAGTTTTCCCTTTGAAGTTATCTTATCGGATTGAGTCTTTAAGAATTTGAGAACACTTGATGTATGTCTTGCATGTGCTTATCTGTGGTGACAATGGGATATCACGTGATCTACTTGATGTATGTTTGGGTGATCAACTTGCGGGTTCAGTGACCTTGTGAACTTATGCCTAAGGGTTGGCACACGTTTTCGTCTTGAATCTCCGGTAGAAACTTTGGGGCACTCTTTGAAGTTCTTTGTGTTGGTTGAATAGATGAATCTGAGATTGTGTGATGCATATCCTATAATCATACCCACGGATACTTGAGGTGACAATGGAGTATCTAGGTGACTTTAGGGTTTTGGTTGATTTGTGTCTTAAGGTGCTATTCTAGTACGAACTCTAGGATAGATCGAACAGAAAGAATAGCTTCGTGTTATTTTACTATGGACTCTTGAATAGATCGATCAGAAAGAATAACTTTGAGGTGGTTTCGTACCCTACAATAATCTCTTCATTTGTTCTCCGCTATTAGTGACTTTGGAGTGACTCTTTATTGCATGTTGAGGGATAGTTATATGATCCAGTCATGTTATTATTGTTGAGAGAACTTGCACTAGTGAAAGTATGAACCCTAGGCCATGTTTCTAAGCATTGCAATACCATTTGTGCTCACTTTTATCATTAGTTACCTTGCTGTTTTCATATTTTCATATTACAAAAACCTATATCTACCATCCATATTGCACTTGTATCACCATCTCTTCGCCGAACTAGTGCACCTATACAATTTGCCATTGTATTGGGTGTGTTGGGGACACAATAGACTCTTTGTTATTTGGTTGCAGGGTTGTTTGAGAGAGACCATCTTCATCCTACGCCTCCCACGGATTGATAAACCTTAGGTCATCCACTTGAGGGGAATTTGCTACCGTCCTACAAACCTCTCCACTTGGAGGCCCAGCAACGTCTACAAGAGGAAGGTTGTGTAGTAGACATCAATGTATTCGAGCCCTCGAGGCCCCTGGCTTGTAACATAAAGCTGGTATCATTTTAAATTTGTGTCTAAAGCTGTGTTGTGATATCTTCTCGTGAGTCACTGACCTTGATCGTACACATTTTCCTGTATGTTTAGTGTATGATTAAATCGGGGACGTCACAGATAATATGTAAAGCATGCACTTTCTTATTAGCAATTTCATCAAAAGTATGGTGATCACGAGACATACACCTCCTCATGAAATCTTTACTGTATAAAACCTTATCTGTCATAGGACTTTCATAACTCACATTGTAAGAGTAAAAAATTTGTCTAAATTCTCGCACAATATAGTCAAATTCATTCATGAGAATAATAGTTGCTATCTTTTAGCTCTAGGATCGTTTATGACAGGTAGCTCATAGAAAAATGTTTGCAAAGTACTCCCTCCATTCCTAAATACTAGATCATGAAGACGCGCGTTGCCGCGCCCGTCCATTCTAAGGGGATATTGAAATATATTTACGAAATAATTAGAAATGGATATGAAGTTCACATTACAATGTTTGAAGTCCATATACATAGAGGAAGTTGGTTTGATCGAGAGGCCACATGTCAGCTTGAATACTTAGCATCGGTTTAACATTTTGAAGTAAAAAACTTGACATGGGTTTTTGTTCTACCACAAATAAATTACCGGCAAAAGCTAACATTCCATTCCAAAGCAAAAAAACATCGACACCTTTGTCTATACTTGCACTTCAACATACAAGAGAGAAATATGCAAAAATAAATGCCTTTACTTTGATAAGACATGGATGTAAAGCTCAAGGTCGTTAGGCTAACCATTTGACTGAACAAACAATAACCATGTCATGTCTATAAGGAACCAGAAGATGAGCTTTAAAATATCTAAATATGAGCTTCTTCTATAACCTACAATATCAGGATAAAAAGAGTCTTGTTTCGGTGTTACCAGTCATAAAAGCTACACCATTTATGATCTATATTATTACATACTTGTGCAGAAGTTCAGCTACATGTTCATCTATATGTAAACATTCTTCCGTGGCTGCAAATGCTCTATTTGCAAACGATGTTTTAATTAGAAAACATGCAACATAGGCACAATATATATCATCAATCGGCATTCGAACAGGCAAGTATGTGCATAGTAAAAGTTGATTTAGTGGATGGGTAGATGAGCTCAGGTGCAGAGATGGATTTTTGAGCAGCGTTTCTGCTCCCGTGCTCAGATGAGCCTCGGTAAAATAAAAAGTTCACTAAAAATAGAAAGAAAATAAAAAATCCAAATCTTTTTTGTAAGCAAGATGCTCGACTTGTGTGATGTTCATCCAAAATTTGGTGGAGTTTGGACATTCAAAGAGCATGCGACAAGAGACAAATTTCGGCTTTGTGAGCAAGTTTACTGTTCACACGTTGTTCAGATCGATTTCCTCTTTTTTGCCACAAGCTCTTAGATGTCCAAACATGATGAAATTTTTCCCGGACATCACGCACTCGAACATCTTCCATGCAAAATAACAATAATTAGTTTTTTGAATTTTCTAGTTTTTTTAATTGACTGCAGCTCCGGAGCAGATGAGCTCGGGTGCAGAGATGGATTTTCGGATATGTATTTCCTTTCTTTTAAGACATAGATAATCATGTGACAAATAGTAAAACCCACATAGGAGAATAATAATGCTGAAAAGAATACTTGAAGTTCATTACCAAAGTGTGACCTTGAAGCACATTACTCTGTAAATAGAGAAAATAGAGGTATAATGCTGGCACACAAGTATCCATATGCAAACATAGCGATGGAATTGGCATCATAACTCAAGCATTACCTAGAAAATGCCATATGCAAGTTTCAAGACATGGGTCATATCACTGTGATTTGTTTTGTTGGTATCCTTACATTGCAAGTTTATGGTCACCACATGGTGGTATATCATACTCCAACTTAACATGGCTCGTGACCTATGAAACATTAGATTGCCAAAATGTAACAGTAACCCAAAAAATTATCTAATCAAATATAAATATATTGTAAAGTAACAATGCATAAGCTATCTTCCATGAAGTTACAAATATGAAAATTGAAGAGCCCCTTGGTCTGAGAAAAAAAATGGAAGTATAATAATGGGGTATTCCATCTAAAATGACACTTTTAAAGTCAGGATTTGGAATACAAACCATTTGGAAAATATCTTTTAGATCCCTCCATAAATTATTGAAGAATGGTAACTCCTCACAAACAACGGTAGAGAAGCTCATCCTAGGAATCAAATATTTAAGCTCTTGCTACTTACATTATATTTCTTTGATACCTACACAACTGCAATCAATACAGCAACAGGTATCATGGATAAGGTCACCTAATTACTTCTAACATGAATACTGGAGATGATGTTGAACACAGTATTGCTAATATTAGTATTAGCGGGTGTTTTACCCGTCCCCTTGATTTGAACCCTGGGCATATACTTCAGATCTAATGAATGGGAGGATGGGAGAATATCTTTGAACATAACTCCCTGCAAGGAATCAAAATAGTGACATGAAATCAGAATTAAGAAAAAAATATTTAATCTTAAAAGTGAGACTGAGGCCCGACAGCAAATACGCATGAACATGGAAACAAGAGAACAAACTTGAACAAATATGTGAGAATTAGTAAGCGAGATACGTTCACAAAACCAAAGAGGGACTCTAATCTGCACCATATTCATGGTGTAGTAAGTAGTAACCACTCTAGAAAGGGAAAGTTCTGAATTTGCACGCACGTCCGATTGATTGCAGCTGTTATTATGTTCACACGTTTGCAGCATAAACTGCAACCACACCACTGGATCAAACATGCAAGTGGCATCGATAGAAGAGTACAAACGCTTACGAACCACCATGGCATCTGGGGTCATCCACCGCCGCCAGCCAGCGCAAGGGTACGATTAAGTTTCGCGAGCACTCGTCGGGCGAGAGAACGGGACCTAGAAAAAGGAAGCAAAGGAGGTTGACTAATCTTTCTCGCTAGTGGGATGGAGGACGCCGGCGGCGGGTCGCGGACGAAGGAGGGGTGAGGACCCATAAGTATAGGGGGTAAATTGTAGCTCTTTTCGATAAGTAAGAGTGTCGAACCCAATGAGGAGCAGAAGGAAATGACATGTAGTTTTCAGTAAGGTAATGTATGCAAGTGCTAAAACTGTAAGTAGCGAGTTGTTTGACAGCAAGATAATTTGTAACGAGCAAGTAACGATAATAGTAACAAGTATGAAGCAAGGTAGCCCAATACTTTTGAGGCAAAGGACAGGCCAAAACAGTCTCTTATGATAAGCAATGCGTTCTTGAGGTTACACGGGAATTCCATCTAGTCACTTTCATCATATTGGTTTGATTCGTGTTTGCTACTTTGATAATTTGATATGTGGGTGGATCGGTGCTTAGGTGTTGTTCTTACTTGAACAAACCTCCTACTTATGATTAACCCTCCCACAAGCATCCGCAACTACGAGAAAAGTATTAATAATAAATTCTAACCATAACATTAAACTTTTGGATCCAATCGATCCCTTATGGAATAGTGCATAAACTGGGTTTTAAGTTTTTGTCACTCTTGCAACCCACCATCTAATTACTACTCCACAATGCATTCCCTTAGGCCCAAATATGGTGAAGTGTCATGTAGTCAACGTTCACATGACACCACTAAGGGAATCACAGCATACATACTATCAAAAAATCAAACACATATCAAATTCACATGATTACTTGCAACACGATTTCTCCCATGACCTCAAGAACAAAGGTAACTGCTCACAAGTGATGAACATTCTCAAGATCAGAGAGGTAATATATAGCATAATGGATCTGAACATATAATCTTCCACCAAATAAACCATATAGTAATCAACTACAAGATGTAATCAACACTACTAGTCACCCACAAGCAACAATCTATAGTTCCGGTAACAAGATTGAATACAAGAGATGAACTAGGGTTTGAGATGAGATGGTGCTGGTGAAGATGTTGATGGGGATTTCCCTCCCCAAGATGGGAGAGTGGCTGGTGATGATGATGACAATGATTTCCCCCTTCGGGAGGGAAGTTCCCCCGACGGAATCGCTCTGCCGGAGGGCAAAAGTGCTCCTGCACAAGTTCCGCCTCGAGAGGGCGACGTTCCATCCCGAAAGCCTTATCCTCATTTTTTCTAAGTAGGAATCACTTATATACCAGAAGATGGGCACCGGAGGTGGGCCGAGGAGGCCACAACCCACTATGGTGCGCCTGGGGGGCCTGGCGCGCCCAGGTGGGTTATGCCGACCTGGTGGCCCCCTCTGGTGCTTATTGGCTCCATTATTTATTAAATAATCCATAAAAATTCTCCGTGAAGTTTCAGCTTGTTTGGAGTTTTGCAGAATAGGTGGCCTGACGTAGCTTTTCCAGGTCCAGATTTCCAGCTGCCATAATTCTCCCTCTTGGTGTGTTCCTTGCAATTTATGAGATAAATGGCACTAGAATTACTCCAAAAAGCATTATTATGGATAAAAACATTATAAATAACAGTAAGAAAACATGATGCAAAATGGACGTATCAAGGGGTGTCACGCGTGACGGACGAAGAAACAGAAAACGAGTAGTTCGGGGTTTGGGGCTAGGCGACCCAAGCGAATGGGCAATGCTTCGACTGGACCTGGGCTTTGCGGCCCAATTACGGATAGAAAGAAATGCTTGCTCTACGGAGCAGCGGCCCGCGAAACGAGCCAACGCATGAACAAGGATTCCCGAGCTGATCTAGAACGTATGTCACAGGGATGCGACGGCTGAGAGGCCCAAAACGTCGTGGAGGCTCGCAGGTCGCTGCGTTATACTGTTTTTCAATAAGTCTTTTTACACATTTCGAATGGACTACAATATACGGATGTATGTTGACAATTTTAGAGTGTAGATTCACTCATTTTGCTCTATATGTATTCACTTGTTGGAATCTCCAGAAAGTCTTATATTTGGGAATGGAGGGAGTAGGATGAGTACGCATGAATCTTCTTTCAAGGTTAAGTGCGGAAATAGCTTGGGCATAACGATTGGTTCTTTTAAGAATAGGGATATCTTTACAAACCAATGTCCCTATACAAGTGAAGAACTCTTGAATAATACTTTTTTATAATATCCCCACTTCCCATCACAAAAGTTTTAGTCTCCAATTTTATGGGGATTTTCACTTTGGGAGTTTTACTAACCTCGTTCTCTTCCCTAGCAATGACAAACTCATACATAGTGGCCACTTCAAGCAAGACAAGCAAACGAGCAAAGCAACAAAGCAAATATTTTTAGTGTTTTTTCATATTCTTTATGAGAATGGGGAGGATGAAAATGAGAGGCAAATGCAAATAAAAATAAAAATAAAAAGTCAAGCAAGTAGATGATAGTTTGTGCGATGGTACTTGATAGGTTTTGATGATGTCTCCCCAACAATGGCGCCAGAAATTCTTCCTGCTACTTGTGAGTTGCATTGGGATTTTCCCCGGAGAGGAGAGGAGATGCAGCACAGTAGAGATAAGTATTTCTGATGAGGGCATCCTAGTACATCATGTTGTTCCCATGAAGGAGGAGGTGAAGCCCAACTTCAGGACTCCTCCAAGTTAGAGGTGTGCCAAAGGGGGTGACCGGACCATGTACTTGGTCGGTTTCAGTTTTATTTATTTTTATTTCCAGGTCATGTTATGGGCCACTTAGGATTTTTATTTTTGTGTGTTTTGGTGTGGGCCTGTCCAATCGACTAGTTTTCTGTATGCCTATATAAGGAGGCCGGTGGCTAGGTTTAGGGGGGGTCAAATTTTTTAGATTGAGTTTTGAACATTGTGTCCACGTGGTGAATCATCCCTCCGGGGACGGCGCTGTTGTTTATCAAATAAAGTGATGATTGCATGAAGGTTCTTGTATAATCAAGGATTATCGTGCCAAGGTTAGAGGCGTGTTGTTAATCTTCATGTTGCTTGCTGGATTTGTTTCCTCATCTTCAGGTTGCGTGGATTGATTACGTGATTAGAAGGTTTGCTATCTAATTGTCTTGCGGTGAAAGATCGGGCAAAAACTATAGGATCATCACGTTGATCCTTATCATGTGGTATCAGAGTACTGGGTTTCTCACCGCGAGTTCGTCCTGTTGAGATTGCATCATTGCCGCGAGTCTGTTCCGTGAAGAGCTCTCGTTGATCACAGTGCAAATTGTTGTTAGGCGATGAGATTACTGGTGGCACATTCGTGAGGGCACTGCTTGGATCTGCGTCTTGGTGGGGAGTTTCTCTTCAAGTCAGATCAAATTGAGCAAGCATTGGTGACATCGTTATCCTTCGATCTCGACGAGGTTTGGTCGCTTGAATAGGAAAGATCGGACAAAAAGTTTTGATGACAAAGTTGTTGTTCAGATGGATGAGCTTAACAAGGCAGTGACAACGCAAACTAGTTCTAAGAAGGACAAGGCTGATGTTAAAACAATTTTGATGGACGAGGCTATACCATTGACTCGTCTGAATGTGCAACTCAAGCAGGTACATGGTGATGCTTGCATGACAGTTGATAGAGGCCAACGTTGGAGTTTATTTCAGACACAGTGCATGATCAAGGGTAAGGCGTGAAAGTTGATTATTGATGGTGGTAGTTGTACTAATGGCATAAGAAAGGCAATGGTCGCATCTTTGGGGTTATCCACCTGGCGTATTCCTGAACCTAAGCATCTAGTATGGTTGAATAGATGTGGCATGCTGAAGGTTACTCACAAGGTGTGTGTGCCATTCACAGTTGGTGAGTATGCTGATGAGGTGGAATGCGATGTATTGCCATTGGAGGTGTGTGGATTGTTACTTGGGCGTCCATGGCAGTATGATCAGAATGCTATCCATGCTGGGAGAGCAAATACATATACATTTTTCATGATGGCAAACAATGGACGTTGAAGCCTATGACAGATGCTCATATAAGTTTTGATGTGGTGTTGGTGGTGCGCAAGGAGAAAGTGCACAAGGCCAAGCCACAACAAAGGATAGTCGAGCTTCTGAAGGAGGAGCATGATGGGAGGAGTGTCAGTACTGATATTGTTTCAGCCTTGCCTATCGACGACAAGCCAATTGTGCATGTTGGTGACAACTCGATTGGTGTCAAGCCTCTTAGTGGTGAGATGACAAAGATTGCAGCTAGTCCTACACTTCCAATTTGCGCCGGCCAAGGTATTCAGATAGATGATAGTTGTGCTGCTCGTGTCTCGGTGCTTATGGAGGAGCGGGTAGTAGACCGCATGTTTGTTGGACTAGTTGGGAGGAGATTTGTTGCAGCAGCTATGCATATGCACACAGGCAAAGATGGATGTGTTCGTCAATTGTGTGGCCCAGGCATTGCTCCTATTTTGCAGGGTTGTACAAAGAAGTTCCACGTTCAGCGACAACGAGCTCCATCGACAGTGGAGAAGAAGAAGCTGCTGGCGCCTAAGTCCAAACTTATGTGGCGATGGAAGGTGGTGCCACCTGCGGTGACAAGTACAGCTAGCCGAGAGGGAGGAGGTGGTGTGGCAGGTTAGCGAGACTTGCAGATGGCGGCAAAGCATGCTATTGTTGCTGATTTGATGCCACTCATTAGAGACCCTCCAGCATTTAGGACAACGCCTTTTCAAGGGGTGGGGAGAATCTTATTTTTTTGCACATATGATGAGGGCATCCCAGTACCTCATGTTGTTCCCATGAAGGAGGAGGTGAAGCCCAACTTCAGGACTCCTCCAAGTTAGAGGTGTGCCAAATGGGGTGACCGAACCATGTACTTGGTCGGTTTCAGTTTTATCTATTTTTATTTCCAGGTCATGTTATGGGCCACTTAGGATTTTGTTTTTGTGTGTTTTGGCGTGGGCCTGTCCAACCGACTAGTTTTCTATAGGGAGTTTGTAATGCCCCAGATGTAACACTTCCCCAATATGGCAATATATAAACTTTGGCTTCATCAATTCTCTTCCGGGCTCTTCTTTCTTTTCGGGTTCTTCGTTTTTGTCGTGTGCGTGTGTGCATTTCATCCATGTCATGTTGTCACGTGCATTGCATTGCATTTGTGTTGTCACTTGCATCCGGTCCCACTCGTCTCTTCCCGTTGTCCGTTTCGAGTTCCGACGCTCTCACACGTGCCCGTGGCTTCCCCGAGTCCTTCTTTCGTGTGTGGCCGTGTAACATTTCCGGAATGACGTGAGACTTGTCGTACGATGTTGTTTTGGTACGTGTAGGCCGCCTATCAAGTTTCGTCGCGTTTGGAGTTCGTTTGGTACTCCAATGGTTAACCTAGTGGGCTAAAAGAACCTTTTCTTTGAGGCCCAAGACCCCTTCCCCAACAGCCCACCAACCCATCATAACCCTTCCCATAATCTCGGTCGTCGAATTGTGATCGCGTGGCCGAAAACCGCTCCCCATTTGGAGTCTCCTAGCTCCTTGTGCCTATGAAAACGTCCCCCCATGTCATTTTTTCGTCCAACAACCCTAGTCCCGAGCTCCTCCACCGCCGCCGGACACGTCCAGGTCACACCAGACATGTCCACTCCACCCAGCCACGTCGTCGGACCAATCGCAGGCCGACACCTGTCCGCCGCCGCCGTCCCATCGCGCCGGCCCGCGAGGCCCGACGCGGGCCCGCCGCCGCCGCAGAACCGGGACGCGCCCCTCCGCGCCCCCGCGCCGTCCTCCTCCGCGACCCCGCCGCCTCCGGTCGCCGCCCCGCCACCAGCAGCTCGCCGGCCGCCGCCCCGTCGCCGCCGGTGCGGATCTGCCGCCGCCAACCTCCAAGCTTGCCGCCCCCTCGCTCCTCGCCGCCGGGCCGTGCGCAGCTCGCCATCCCGCCGCCTTCCTCCGCTGGCGCAGCCGCCGTCCCGCCAGACCCTCACCGCCGGTGGCCCGCCGAGCCCCGCCGGCCACCTCCATCGTCGGGCCGGGTGCCGCCGCCGTCCCCATCGAGCGCCCGAGGCCCGATCCGATCGCCAGATCCAGCCGCGGGTTCGAACCCTAACGGCTCCCGATCCGCTACCCGCTCCGACCCGCGTTGACCCGATCCAGATCTGAGGTTGTTTTTTTTTCTCCTAAGTCCCTGATATTTTGTTGTCTGATGGCATCTTTGCATGGCGATATATTTTTGTGTGTATATCTGATTTGTGCATATGATATGTCAAAATGATCGTGGTGATGTGTACTACGTTTTGTTCCATTGTGTCATGCTTGTTTGAGTCCATCTAGATGTCTTAATCTTCGTGACAAGAGTGCTACTTGTTATAAACTTCTGCTACTTGTTATTTTCATGCCATGTTTGAGATGTGATAACTTGGTGCATGTTTGTCCAACTGAAGCAAATGATATGTCAAAATGTTCATCATGAGATGCTCTACATGTTGGTTGCTATAGAATGCATGTTAGAGTTCATATTGCCATGTTTATCCCTGTTGCAAAAGTGCATGTGGCTGTTAGGTTTTGTAACTTGTTACGAGATGCCTAGTTGATGAGCTCGTTGCTATTGATGTGTTTGCCCCCATGTCGCATGCTCATATGTTTTAGATTCTCCATCATGTGTTCCTTGCTGTGGTGCAAACCATTTGCCATGTTATGCTTTAAGATTACTTAAACATGCTCGCAAGCATGCCATGCTAATGTTACTGTTTTAACACTTAGTGAAATTTCACTAAGTGTGGAATCTGTCATATCCTGATGCTATGATTGCTTGATGCCCTAGGAAAATCCATGTTAGTTTTGGGGTGGTCACTGATCTTTCCTTGTTGTATATGTTGTTGTCTATCCATCCATGTCCTCACTTGCTCATTGGGTTGTTGTAGCGTATTTAATTCTTGCTCCCAAGTTGCTATAAAATATTACTGTCAGGTTTTAGTGTCATGATCAAAATGTTATAGCTTGTTGCTATTGATCCATGCCTCCTATGGAGATGCTCCAATGGAGTTGTTTGCTATAGGATATGTCTACTTCATGTCCATGCTTCTTGTCACCATGTTTGAGTGCTGTAGAGTATATATTTCTTGCTCCAAAGTTGCTATGTGGCTGTTAATTACAGCTTTGCATTGTTTCTTCTTTCGAGTGTATATTTTGATCCGTTGCTCCGTTTTGAGCGTGCCCTACATGAAACTTGTGTGATTTTGCATGTAGAATCATAATATGATCTTTTTAACATGTTTGGAGTATGTTTGCTTGATGTTTGGGTGCATTTTGCACCGTTGCCATGCTTAACTTGTTTTGCTCATATCTTCTAGACCGTAGCTCCGTTTTAAACAAACTTTATATGAAACTTGACTAGAATTTCGTGTAGATTATCTTGGTGCTTGTTAACTTGATGTTTAACAACTTTAACTTAAGGTTTGTTCAGATCTGAACTAATTTCAAACTATGCATATGAGGACTTACCGGATTTGTCTTAAGTAGTTTCCGGCCTCATTTAAACTTGTTGTTCTTATGTTGTTTCTCTGTGCTTCCTACCTTGCCACGTTTTGCATCCTAAATAGACTTGTCTTGCATCCTACTTGCTTGAGCATATTGTCTTGTTCTTGTGTGTTCTGGTGTGCTTCCTACCTTGACATGTTATGCATCCTGAGTGCATCTTCAGTGCATCCTAAGTGCATCATACGTGCATCATGTAGTTTGCGCATTGCACCATGTTTGATTTCGTGCCTCGTGTGTTCTTGTGTTGAGTAGAGCCGGAAGCCTTGCCCGGGAACGAGAACGAGGTTACTACCGAGGTTGACTGCGAGGAGCCGTCTTACGATCCCATCGACGACTCGACAAACAAGATGACCTAACCCAGATATCATTACTATCTTTGCCTATTGCTAGAAGTCTCGCTCTTTAGCTTATTGCCTCGATGCCCATGTTTGTTTGTCAGCCTCCTATTGTAACCATGAATCTGTCTAACCACCCAACCTATGCAAACCTTTGATTGGCTACGTAGGCTTCGCTCAGCCCCTCTTATAGCTTTGCTAGTTGCAGGAGAAGATTCGAAGATTCTTGCTTCATGTTGAAGTTTGTTGGGATATCACACTATAAAAATTCTTAAACTAAATCATCTATATATTGGTAATGGGTGGAAGTCTAAGCCTCTTGCTTGGTGATTTGTTCCACTCATGCCGCCCTAGGAACCGTATAAACCGGTGTTATGTTCCTTGATTTTGTGTTCCTCACACGGTTGGGGTTATGGGACCCCCTCGATAAACCGCTTAGCTTTAAGTTTTTTCCAGCAAGTCCCAACATTGGAACTATTTGCCTAACAACTAAAACTTGCATAGGGAGTTATAAACCCTCTTCTTAATCAACAACCCGGGCCAGTGCTCCACATGAGTGTTGGTCCGAACTGGGGGTCCTGCAGGGCCACCTAGGGGTAACCCGAGGGCTGGTAAAAACCTGTAGCATCGCCCATCCGGTCGTGGCCTGAGACGAGATACGCGCGGCTACTATCAGGGTGTCGGCACACTGGGAGGATTTGCTGGATTAGTCTTACCTTAGTAGGAGTATCTTGAGCTCGGGATTCTGAGAATACTCGGGCCTTCCCACCTTGGAGTTGCGACTCCGCGGATCATGGTCTTGTAATGGGCCAAGTTGGAACACCCCTGCAGGATTTTGAACTTTCGAAAGTCGTGCCCGTGGTTATGTGGCAGATGGGAATTTGTTAATATCCGGTTGTAGAAAACTTGACACCATGTTCAGAACACACTACCAGCGTGAGTAACCGTGACGGTCATTTTCCGAAAGGGGTTCGGGAAGTGAACACGGTGGGGTTATGATTGACGTGCTTAGATAGGATCACCTAGTGATCACTTTGACGCTCGTGGCACTTCTCTTCTCGCTCTTAACACGTAAGCTAGTGCTAGTGCAGCTGCAACCTTTTATCTTTCTTCATCCTTGGTCCACACCTAAGGCTTAGATAGTTTTGCTACCCGGGAACGGGATTGCTGAGTCCTCTGTGGCTCATAGATTCTACACAACACCAGATGTAGGTACCATGGTGAACTACTCAGGTGACGGCACAGAGCTGTACTGGGAGTACGATGAAGAACGTAGTCGATATTATGTGCACTATCCCGATGATCAATAGTGGTTTCTACTAGGGGCGATTCGGACCTTGTGGCGTTATGTATTTGGTATCTTTCATTTGGATCTTCACCCGTAGTTGGGTTGTGATGTTTTGGATGATGATTTGCTTATGTAATGTATTGTGTGACGTGGCGAGTGTAAGCCAACTATCCTTTTGCAATTTCATCCCTATTTTTCCATGAGTCGTGCAAAGATACCAAACTTGAGATCATTCCAGAATGGGCTTATACCTTTAAGTCGTGCCTCGACACGTAGGAGGTATAGTCCCATCCTGGGCATTACAAGTTGGTATTCAGAGCCTTCTCCGACCTGGAGCTATTGTGCATCGCTTTAGGTTGTGACTGTTACATGATGAATGGCATCCAAATATCAATCGCTACTCCATGCATGCGCTTTGCTCATATTGTCTTTGCTAAGTTACTAGAATTGTTGCTACTATTCCAATCACTACAAAATTGCTATTGTCACGGCTAATATTACAATTGCTATTGTTACTGATACTATCAAAACTATCATGTTATTGTGCTACTAATATTTTGCTGGAGAGAAACAACTTCTCAGGTGTCGTTGAATTGACAACTCAACTTCTAAGGCTTATAAATATTATTTGGCTCCCCTTGTGTCGAATCAGTAAATGTGGGTGACATACTACCCTCCAAGACTATTTGTGATGCTCTATACTTATGGGTCATCAGTCAACTCCAAATTATGTTCTTCAATTGCATTGACTCTCTTGGTGGTAGTTCTTTCAATACGCCATTGGCCATGGTTTTCTTGAATCTTGTCTAACAACTTTTTAACATCAGCTGTGGGTTTTCCTATAATAGTTGCTCCTGTAGCTCCATCAAGCATGGTTTTTGTACATAGGATTTAAAGCATTAAACATATGGAGGATTAATCATTCTTCCATTCCATGGTTGGGAAAATTCATTATATCTTCCTTCATGCGATCCCACCCAAATGCTAATGGCTTTTGATCTTCCTGCTTAAAACTTGTTATATGTGAATGAAGTTGCATATTTTTTGCAGGTGGGGAAATTTAGACAAAAACTGTTGTGGAACGTAGTATTTCAAAATTTTCCCACGATCACGCAAGATCTATCTAGGAGAAGCATAGCAATGAGCGGGGAGAGTGTATCCACGTACCCTCGTAGACCGAAAAGCGGAAGCGTTTAGTAACGCGATTGATGTAGTCGAACGTCTTCATGATCCAACCGATCCAAGTACCGAACGTACGACACCTCCGTGTTCAGCACATGTTTAGCATGATGATGTCCCTCAAGCGCTTGATCCAATTAAGGACGAGGGATAGTTTCTTCAGCACGACGGCGTGGTGACGGTGATGATGAAGTTACCTGCGCAGGGCTTCGCCCAAGCACTGCAACGATATGACCAAGGTGTGTAACTTTGGAGGGGGGTGCCGCACACGGCTAAGAGAAGACTTGTTGTGTTTATGGGGTGCCCCCTGCCCACGTATATAAAGGAGGGAGGGAGAGAGGCCGGCCTCCTAAGGCGCGCCAAGAGTAGGGATTCCTACTAGGAAATCCAAGTCCTAGTAGGAAACCCTTTCCTATTCGGAGTAAGAGAGAAGGAAAGAGGGAAAGAGAGAGGGAGTAGGAAAACGCAAGGGGGGCGCCGCCCCCTTCCTACTCCAATTTGGACCCATGGGGGCGCCACCTCCCCTTGGCATGCCTCCTCCTCTTCCCGTATGGCCCAATAAGGCTCATTACTTCTCTCGGTGAATTCCTCTAACTCCCCGGTACTCTGAAAATACCCGAATCACTCAGAACTTTTCCGATGTCTGGATATAGCCTTACAATATATGAATCTTTACCTCTCGACCATTTAGAGACTCCTCATCATGTCCGTGACCTCATCCGGGACTCCGAACAAACTTTGATCATCAAATCACATAACTCATAATACAAATCGTCATCGAACGTTAAGCGTGCGGACCCTACGGGTTCGAGAACTATGTAGACGTGACCGAGACACATCTCCGGTCAATAACCAATAGCGGAACCTGGATGCTCATATTGGATCCTACATATTCTACGAAGATCTTTATCGGTCAAACCGCATAACAACATACGTTGTTCCCTTTGTCATCGGTATGTTACTTGCCCGAGATTCGATCGTCGGTATCTTCATACCTAGTTCAATCTCGTTACCGGCAAGTCTCTTTACTCGTTCTGTAATACATCATCTCGTGACTAACTCATTAGTCATTTTCTTGCAAGGATTATTATGATGAGTATTACCAAGAGGGCCCAGAGATACCTCTATGACAATCGGAGTGACAAATCCTATTCTTGATATATCCAACTCAACAAACACTTTCGGAGACACCTGTAGAGCATCTTTATAATCACCTAGTTACGTTGTGACATTAGATAGCACACAAAGTGTTCCTCCGGTATTCGGGAGTTGCATAATCTCATAGTCAGAGAAACATGTATACGTCATGAAGAAAGCAATAGCAATAAAACTAAGAATAATTATGCTAAGCTAACGGATGGGTCTTGTCCATCACATCACTCTCCTAATGATGTGATCCCGTTCATCAAATGACAACACATGTCTATGGTTAGGGAACTTAACCAACTTTGACTAACGAGCTAGTCTAGTAGAGGCATACTAGGGACACTCTGTTTTGTCTATGTATTCACACATGTATCAACTTTCTGGTTAATACAATTCTAGCATGAATAAAAGACATTTATCATGATATATAAGTAAACAAATAACAACTTTATTATTGCCTCTAGGGCATATTTCCTTCAATCTCCCACTTGCACTAGAGTCAGTAATCTAGTTCTCATCGTCATGTGATTTAACACCGATAGTTCGCATCGAGATGTTATTAATACCCATAGTTCAAATCGCCATGTGACCAATACCCAAAGGTTTTACTAGAGTCAATAATCTAGTTCACATCGTCATGTGATTAACACCCAAAGAGTACTAAGGTGTGATCATGTATTGCTTTGTGGGAGAAGTTTAGTCAACGGGTCTGTCACATTCGGATCTGTATGTATTTTGCAAATATCTATGTCTAAAATGCTCTGCATGGAGCTACTCTAGCTAATTGCTCCCACTTTCAATACGCATCCAGATTGATACTTAGGCATCTGGATTAATGTCAAAGCTTGTATCGGCGTAACCCTTTACGACGAACTCTTTATCACCTACATAATCGAGAAACATTTCCATTGTCCTCTAGTTACTAAGATAATTTTGACCGTTGTCCAGTGATCTACTCCTAGATCACTATTGTACCTCCTTGCCAAACTCATGGCAAGATTCAAAATAGGTTTGATGCACAGCATGACATACTTTATAGAATCTATGGCTGAGGCATAAGGAATGACTTTCATTCTCTCTATATGTTTCTGTTGTGGTCGGGCTTTGAGTCTTACTCAACTTCACACCTTACAAATCAGGTAAGAACTCCTTCTTTGATTGATCCATTTTGAACTACTTCAAAATCTTATCAAGGTATGTACTAATCGAAAGTCTTATCGAGCGTCATGATCTATCTCTATAGATCTTGGTGCCCAATATGTAAGCAGCTTCACCGACGTCTTTTATTGAAAAACTCCTTTCAAACAATCCTTTATGCTTTCCATAAAATTATACATCATTGCCGATCAACAATATGTCATTCACATATACTTACAGAATTGTTGTAGTGCTCCCACTCACTTTCTTGTAAATAACGGCTTCACCGTAAGTCTGTATAAAACCATATGCTTTGATCACCTTATCAAAGTGTATATTCCAACTCCCAGATGCTTGCACCAGTCCATACATGGATCGCTAGAGCTTGTACACTTTGTTAGCATTTTTAGGATCGACAAAACCTTCTGATTGCATAATATACAACTCTTCTTTTAGAAATCCATTAAGAATGTAGTTTTGACATCATTTGCCAGATTTCCTAAAATGCGACAATTGCTAAGGTGATTCAAACTGACTTAAGTATCGCTACGGGTGAGAAAGTCTCATCATAGTCAACCCCTTGAACTTGCCAAAAACCTTTTGCGACAAGTCGATCTTTGTCTTGCGATCATCGGGCAAGTCAACCAAAGTCCACACTTTGTTGTCATACATGGATCCCATCTCAGATTTCATGGCTTCAAGCCATTTTGCAGAATCCGGGCTCATCATCGATTCCTCGTAGTTCGTAGGTTCATCATGGTCTAGCAACATGACTTCGAGAACAGGGTTACTGTACCACTTTGGTGCGGAACATACTCTGGTTGACCAACGAGGTTCGGTAGTAACTTGATCTGAAGTTTCATGATCATCATCATTAGCTTCTTCACTAATTGATGTAGGAATCACTGGAACTGATTTCTGTGATGAACTACTTTCCGATTCGGGAGAAGGTACAATTACCTCATCAAGTTCTACTTTCCTCCCACTCACTTCTTTCAAGAGAAACTCCTTCTCTAGAAAGGATCCATTCTTAGCCGTGAATATCTTGCCTTCGGATCTGTGATAGAAAGTGTACCTAACAGTTTCATTTTGGTACCCTATGAAGACACATTTCTCCGATTTGGGTTCGAGCTTATCAGGATGAAGGGCCCCAAACTTTAAGAAACAACAGCTTAGGTTTCTTGCCAAACCATAGTTCATCTGGTGTCATCTCAGCGGATTTACATGGTGCCCTATTTAATGTGAATGCAGCCGTCCGTAATGCATACCCCCAAAACAATAGTGGTAAATCGGTAAGAGACATCATAGGTCGCACCATATATCCAATAAAGTACGGTTACGACGTTCGGACACACCATTACGCTGTGGTGTTCTAAGTGGCATGAGTTGCGAAACTATTCCACATTGTTTCAAATAAAGACCAAACTCATATCTCAAATATTCGCCTCCGCGATCAGATCGTAGAAACTTTATTTTCTTGTTACGATGATTGTCTACTTCACTTTGAATTTTTTTTGAACTTTTCAAATGTTTCAGACTTGTGTTTCATCAAGTGGATATACTAATATCTGCTCAAATCATCTGTAAAGGTCAGAAAATAACGATACCCTCCGCGAGCCTCAACACTCATCGGACCTCATACATCTGTATGTATTATTTCCAGTAAGTCATTGGCTCGCTCCATTGTTCTGGGGAACGGGGTTTTAGTCATCTTGCCCATGAGGCATGGTTTGCAAGCATAAAATGATTCATAATCAAGTGATTCCAAATGTCCTTCAACATGGAGTTTCTTCATGCGCTTTACACCAATATGACTTAAACGGTAGTGCCACAAGTATGTTGCACTATCATTATCAACTCTGCATCTCTTGGCTTCAATATTAGGAGTATGTGATTTACTACGATTGAGATTCAATAAACCATTTACCTTGGGTGTACGGCCATAGAATGTTTTATTCATGTAAACAGAATAGCAATTATTCTCTGACTTAAATGAATAATCGTATTGCAATAAACACGATCCAATCTTGTTCATGCTCAATGCAAACACCAAATAACATTTATTTAGGTTTAACACTAATCCCGAAAGTACAGGGAGTGTGTGATGACGATCATATCAATATTGGAACTAATTCCAACACACATCGTCACCTCACCCTCAACTAGTCTCTGTTTATTCTGTAACTACTATTTCGAGTTACTAATCTTAGCAACCGAACAGGTCTCAAATACCCAGGGCTACTACGAGCACTAGTGAGGTACATATCAATAACATGTATATCAAATATACCTTTGTTCACTTCGCCATCCTTCTTATCCGCCAAATATTTGGGGTAGTTCCGCTTCCAGTGACTATTTCCTTTGCAGTAGAAGCACTCAGTTTCAGGCTTGGGTCTAGCTTTCGGCTTCTTCTCGTGAGTGGCAACTTGCTTGCTGTTCTTCTTGAAGTTCCCTTTCTTTCCCTTGCCCTTTTTATTGAAACTAGTGGTCTTGTTTAACCATCAACACTTGATGCTCTTTCTTGAATTCTACCTTCGCTGATTTCAGCATCGCGAAGAGCTCAGGATTTTTTTTGTCATCACTTGCATATTATAGTTCATCACGAAGTTCTAGTAGCTTGGTGATACTGACTAGAGAACTCTGTCAATCACTATCTTATCTGGAAGATTAACTCCCACTTGATTCAAGTGATTGTAGTACCCAGACATTCCGAGCACATGCTCACTAGCTGAGCTATTCTCCTCCATCTTGTAGGCAAAGTATTTGTCAGAGGTCTCATACCTCTCGACATGGGCATGAGTCTGAAATACCAATTTCAGCTCTTGGAACATCTCATATGCTCCGTGGCATTCAAAACATTTTTTGAAGGCCCGGTTCTAAGTCGTAAAGTATGGTGCACTAAACTATTAAGTAGACATCATATTGATCTTTGCCTAACGTTCGTAACGTTTACATCTGCTCCTGCAATAGGTCTGTCACCTAGCGGTACATCAAGGACATAATACTTCTATGCAACAATGAGGATAATCCTCAGATCACGGACCTAGTACGCATCATTGCTACTAACATCTTTCAACTTAGTTTTCTCTAGGAACATATAAAAACACAGGGGAGCTACAACGTGAGCTATTGATCGACAACATAATTTGCAAATACTATCACGACTAAGTTCATGATAAATTAAAGTTAAATTAATCATATTACTAAAGAACTCCCACTTAGATAGACATCCCTCAAGTCATCTAAATGATCACGTGATCCAAATCAAGTAAACCATGTATGGAGTAGTTTTCAATGGTGAACATCTTATGTTGATCATATCTACTATATGATTCACGCTCGACCGTTCGATCTCCAGTGTTCTGAGGCCATGTCTATACATGCTAGGCTCATCAAGTTTAACCCGAGTATTCTGCATGTGCAAAACTGTCTTACACCCGTTGTATGTGAACGTAGAGCTTATCACACCCGATCATCACGTGGTGTATCGGCACGGCGAACTGTCGCAATGGTGCATACTCGGGGAGAACATTTGTACCTTGAAATTTTGTAAGGGATCATCTTATAATGCTACCGCTGTACTAAGCAAAATAGAATGCATAAAAAGATAAACATCACATGAAATCAAAATATGTGACATGATATGGCCATCATCATCTTGTGCTTTTGATCTCCATCTCCAAAGCATCGTCATGATCTCCATCATCACCGGCTTGACACCATGATCATCATCGTAGTGTCGTGGTCATCTCGCCAACTATTGCTTCTACTACTATCGCTAACTCATAGTGATATCGTAAAGCAATTACATGGTGTTCGCAATTCATACAATAAAGAGACAACCATAAGGCTCCTTCCGGTTGCCGATAATTTACAAAACATGATCATCTCATACAATAACATATAACTCATCACGTCTTGACCATATCACATCACAACATGCCCTGCAAAAGCAAGTTAGACGTCCTCTACTTTGTTGTTGCAAGTTTTACGTGGCTGCTATGGGCTTGTAGTAAGAACCGTTCTTACCTACGCTTCAAACCACAACGATTTCTCATCAAGTGTGATGTTTTAACCTTCAACAAGGACCGTCCGTAGTCACACTCAATTCAACTAACGTTGGATAAACTGACACTAGCTAGCCACCTGTGTGCAAAGCACGTCGGTAGAACCATGAAACGCGGTCATGTAATGTCGGTCCGGGCCGCTTCATCCAACAATACCGCTAAATCAAAGTATGATGTTGGTGGTAAGCAGTATGACTATTATCGCCCACAACTCTTTGTGTTCTACTCGTGCATATCATCTACGCATAGACCTGGCTCATGATGCCACTGTTAGGGAATGTCGTATTTCAAAATTTTCCTATGATCACGCAAGATCTATCTAAGAGAAGCATAGCAACGAGCGGGGAGAGTGTGTCCACGATGTAGACCAAAAAGCAGAAGCGTTTAGTAACGCGGTTGATGTAGTCGAACGTCTTCACGATCCAACCGATCCAAGTACCAAACGTACGGCACCTCCATGTTCAGCACACGTTCAACACAATGACGTCCCTCGAGCTCTTGATCCAGTTGAGGACGAGGGAGAGTTTCATCAGCACGACGGCGTGGTGACGGTGATGATGAAGTTACCTGCGCAGGGCTTCGCCTAAGCACTGCAACGATATGACCAAGTGTGTAACTGTGGAGGGGGGCACCGCACGTGGCTAAGAGAAGACTTGTTGTGTATTTGGGGTGCCCCCTGCCCACGTATATAAAGGAGGGAGGGAGAGAGGCCGGCCTCCTAGCACTACTAGGGAAAGCCTAGCAGCAGCGCGGGTTCTAGGTATATTAGCAGCGCGGGGACCGGCGCTACTAATAAGGCGCTACAGCTAACCCTTAGCAGCAGCGCGTGCGCGCCCGCGCTACTGCTATACAAGTGTAGCAGCAGTGTGCTTCGTGCAAGCTCGCTACTGCTAATATCTCTAGCGCGTTTTAGCTGGACGCGCTACTGCTACTGTCACGCTGCTGCTAACTTTTCCCCACTCGCTACTGCTAATTTTAGTAGTTTTTTCTGTATATTTGTTTTGTATTTGAACAAGCTTTATAAAAGAATCTTTAGCAGATACAAATGTCATCATGATACACATACAAATGACTGCGAGGCCACAAATGTAATCATAGCATATACATACAAATATTCTCATCATAATCATCATCCAACATAAAGTGGTATCTGGCCATCATCTCGAAAATAGCGATACATGCAAGTCTCGAATACTTGCAACTACAACGTCTGACACTCAGGCCACTCGTTGTACACCTCCGGAACCTTCCCTTTGTACACGACATAGCACTACCATCTCGCCATCAAGAAACAAGGTACCTGTTGGAGATGCATCTTCATCAAGAGGATGTACAATCATATGCAACAAAATATACTAGAGCAACACGAAAAAGAAAGGGTTAGCAACTAGATGCAACAAACAATATGCAAACTAAATAACTAGAGGTACATAGGTCATCGTACGCAAACTAACAAACTAGCGTTACGCATGTTCGGCAGGGACCATGGACATCACAAAGTTTCATCGCTACAGAAAGTATACAAGTTCAACCGACACATATCATCGGCATCGTAAATCACTAGTAGTTCCATCCTTCCATATCATCAAGGATGGACCCTAGCTTCTTGAACGGCGTGAGGTCTAGACGTTGCATGCCTATGCGAGTTTGGACGTCAGCTCGCGATATAGGGCCATGGTGGAACATCCCCTTCTCATCGACAACTTCTTTCATGATGATCGTTGCAGTGTCCCTTTGGATGCGAAAGAAGTCATCTCTAAGTTTATAATCCGCTTCTCCATGAGATTCTAGCCACTTGTGGATAAGATCATCATTTATGCTTGTCATGGGAAGCTTTTGGTGATCTGTGTTGAACTCAATCATGAGATGGACGATGTAGAATCCATCCTTCTTGCTTGGTTTTGGGACATGGATGCAGCAGAATTTAGTTTTATGCGCGAAACCCATCTTCTTGTTCCCTTGTTTCCTGATCTACATGTGGCCACCTCTAATGTTGAAGCCTTGGAGAGCATCATCTAAAATATTCATTATGTGGGTACAGTCCTTTTTCTCGTAGTCTCTGGAAGGGTCGAAATACACGGCGTGGGAGACTCGCGGGTAAAGAACGATAAGGACGGCGTGCCCATTGCTGTGGGGAAAAGACACCTCAAATTATTCTCCATATGAGCGAGAAGGAATGATTGAAATGTACGAAAGGGTTGTCCGGAACTGACTTACTTTGGATGATAAGGCAGGAGGACAATTTCCTGGTCCTTATTCTGTACCACGAAGTTTTGGAGGTAGTCCCTAGCAGTTTCATGCTCAAAGTCGCCTAGACTCAAGAAAGACTCGTGCATGTAGTACGGATCCGCCACACAGATTTGCGAGACATCTTCTCTCTTCATGATGGAGCTCATATGTAGCGCAAACGGAGGACGATTGTAAAATTGAGCCGCCTTGTCAGAAACATCTCAAAGATATGGTCAAACCACAGGACGAACACCTCCGCGGGCCGTGTGTCAACATAGAACTTCCCCTCGGGTACACGAGCCGCGTATGTCAGATATCCTGGATCCTTTGAGGCTAGTAGGCTTTTCTCAGTCGATAGCACATGGTTGTGCAGTCTCCTGAGATCCCCTGATAGTGCCTCCAGCGGCTTCGGCGGTAGCATCGGCTCGCCCCTGAGATGGAAAATGGCCGCACCTTTCACGGGTACACGCTCTTCAGAATCCATCATCTGGCTACTATGTGCTCTGGCTTCTTTGGAGGCAACTATCTTCCCCGATCTCTTCCTCTCCTTTTTCTTGGGCACACCTTCTAGACCCTTCCTTAACCCCTGCCCCGGTGTTCCCGGGCTAAGCAATGTACGACCCCAGGCTAGTTGAGCCTGTGTTGAGGCGGCATCTTCAGGCGTGTCCTGTGAGGATTTCATGAAGAGAGACTTTTTGCAATCCCTGCTACGACCTTCCTGCCCGGGCAGATCATCCATATCCTCATTAGCATGCTGATAGCCCGAATCGTCATATGGTTGACTCATCATATCTATGTCACAGTCATACGCGTTTGTATTGAGGAAACCCATAGGGTCGACCTCCATCTCATCATCCATTCTATGTTCTACAGGACCCCCTTCATCACGTCGTCCGCCGCTCTCACCCGGCACTACAGGAGCTGGTAATTGCGTAGGCGGGGTGGTGGTCTCCGCACATGCTTGTTGATGTGTGGTTATTGGTGTGCTCTCGGGCGGGTCCAGACGAATAAGATTCTTCGGCCATAGCAGCACCCAACCCTTGTAGCTTCCAATCCGCGGCGGGGTCTCGTCATCCTCTCCCACATGCTGTACTGGAGAAGGCAAATCCTCGTGCCCCGATTTCACACTGGACAAGCTAACCCTGAAGTGCCTAGCGGGGATCGGCTGGTTGTGGAACGTGGGTTGCAAGGGGTTCATTATCATCCCCTTTCCCACGTCCACCTTTTGGCCTTTGATCAAGTAGAGTATGGTGCACGGGGTTTCTTCGGCCTGCAAACACATATGTATGTGGCGTAAAACATCCGAAAGGCAACAAAAATGGAATATTATATATATATATTTGTGCAAAATGTAATTACCATGACGGCGTCAAGCTCAGCCAAAGACAAAAGGCCCACCTAGCGCGCCAGATACTGAGGACGGGCTGCTATGAGCGGGAGCGACTGCGAGAGGAGGCCCGGTTGCGTGAGAAAGTGCTGGTGCGGTGGTGTTGTTGTTCATGGAGTTGCTCCCGATGAAACTGGGCAACGGGAAATCATGTACCGTCTTGTCTGGATTCTCCTTCATCCAGTTGATGATAGCTGGAACCAAGTTAGTAGCGAAATCATTTCTGCACGCACTTACAGCTGCGTTGACTGCCTGCTGTAGCAACTCATTTTTCTCCTCGGCTGCTTTTTTCGCGTCCTCGGCTGTTTTTTTCTCGGTCGCAAGCTTCACCTTCGCATCGATGTCCGCCTGACTAAACTTTTTTTCTACTTCTTGGCCTCCGGGCCCTCATTGTAAAACACCTTCCACGTGGCGCCGTCTCTAGTGTCGTGCACACGACCATATTGCGGTCGCTGTCCCAAAGGGAGTCCCTTAAGTTCGTTCAAGGCCCGGTTGAGAGGGGTGTCCCACTTGGGCCTCATCGAAGAAGTAGGGCTTTCGGCTGCTAGCTGGTGTTGCTTCTCCTACAGAAGGAGCGTGAACCGTGTAGGAATGTGTAGTCCACTATATATGGAGCTAAATGTAAGATGGTAAAAGAATAATTACCAGTAGTCTAATCAATTTCCTCGTGATATGGTCCGTGTAAAAAACCTTCTTTTCCTTGTCCCACTTGTAGCGGGCCCTGATGAAGTCACGCTCCATGGGGTTGGTGAACTTAACGAAGGGGTCTGGGATACCCGCAGCTTCACGTTCCGCGTCCTCCTTATCCCATATGGACCTTTTACCGAGGTAGCCACGGCTTCCGAGGCGATGCTTCCCCGTGTTCCTTTGCTGAAGGCTCTTGAATTTCGCAGCCTTAGCCTTGGCTGCCTCGGTAGCGCAAGTGTCCTTGAACTTTTCGAACTCCTCTTTCGTAAGTGTCGAATTTTCCTCCAGAATCTTGGACAGGGGTTCCTCAGCCTCAATAGCTCGTTTCACCCTCCCTTTCCAGGAGGCCAAATCACTGCTGAACATGCCCATGACGTGATTGTTAATCTTTTTCATCTTCGGATCATCCCACGGTTGTTCTATGTTATCATCCCGGTTAGGGAACTTGAATCTCTTGTGCAACTTCGTCAGGAGCAACTGCGTCAAATGTTCTTTACTCCTTAAGTCATCATCGTTGATGCTCGCGCATTACAGTAGGATGCATACTACTTGGTTCACTGTTCAAGATATCTTCCGATATGCCGATAAATCGGTTGATTTATCGCTTACCATTGTCTGGCCGATATGATAAATCGGCCGATAAATCTGCCGATATGGCGATAAATCGGCCGATATGCCGATAAACTGGTCGTTTTACCCCTTATCATGGGTCGACCGATAAGTTCCCGATAAGCGATATCCCCAACATTGACTTGGTTCCCATAGCACTTGCGAGGTTCTTCCGGCTCTAATGGCTCAAACTTGCCAGGTGCCATCCTTGTGATCACCAGTCGTCCAATCTCTAGTTTGTTAGGTTTTTGTATCCTCTGCTTCTTCTGCTTCTTCCATTCAGTAGCGGCATCGGCGCCAGTACCTTCCCCGCCGGTATCTTCCCCGCTGGTACCTTCCCGGCCCGTCTCGGTGCCGCCATCGGTCTCGGCGCCGTGCTACTTCTCGAGCTTGTGTTGTATTCCCTCGAAGAGGAAAGGGTGATGCAGCACAGTAGCGTAAGTATTTCCCTCAGTTTTGGAGAACCAAGGTATCAATCCCGTAGGAGACCACGCGCGAGTCCCTCGCACCTGCACAAACAAATAAGAACTTCGCAACCAACGCAATAAGGGGTTGTCAATCCCTTTACGATCACTTAGGAAATGAGATCTGATAGAGATGATAGTTTGATATTTTTGGTATTTTTGGATATAAGAACAGAAAGTAAAAGCGGAAAACTAAAGTAGATTGTAGATTGATATGTTGAGAATAGACCCGGGGGGCATAGTGTTCTCTAGTGGCTTCTCTCATGATAGCGATATTCTACGGCGGGTAAACAAATTACTGTCGAGCAATTGATAGAAAAGCGAATAATTATGAGACTATCTAGGCATGATCATTATATATAGGCATCACGTCCGAGACAAGTAGACCGAAACGATTCTGCATCTACTACTATTACTCCACACATCGACCGCTATCCAGCATGCATCTAGAGTATTAAGTTCATAAGAACAGAGTAACGCCTTAAGCAAGATGACATGTTGTAGAGGGATAAACTCAAACATAGTGATATAAACCCCATCTTTTTATCCTCAATGGCAACAATACAATACGTGCCTTGTTGCCCCTACTGTTACTAGGAATGGACACCGCAAGATTGAACCCAAAGCCAAGTACTTTGAAGCACAAGTGTGGAAAAATATAGTAGCAATTGTCCCTTTTTTTGCCTTTCTTTTTTTCTTTTGCCTTTCTATTTTCTTTTCTTGGAGGGGCTTTCTTGATTTAGAATTTCCTCACATGGTACAATGCTCTAGTAATGATGATCATCACACTTTCATTGAATTACAACTCGATATTACAACTCGATACTAGAACAAAGTATGACCTATATGAATGCCTCCGACGGTGTACCGGGATGTGCAATGAATCAAGAGTGACATGTATGAAAAATTATGCATGGTGGCTTTGCCACAAATACGATGTCAACTGCATGATCATGCATGGCAATATGAAAATATGAAGCATGTCATATGAACGGAACGGTGGAAAGTTGCATGGAAATATATCTCGGAATGGCTATGGAAATGCCATGATAGGTAGGTATGGTGGATGTTTTGAGGAAGATATATGGTGGCTGTTTTGAGGAAGGATATATAGTGGGTGTATGGTACCGGCGAAAGTTGCGCGGTACAAGAGAGGCTAGCAATGGTGGAAGGGTGAGAGTGCGTATAATCCATGGACTCAACATTAGTCATAAGAACTCATATACTTATTGCAAAAATTCATGAGTCATCAAAACAAAGCAATCAACGCATGCTCCTAGGGGGGAGGTTGGTAGGAGTTAACCATCGCACGCCCCCGACCTCCACACAAAGGAGGACACTCTACAAATACCTCATGCTCTAACTTCGTCACATAGCGGTTCACCATACGTGCATGCTACGGGAATCACTAACTTTAACACAAGCATTTCTCAATTTCATAATAACTCTACTAGAATGACACTAATATCACTATCCTCATATCTCAAAACAATTATCAAGCATCCAACTTCTCATCATATTCAGTGCACTTAGTGTGAAAGTTTTTACTACATTGATATTGCATGTCTATCATGTGAAGGCTAGTTTTATAGCCAAAGAACATCACCATGCTGTTTTAATAGACTCTCAAATGGATATAAGTGAAGCATGAGAGATCAACAATTTCTACAAAATATAATCACCGCCGCTAAGAGATATAAGTGAAGCACTAGAGCAAAAACTATTCAACTCAAAAGATATAAGTGAAGCACATAGAGTGTTCTATCAATTCCTAGGCCATATTTAACTCTCTCAAATAGGTGTGTCTAGCAAGGATAATTGTGGAAAACTAACAATCAGAGACTCAAATTATACAAGACGCTCCAAGTAAAACACATATCATGTGGTGAATAAAAAATATAGCTCCGAGTATAGTTACCGATGGATGAAGACGAAAGAGGGGATGCCTTCCCAGGGCATCCCCAAGCTTAGGCTTTTGGTTGTCCTTGAATTTTACCTTTGGGTGCCTTGGGTATCCCCAAGCTTAGGCTCTTGCCACTGTTTATTCCATAGTCCATCAAAGCAATACTCAAAACTTGAAAACTTCACAACACAAAACTTAGACAAAAATCTCGTGAGCTCCGTTAGTATAAGAAAGCAAACCACTACTCAAAGGTACTGCAATGAATTCATTCTTTGTTTATATTGGTGTTAAACCTACTGTATTCCAACTTATCTATGATTCATACTTCCCAATACTACTCATAGATGCATTGAAACAAGCAAACAACACACGAAAAACAGAATCTGTCAAAAACAGAACAATCTGTAGTAATCTGTAACTTTCGCATACTTCTGTAACTTCAAAAAATTTGAAATAAATTGGTAAACGTGAGGAATTTTTCTACTAATCATCTGCAAAAAATCAACTAAATAGCACGCTCCAGTAAAATTTGTTGACCATTCTAGCGAGCGCCAACGATTCTGTTTTTCGCAGTAAGAGTATATAGACTTCACACAAGTCTTCCCAAAGGTTCAACTTGGCACAAACACTAATTAAAACACAAAACCACATATAAACAGAAGCTAGATGCAATATTTATTCCTAAACAGAAGCAAAAACAAAAAATATATAGTTGGGTTGCCTCCCAACAAGCGCTATCGTTTTATGCCCCTAGCTAGGCACGATAATTCTAATGATGCTCACATGAAAGACAAGACTTGAAGCACAAGAGGAGCATCATAAAGCATGTGAAAATCACATCTAAGTCTAACATACTTCCTATGCATAGGCATTTTATAGGAAAACAAATTAGCAAGACAAGCAAGATCTATCATATGCAAGGAAGAAGAAAGGAACAAGATCAATCTCAACATGAAGAGAGGTAATTTAGTAACATAAAGATTTCTACAACCATATTTTCCTCTCTCATAATAATTGCATGTAGGATCATAAGCAAATTCAACAATATAGCTATCACAAAACATATTTTCAACATGATCCACGTGCATACGAAGTTGACACTCTTCCAAAATAGTGGGATCAACATTAACTAAAGTCATGACCTCTCAATTTTATAAAAAATTTCATAAGATTGAACATTCTCCAAATATGTGGGATCTATAGTTGATATTCTTGCAAACCCACTTTAAATATTATTGCAAACACTATTTTCAATCTCATATTCATCATGGGGCTTAAAAAAATTTCAAGATCATAAGAAGAATCTCCCCAATCATGATCATTGCAACAAGTAATACACATGGAAAAACTAGCATCCCCAAGCTTAGGGTTTTGCATATTATTAGCACAATTTACATCAATAGAATTTATAGTAACATCATTGCAATCATGCTTTTTATTTAAGAAACTATCAGGAATCACCTTTTCTTTTAACAATTCCTCACAATTTTCAGATTCATGAATTTCAAGCAAAACCCCATAAAGATAATCTAGTGCACTCAACTCACTAGCGATAGGTTCAACATAATTGGATCTTTTAAAGACATTAGCAAGTGGATGAGGATCCATAATTTAGCAAGCAAAGATGCAAGCTAATAGAGGGCACATAGCAACACAAGCAAATAGAAAGGCGAACGGAAAAAGGGCGAATAAAACGGCAAGGGTGAAGTGGGGGAGAGGAAAACGAGAGGCAAAAATGTAATGCGAAGGATAAGGGTTTGTGATAGGTACTTGATATATGACTTCTGCGTAAGCCTCCCCGGCAATGGCGCCAGAAATTCTTCCTGCTACTTCTCGAGCTTGCATTGTATTCCCTCGAAGAGGAAAGGGTGATGCAACACAGTAGCGTAAGTATTTCCCTTAGTTTTTGAGAACCAAGGTATCAATCCAGTAGGAGACCACACGCGAGTCCCTCGCAACTGCACAAACAAATAAGAACTCCGCAGCCAACGCGATAAGGCGTTGTCAATCCCTTTATGGTCACTTATGAAAGTGAGATCTGATAGAGATGATAGTTTGACATTTTTGGTATTTTTGGATATAAGAACAGAAAGTAAAATCAGAAAAGTAAAGTAGATTCTAGATTGATATGTTGAGAATAGACCCGGAGGCCATAGTGTTCTCTAGTGGCTTCTCTCATGATAGCGATATTCTACGGCTGCTAAACTAATTATTGTCGAGCAATTGATAGAAAAGCGAATAATTATGAGACTATCTAGGCATGATCATTATATATAGGCATCACGTGCGAGACAAGTAGACCGAAATGATTCTGCATCTACTACTATTACTCCACACATCGACCGCTATCCAGCATGCATCTAGAGTATTAAGTTCATAAGAACAGAGTAACGCCTTAAGCAAGATGACATGATGTAGAGGGATAAACTCAAACATAGTGATATAAACCCCATCTTTTTATCCTTGATGGCAACAATACAATACGTGCCTTGCTGCCCCTACTGTCACTGGGAAAGGACACCGCAAGATTGAACCCAAAGCCAAGCACTTCTCCCATTGCAAGAACTATAGATCTAGTAGGCCAAATCAAACCAATAATTCAAAGAGACTTGCAAGGATATTATAATAATACGTAAAGAGTTCAGAAAAGAACCAAATATTGCTCATAGATAATCTTGATCATAAACCCACAATTCATCGGATCTTGACAAACACACCGCAAAAGAGATTACATCGAATAGATCTCCTCAAAGACCAAGGCTAACTTGCTATTGAGATCCAAAGAGAGAGAGAAGAAGCCATCTAGATACTAGCTATGGACCCGAAGGTCTGTGGTAAACTACTCACAACTCATGGTGAGGCGATGATAATGATGTAGAAGCACTCCATGGAAGATCCCCCCTCCGGCGGAGCTCCGGAACAGGCCCCAAGATGGGATCTCACGGGAACATAAGGTTGCGGCGGTGGAACTAGGGATTTCTCTATTGTTCTAATAGTTTCGGGGTACATAGGTATATATAGGAGGAAGGAGGGCACCGGGGCCCAGACAGGGTGCCCACGAGGTAGGGGGCGCGCCCTATAGGGGGGCGCCCCCCAGCCTCGTGGATGCCACGTCAGCCCTACTCCGTGGTTCTCAAGTCTCCCGTGCGTATTTTTTCTCCAAAAATATCTCTCCCGAAGGTTTCATTCCATTTGGACTCCGTTTGATATTCCTTTTCTGTAAAACCCTAAAACAGGCAAAAAAAACAGCAATCTACATTGGGCCTTTGGGTTAGTAGGTTAGTCCCAAAAATAATATAAAAGTGTATAATGAAGCCCATTAAACATCCTAAACATCATAAATAATAGCATGGAACAATCAAAAATTATAGATATGTTGGAGACGTATCACGCCGCCATTGGTGCCGGTGTCGGCGCCGTCGGTGTCGATGTCGGCGTCAGTACCATCATCGAGGCCGACCTGCAAACCTTGACTTTGCATTTTCTTAGTAGTCAAATAGTCGAGGTACTCTTATTCACCCTCATAATCCATCTCGTCTGCATCTTGGTCAGAAGGCTCAGTTTCTTCGTTGTTCGACATGTTTCCTATGATTAAGTCTCCTCGTTTAATTCTAAATCTATGAAAAAAATGAGAAATAACTTAAAAAAGAAATCTATGTTTGCTCGAATGTCGTCCCAGCAACTCGCAGCACTCGATATGCCTATTGTCTAGCACAAATCATGCCAAAATTCACGGAAAATTTCGACATGACCTTTGCTAAAAAAATGGACATATCGTGTGACGCCCGAAGACCGACGTCCCAGAAGATTCCAGAAGATTCCAGAGATTCCAGATGTTCCGGGTTCTCCCGTGTGTTTCTTTTGTGCTTGTGTTATTTATTTTGCTTTGCATCATGTCATCATGCCATCATGTCATTAATTTTTTTGCATCTCAACTTAAATAAAGCGTGTGGATCTTCGATCCATTTAAATCGAGGGAAGGATGACTTCTCTTTATAACATATGTCCTCTCAATATTATTAGGGAGCTACATTATAAACATTCCATTAATTTGGAACTCACCACAACAAACTTGCATTTTAAATCCCGTTCTTTTCCAAGATATTTAAATCCTTGATCTTATCCTTTTTGCTTTAATTTAAGTTGTGGAGCTTTGACATTATGCCAGAGTAGCTACATTCAAACTTTGGCTCAACTTGTATTTATTTGGTCCTTCGAATAAATATTTTGCTTCTCTTTCTTTTCCTGTGATAGAAAGGAAGATATTTAGTTTTTTTTATTCCAACCAGCCCAGCTTGGGGCCTCCTAGCAGCCAGCCCAGTAGCCTACCTCCCTGGCCCATCTCCTCCCAGCTGGCCCGTTTTCCCTTCGAACCCTAGCCCCATCGCGCAGTGCCCGATCCCCTCGTCTGTTCCTCTCGCTCCTCCCCCTCAGTTTCCTCGTCCGCCGCCAGGCGTTTCCCATCGCCCGACCCCGCACCCTTTTCCTTCGATCTCCCGCAGCTCCTCCCTCGCGCCACGGTCGCCCTGCTCGACGCCCAGCGCCCTCGCTCTCCCCCCTGCCGAGCGCCTCCCCGTATGCTTGTGACGTTTCGACGATCAGTAGTGGTTTCTACTAGGATTCGATCTTGACCTGTGGTTTTATGTTGTTTTGGTATCTTTCTTTTGGATCTTCGCCCGTAGTCGGGTTGTGATGTTTGAATGATGTTTTGCTTATGTAATGTATTGTGTGAAGTGGCGAGTGTAAGCCAACTATCTCCTTTTACAATTTAATCCCTCTTTTACATGAGTCATGCAAAGATACCAAACTTGCAATCATTCCAGAATGGGCTTATATCTTTAAGTCGTGCCACGACACGTAGGAGATATAGTCCCATCCTGGGCATTACATATCGAGCGCCTCAAATTCACCGGAACGGAAATGAATCAACATTCCGGCGTAACATAGGCCACACGGATCATTTACCGTGCACATAATCATCATGTCCAAATGACATGTCCAAATTCCAAATATGACATGTCCAAAACATCACATGTTCACATATCACATGTCCACTTCAAATTTGCATATAAAAGGAAGAAAAATATAGATCTTGAAGAAAAAACCTAGCTAAATTCATAACAAAATGTATAACCTAAATAACCATCTGCCCTAACTAAAACCTAAGTGAATTAACCAAAAAACCTAGCTACCATAGAGAGGAGGAGAGGTGGGGGGCTTACAGAGGGAGGGGTCGGGGTCGGGGTTGAGCGTCGGGGCCAGAGCCGGGGTCGGGGTCGGGGCCGTGGGCGAGCGCCGGGGCCGGGGTCGGGGACGGGGCCGGGGTCGGGGCCGTGGGCGAGCGCCGGGGTCGGGGTCGGGGGCCGGGCCGGAGCCGACGCCGGGGTCGCTCGGGGTCGAGCGCAGAGGCGCGGCGAGGGCAGGGCTCCGGCGGCGCGACGGGGCAGAGAGAGTGTGGGGATTTGGGGGAAAAGAGGCAGGATGAAGAGAGGACTGGGGATTTGGGGGGTTAAGTGGACATAGCAGTAGCGCGTTTACGAAAAACGCGCTATAGCTACTCCAGGTAGCTATAGCTGTTTCGTGTAGAAACCGCTACTGCTATCTTGACTAGCAGTAGATCGTTTCTCACAAAAGCGTTGCTGCTATAACTAGTATAACAGTTTTCCTGTTTGTTTCCTTCTATTTTCTTTTCCTTTATTTTCTCTCACTTTTCTTTTTTTTCTGAGAGCAATGGGGGAGAAGTATTGAGGAATAAGAAGAGTGAGAGAGGGAGGATGTGGGAGGTAGGGGAAAGGGAGGAGAGGAGATGGGGGAGGGGAGGACGGGTGTAAAGGTGGTGGGGCGCTGCGTCTTAGCAGTAAGGCGGGAGGAGAAACACGCTACTGCTAATAGCATAGCAGCAGCGCCCTTTCGTTACACGCACTACTGCTAAATGGGCCAACCGTGTGGACAATTTCAAAATTAGCAGTAGCGACGTGACTAAAAAGCGCGCTACTACTATTGCATTACTAGTAGTGCGCATCGTGGCAACACGCTGCTGGTAAACTTAGGTTGGTGGGTACTGTCGGCGAATTTTTGTAGCAGCGCGGTTTAGACAACACGCGCTACTGCTAAATTTACATCAGTAGCGTGGTTCCCTTATAACCGCTACTGCTAATTAGCAATAGCGCCTCTTTTTGTGCCGCGCTGCTGCTAACATTATGTGTATAAGGTTTTCCCTAGTAGTGTAGGGCACGCCAAGAGTAGGGAGTCCTACTAGGACTTCCAAGTTCTAGTAGGAAACCCTTTCCTATTCGGAGTAAGAGAGAAGGAAAGAGGGAAAGAGAGAGGGAGTAGGAAAAGGCAAGGGGGCACCGCCCCCTACCCCTAGTCCAATTCAAACCCATGGTGGGCGCCACCTCCCCTTGGCCTGCCTCCTCCTCTTCCTGTATGGCCCAGTAAGGCACATTACTTCTCCCAGTGAATTCCCGTAACTCCCCGGTACTCCAAAAAATACCCGAATCACTCGGAACCTTTCCGATGTCCGAATATAGCCTTCCAATATATGAATCTTTACCTCTCGACCATTTCAAGACTCCTCGTCGTGTCCATGATCTCATTTGGGACTCCGAACAAACTTCGGTCATCAAATCACATAACTCATAATACAAATCGTCATCGAACTTTAAGCATGCAGACCCTACGGGTTCGAGAACTATGTAGACATGATCGAGACACATCTCCGGTCAATAAGTAATAGTGGAACCTGGATGCTCATATTGTCTCCTACATATTCTACAAAGATCTTTATCGGTCAAGAAAACCTTTTGCGACAAGTCGATCTTTGTAGACAGTGATATTACCATCAGCGTATGTCTTCCTCTTGAAGATCCATTTATTTTCCATGGCTCGCCCATCATCGGGCAAGTCAACCAAAGTCCACACTTTTTTGTCATACATGGATCCCATCTCTGATTTCGTGGCTTCAAGCCATTTTGCGGAATCTGGGCTCATCATCGCTTCCACATAGTTCGTAGGTTCATCATGGTCTAGCAACATGACTTTTAGAACAGGGTTACCGTACCACTCTGGTGCGGAACATACTCTGGTTGACCTACGAGGTTCGGTAGTAACTTGATATGAAGTTTCATGATCATCATCATTAGCTTGTTCACTAATTGGTGTAGGAATCACTAGAACTGATTTCTGTGAAGAACTACTTTCCAATTCGGGAGAAGGTACAATTACTTCATCAAGTTCTACATTCCTTCCACTCACTTTTTTCAAGAGAAACTCCTTCTCTAGAAAGGATCCATTCTTAGCCACGAATATCTTGCCTTCGGATCTGTGATAGAAGGTGTACCCAACAGTTTCTTTTGGGTATCCTATGAAACACATTTCTCCGATTTGGGTTCGAGCTTATCAGGTAGAAGTTTTTTCACATAAGCATCGCAGCCCCAAACTTTAAGAAACGACAACTTAGATTTCTTGCCAAACCAAAGTTCATCTGGTGTCGTCTCAACGGATTTAGATGGTGTCGTATTTAACGTGAATGCAGTTGTCTCTAATGCATTACCCCAAAACGATAGTGGTAAATCGGTAAGGGACATCATAGGTCGCACCATATCCAATAAACTACGGTTACGACGTTCGGACACAGCATTACGCTGTGGTGTTCCAGGTGGCGTGAGTTGTGAAACTATTCCATATTGTTTCAAATAAAGACCAAACTCGTAACTAACTCATTAGTCATTTGCTTGCAAGGCTTATTATGATGAGTATTACCGAGAGGGCCCAGAGATACCTCTGTGACACTCGGAGTGAAAAATCCTATTCTCGATCTATGCCAACTCAACAAACATTTTCGGAGACACCTGTAGAGCATCTTTATAATCACCCAGTTACATTGTGACGTTTGATAGCACACAAAGTGTTCCTCCGGTATTTGGGAGTTGCATAATCTCATAGTCTGAGGAACATGTATAATTCATGAAGAAAGCAATAGCAATAAAACTAAATGATCATTATGCTAAGCTAACGGGTGGGTCTTGTCCATCACATCATTCTCCTAATGATGTGATCCCGTTCATCAAATGACAACACATATCTATGGTTAGGAAACTTAACCATCTTTGATTAACGAGCTAGTCTAGTAGAGGCATACTAGGGACACTATGTTTTGCCTATATATTCCCACATGTATCAAGTTTCTGGTTAATACAATTATAGCATGAATAAAAGAGATTTATCATGATATATAAGGAAATATAAATAACAACTTTATTATTGCCTCTAGGGCATATTTCCTTCAAAAACTTACTACGACAATCAACCCATGCAATTATATTACCTCTAGGCAAATCTAGAAGCTATTATTTTGCTTTTCCTCTCAAGAAGAAATGAAATAGATGCAACTTCAAAGCATCATGATCGTAATCTCTAATGTGTATCATATTGCATTCAGAAAAATCATCCAAATGCATACTGGCATCCTCAGAAGTAGAGCCTCCAATTGTTCTTGTTGAACCATAGAGACTAGATTCGGTTTTATCTCAAACTTAGCGGCATCAACATTAGGTTGTGCTATAGGTTCACACATGAAACTGTTTTTAGCAAAACTTCCACGATTATGAGCAATTGTAATCTTTTTTGGGTTTTCTACTGATAAGACTTCCAATAAAAAGTAAACTAAAAAATGAAACAAAAACTCTAAACACAAAGCCTCCCCGGCAACGGTGTAAGAAAAAGGTTTGATTACTTCCTTTGGTGATCCGGACATGGAGCTAAAAGGGTTCTTGCCTTTTTTCCCCGGAGGTGACCCTAAGTTATCAAACCCACGGGAGGGTGGTGCCCTTTAAGCTAGGTTCTCAAATAGGCTTTTGTTAAAGAATTAATTCCAACTTTGTACTAGACCAAAAATCAACCTAACACTGAAAGAATACTTACAGTAAAAATAGGCATGTGTATGAGGTTTTATGCTGACAAACATATATTTGTGCCCGGGCCGGATATGATCTTAATTTGTGCTCTCGAAGTCACCCATAAAGATGTGCTTGTTACGTATCGAAGTGGGGGGTGTCCAAATTACATCTTGACCGGCGCGCGTCCTGCATCAAGAGTCCGTTGTCCAACTGAAGGCCCTATCCGTCGCGTGGGGTTGCTCCATAATTAAGAGGGCAATAATCAGACAAAAGCATTGAGTGTTTAATGAGTACACCTCTAGAATCCCCATGGACAGGATCCATGTTACTGCTCTAAACCTTTCTGTCACCGGTGTTCAGAATAACACTTCACGGTTTCCCTGCCCTTAGCCTCTCCATGGTTTGTTGTCCATGATCCCGGGTACCTGCAGGGATGAAGAACACGAACGAGACAAGAGACAACTCCGGAACAATTTTATGTTACACATACGAGACATTAATTCAAAGTCCTTCCATTGATCTCTCCAACAAATACATCGGGTTGCAAGGCCCTTGCCTCAAACCATACCTTACTGAACTACTCACACAAGATCAGATCACATGAAAAACACATCAAAGAACACACCATGAAGACAGATAGATTGTTAATATGTCTTACAATGGATGTCGTGTGTGATACACGGTTACAAGTATGACTAGGTTGCTGGACACTCTAGTGGTGGTGAAGGTTGTGGCTATGGAGATGGAAAATGGCGACGACTAGGGTTGGTGGAGATGACTATGGTGGTGATGACGAAGACTGGCTTGTTCTGTAATTTTTTAGCATCCATTTGGTGTCGATCCCCTTTATAAAGGTTGTTCAGATGGACGAGAGACCTCTGTTTCCACGCCATATGACCGCTCATACGAGCGTGCGTGGTCACATGGTCGTCTTTTGCTCTGTTATCTCCAGTGCGCCTCCCACTTGATCATCTCTATCCTCACTTTACCCACGTCTATGTATTGGTTTGATTTCGTCCATAAATTGCCCATTTCCTATGGAAACAAAATAAAATAAAGGATTTTTGGAATCCTATGCATTCATTAGTCATTAGTGGCAATATCGGAGCAACTATATCGGTTTTAATGAAATATATCAATTTAAACTCAGATTAGAGTGTAATAATAGCACTCATCACTCATGATACGTATGCACACCCCGGTCGTCCGGACCACCCTCATCATACACTCTATCACTGCTACCGTCGGAGTTGTCGTCCTCGTGGTCCTTCCAGTGGTGGAAGGGCGCATAGGAGCCATGGCAAGCCTGTTTGACTACCACCTACCACCCGTAGAAAAGTCACTTGACTTCCTCATCCGCCACACGCATGGCCTCATTAGCTACGAAAGCGGGCCCAACGCGCCCGCCCCTTGCCTTGCCCTTGTCGTAGATGAGAGCGGCAGTGTGCAGGGACTTAGCCACACTGATATTGACGAGTTGGTTGCTGAGGTGGCGCTGGCACCACACGGACGTCTCCGCGGTGGTCCTCGATCGAGGGCCCATGCCCCCGCGAGCATGTGGACCTACTCCGATACCCCGAACGTTGGCCAGTGGTGCGCATTGCATCGTTCCTGTCGCACCTCTTTGGACGAGTAGTAGTGCCGCAACGACTGGGGTAATGTAGAGGAGGTGCCCATGTGCGTTTGCGAGCACCATGGATGGATCTTGCTTCACATCTATCGGGCACCAACGAGGCGCTGAACGCGGTGCCCTCTCCTTGCCACTCTAGAAGTGGGACGGCGGTGATGTCGATCGGTCAAAGCAGCCCAGCGTGCTGCGCGGGGGTGAGGCTGACTCCTCCTTATACGATGTCTGATTTGGATGTCACAATTGCGCCAAGCGAGGGGGGCTCATGCATGATATGGTGGCGAGGCGGTGATGATGACCGTTCTAGGAGGAGCTCCAGGTGCGCTTGGTACTGTCGTGATGGCCTCCGCGAGGTGTGGCGGTTGCGGCTGCTCCTCCTCGTCGCCAGGGGAAAGATTGTTCTCCTCCTTGTATGCCAGGTCGGTGGAGGTGGGTACTGAGAACGTGGGCAGCGACGCAATTCATACGAAGATTGGGATCCACCCGCCGACATTGAAAACCAGCCGCTCTGGCTGGACTTTTCCATCTTAGCGGATGATAGAGACAAAGGTGTCCCGTCTTTCGATGAGATGGTGGCTATCGTTTTGGAGGAAGTCGACTTTGACTATCCGACTACGAACGTGTGAGGACGTCGCACCTTAGCAATCGCTAAGCCAACTCCGAGAGGTTATTGACCATGCCGGAGCACGATCAACCTGACCACGAAGGTCTGTTTCCTGCAGGCAAACGAAGAACAAGCAAGAAACTGATATTGCAATCTGGATATTGCGAATTCAAGAGGAAAGCTTTATTGATCAAGGTGGGAATCTGTGACGCCTTTGTCTAGTCGTTGAACACAAACGAAGTACGCGAAGTTGCAGCTATGGTGAACTTTAATCTAAACAAAACCCAAAGCCTAAACGACGCCCTAAGGGTTGTATACATGCGGGAAGAGGGGGGGATTTCTTGGCCCTTGGAGGAGGGGTCCGAAACCAACCCTAACTCTTGTTTCCCCACACATACGGACTCTAAAAACAGCCTATACTCAAGTATTTCGAAATTACATGGTCTTGGCCCAATATTAAGGTGACGCAACACCTATAATAGCCTCTGGACGAAATTTATGAAGTGGCATTTTGTATATTTCGTCCAAGGCTTCACGCACTCATTATGGTGGTTTCAAAGTCCTGAAATCATCACTTGTAACTTCGTTCTTGTTTCCCTTGCGCATGCCATCATCTCCATGCTTGATCTAGCTCCAATGTTCATACTTCTTGTCCAAGCTAGGCCCTTCATATGTAAGCAAGACAAATGTATAGCATCATATTCTCATGAACATTAGAATCATTACCAAGAAATGAAAGTACCTGGTAATTTAATTAGCGTGCATGAGCTCTAGTAAGTGGTCCTGTATATGTGTCAGTTGGGGCTGTGGCTGTAACCTTCTTAGTGATGTTCTCATCATCCTCCCCTTCTTGAATTGATGTCTTCCTCGACGGAAACTCATCTTCCTCACCCAAGTAAGGCTTCAAATCTGCAATGTTAAATGTGGGACTAACCCCAAAATCTGCAGGCAACTCAAGTTTATATGCATTATCATTTATTTTCTCTAACACCTTGAAAGGACCATCAGCACATGGCATTAGTTTTTACTTGCGCAAATTAGGAAACTTATCCTTACGCAAATGTAACCAAACAAGATCTCCAGGTGCAAAGACAACATGTTTTCTACCCTTATCTCCAACAAGTTTATATTTAGCATTCATGCGCTCAATATTTTCCTTAGTTAACTCATGCATTTTTAAGATCAATTCAGCACGTTGTTTAGCATCAAAATTAACCTTCTCAGAAGATGGAAGAGGCAACAAATCAATATGTGCACGAGGTAGGAAACCATAGACAATTTCGAAAGGGCACATCTTAGTAGTAGAATGCAATGAACGATTATAAGCAAATTCAATATGAGGCAAGCATTCTTCCCACATTTTCTTGTTATTCTTCAAAACAGCCCTAAGCATAGTAGACAAAGTTCTATTGACTACTTCAGTTTGTCCATCAGTTTGGGGGTGACAAGTAGTACTAAAAAGCAGTTTAGTCCCCAACTTAGCCCATAAACATCTCCAAAAGTGGCTAAGAAATTTAGTATCACGATCTGAAACAATAGTATTTGGCACACCATGCAAGCGAATAATTTCACGAAAGAACAAATCAGCAACATTAGCAGCATCATCTCTTTTATGACATGGTATAAAGTGTGCCATCTTCGAGAACCTATCCACGACAACAAATATGCTATCCCTCCCCTTCTTTGTTTGAGGTAAACCCAAAACAAAGTCCATAGATATATCCTCCCAAGGAACACTAGGGATAGGCAAAGGCATATATAAACCATGAGGATTGAGTCGTGACTTAGCTTTTTGACATGTAGTGCAGCGAGCAACAAAACGCTGAACATCCCATCTCAACTTTGGCCAAAAGAAATGTGTAGCAAGTACGTCATCTGTCTTCTTCACGCCAAAGTGTCCCATTAATCCTCCTCCATGCGCCTCCTACAACAACAAATATGAACAGAGCTAGCTGGAATGTATAGCTTGTTAGCACGGAACACAAATCCATTATTAACGATGAACTTGTTCCATGTTCTCCCTTCTTTACAATTCTGCAATACATCTTTAAATTCAGCATCATGCACATATTGATCTTTGATGGTCTCCAAACCAAATATTTTAAAGTCAAGTTGTGAAAGCATAGTATAACGACGAGACAATGCGTTAGCAATAACATTTTGTTTTCCCTTCTTGTGTTTAATAACATAAGGGAAAGTCTCTATGAATTCAACCCATTTAGCATGTCTACGGTTTAGTTTTGCTTGACTTTTAATGTGTTTCAAAGATTCTTGATCAGAATGTATAACAACTTATTTGGGCCATAAATAATGTTGCCATGTTTCCAAAGTCCGAACAAGAGCATATAATTCCTTATCATAAGTAGAATAATTCAGACTAGGCCCACTCAATTTTTCGGAAAAGTATGCAACAGGTTTACCATCTTGTAATAACACACCTCCTAACCCAATTGCACTAGCATCAAATTCAAGCTCAAAAGTCTTATTAAAATCAGGAAGTTGGAGTAAAGGAGCATGCGTCAACTTATCTTTCAATACCGTGAATGCTTCTTCCTGTGCAGTACTGATAACCCACAAGTGTAGGGGATTGCAACAGTTTTCGAGGGTAAAGTATTAAACCCAAATTTGTTGATTCGACACAAGGGGAGCCAAAGAATACTCTTAAGTATTAGCAGCTGAGTTGTCAATTCAACCACACCTGGAAACTTAGTATCTGCAGCAAGATAGTTTAGTAGCAAAGTAATATGATAGTGATGATAGCAGCAATAAAAGTAACGATAGTGTTTTTTATAGTTTTTGTGATAATAGCAACGGAAAAGTAAATAAGCGACAAGCAATATAGGTAAAGCTCGTAGGCATTGGATCGGTGATGGGAAATTACGTCGGATGCAATTCATCATGTAGAAGTTATAACCTAGGGTGACACAGAACTAGCTCCAGTTCATCAATGCAATGTAGGCATGTATTCCGAATATAGTCATACGTGCTTATGGAAAAGAACTTGCATGACATCTTTTGTCCTACCCTCCCGTGGCAGCGGGGTCCTATTGGAAACTAAGGGATATTAAGGCCTCCTTTTAATAGAGTACCGGACCAAAGCATTAACACATAGTGAATACATGAACTCCTCAAACTATGGTCATCACCGGGAGTGGTCCCGATTATTGTCACTTCGGGGTTGCCAGATCATAACACATAGTAGGTGACTATATACTTGCAAGATAGGATCAAGAACACTCATATATTCATGAAAACATAATAGGTTTAGATCTGAAATCATAGCACTCGGGCCCTAGTGACAAGCATTAAGCATAGCAAAGTCATAGCAACATCAATCTCAGAACATAGTGGATACTAGGGATCAAACCCTAACAAAACTAACTCGATTACATGATAGATCCCATCCAACCCATCACCGTCCAGCAAGCCTACGATGGAATTACTCACACACGGCGGTGAGCATCATGGAATTGGTGATGGAGGAAGGTTGATGATGACGATGGCGACGATCTCCACTCTCCGGAGCCCCGAACGGACTCCAGATCAGCCCTCCCGAGAGAGATTAGGGCTTGGCGGCGCTCCGTCTCGTGAAATGCAATAATTCCTTCTCCTTGATTTTTTTTCTCCCCGAAACAGAATATATAGGACCTGGGGATACGTTGGTGGAGCATCGGAGGGCCCTCGAGGCAGGGGGCGCGCCCTGGGAAGGGGGGGCGCCCCCCAACCTCGAGGGCAGGCCATGGGCCCCCCGGTGAGTATCTTCTTGCAGGTATTTTTTATATTTTCTGAAATAATTCTCCGTTGATTTTCTGGCGACTCCGAGAATTTCTTTATTTCCGCACAAAAACAACACCATGGCAGTTCTGCTGAAACAGCATCAGTCCGGGTTAGTTCCATTCAAATCATGCAAGTTAGAGTCCAAAACAAGGGCAAAAGGGTTTGGAAAAGTAGATACGTTGGAGACGTATCAACTCCCCCAAGCTTAAACCTTTGCTTGTCCTCAAGCAATTCAGTTGATAAACTGAAAGTGATAATGAACAACTTTGACAAACCCTGTTTGCTCTTGTTGTTGTAAATATGTAAGCTAGCATTCAGGTTTTCAACAAGATCATGAACTAACCATATTCACAATAACTTTCAGGTCTCAAGACTACTCACATCAATGGCATAATCAACTAGCGAGCAATAATAATAAACCTCGGATGACAACACTTTCTCAAAACAATCATGATATGATATAACAAGATGGTATCTCGCTAGCCCTTTCTGAGACCGCAAAACATAAATGCAGAGCACCTTTAAGGATCAAGGACTGACTAGACATTGTAATTCATGGTAAAAGAGATCCAGTCATGATCATACTCAATGCAAATTAATAGTAATACATGCAACGACAGAGGTGCTCTCCTACTGGTGCTTTTTGATAAGAGGATGATGACTCTGCATAAAAGTAAATAGATAGGCCCTCCGTAGAGGGAAGCGGGGATTTGTAGAGGTGCCAGAGCTCGATTTTTAAATAGAGATTGAATAACATTTTGAGCGGTATACTTTCATTGTCAACATAACAACCAAGAATCTCGATATCTCCCATGCTACGCACATTATAGGCGGTTCCCAAACAGAATGGTAAAGTTTATACTCCCCCAACCACCAACAAGCACACTCCACGGCCAGCCGAATCCACGGGTTACCGTCCAAACAAGCAACAACCTTGGGGGAGTTTTGTTTAATTATTATGATTTTGAGCATGGGACTGGGCATCCCGATTACCAGCCATTTTCTCATGAATGATGAGCGGAGTCCACTCATCGTGAGAATAACCCACCTAGCATGGAAGATATAGACAGCCCTAGTTGATACATGAGCTGTTCGAGCATACAAAACAAAATTTCATTTGAAGGTTTAGAGTTTGGCATATACAAATTTACTTGGAACGGCAGGTAGATACCGCATATAGGAAGGTATGGTGGACTCATGTGGAATAACTTTTTGGGGTTTATGGAAGTGGATGCACAAGCAGTATTCCCACTTAGTACAGGTGAAGGCTAGAAAGAGACTGAGAAGCGACCAGCTAGAGAGCAACAATGGTCATGAGCATGCATTAAAATTAATCAACAATGAATGCAAGCATGAGTAGGATATAAATCACCATGAACATAAATATCATGAAGGCTATGTTGATTTGTTTCAACTACATGCGTGAACATGTGCCAAGTCAAGTCACTTAAGTCGTTCAAAGGAGGATACCACCCATCATACCACATCACAACCATTTTAATATCATGTTGGCACGCAAGATAGACCATTATAAACTCTCAGCTAATTAAGCATGGCATAAGCAGCTATGATCTCTAATTGTCATTGCAAACATGTTTCATTCATAACAAGCTGAATCAGGAACGACGAGCAATCATACTTACAAAAACAAGAGAGGTCGACTTCATACCAGCTTTTCTCATCTCAATTAGTTCATCATATATCATCCTTATTGCCTTTCACTCGCACGACCGAACGGTGTGGATAATAATAATAGTGCACATGCATTGGACTAAGCTGGAATCTGTAGGCATTTAATACAAGAGAGAAGACAAGGTAATATGGCTCAAGATTAAATCAACAACAAAGCATATGAGAGCCACTAAGCATTTTCAATCATAGTCTTCTACTCTTAACCCCTAAAGAAAAGAAAAGAAACTATTTACACGGGAAAGCTCCCAACAAGCAAAAGAAGAACGGGAAATCTTTTTGGGTTTTCATTTGTAGTTACTACTACTAAAAGCAAAGAAACTAAACTAGCTAGAAGCTACAACTAATATTTTTTTGTTTTTCTGGGTTTATCTAGCACACAAGAAAAAGACTAAGAAAAAGAAATTTAAACTAAGCATGGATGGTATAGTGAAAGAGTGTGAGCACCGACAACTAGAATAAGTGTGTGAACATGAATGTAAGTTAGTGAGGAACACGTACTCCCCCAAGCTTAGGCTTTTGGCCTAAGTTGGTCTATGGCCACGGATCGAAGCCACTCCCTCTAGTGTACTAAGATGTGTCCTCTGGATGCCACTGGTTGGCAAGCTCGTCCAGCTCCCACCCATCAACAGATTGTCGGGAAGGATCAAGTGGTGGTTCTGGCTCAGGCTCTGAAGCTTGTGCCTGGCCTTGGTACTTGTAGAAGACATCTGAGGTGATGAGGAATACGCCTGTAGACAGATCAAACAAAGAAGGTGCAGGCAAGGTAACAATTTCACGGTATATTTCATCAAACCTCAATTTATAATGGAGCTGCATATTTTTGTCTTTAACAATAAAGTCATGAGCTACCATGCTCTCGTAGTCTAGATAAACAGGGGCAAGCAATTTTTCTTCCTTCTCATGATGCCTAATGGGTATATTAAAATATTCAGCAAGGCGAGAAGCAAAAATGCCTCCAAAGACGGGCACTCTTGAGTGGTTAAGACTCAATCGTTTGGCAACGACGGTGCCCAAGCTAAAAGTTGTGTCGCGAAACAAAGCATGGCATAAAATGATAATATCATGGGCACTGAGATTCCCACTGTTCCCGCGACCAATTAAACACCTATTAGCAAATAAAGCAAAGTAGCACAGAACAGGGAAGTGTATACTAGTGATTCTTGCCCCTGCATGTGGGGACCCCGACTCATAAGTCATGATCACCGAATGCACGTGTACAGTGATCCTAGAGATCAATGCTCACTGAACACACAGAAGTTGAATAACAAGAGTCTTACATCCATACATACCGTATTACACAAATAGGACCATAATGGTCAAGTCTTGAGTATATCATCGCAGCGGAAATCTTCAATAACAACTTGGACCCATGCCATCTGCCTTGAACCTACAGGCATTCTGACTGGGAAGCGTCCTAGCTCGCATGCTCGTCACCAAGAAGTCATCATCATATCCTGTTCACTCATGCCTGGCCAATAAAATAACCAGTGGCAAGCCAATGAGTACTTTGAATGTACTCGCAAGCAACCCAAGTGTGATGACAGAATGATTATGCCAGGCTCTACTGCTAGATTGGCAATTTTGCGGAAAGCTAGTTTTTCATATGCAAGAATGATCAACATTTAACATGGACATGCATGTGTCTGCAACAAGTATCAGGAGGTCATAGACATCATTATCGAGAAAGAGTTGTAATCAACTCATGCTCAAACTTATTGTGACTTTCTCACAATCACATCAACAGATCCACCATACCGTGTTGTATTCCAGAAACTTATGGACATAGTCTAAGTAGCACCACCCAACTGTCCTTGACCGCGGACACGGCTATTCGAATAGTTTGACACTCTGCAGAGGTTGCACACTTTACCCACAAGATCCGGGGAACTTCCGTGACATCCACGACCCGCGGTACCTCAAGTACCCGGGGTAAGCACCCGATCACTATCTTTCCCTAGACGACACTAACACAGAGTCCACTTGATTGGTAACAGCCCCGTGCCAAACATCTCACATCTTAAAGATTGTGGAGCCTTGCTCCCATATTCATCTCATACCACTGGCACGGGGTACCAACGGTGTGTTCGGTGCCCTGTGAAAACGGTCATGGCCGCCTATCCAAGCACGACCCCGTCCCGAGAGTGACCTCATGTCACCCCCGTCACTAGTAATGCGGGCACCATGCTAGTATCGACCTAGGTAATCAATAATGCCCTTTCCCATATAAGGGTAGAGTGGTTGCGCATGTTTGGTTGGGACGGTAGTCACACATAAATCTAATCCATTTCTATAAACAACACTCTCATCAAGCCTCGGTACACTACTTCTTCACCAAGTAGTGCCCTAGTTATCATCATCTCCCAGGGGCATTAGTGGTACCCACTGGGTTATTTGCAAGTATGTCAAACCACACTTGTTTCACTCAATGCATAACCCTGACCCATATTGCGTAGCCAACTACTATAGCATTTATCTATCTACTCCCACCCACATAACCCTCATAGGAAGGTAGGGTCATGTTTGATGCAAGTTCCAATAGTAAAGTAACAAAGGTAGCAACCAAAGTGGCCTCCACCTCAACATGATTCCGATGCATTGATAATAAGGTGCTATGAGACATGCATAAAAAGGTTTCTCGAACATGGTCAAAGGGCTGCTTGCCTTATTCTTCCGAGTCTTCAAACCTTCTGGTCCATCTCCGAGTACTTCGTTTATTTCGTCAACTAACTATGGAAACAATCATAATAAGCAACACAATCAAAGCAAAAATAAAGGTGCTCTAAAAAATAGGAGTTGGACTTTTCTAGGTTACCTCTGGTCAAATGAAAAATAACCAAGGTGGTTTCATTGGGGTATGATCAATGGATGGTTTGGCACATTTCAATATGATGGAATCAAGGGTTTTATGGATTTGAAAGAGGTGTACAGAAATATATTCTTGAATGATGAGTAAAGGCACCCATCAACAAGTCATGATTTTAGAAGCATCTAGGAGTTGGTTTCAATGGATTTGGAATTCAAATGAATTTCCTAGGATTTTGCAAAGTTGATAAATATGAAGAAATGGCTCATTATTTGATGGGGCACAGAAAGTATTAATAAAAATGTTCCAAAACTAAGTTTGGATATGACAAGCACCTAGGAATTTGAATCACTGCATTTGGACCAAATTTGAGCCCTCTGTGATTTTCTAAAGTTCATCATAGAAAATGAAATAATGGTATTTGCTAATTGTTTGTGAAGGAAAAGTTCCTGGAAAAATGTGCATGTTGCACCATGTGATAGAGCATGATTTATGGAGCCAGAATAAATTTGAATCATCAAATTTGGAGTTCAAAAGATTTGATCATGGATTTTTGAAGTTGACTGGATAAAGAAAAAGGAAAAGGGGAAGGGGTTTATACCTATACTGCGTTTTGGGCGCAGTATAACGCCGCAGTGCACTGGGCCGGCCCAACTGCACAGCCACGCGCAGGGGGGCTGGCCACGTCGAAGGCGCCCGCGGGGGATTACGCCTTTCCGGCGGCTAGGCGGTTTCGGCCGAAGCCGTTTCCACTCAAATGACGGGGCCCTCCCGCTGGTCCACTGACACGCGGGCCCCAGTGCTCAGGCTGTCGCCTACCTCCCGCTCGAACAGAGCAGAGGCAGGGGAGGCGAGGCCGAGCGGCGCCGGCGTTTCCCCCCGGCGATCCCAGCTGCCTCCGGCGACACCCAGCACACCGACGGGTCCAGGGGGTCATGCCGCGTCCAGGGAGATGCGCCACACCCTCGGGGGTAGTCTGCTGCGAGCGCAGCTTCGACTGTGGCGGAGGCCGGCGTCGGTGAACATGGGCACGGCGAGGGAGGCACTGGGAGGAAGGTCTAGCATGCAGGGAGCGTTGGTGGTGGTCCTGGCGTTGCTCTGGAGCAAAGAGGAGGGAAGGAGGGGCTTCCCGCGGCGCGAATTTAAGTGGTGGCCGGCGGCAGGGTTCCCGGCCGTGGGGTAGAATGGGGGCACGGGAGGAGCAGTGGGTTGGCTTGGGAGACGCACGGGAGAGGGAGAGTGCCAAAGGAGCCGCAAGGGGGCTCGGGGGTGCCCTATAAGTAGGTGGGTGACGGTCCACCGAGGCGCCGTGCGTCGGCGAGCATGTTGTCGTCGCCACAGGTCACGTGAGCTTGCCGCAGCGTGTCTGGGGTGCTTGTGGGATTGGTCCAGGCCTAGAGGAAGAGAGAGGAGGAGCGGGGAGGTGCCAGAGCGTCGCGCGTGTGGGGCTGCCCACTAGAGCGCTCGGGCGGCCATGGCGCGCGTGCGAGCAGAGGTGAGAGAGGGGGAGAGAGGAGAGGGCCGACCGTCCAGCGTGTCCCAGATGCCGAGGCAGCCTCGGGGGATACGAGGGAGAGGCCCGAGGTGGTCGGGGGCTCCTGGTTGGGCGAGGCTACAGTGCGCCAGGGCACTGTAGCGCGCTCCAGAGCGCCCGTTTGGCCGGCATGGCCGTGCCTCGCCGCTCTGGTCGTGTCCATCATGCCCAGAGATGTCTAGGGGGTCGAGGGGGTAGTAAACAATTGTGTTATGGTCCTGGATGCCCTGGGAAGCCACTGGAATGAGGAGGGAGGTGTAGGAGGAGGTGAAAACTGTTGTCCAGAAGAGTAAATTGGGGTTTTACCCCCTCCAATGATTGAGCTGAGGCAGGGGAGAGTTACTGGAGGTAGAATAGGACTAGGAGAAGCTGTGGTAAGAATTTGAGGTGAAGGGAAATAGTAAAAGTGGTCTAAACAATGGTTTTGGTAAATTGGCAGAAGGTGTTTGATCATGTTTTGGGAAAGCAATTGACCTCCAATTGGCATGGGACTTAACAGGATGGAATGTCACATACATTTAGGCCCCTCCACCAAATTTGAGCTCATTTGGGCAAAGTTGCCAATGTAACTTTGGTGAACCCTAGAAATCAACAGAAATGGTTTCACCATGTTTGAGTTAAGCTAATCATCCCCCCTTGATGCACCACTTGGTTTAGTATCATCATTTGGGGTTATAATCAGGCTCACAAAGTTTGAAGCCCCAGGTAAAAAGTTGACAATGTAGAGTTGTTCAAATTTGAATTTGAACAGAAATGGTTTTGGGGCACTTAGATCAAGTTATGCTTCTCCAAAACTTGTGCCATTTGGCATAGATGCATAATTACATCATTTTAGCATGTGCACCAAGTTTGAGAGCATTGGGACAAGTTTGGCAATGTAAAGTTGCTCAAACTTCAAAATGGACAGAAATGGTTTTGAGGGGATTAGATGATGTTTCCTTGATCTTCAAGGCATGAGGCTTTGCAAGATCATCAAATACGTCATATATGACATGATAGAATTTCGCTGGAATTTTTGGAGAATATTTCCTTTGTAAATATTTCAAAAGCTTGAAATATCCAGAAAGGGTTTTGGAAGGATTTGTCCAATATTTTGAACATGACCATGTGTTGAAACTCTTATATATGGACAATATATGTCCTATGAGTTTCCCTGAATTTTTGCAAATATTTTTGAAATAGTTAAATAATTTTTCCCTATTAAAGACCATTTCTGGCCTTAAGAAAAAGCTTTTAAATAAATTATAAAAATAAGTTTTAAAATTATAATTTTGTGGTTTCTGGGAGTCCTATACCTAATAGGATTCAAATATACTTTTTTAAAGATTTTTCACACCTTAAATAAGGTACTTGTAGTGCAAACCTCAATTCAGGGGTTTTTGGAAAACTAATTTTAGAAAATACTATTTGGCCAAAATATTTTTATAAGAAAATTCTGTACTGGTATATACACATGGCATGATCATTGGGAAAAGGTTTTGGATCAAGGAGATGAAGTATAAGAGTTGGAGGATGATGTAGGGTGGAACCCTAATCAGCAGATCTTTCACGATTGGAGAATATCCCACGATGAACACGGAGAACACAAGGCGGAAACGGGGGAAAACACGAGAGGAAACACACAAATCAACACTAAGATGATCACACAAGTGCTAGATCCACGATACACATCGAGATACACGGTCCATAGTCAACGGCGGTGGTACAAAGATAGTCTTCTCCCGGAGGAGGTCTTGGTTATCCTGTAGGATCTTCCCGCGAGGGGCCTTGACTCCCGTAGGATCTTCTCCGCAGAGGTCTTGAATCCGAGGTGGATCTTCTCCGAAGAGGCGCGCGGTCTCGTGGGAGAGAATCCACACAAAGGTCTGAAATGAGCTATCCAAAAGCTAACCCTAAATGGAATGGGGGAAGGAGTATATATAGCGTACGGAGCGAATGGGTACACGGGCCTCGGCCCAGGGGATGCGCGCAGGCATATCAGGGGCCGGACGTCCGGGCGACGGGCCGGATGTCCGGGGCTTCACGGGACGTCGGATGTCCGGGGCGAAATGCCGGATGTCCGGGCTGGAGGGGGTGAGCCACGGGTGTCCTCTGGACAGTGGCGCCGGATTTCCGGGCCCGAGGCCGGATGTCCGGGCCGTGCTTGGCCGGATGTCCGGGGCCTGGCCGGATGTCCGGGCCCTGTAGCTTCTGCTGCTGGTGGCTTTCTGGAGTTGATCGTCCAGGGGACGGATGTCCGAGCCAGGGGGCCGGATGTCCGGGGCCTGGAGCCTTCTTCTGCCCTTCTTTATGTAACATCTCGTCCGTGAACTTGGGGACTTGCCCATCTTCACGCCCTTCTCCAATGTGGTCTTCTTCACACCTGAGCACACAAAGCACATCCGTTTGAGGTAGCAACCATGTCTCGCAAGATTTGTATGGAAGTAGGGTTAGGAGCGACGTCACCTCGGTCTCGAGAGCTCTAGCACGAGCACGTGTCATTGGTCCTTGAGGCACTTGAGGAGGTGAAGGAGGGTCCATGGGGATGACCTCAGGATGCTCCGCATCAGAGGATTTATTTGATTTTTAGAGCACTAGCAAACAGCACACAAAAGCCAAATCAAGCAAAGTCAAAAACACTCAAAAGTTTTTGTAAATCCACATTTTTAACATGGTAATTAGCTTAAGCAATGTGACATGAAAATCAGGGTGTGACAGACCTACCCCCCTTACAAGAATCTCGTCCCCGAGATTCCCAGACTAGGCGTGGAAAAGAATACGGAGTCTTGGATATGGGGTAGTCTTCACTTCTTCTTGTTGGTTGTGCTTCCAAGTGGTGCTCCTTGGAATCTTGAAGTACTTGGTGGTGTGGCTTCTTGCTTGTTACCTTCTTTGATGGAGATTGTTGAGGGGTCTCTTGCGTAGGTTGGGTTGAGTTAGTTGTCAAAGGCTCGGTGATCGATGTCCTTGCGGGCACTGGGCTAGTTAGGAGGTAAGAAGTACTTCCAGAGTGGGGACTCGTGGAATATTTGGTGCACGGAGGGTATCTCAGGTGGTAAATCTAGCTGGTAGACGTCTACTATTTGCCTTGCAGTGGTCTTGAAGAAGGGTCGATAAATCTTGGTGCGAGCGTCCCTTCGAGAGGAGTGGTTTGCAGACACGCCCGGTCTTGGTCGCAGAAGTTTGCTTCTTGATGACGGTGGTCGGTGTAGTTCTTCCTTCTTGACAGGGCGGTCTTCAAATGTCTTCTATCCAGCTGTCCGTCTCTTCTTTTGTCTTCGGGCAAGCAAGTAGGCCATCAAATAATGATGTTACCCAACTTGTCCAATTACTCCATGAGGTCTATGGGGGTACGCAAGGTAGGCTGGGGTATTGGTGGTGGTCTCCGCTGAGTATTTGCAAGGTCTTCCTGACTTAGAGCGAAGGCCCGTGGTCGGAATCTGACCAGGTTGTGGCTTGGTGGGGCTTAAGGGTTTCAAGGATTGAGTGAGTGAACTTTTATCATCTTATCCTTAAGCATGGTTTCTGAGACGCCAATAGCTCTATCTAGTACTCCGAACGAAAAAGCATAGACCAGCTTCAATCACCACTCATGCCATACATATCCTCATGACTCTCAAGAGACGGTCTAACAAAATTGTACTTGCCTACGATCCCCAAATCCATATGTATGTCTACCCCTAAAATCCATGGGTAGGTCACACATGCTACTAAGCTTGAATTAAACACCACAATCCAAGCGCTCAACCTATTCTTGCAAGGCTCAAGATAATGCATCACCATTCTAAGGAAACACGTCATATGCCACTCCAAGATTTTGTTTCCTTCCTATAGATCAACTCCAATAGCCCAGTAATTCCCATCAATCACCACATAATCCAGCAATCTACAATCCGATGTCTACGGTGTTCCACAAGATCTCAAGTCCCTATAATACCCAAATACTTGGAAGGACTATGCATTACGATAGTAAGTCCGCCAAATTCCCATCATCCGGGTCAAGTAAACTCCAAGATCACGATTATATAGATTCCTAAATCAGCTCTAACAAATAATCCAATCTCCCAGTTTATTGTCCACCGAGAAGCATGGTATCATGATCAGGATCATCGGTCTAAATCCAATTTACTCCGAACCATGCAGACATATCTAGCACTTATACCAACCAGAATCACCTACATAAATCCAAATCTCATGCCCAACGGGTACTCCTACATGCTTCCCCAAAGTCATGATCCCGCCAATATGAAAACCTCACAATCCACCAAGGTCTCAGATAAATCCTCGAAGTCACTGACATAAAGCCACCAAGTCACCTGTGTCATATCCTCAAATTGGTCTATCTATGGCATCGTCAGTTCTTGTGCTATATTAGGATGAAAATGTGCTCGTTCACTGCGTCCACTAACTCCTTTACGAACCCAGTGTTGTGCAAGGTTATAAGGGCTTAACAGGTTCTCTCGCGATTCTATGGGGTAAGCGCATAGTCAAGGGTTCGTGCTGGAGTGTCTCGTGAAGTCTCAAAGGGTCTAGGAAGAGGGTTACTGGTCTGGAGGGTTAAACATAATTCTACGGGGTTACACTTGATCGTGGAGGTTGTAGCAGAAGTCTTCAGTGGCAGTTGGCTGCCGAGGTAGAATCCTTGGTGCATCTTGTCTTGTGGGTCTTCAGTTGGGGAAAGAGAAGAGAGGGAAAAAGTAGCGTAGAGGAGGGATATGCCTAAAGGGGGTTCTATAGTGCAAGTGCAATCAAACAGGTGCAAAAAGGCCGAAACAAAAGAAACAAGGCAAGGAAGATGACATAGCCATGCACTTGTTGCCTAGGGCAAAAGTGCGACTTATATCAAAACACAAACAAATAAAAGCAAACAACACACAATCATGGTTCTATTCGAACCATCATACGGACTCGACTGCGCATAGGCGGTACACGACTCATCCTACCCTAGGGGTTCTCGGAATCAGTGTCATGACTTGTGCCTCGTGCAGTCTTCTGAGGTTCCTCAGGTGTTGCTATGCCCCTTTTAGTTGCTTGATGAACGATCCGGGTTGAGCCTGAAGAATCTTCAACAACTTCTCGCCTGATGATGTGATGTGGTGAAGGTGCCTCCTTGTAGCTAGCGTTGGCTTGGTCTTTTCTTGTCTCTTTAATCATGACGACCCCTTGTGCCTTCTGGGACGTCGAGGGTACCAGGTGGGCAATCCGTATGCAATGACAATAACAACGCATAATAGAGGTCCATCATGTCGGTTTCGTTGGTGACAACATCGACACCAAGAGTGGGGGATGAAGAGAACCGTTTTCCTGCTCACTATAGTGAGGCAGACCAAATGGCAAGGTTCTCATCCACCGGTGGTTGCCGATACAACAACGGTAGTGACATGATTACTCTATTAGCGATGCATATCATGATTTTGCATAACCTATACCCTGGTCATCATAGGCCAATGTTGCATCTTCTTGGGGCACTGTCAAGGGTATCACCTTCTTCTGGGTCTTCATGTCCTCATCCATCGACAATGTGATTTTTGTTGGTATCGTCTTGTCGTGGTGTCACCAATCTTGCATCCAGAAGAGGTGGGTGAGTGTTTGGCAAGGTGCACTCCACGAGGATTACAGAAAATCCAGTGGTCAGGGGCATAAGGGTTCTAGCGACCAAGGTTTTGAAGGGGAAGAGATCAAGTATAGCCTAGTTTTCGAAAAACTGAGAAGGGAAGAGAAGTATAGATAGTTTTGAAATCTAGTAATAGTTTTGGAAATAGTTTTACCCTAACTAACGACCATGCTAACTAAGGCTTCCTACAGTCAGGATGGCTCTGATACCAGCTCTGTGGGGACCCCGACTCATAGTCGTGATCACCGAATGCACGTGTACAGTGATCCCAGAGATCAATGCTCACTGAACACACAGAAGCTGAATAACAAGAGTCTTACATTCATACATATCGTATTACACAAATAGGACCATAATGGTCAAGTCTTGAGTATATCATCGCAGCGGAAATCTTCAATAACAACTTGGACCCATGCTATCTGCCTTGAACCTACACGCATTCTGACTGGGAAGCGTCCTAGCTCGCATGCTCGTCACCAAGAAGTCTTCATCATATCCTGTTCACTCATGCCTGGCCAATAAAATAACCAGTGGCAAGCCAATGAGTACTTTGAATGTACTCGCAAGCAACCCAAGTGTGATGACAGAATGATTATGCCAGGCTCTACTGCTAGATTGGCAGTTTTGCGGAAAGCTAGTTTTTCATATGCAAGAATGATCAACATTTAACATGGACATGCATGTGTCTGCAACAAGTATCAGGAGGTGTAATGCCCAGGATGGGACTATACCTCCTACGTGTCGAGGCACGACTTAAAGGTATAAGCCCATTCTGGAATGATCTCAAGTTTGGTATCTTTGCACGACTCATGTAAAAGAGGGATTAAATTGCAAAAGGAGATAGTTGGCTTACACTCGCCACTTCACACAATACATTAAATAAGCAAAACATCATCCAAAACATCACAACCCGACTACAGGCGAAGATCCAAAAGAAAGATACCAAACATAAAGCCACAGGTCAAGATCGAATCCTAGTAGAAACCACTACTGATCGTCGAAAACGTCACAAGCCTACGGCCACTCTCTTCATCGAGCTCCAAGAGTAGAACTTGAACCAGCTCCTGCATCATTCTCGACTGAACTTGCATCTGGTGTTGTAGTATCTGTGAGCCACGAGGACTCAGCAATCCCATAACCATGGGTATCAAGACTAGCAAAGCTTTGTGGGTAGGAAGAGGTAAAGTGGTGAGGTTGCAGCAGCGGCTAAGCATAATGTGGTGGCTAACTTACGAGTACCAGAATAAGATGAGCATCTACGCAAACGGTCGCAAATGAAGTGATCGCTAAAGATCCTGAACTACATACGAATCAAACATAACCCCACCGTGTTCTCTTCTCAAAGTCAAAAGAGACAGTCACGGTTACTCACACAGTTGTGTGTTTTACTTCGGATCCTCTGTCAAGTTTTCTACAACCGGACATTAACAAATTCCAATCTGCCACATAACCGCGGGCATGGCTTTCGAAAGATCATAACCCTGCAGGGGTGTCCCAACTTAGCCCATCACAAGCTCTCACGATTAGCTGAAGTGATAAATATAATATCATCACCCCTTATCTTAGGGAAATCCGATCAGGCTCGGCATCCCGGTAGCACAAGACATTTCGACAATGGTAAAACAAGTCCAGCAAGACCTCCCGGCGTGCCGACACCCTGATGGTAGCCGCGCGCATCTCGTCTCAGGCCACGTCCGGATGAGCGCTACGTACAGTAACCGAAGATCCCAGATAACTGGGTGGCACCGCAAGTGGCTCTAGTTTGGGACCAACACCATCAGCACTGGCCCCCCTGCTATGTAGAATTAAGAACCCGAGGGTGCGACCCCCTATGCAAATTTAATTAATTAATTAAGTTGTTATTATGAGGCAAATTAAAACCAATGTTGGGCCTTGCTGGAGGAGTTTTATTCAAAGTCGAACTGTCGAGGGGTCCCCATCCACCCATCGTGTAAGGAACGCAAAATCAAGGAACATAATGCCGGTTTATCGGCGCCTAAGGTGGCATGAGTGGAACAAAACACCGAGCAAAAGGCCAAGCCTTCCACCCATGCCCAGTATATAGGTGTGTTAATAATAATTATAGGTATTGTGATATGCCAACAACAAGTTACCTCCTGGAACGATCTTCATCTTCACCTGCAACTAACAACGCTATAAGAGGGGCTAAGCAAGCGGGTAACATAGCCAAACGGTGGTTTTGCTAGGAAGGTTTCAAATGTTAGAGGTTTCATGGCAACAAGGAGAGGCTGACATAAAAGATGGGTAGCGCGACATGTAACGATAGCATCGAGACAACTAAGCATGGCAATGGTAGTAAAGGTATCCAAGGGTATGATCATCTTGCCTGGGATTCCACAAGGGAGAAGAACGGATCCATGAAGTAGACGGAGCAACAAGTCGAGCGAATCCTCACAACTCCGGAACGAAACCGAAGCTAACAAGAGAAGCAACCGGAAAGAAGCAAACAACACGGTAAACACACAAGCATAAACATGGCATACGATGCACATCCAAGTATGATGCATGTCCAGTTTAAAATATGCATGGCATGGCAAAGTGCACAAACAAAACTACAAGTTAAGTGGAGCTCAATATGCAACGAGTTGCCTATTGACGAAACACCACAATTTATTTATTTAGTTGACTCTCATTATTTACAAGACAAGGCTAAATGTTGGTTCACATCGTAAGAGGTGAAACAATAATAAAACTACACTATTTAGGCATTTTAAATGAGGCCGGAAAAACAAACAACAATTCCGGAAAATCCCCATGAGCATGTTTAGTAATTATAAGCAAACAACAATTAAACATTCTCATGTTCATGATGCGGATGACATGATTAAGTTTATGCAATTTAATTAAAAGTTGACATGAAGAAGATATGAAGTATTGTCACCGCGGTGCAAGGAAAGGGTGCCACGGCAACGATCCGAAAATGATGCAACGCAACATCTCGGTTTCGGTAACTCGTTAAGAGTCTGGTGCAAAAGGAAAGATGGCGTGAGCGAGTCAAACGAGATGAAAGGTGGGGCAGTCCCGTCACCGGGTTCCCACGGGTCGGCGACGAGGCAACCGAGGAACATGACACAAGACGAAACAGGCACGGAGCACAAGGGGAACATTTCATACAACACATAGCATCTCACGGGCATCGTCTCGGGTTATACCTTCGAAACATCGTTTCGAAGGGGCTCGAGATCATAGAGGGACGTATAGGAAGTAGTTGTACACGACCGTAGAGGAAGTAGTTGTTCTCGTTTCTTCACCGAAGGTAGTCGTACACGGGGCGACGGTAGTGGTACTTAGTTCGTCGGCGACGGTCGTCGTACACGTTCCGTAGAGGTACTTGAGGGTTCCGATGGCTCCGGGCGTCGGTAGTGGTACTTGTTCACGAAGTCGTTCTCGTTCATAGATGTTCACTTCTCCAAAGGGGTACTTGTCATCGTGGTACTTGTCGGTCCGGTCTTGGCGACGAAGGGGTACTTGGCGTCGGTCTCGTACACGGTTCGTAGACGTTCGGGTTTTTCGTAGATGTACTTGAGGCAACACCGGGTGTAGTCGTACACGGTTCTTGGTCTCGCGTCGATCTTGCCAAAAACCTGCTGGACCAAAACAACAACACGAGCCGACGGAAAAACACAGCAGCAGTAGGTCTTGGCCGGTGGTCGTCGCACGAGGAGGGGCCAGCAGGCGGCGAGCAGAGGAGGGGCACATCCATGTAGCAGCTGAGCTCGGCTCCATGGTGGCGCTGGCCCGCGGCAGAGCAGAGGCGCGCTGGGGCGCTGGTGAGAAGGCAGAGGCACGGCGGCCTGGCGAGGACGAGCGTTGGCTGGCGCTCAGGCGCTGCGGCTTGGCCGGCCCTGATGTGGCTCGAGGAGAAGGGCGCGGCTTCTGGCTGGCTCGGCGCTGGAGACAGCAAGGGGCGGAGGACGAGGCCAGCTCGGGGGCGAGGCGAGCGGCGGCCCTGGCGACGCGGCTGGCGGGAAGAGGCGACGGGAGGCTGGCCGCGGGCCTCGGGCGGCAGCTCCTGGTCGAGGAGGGCGCGGGGCCATGGCGCGGAGTGCTTGGGTGCGGCTGCGGCCCTGGCGACGGAGGGAGAAGGGCGCAGGGGCCATGTCTTTCGGGGCGATGGAGGAGGAACGAGAGGTGGCGAGGGGGAGAGGGAATCGGGCGCTGGGGCTCGGGATCGAGCGAGGGGGAAGAGGTCGAACGAGAGAGCAAGAGGGTCGAGCCTCTGGCGGCGCGAGGGAGGAAAGGGAGAGATCGATCGGGTGATCGCTAGCTAGGGTTACGAGGGGAAGGAGCGGGCTGCAGCCTGGCTCTCCAGGCCCAAGAGGCTGATGGGCCAGGAGGCTGAGGCGGCTGCCTTAGAGGTCGGCTGGCTGCCCTCTTCTATTTTAAGAGTGAAAAGGAAAAAAAATAGAGAAAGAAAGAAAAGGAGAGAAGAAAAGAAAGGGAGGCTAGGCAAGAATTGCACATGAGGTTATTTTCTCGGGCTCATAAAAATGAGCACGGTCCGAGAAAAATATAAAAGTCATGAACGAAAAATATAATTCAAACACATTTGAATTTAATTCAAATGGGTTTGAACTAAGACTTGATTTGTGAAGTGTCCAAAAATGTTCGAATTTTTGGAGGAGCCTCGATAAAATGGATAAGAATTGTTGGCAAGGTTTTTGACGGTGAACTAGAATTAAGAGGCATGGGGAATATATGCAAGTGTGTTGGTTAATTCCAAACAAATGGAATATTTATTAATATAGCTCCATAAATATTTGGAGGATATGTTTTGAAGAGAAGTCATCCTTCCCTCGATTTAAATGGACCGAAGGTCCACACGATTTATTTAGGTTGAGATGCAAAGAAAATATGACATGATGGCATGATGACATGATGCAATGCAAAAATAAATAACACAAGCACAAAAGAAACACACGGAAGAACCCGGAACATCTGGAATCTTCTGGATTCTTCTGGGACGTTGGTCTTCGGGCGTCACAACTCTCCCACACTAACAGAGGATCTCGACCCGAGATCCTAGAGATAGCACCGGGTAAAAACGGAAGAGGAAGATGTAAAACAAAGTTGCTTCTTTGACAGACGAGTGAAACCAAAGAACCTTGAGAGGTTGAACAATCTTGAAAGAAAGAATACAACGGAGATGAACTTAGATGAAACACTCCGTTAGAAAAGAGGAACAAGGAGCATTATGAGAACCTTGTAGGTTGAAAGACATGAAACAAGAGCTCACGAACCAAAAAAATATGCAACTGCAACGGTATAGCCAAGGAAAAATAATGACATAATTTGGGCAGCACTCCGTTAGAAAATGGAAGGAATTGAACAAGAACTTGCCAAGTTGGAATGATACTTGATAAAATCAACAACGCATAGCCTCTGAAACAATCGAAAGAATTGTACAAGGGGTAAGAAGGATTCAGACAGCACTCCGGTTGAAAAGAGAGGCAAAACTTGATAAGATGAGGGAACTTGAATGGAGAATACAACGCTCCGGTTAAATAGACAAGCAAGGGAGAATATGGTCTTGATAAAAAACGAGATGATGGTTTGGCGAGATCAACGTCACAATGCCTCTGGAATGAAAGAATAGCATAAAGATCAACGAAAGAAGTGAGCGGAGAAAAATATGACAAATTCTTTCAAAATTGAATTTGAATGAGCATCCTTACGAAGAATGATTGAACGGAGTTGGTGGGAAAAAAATCAACAACGAAACGAATAAGCTCGTTGTGGGCTGATGGAAAACATCTCAAAATTAAGAGGTGACAACCAGCCACTAACGAAAACATTTGAATGGATTGAGATCAACAAGGAGACGATAAACTTATCTCACCGGAAGGATAAATGAAGAATTTGGGTCATTTATAAGCACCACAATAACAACAATTCTTAGGGAAAGCTTTAGGTGAAATACAACCCAAGATAACTGCAATGAATAAATTGAAGGTTGGAAAGATCTCCTGAACAAAGAAAATGATGGGTTTAAATATCCCATCCTGACAACTCATGAATCATGAAATATGAAGGGAAATTGTCAAAAAGACATAACACCATCTGAAAAGATAAGGTAGAAAGGATTGCAATTGGAAAGCATGATGAAGAATGCTTGAGCTCCAACAAGAATCTTGATGAAGACTTCAAGGATGAATTAAATCATAATGAACCACCAAGAGAACTCCGGTAATGAAAGCATGAGAAGTGAAAAAAATGAAAAGAATAAGATTCAAGGCCCGCGATGAATTAGATGGAGGTTTGGGATGAAATAATTTAAATAACTTGGAGCTCCGGAAAACAAGATGGACAACTCAGAACCAAGGATAAGATATGATGAACAAACTCCAGACAAAAGAATTAAATCACCTTGAAGGAATAAGAATAAGAATTATGTCATGCATCTCCTTCACCAATTTAAATTGATGACAACCAAAGGATTTGGCATACTACTTATTCTCGTTGGAAAGAATTAAAGAGAGATCTCACACCAGCTTGGGTAATTCCTCAACGAACCACCGGTAGGATTATGAAAAGAATGAGTGAATTAAAACGATAACAACGGAAGGGTAATCTTGAAATAACCACCGTAAAAATATGGAGACAAAACGAAGAAACATCAATGAAGAATATTTGGAGGACGAAGTTGAAAACTGAAAACGAAGAAATATTCTGAAATGATGGCCTTCGGAGGATCACAATGGAAAGAATTCATGAAATGCTTCGGAAGGGTATAAAAGAATTCCTCACAATCTGACCAATAATGAGGATGGCATGAAGCTAGAACCACGAATCTTCAAGAAGGCGGGCCAAGATTTAAGAGAAACACCACCATGAATTGTATAGGCACTCCGTGAATGAAGAATTAAAAAGGTTGAACCAACGAAGAAAAGAATTTGAAAGCGGTCCTGGAGAAGGCATGTGACTGATGGAAATCATTCTTACGTCACACTTTGAAAAGAATTTAAGTATAACTCCAGAAAAAATTAGAAGAGTCAGGTAAGATCCTGGAAAAAGACCTGTGGGTTAGGGCCCACTAAAGAAATCACCGTTGGAAAAGATTGCTTAAGAGATATTGGACCGGTTGCATTAAATGGCTTGAATAAGATGACAATCCTCAAATAATAATTTGAACGGATTAAGAATGGAATTATGAATCTTCAGCACTCCGGATATGGATAGCAAGAGGAGAATGATTAATTGGTGCACTGGAATAAGAAAGCATTGTGAAATGAGGAAAAAGGATAAGATCAACACCGAAATCTTGAATTACATCCACCGGCAGAATTTTAGAACAAAAGAATGATGAACTTGAAGCTCTTGAGCATCTTCACGATAAAGCACCGGATAAGAACATTGAAGGAAAAGAATGAAGAAATATCACATGAATAAAATGGATATTTCATTTAAGAATTCTGGCTCCAAGAAGAAGAAGGGTGGGAGGGTGGGGAAAACAAAGACAACTTGGGACGAACAAAATGGACACCGGTTGAAAAGATTTAACATGAAGATCTCGATGGTCAAGAAGAATTAGCACTCCCATAGAAATATGAGAATACCGACTAGGAAGGTATGGGATCAACATTTGACATCGAAGCAACTCGAATACCAGAATCAAAACAAAACAAAGGATAGATATGCAACATCATCTTCACAATATCATTCGAACAGAGGAATTGAACGAATGAATTCCGTAGGTACATCAACTTGACGAGAAGCCACTTAGAGAACAAAAGGTAAATAAAAGCAGCAAGGATCAGATAGAACAAATACAAGATAGAAGCTTCATTCGACATCTTCGTGCTGAAAGCTCATGGAACGTGTTACAAAAGGGTTTTGCAATCCCCGGATCAGCATAGCCAAGGACCCTTTAAGATGCAACTCATGATCGGAACAAGCCCATAAAACCACTTCACTCAATGTAGAACCCCGAACTTCATATCGTGCATTCGTTGGAAGAATGCCTAGAACTACTAGATGAACCCACCTATTAATTTTTGAAAGTTCCCAGTTATGCAATCAGGTGTTGGGGATACAGGGGAAGCACCGCGCACTCAACTCTAAACCTACATCCAGCTGTATCCATCCTTCAACACATAACCAGTTGTTCTCGGAAACCGTTTACCTCGGACCTTCGAAACGCATCTACTATACAAGCTATGGCAATACTCCCGAACTACCTCCCCAGTACTAGGTGATGTCGGGGTTATCTTGCCACTAACCGCATAGGAGAGTTTTCGATGTCGGCCGTCTTAAGTATTCTAGTACTGCCGCGATGGATTTGTGACGACAACACCTCGGAGCTCAACTCCCCGGGACACTTCCACAACCCCTAATGACAGGAGGCATCGAGAACAATGTTCTCGTCACAAAGACATCAAAACAATCCAAACAATACTCGCGAGATCCTAAAAAAAAATTTGGTGCAATTTTTGAGAGTAGAAGAGGCAAGAGTAGTCGTCAGGAGTCCTCACCAGAGTGAAAAGAGATGAGGAGCAAAAGAAATCATACTCTCCGATATATATATATAGGACTCAAAACTTTTCAAGTGTGTGCCTAGACTCAACCGTCAACGATTCGATCAATCAGTGGGGGCTTCTAGGTCGGAGAAGGCTCTGAATACCAACTTGTAATGCCCAGGATGGGACTATACCTCCTACGTGTCGAGGCACGACTTAAAGGTATAAGCCCATTCTGGAATGGTCTCAAGTTTTGTATCTTTGCACGACTCATGTAAAAGAGGGATTAAATTGCAAAAGGAGATAGTTGGCTTACACTCGCCACTTCACACAATACATTAAATAAGCAAAACATCATCCAAAACATCACAACCCGACTACGGGCGAAGATCCAAAAGAAAGATACCAAACATAAAGCCACAGGTCAAGATCGAATCCTAGTAGAAACTACTACTGATCGTCGAAAATGTCACAAGCCTACGGCCACTCTCTTCATCGATCTCCAAGAGTAGAACTTGAACCAGCTCCTGCATCATTCTCGGCTGAACCTGCATCTGGTGTTGTAGTATCTGTGAGCCACAAGGACTCAGCAATCCCATAACCATGGGTATCAAGACTAGCAAAGCTTTGTGGGTAGGAAGAGGTAAAGTGGTGAGGTTGCAGTAGCGGCTAAGCATAATGTGGTGGCTAACTTACGAGTACCAGAATAAGATGAGCATCTACGCAAACGGTCGCAAATGAAGTGATCGCTAAAGATCCTGAACTACATACGAATCAAACATAACCCCATCGTGTTCTCTTCTCAAAGTGAAAAGAGACAGTCACGGTTACTCACACAGTTGTGTGTTTTACTTCGGATCCTTTGTCAAGTTATCTACAACCGGACATTAAAAAATTCCAATCTGCCACATAACCGCGGGCACGGCTTTCGAAAGATCATAACCCTGCAGGGGTGTCCCAACTTAGCCCATCACAAGCTCTCACGATTAGCTGAAGTGATAAATATAATATCATCACCCCTTATCTTAGGGAAATCCGATCAGGCTCGGCATCCCGGTAGCACAAGACATTTCGACAATGGTAAAACAAGTCCAGCAAGACCTCCCGGCGTGCCGACACCCTGATGGTAGCCGCGCTTCTCGTCTCAGGCCAAGTCCAGATGAGCGCTACGTACAGTAACCGAAGATCCCAGATAACTGGGTGGCACCGCAAGTGGCTCTAGTTTGGGACCAACACCATCAGCACTGGCCCCCCCTGCTATGTAGAATTAAGAACCCGAGGGTGCGACCCCCTATGCAAATTTAATTAATTAATTAAGTTGTTATTATGAGGCAAATTAAAACCAATGTTGGGCCTTGCTGGAGGAGTTTTATTCAAAGTGGAACTGTCAAGGGGTCCCCATCCACCCATCGTGTATGGAACGCAAAATCAAGGAACATAATGCCGGTTTATCGGCGTCTAAGGTGGCATGAGTGGAACAAAACACCGAGCAAAAGGCCAAGCCTTCCACCCATGCCCAGTATATAGGTGTGTTAATAATAATTATAGGTATTGTGATATGCCAACAACAAGTTCCCTCCTGGAACGATCTTCATCTTCACCTGCAACTAACAACGCTATAAGAGGGGCTGAGCAAGCGGGTAACATAGCCAAACAGTGGTTTTGCTAGGAAGGTTTCAAATGTTAGAGGTTTCATGGCAACAAGGAGAGGCTGACATAAAAGATGGGTAGCGCGACATGTAACGATAGCATCGAGACAACTAAGCATGGCAATGGTAGTAAAGGTATCCAAGGGTATGATCATCTTGCCTGGGATTCCACAAGGGAGAAGAACGGATCCATGAAGTAGACGGAGCAACAAGTCGAGCGAATCCTCACAACTCCGGAACGAAACCGAAGCTAACAAGAGAAGCAACCGGAAAGAAGCAAACAACACGGTAAACACACAAGCATAAACATGGCATACGATGCACATCCAAGTATGATGCATGTCCAGTTTAAAATATGCATGGCATGGCAAAGTGCACAAACAAAACTACAAGTTAAGTGGAGCTCAATATGCAACGAGTTGCCTATTGACGAAACACCACAATTTATTTATTTAGTTGACTCTCGTTATTTACAAGACAAAGCTAAATGTTGGTTAACATCGTAAGAGGTGAAACAATAATAAAACTACACTATTTAGGCATTTTAAATGAGGCCGGAAAAACAAACAACAATTCCGGAAAATCCCCATGAGCATGTTTAGTAATTATAAGCAAACAACAATTAAACATTCTCATGTTGTTATCATGATGCGGATGACATGATTAAGTTTATGCAATTTAATTAAAAGTTGACATGAAGAAGATATGAAGTATTGTCACCGCGGTGGAAGGAAAGGGTGCCACGGCAACGATCCGAAAATGATGCAACACAACATCTCGGTTCCGGTAACTCGTTGAGAGTCCGGTGCAAAAGGAAAGATGGCGTGAGCGAGTCAAACGAGATGAAAGGTGGGGCGATCCCGTCACCGGGTTCCCACGGGTCGGCGACGAGGCAACCGAGGAACATGACACAAGACGAAATGGGCACGGAGCACAAGGGGAACATTTCATACAACACATAGCATCTCACGGGCATCGTCTCGGGTTATACCTTCGAAACATCGTTTCGGAGGGGCTCGAGATCGTAGAGGGATGTAGAGGAAGTAGTTGTACACGGCCGTAGAGGAAGTAGTTGTTCTCGTTTCTTCACCGAAGGTAGTCGTCCACGGGGCGACGGTAGTGGTACTCGGTTCGTCGGCGACGGTCATCGTACACGTTCCGTAGAGGTACTTGAGGGTTCCGATGGCTCCGGGCGTCGGTAGTGGTACTTGTTCACGAAGTCGTTCTCGTTCGTAGATGTTCACTTCTCCGAAGGGGTACTTGTCATCGTGGTACTTGTCGGTCCGGTCTTGGCGACGAAGGGGTACTTGGCGTCGGTCTAGTACACGGTTCGTAGACGTTCGGGTTTTTCGTAGATGTACTTGAGGCAACACCGGGTGTAGTCGTACACGGTTCTTGGTCTCGCGTCGATCTTGCCAAAAACCTGTTGGACCAAAACAACAACACGAGCCGACGGAAAAACACAGCAGCAGTAGGTCTTGGCCGGTGGTCGTCGCACGAGGAGGGGCCAGCAGGCGGCGAGCAGAGGAGGGGCACATCCATGTAGCAGCTGAGCTCGGCTCCATGGTGGTGTTGGCCCGCGGCAGAGCAGAGGCGCGCCGGGGCGCTGGTGAGAAGGCAGAGGCGCGGCGGCCTGGCGAGGACGAGCGCTGGCTGGCGCTCGGGCGCTGCGGCCTGGCTGGCCCTGGTGCGGCTCGAGGAGAAGGGCGCGGCTTCTGGCCGGCTCGGCGCTGGAGACAGCAAGGGGCGGAGGACGAGGCCAGCTCGGGGGTGAGGCGAGTGGCGGCCCTGGCGACGCAGCTGGCGGGAAGTGGCGACGGGAGGCTGGCCGCGGGCCTCGGGCGGCAGCTCCTGGTAGAGGAGGGCGCGGGTCCATGGCGCGGAGAGCTTGGGCGCAGCTGCGGCCCTGGCGACGGAGGGAGAAGGGCGCAGGGGCCATGGCTTTCGGGGCGATGGAGGAGGAACGAGAGGTGGCGAGGGGGAGAGGGAATCGGGCGCTGGGGCTCGGGATCGAGCGAGGGGGAAGAGGTCGAACGAGAGAGCGAGAGGGTTGAGCCTCTGGCGGCGCGAGGGGGGAAAGGGAGAGATCGATCGGGTGATCGCTAGCTAGGGTTACGAGGGGAAGGAGCGGGCTGCAGCCTGGCTCTCCAGGCCCAAGAGGCTGATGGGCCAGGAGGCTGAGGCGGCTGCCTTAGAGGCCGGCTGGCTGCCCTCTTCTATTTTAAGAGTGAAAAGGAAAAAAATAGAGAAAGAAAGAAAAGGAGAGAAGAAAAGAAAGGGAGGCTAGGCAAGAATTGCACATGAGGTTATTTTCTCGGGCTCATAAAAATGAGCACGGTCCGAGAAAAATATAAAAGGCATGAACGAAAAATATAATTCAAACACATTTGAATTTAATTCAAATGGGTTTGAACTAAGACTTGATTCGTGAAGTGTCCAAAAATGTTCGAATTTTTGGAGGAGCCTCGATAAAATGGATAAGAATTGTTGGCAAGGTTTTTGACGGTGCACTAGAATTAAGAGGCATGGGGAATATATGCAAGTGTGTTGGTTAATTCCAAACAAATGGAATATTTATTAATATAGCTCCATAAATATTTGGAGGATATGTTTTGAAGAGAAGTCATCCTTCCCTCGATTTAAATGGACCGAAGGTCCGCACGATTTATTTAGGTTGAGATGCAAAGAAAATATGACATGATGGCATGATGACATGATGCAATGCAAAAATAAATAACACAAGCACAAAAGAAACACACGGAAGAACTCGGAACTTCTGGAATCTTCTGGGACGTCGGTCTTCGGGCGTCACAGGAGGTCACAGACATCATTATCGAGAAAGAGTTGTAATCAACTCATGCTCAAACTTATTGTGACTTTCTCACAATCACATCAACAGATCCACCATACCGTGTTGTATTCCAGAAACTTATGGACATAGTCTAAGTAGCACCACCCAACTGTCCTTGACCGCGGACACGGCTATTCGAATAGTTTGACACTCTGCAGAGGTTGCACACTTTACCCACAAGATCCGGGGAACTTCCGTGACATCCACGACCCGCGGTACCTCAAGTACCCGGGGTAAGCACCCGATCACTATCTTTCCCTAGACGACAGTAACACAGAGTCCACTCGATTGGTAACAGCCCCGTCCCAAACATCTCACATCTTAAAGATTGTGGAGCCTTGCTCCCATATTCATATCATACCACTGAAACGGGGTACCAACGGTGTGTTCGGTGCCCTGTGAAAACAGTCATGGCCGCCTATCCAAGCACGACCCCGTCCCGAGAGTGACCTCATGTCACCCCCGTCACTAGTAATGCGGGCACCATGCTAGTATCGACCTAGGTAATCAATAATGCCCTTTCCCATATAAGGGTAGAGTGGTTGCGCATGTTTGGTTGGGACGGTAGTCACACATAAATCTAATCCATTTCTGTAAACAACACTCTCATCAAGCCTCGGTACACTACTTCTTCACCAAGTAGTGCCCTAGTTCTCATCATCTCCCAGGGGCATTAGTGGTACCCACTGGGTTATTTGCAAGTATGTCAAACCACACTTGTTTCACTCAATGCATAACCCTGACCCATATTGCGTAGCCAACTACTATAGCATTTATCTATCTACTCCCACCCACATAACCCTCATAGGAAGGTAGGGTCATGTTTGATGCAAGTTCCAATAGTAAAGTAACAAAGGTAGCAACCAAAGTGGCCTCCACCTCAACATGATTCCGATGCATTGATAATAAGGTGCTATGAGACATGCATAAAAAGGTTTCTCGAACATGGTCAAAGGGCTGCTTGCCTTATTCTTCCGAGTCTTCAAACCTTCTGGTCCATCTCCGAGTACTTCGTTTATTTCGTCAACTAACTATGGAAACAATCATAATAAGCAACACAATCAAAGCAAAAATAAAGGTGCTCTAAAAAATAGGAGTTGGACTTTTCTAGGTTACCTCTGGTCAAATGAAAAATAACCAAGGTGGTTTCATTGGGGTATGATCAATGGATGGTTTGGCACATTTCAATATGATGGAATCAAGGGTTTTATGGATTTGAAAGAGGTGTAAAGAAATATATTCTTGAATGATGAGTAAAGGCACCCATCAACAAGTCATGATTTTAGAAGCATCTAGGAGTTGGTTTCAATGGATTTGGAATTCAAATGAATTTCCTAGGATTTTGCAAAGTTGATAAATATGAAGAAATGGCTCTTTATTTGGTGGGGCACAAAAAGTATTAATAAAAATGTTCCAAAACTAAGTTTGGATATGACAAGCACCTAGGAATTTGAATCACTGCATTTGGACCAAATTTGAGCCCTCTGTGATTTTCTAAAGTTCATCACAGAAAATGAAATAATGGTATTTGCTAATTGTTTTTGAAGGAAAAGTTCCTGGAAAAATGTGCATGTTGCACCATGAGATAGAGCATGATTTATGGAGCCTGAATAAATTTGAATCATCAAATTTGGAGTTCAAAAGATTTGATCATGGATTTTTGAAGTTGACTGGATAAAGAAAAAGGAAAAAGGGAAGGGGTTTATACCTATACTGCGTTTTGGGCGCAGTATAACGCCGCAGTGCACTGGGCCGGCCCAACTGCACAGCCACGCGCAGGGGGCCTGGCCACGTCGAAGGCGCCCGCGGGGGATTACGCCTTTGCGGCGGCTAGGCGGTTTCGGCCGAAGCCGTTTCCACTCAAATGACGGGGCCCTCCCGCTGGTCCACTGACGCGCGGGCCCCAGCGCTCAGGCCGTCGCCTACCTCCCGCTCGAACAGAGCAGAGGCAGGGGAGGCGAGGCCGAGCGGCGCCGGCGTTTCCCCCCCCCCCCCCCCCCCCCCCCCCCCCCCCCCCCCCCCCCCCCCCCCGGCGATCCCAGCTGCCTCCGGCGACACCCAGCACACCGGCGGGTCCAGGGGTCATGCCGCGTCCAGGGAGGTGCGCCACGCCCTCGGGGGTAGTCTGCTGCGAGTGCAGCTTCGACTGTGGCGGAGGCCGGCGTCGGTGAACATGGGCACGGCGAGGGAGGCACTGGGAGGAAGGTCTGGCATGCAGGGAGCATTGGTGGTGGTCCTGGCGTTGCTCTGGAGCAAAGAGGAGGGAAGGAGGGGCTTCCCGCGGCGCGAATTTAAGTGGTGGCCGGCGGCAGGGTTCCCGGCCGTGGGGTAGAATGGGGGCACGGGAGGAGCAGTGGGTTGGCTTGGGAGACGCACGGGAGAGGGAGAGTGCCAAAGGAGCCGCAAGGGGGCTCGGGGGTGCCCTATAAGTAGGTGGGCGATGGTCCACCGAGGCGTCGGGCGCCGGCGAGCATGCTGTCGTCGCCACGGGTCACGTGAGCTTGCCGCAGCGTGTCTGGGGTGCTTGTGGGATTGGTCCAGGCCTAGAGGAAGAGAGAGGAGGAGCGGGGAGGTGCCAGAGCGTCGCGCGTGTGGGGCTGCCCACTGGAGCGCTCGGGCGGCCATGGCACGCGTGCGAGCAGAGGTGAGAGAGGGGGAGAGAGGAGAGGGCCGACCGTCCAGCGTGTCCCGGACGCCGAGACAGCCTCGGGGGACACGAGGGAGAGGCCCGAGGTGGTCGGGGGCTCCTGGTTGGGCGAGGCTACAGTGCGCCAGGGCATTGTAGCGCGCTCCAGAGTGCCCGTTTGGCCGGCATGGCCGTGTCCTCGCCGCTCTGGTCGTGTCCATCATGCCCAGAGATGTCTAGGGGGTTGAGGGGGTAGTAAACAATTGTGTTATGGTCCTGGATGCCCTGGGGAGCCACTGGAATGAGGAGGGAGGTGTAGGAGGAGGTGAAAACTGCTGTCCAGAAGAGTAAATTGGGGTTTTACCCCCTCCAATGATTGAGCTGAGGCAGGGGAGAGTTACTGGAGGTAGAATAGGACTAGGAGAAGCTGTGGTAAGAATTTGAGGTGAAGGGAAATAGTAAAAGTGGTCTAAACAATGGTTTTGGTAAATTGGCAGAAGGTGTTTGATCATGTTTTGGGAAAGCAATTGACCTCCAATTGGCATGGGACTTAACAGGATGGAATGTCACATACATTTAGGCCCCTCCACCAAATATGAGCTCATTTGGGCAAAGTTGCCAATGTAACTTTGGTGAACCCTAGAAATCAACAGAAATGGTTTCACCATGTTTGAGTTAAGCTAATCATCCCCCCTTGATGCACCACTTGGTATAGTATCATCATTTCGGGTTATGATCATGCTCACAAAGTTTGAAGCCCCAGGTAAAACGTTGACAATGTAGAGTTGTTCAAATTTGAATTTGAACAGAAATGGTTTTGGGGCACTTAGATCAAGTTATGCTTCTCCAAAACTTGTGCCATTTGGCATAGATGTATAATTACATCATTTTAGCATGTGCACCAATTTTAAGAGCATTTGGACAAGTTTGGCAATGTAAAGTTGCTCAAACTTCAAAATGGACAGAAATGGTTTTGAGGGGATTAGATGATGTTTCCTTGATCTTCAAGGCATGAGGCTTTGGAAGATCATCAAATATGTCATATATGACATGATAGAATTTCCCTGGAATGTTTGGAGAATATTTCCTTTGTAAATATTTCAAAAGCTTGAAATATCCAGAAAGGGTTTTGGAAGGATTTGTCCAATATTTTGAACATGACCATGTGTTGAAACTCTTATATATGGACAATATATGTCCTATGAGTTTCCCTGAATTTTTGCAAATATTTTTGAAATAGTTAAATAATTTTTTCCCTATTAAAGACCATTTCTGGCCTTAAGAAAAAGCTTTTAAATAAATTATAAAAATAAGTTTTAAAATTATAATTTTGTGGTTTCTGGGAGTCCTATACCTAATAGGATTCAAATATACTTTTTGAAAGATTTTTCACACCCTAAATAAGGTACTTGTAGTGCAAACCTCAATTCAGTGGTTTTTGGAAAACTAATTTTAGAAAATACTATTTGGCCAAAATATTTTTATAAGAAAATTCTATACTGGTCCATACACATGGCATGATCATTGGGAAAAGGTTTTGGATCAAGGAGATGAAGTATAAGAGTTGGAGGATTTATTTGATTTTTAGAGCACTAGCAAACAGCAGACAAAAGTCAAATCAAGCAAAGTCAAAAACACTCAAAAGTTCTTGTAAATTCACATTTTTAACATGGTAATTAGCTTAAGCAATGTGACATGAAAATTAGGGTGTGACACTGCAACTTGTCTAGTTTCACCTACGGCTATCATATCAATGAACCCTTTGACGTCTTCATGACGTGGTTCATCAAGTCTACCTCCAAAGGGTACTTTGCATATTTCATAGAAATCTAAAAGTGATATCTCCTTACTCACATCATATAAGCGAAACTCCACCGTAGGTGGTGTTTTCCTAGAATGAAAATGAAAACTTTGCGTGAAAATATTGGTGAGTAAGAGATATTGTTCTTTTTTATCATTGAGGAAGTCGGTGAGGCCTGCATTATTCGCCATCCAATAAAAGTCTTCGTTAATACCGGCGGACATCATGAAATTATTACTCGGCCATTCGCACGGTCGAACTTCCGCCATGCGAGGAAGATGATACTTGAGCTTCTTATTTTCTTCTTTCTTCTTCTCCTCTGCGCTCTTGCTGGAGGAGCCCCTCAATAATCTTTTTAACATTTTCCTTTTATGAAAATTTCTGAAATTTTTAGTAACTCACAATAAAAGTTAATCAAACTCAACAAGATTGATAGCAACGACTCCTATAAGTGCCTAGAGGCTATATCATGCATTAGAACTACTTGGGACCAAGAAAATTTGACATGCAAGCTCAAGAACAAGGTCACCACAGCAGCATAAATTTGCAACAAATAAAGCACTAGAACAAAAACTAATTGGACCAATGGAGGAGTCACATACCAAGGAACAATCTCCCCAACAATTTGGTGAATGGTGCTTTGAGCAAGGAGATCAAAAATGGCAGCAAAATGAGCTAGAACTCGGATTTGAGCTGGTTGGGGATTTTTTTGGGAGGAAGAAGAAGAGCATGGGTGAAAGGATAAGTGGAGGGGGGCCACGTGGGGCCCTCGAGGCAAGGGGTGCCCTGGGCAGGGGGCGCGCCCTGTGCCCTCGAGGCCACGTGATGGCTCCCCTCGCTGTGTGTTCGGTGCCATATTTTCTTAAATATTCTAGAAAAAATCATATTTCATTTTCATGGCATTTGGAGAACTTCTATTTTCGGGATATTTTTTTATTGCACGGATAAGTCTGGAAACAGATAGACAATGTTATTTTTGTTTTATTTAACGTAATTAAGGTATGTGCCATCTAGATTCACCTATCCCATGTTCATCAAAAGGAATCCATTAACAAGGTTGATCAAGTCTTGTTAATAAACTCTTTTCGAGTAACATGAAACCAGAGAATTTTCGAATAACACTATGTTACCTCAATGGGGATATCTATGTCCCCAACAATAAGAATGTCATATGCCTTCTTGATAGTAGGAATAGGAAACTCAAAACCTCCAATAGTAATAGTCGAAGCTTTTCCAATATAATTGATACTGTAGACCTGAGGTTGCTTCCTCGGAAAGTGTACTGTATGCTCATTACCATTGACATGAAAAGTGACATTGCCTTTGTTGCGATCAATAACAGCCCCTGCAGTATTCAAAAAAGGTCTTCCAAGAATAATAGACATACTATCATCCTCGGGGATATCAAGTATAACAAAGTCCGTTAGAATAGTAACATTTGCAACTACAACAGGCACATCCTCACAAATACCGACAGGTATAGCGGTTGATTTACCAGCCATTTGCAAGGATATTTCAGTAGGTGTCAACTTACTCAAGTCAAGTCTATGATATAAAGAGAGAGGCATAACACTAACACCTGCCCCAAGATCACACAAAGCAGTTTTAACATAGTTTCTCTTAATGGAGCAAGGTATAGTAGGTACTCCTGGATCTCCTAATTTCTTAGGCATTCCACCCTCAAAAGTGTAATTGGCAATCATAGTGGAAATTTCTACTTTAGGTATCTTTCTTTTGTTGGTAATAATGTCTTTCATATACTTGGCATAAGGATTTGTTTTAAGCACATCAGTCAAACGCATACGCAAAAACATAGGTCTAATCATTTCAGCGAAGCGCTCAAATCCTCATCATCCTTTTTCTTGGATGGTTTCGGAGGAAAAGGCATGGGTTTCTGAACACATGGTTCTCTTTCCCTATCATGCTTCCTAGCAACTAAGTCTCTCTTATCATAACGTTGATTCTTTGATTGTGGGTTATCAAGATCAATAGCAGGTTCAATTTCTACATCATTATCATTGCTAGGTTGAGCATCAACATGAACATCATTATTAATATTGTCACTAGGTTCATGTTCATTACCAGATTGTGTCTCAGTATCAGAAACAGATATATCATTGGGATTCTCAGGTGGGTGAGCTACAGGTTCACTATAAGCATGCAAAGTCCTATCATTTTTCTTTTTCTTCTTCTTAGAAGAACTAGGTGCATCTAAATTAGCTCTCTGAGAATCTTGCTCAATTCTCTTAGGGTGGCCTTCAGGATACAGAGGTTCCTGAGTCATTTTACCACCTCTAGTTGCAACTCTAACAGCATAGTCATTATTCTTACTATTTAATTCATTGAGCAAATCATTCTGAGCCTTAAGTACTTGTTCTACTTGAGTGGTGACCATGGAAGCATGTATACTAATAAGTTTCAGTTCATCAATAGCACTAGACACATAATCACTCAAGAGTTCAATCATATGAGCATTGTGTTGCAATTGTCTACCAACATAAGCATTGAAGTTTTCTTGTTTCACAATGAAATTGTCAAACTCATCTAAGCATTGGCTAGCAGACTTATAATGATGAATATCACCTTCATCAAATCTATAAAGAGAATTTACCTTTACTACTTGTGTCGGGTTATCAAGACCATGTATTTCTTCAATAGGTCGTAAATTCTTAACATCTTCAGCTTTAATACCTTTTTCTCTCATAGATTTCTTTGTCTCTTACATATCTTCAGGACTGAGAAATAGAACACATCTTTTCTTCGGAGTTGGCTTAGGGGCTGGTTCAGGAAGTGTCCAATTATTTCCATTGGCTAGCATATTATTCAATAGTAATTCAGCTTGTTCCACTGTTCTTTCCCTGAAAACACAACCAGCACAACTATCCAGGTGGTCTCTGGAAGCATCGGTTAGTCCATTATAAAAGACATCAAGTATATCATGCATCTCAAGAGGATGATCAGGCAAAGCATTAAGTAACTGGAGAAACCTCCCCCAAGCTTGTGGGAGACTCTCTTCTTCAGTTTGAGCAAAGTTATATATTTCCCGTAAGGCAGCTTGTTTCTTATGAGCGGGAAAATATTTAGCAGAGAAGTAATACATCATATCCTGGGGACTATGCACACAACCAGGATCAAGAGAATTAAACCAAGTCTTAGCATCACCCTTTAACGAGAAAGGAAATAGCTTAAGGATATAGTAGTAATGAATCTTTTCATCGTTGGTAAACAGGGTGGCTATATCATTTAACTTAGTAAGTGTTGGGGAACGTTGCATGGGAAACAAAAATTTTTCCTACCGTTCACCAAGATCAATCTAGTAGATGCAACTACGAGGAAGGAGTGTGATCTACGTACCCTTGTAGATCGCTAAGCGGAAGCGTTATGAACGCGGATGATGGAGTCGTACTCGTCGCGATTCAGATCGCCGAAGACCTAGCACCGAAGCAACGGTGCCTCCGCGTTCTTCACACGTACGGCTCGGGGACGTCTCCTCCTTCTTGATCCAGCAAGGGGTGGAGGAGAGGTTGATGGAGAACCGGCAGCACGACGGCGTGGTGGTGATGGTGGAGAAGAACTCCAGCAGGGCTTCGCCTAAGCACCGCGGGAGAAGAAGATATGACGGGAGAGGGAGGGCAGCACCGAGGCACGAACTGTGTTGGCTGCCCTCCCTTTGCCCCACTATATATAGGGGGGGTGGAGAGGCCAGGGCGCCCTAGGGTTTCCCCCTAGGGGCCGGCGGCCAGGGCAAGGGGAGGGGGGCGGCGGCCAGGGCAGGGGGAGGCGCCCAGGCCCTAGGGTTTCCCCCCAAGGTGCCTTGCCCCCCAAGTCCCAAGGGGTGCGGCCAGCCCTAGGGGGTCCCACCCCCTTAGCCGCATGGGGAGAGGGCCCAGGGGGGGCGCACAGCCCCCTGAGGGCTGTGGTGTCCCCCCTTGTGGCCCAATAGGCCCAGAACACCTTCCGGACCCCCCGAAAACCTTCCCGGTACTCCGCCGATTTCCCGATGCTCCCCGGAACACTTCCGGTACTCCGAAACCTTTCATCCTATATATCAATCTTCGTCTCCGGACCATTCCGGAGACCCTCGTCATGTCCGGGATCTCATCCGGGACTCCGAACAACCTTCGGTAACCATGCACTCTTCTCACTAACAACCCTAGCGTCACCGAACGTTAAGTGTGTAGACCCTGCGGGTTCGGAAACCATGTAGACATGACCGAGACACTCCCAGGTCAATAACCAATAGCGGGATCTGGATACCCATATTGGCTCCTACATGTTTCTCGATGATCTCATCGGATGAACCACGATGTCAAGGATTCAGGCAATCCCGTATACAGTTCCCTTTGTCTCGTCGGTATGTTACTTGCCCGAGGTTCGATCGTCGGTATCTCTATACCTAGTTCAATCTCGTTACCGGCAAGTCTCTTTACTCGTTACCGTAATACATAATCCCGTGACCAACTACTTAGTCACTTTGAGCTCATTGAGATGACGTATTACCGAGTGGGCCCGGAGATACCTCTCCGTCATACGGAGTGACAAATCCCAGTCTCGATCCATGTCAACTCAACAGACACCATCGGAGATACCTGTAGAGTACCTTTATAGTCACCCAGTTACGTTGTGACGTTTGGCACACACAAAGCACTCCTACGGTGTCAGTGAGTTACATGATCTCATGGTCATAGGAACTTATACTTGACATGCAGAAAACTATAGCGATAACTGACACGATCAAAAGCTATGTTTAACGTTTGGGTCTCGTCCATCACATTATTCTCCTAATGATGTGATCCCGTTATCAAATGACAACTCATGTCTATGACCTGGAAACCGCGGTCATCTTTGATCAACGAGCTAGTCCTGTAGAGGCTCACTAGGGACACAAAGTCTGTCTATTCATCCACACGTGTATTTGAGTTTCCAATCAATACAGTTATAGCATGGATAATAAACGATTATCATGAACAAGGAAATATAATAATAACTCTTTTATTATTGCCTCTAGGGCATATTTCCAACAACCGCTACCACCCACATTTTAGTCCATGCACATGTGTTGTTCTTGGACAAAACTGTGCATACCAGCTCTTCTACATTACATTCGTACTATTCGAAAATAATAGGCCATTTCGAGTGGCGCAAAATGGCTCGTGGGCGCGAGCAAGTTACCCTGGAAGCCGGATTCACGATATCCCTCGTTGCTGAAATCCATTTGAGGTGTATCCGTAGAACGACCGTACCCTGGCCATACGAACTCTGTTTGGGCTCCATGACCTGCCAAAACGACCGCAGCGAAAATTCGTATCCTTCTGTCACACACTTCGTCTGTTTCGGAATAATTTCGGAGGCCGAAAACGGCTTGCAGAATTGAGTTTCGGATGATTTAGTGGTTGGCGTGCACTCTTCTAGCGTCTACCACCCTACCGTGAGCTCACCCACGGACAGATACTACGACAATGACGTGCAGAACAATGTTACATGACTCTATTTCTGCACCAGCAAGCCCTTCATGCTAGTCTGGATGGAAGGAGAAGCCTCTTCGGTGCACCGAACACCCAAAACTTGCCGTTTTGCATGGTTTATCACCCATACCGCTACCACCCACATTTTTGTCCATGCACATGTGTTGTTCTTGGACAAAACTGTGCATACCAGCTCTTCTACATTACATTCGTACTGTTCGAAAATAATAGGCCATTTCGAGTGGCGCAAAATGGCTCGTGGGCGCGAGCAAGTTACCCTGGAAGCCGGATTCACGATATCCCTCGTTGCTGAAATCCATTTGAGGTGTATCCGTAGAACGACCGTACCATGGCCATACGAACTCCGTTTGGGCTCCATGACCTGCCAAAACGATCGCAGCGAAAATTTGTATCCTTCTGTCACAAACTTTGTCTGTTTCGGAATAATTTCGGAGGCCGAAAACGGCTTGCAGAATTGAGTTTCGGATGATTTAGTGGTTGGCGTGCACTCTTCTAGCGTCTACCACCCTACCGTGAGCTCACCCACGGACAGATACTGCGACAATGACGTGCAGAACAATGTTACATTACTCTATTTCTGCACCAACAAGCCCTACATGCTAGTCTGGATGGAAGGAGAAGCCTCATCGGTGCACCGAACACCCAAAAACTTGCCGTTTTGCATGGTTTATCACCCATACCGCTACCACCCACTTTTTTTTCCATGCACATGTGTTGTTCTTGGTCAAAACTGTGCATACTAGCTCTTCTACATTATATTCGTACTGTTCGAAAATAATAGGCCATTTCGAGTGGCGCAAAATGGCTCGTGGGCGCGAGCAAGTTACCCTGGAAGCCGGATTCATGATATCCCTCCTTGCTGAAATCCATTTGAGGTGTACCCGTAGAACGATCGTACCCTGGCCATACGAACTCTGTTTGGGCTTCATGACCTGCCAAAAGGACCGCAGGGAAAATTCGTATCCTTCTGTCACAAACTTTGTCTGTTTCGGAATAATTTCGGAGGCCGAAAACGGCTTGCAGAATTGAGTTTCGGATGATTTAGTGGTTGGCGTGCACTCTTCTAGCGTTTACCACCCTACCATGAGCTCACCCACGGACAGATACTGCGACAATGATGTGCAGAACAATGTTACATGACTCTATTTCTGCACCAACAAGCCCTACATGCTAGTCTGGATGGAAGGAGAAGCCTCTTCGGTGCACCGAACACCCAAAAACTTGCTGTTTTGCATGGTTTATCACCCATACCGCTACCACCCACATTTTTGTCCATGCACATGTGTTGTTCTTGGACAAAACTGTGCATACCAGCTCTTCTACAATACATTCGTACTGTTCGAAAATAATAGGCCATTTCGAGTGGCGCAAAATGGCTCGTGGGCGCGAGCAAGTTACCCTGGATGCCGGATTCACGATATCCCTCCTTGCTGAAATCCATTTGAGGTGTATCCGTAGAACGACCGTACCATGGCCATACGAACTCCGTTTGGGCTCCATGACCTGCCAAAACGACCGCAGCAAAAATTCGTATCCTTCTGTCACAAACTTTGTCTGTTTCGGAATAATTTCGGAGGCCGAAAACGGCTTGCAGAATTGAGTTTCGGATGATTTAGTGGTTGGCGTGCACTCTTCTAGCGTCTACCACCCTACCGTGAGCTCACCCACGGACAGATACTACGACAATGACGTGCAGAACAATGTTACATTACTCTATTTCTGCACCAACAAGCCCTACATGCTAGTCTGGATGGAAGGAGAAGCCTCATCGGTGCACCGAACACCCAAAAACTTGCCGTTTTGCATGGTTTATCACCCATACCGCTACCACCCACATTTTTGTCCATGCACATGTGTTGTTCTTGGTCAAAACTGTGCATACCAGCTCTTCTACATTATATTCGTACTGTTCGAAAATAATAGGCCATTTCGAGTGGCGCAAAATGGCTCGTGGGCGCGAGCAAGTTACCCTGGAAGCCGGATTCACGATATCCCTCATTGCTGAAATCCATTTGAGGTGTACCCGTAGAACGACCGTACCCTGGCCATACGAACTCCGTTTGGGCTCCATGACCTGCCAAAACGACCGCAGCGAAAATTCGTATCCTTCTATCACACACTTCGTCTGTTTCGGAATAATTTCGGAGGCCAAAAATGGCTTGCAGAATTGAGTTTCGGATGATTTAGTGGTTGGCGTGCACTCTTCTAGCGTTTACCACCCTACCGTGAGCTCACCCACAGACAGATACTGCGACAATGACGTGCAGAACAATGTTACATGACTCTATTTCTGCACCAACAAGCCCTACATGCTAGTCTGGATGGAAGGAGAAGCCTCTTCGGTGCACCGAACACCCAAAAACTTGCTGTTTTGCATGGTTTATCACCCATACCGCTACCACCCACATTTTTGTCCATGCACATGTGTTGTTCTTGGACAAAACTGTGCATACCAGCTCTTCTACATTACATTCGTACTGTTCGAAAATAATAGGCCATTTCGAGTGGCGCAAAATGGCTCGTGGGCGCGAGCAAGTTACCCTGGAAGCCGGATTCACGATATCCCTCGTTGCTGAAATCCATTTGAGGTGTATCCGTAGAACGATCGTACCCTGGCCATACGAACTCCGTTTGGGCTCCATGACCTGCCAAAACGACCGCAGCGAAAATTCTTATCCTTCTGTCACAAACTTCGTCTGTTTCGGAATAATTTCGGAGGCCGAAAACGGCTTGCAGAATTGAGTTTCGGATGATTTAGTGGTTGGCGTGCACTCTTCTAGCGTCTACCACCCTACCGTGAGCTCACCCACGGACATATACTGCGACAATGACGTGCAGAACAATCTTACATAACTCTATTTCTGCACCAGCAAGCCCTACATGCTAGTCTGGATGGAAGGAGAAGCCTCTTCGGTGCACCGAACACCCAAAAACTTGCCGTTTTGCATGGTTTATCACCCATACCGCTAACACCCACATTTTTGTCCATGCACATGTGTTGTTCTTGGACAAAACTTTGCATACCAGCTCTTCTACATTACATTCGTACTGTTCGAAAATAATAGGCCATTTCGAGTGGCGCAAAATGGCTCGTGGGCGCGAGCAAGTTACCCTGGAAGCCGGATTCATGATATCCCTCGTTGCTGAAATCCATTTGAGGTGTATCCGTAGAACGACCGTACCCTGGCAATACGAACTCCGTTTGGGCTCCATGACCTGCCAAAACGACCGTAGCGAAAATTCTTATCCTTCTGTCACAAACTTCGTCTGTTTCGGAATAATTTCGGAGGCCGAAAACGGCTTGCAGAATTGAGTTTCGGATGATTTAGTGGTTGGCGTGCACTCTTCTAGCGTCTACCACCCTACCGTGAGCTCACCCACGGACAGATACTGCGACAATGACGTGCAGAACAATGTTACATGACTCTATTTCTGCACCAGCAAGCCCTACATGCTAGTCTGGATGGAAGGAGAAGCCTCTTCGGTGCACCGAACACCCAAAAACTTGCCGTTTTGCATGGTTTATCACCCATACCGCTACCACCGACATTTTTGTCCATGCACATGTGTTGTTCTTGGACAAAACTGTGCATACCAGCTCTTCTACATTACATTCGTACTGTTCGAAAATAATAGGCCATTTCGAGTGGCGCAAAATGGCTCGTGGGCGCGAGCAAGTTACCCTGGAAGCCGGATTCACGATGTCCCTCATTGCTGAAATCCATTTGAGGTGTATCCGTAGAACGACCGTACCCTGGCCATACGAACTCCGTTTGGGCTCCATGACCTGCCAAAACGACCGCAGCGAAAATTCGTATCCTTCTATCACAAACTTCTTCTGTTTCGGAATAATTTCGGAGGCCGAAAATGGCTTGCAGAATTGAGTTTCAGATGATTTAGTGGTTGGCGTGCACTCTTCTAGCGTCTACCACCCTACCGTGAGCTCACCCACGGAAAGATACTGCGACAATGACGTGCAGAACAATGTTACATGACTCTATTTCTGCACCAGCAAGCCCTACATGCTAGTCTGGATGTAAGGAGAAGCCTCTTCGGTGCACCGAACACCCAAAAACTTGCCGTTTTGCATGGTTTATCACCCATACCGCTACCACCCACATTTTTGTCCATGCACATGTGTTGTTCTTGGACAAAAGTGTGCATACCAGCTCTTCTACATTACATTCGTACTGTTCGAAAATAATAGGCCATTTCGAGTGGCGCAAAATGGCTCGTGGGCGCGAGCAAGTTACCCTGGAAGCCGGATTCACGATATCCCTCGTTGCTGAAATCCATTTGAGGTGTATCCGTAGAACGACCGTACCCTGGCCATACGAACTCCGTTTAGGCTCCATGACCTGCCAAAACGACCGCAGCGAAAACTCGTATCCTTCTGTCACACACTTCGTCTGTTTCGGAATAATTTCAGAGGCCGAAAATGGCTTGCAGAATTGAGTTTCGGATGATTTAGTGGTTGGCGTGCACTCTTCTAGCGTCTACCACCCAACCGTGAGCTCACCCACGGACAGATACTGTGACAATGACGTGCAGAACAATGTTACATGACTCTATTTCTGCACCAGCAAGCCCTACATTCTAGTCTGGATGGAAGGAGAAGCCTCTTCGGTGCACCGAACACACAAAAACTTGCCGTTTTGCATGGTTTATCACCCATACCGCTACCACCCACATTTTTGTTTATGCACATGTGTTGTTCTTGGACAAAACTGTGCATACCAGCTCTTCTACATTACATTCGTACTGTTCAAAAATAATAGGCCATTTCGAGTGGCGCAAAATGGCTCGTGGGCGCGAGCAAGTTACCCTGGAAGCCGGATTCACGATATCCCTCGTTGCTGAAATCCATTTGAGGTGTATCCGTAGAACGACCGTACCCTTGCCATACGAACTCCGTTTGGGCTCCATGACCTGCCAAAACGACCGCAGCGAAAATTCGTATCCTTCTGTCACAAACTTTGTCTGTTTCGGAATAATTTCGGAGGCCGAAAACGGCTTGCAGAATTGAGTTTCGGATGATTTAGTGGTTGGCGTGCACTCTTCTAGCGTCTACCACCCTACCGTGAGCTCACCCATGGACAGATACTGCGACAATGACGTGTAGAACAATGTTACATGACTCTATTTCTGCACCAGCAAGCCCTACATGCTAGTCTGGATGGAAGGAGAAGCCTCTTCGGTGCACCGAACACCCAAAAACTTGCAGTTTTGCATGGTTTATCACCCATACCACTACCACCCACATTTTTGTCCATGCACATGTGTTGTTCTTGGACAAAACTGTGCATACCAGCTCTTCTACATTACATTCGTACTGTTCGAAAATAATAGGCCATTTCGAGTGGCGCAAAATGGCTCGTGGGCGCAAGCAAGTTACCCTGGAAGCCGGATTCACGATATCCCTCGTTGCTGAAATCCATTTGAGGTGTATCCGTAGAACGACCGTACCCTGGCCATACGAACTCCGTTTGGGCTCCATGACCTGCCAAAACGACCGCAGCGAAAATTCGTATCCTTCTATCACAAACTTCTTTTGTTTCGGAATAATTTCAGAGGCCGAAAATGGCTTGCAGAATTGAGTTTCAGATGATTTAGTGGTTGGCGTGCACTCTTCTAGCGTCTACCACCCTACCGTGGGCTCACCCACGGAAAGATACTGCGACAATGACGTGCAGAACAATGTTACATGACTCTATTTCTGCACCAGCAAGCCCTACATGCTAGTCTGGACGTAAGGAGAAGCCTCTTTGGTGCACCGAACACCCAAAACTTGCCGTTTTGCATGGTTTATCACCCATACCGCTACCACCCACATTTTTGTCCATGCACATGTGTTGTTCTTGGACAAAAGTGTGCATACCAGCTCTTCTACATTACATTCGTACTGTTCGAAAATAATAGGCCATTTCGAGTGGCGCAAAATGGCTCGTGGGCGCGAGCAAGTTACCCTTGAAGCCGGATTCAAGATATCCCTCGTTGCTGAAATCCATTTGAGGTGTATCCGTAGAACGACCGTACCCTGGCCATACGAACTCCGTTTAGGCTCCATGACCTGCCAAAACGACCGCAGCGAAAACTCGTATCCTTCTGTCACAAACTTCGTCTGTTTCGGAATAATTTCAGAGGCCGAAAACGGCTTGCAGAATTGAGTTTCGGATGATTTAGTTGTTGGCGTGCACTCTTCTAGCGTCTACCACCCTAGCGTGAGCTCACCCACGGACAGATACTGCGACAATGACGTGCAGAACAATGTTACATGACTCTATTTCTGCACCAGCAAGCCCTACATTCTAGTCTGGATGGAAGGAGAAGCCTCTTCGGTGCACCGAACACACAAAAACTTGCCGTTTTGCATGGTTTATCACCCATACCGCTACCACCCACATTTTTGTTTATGCACATGTGTTGTTCTTGGACAAAACTGTGCATACCAGCTCTTCTACATTACATTCGTACTGTTCAAAAATAATAGGCCATTTCGAGTGGCGCAAAATGGCTCGTGGGCGCGAGCAAGTTACCCTGGAAGCCGGATTCACGATATCCCTCGTTGCTGAAATCCATTTGAGGTGTATCCGTAGAACGACCGTACCCTGGCCATACGAACTCCGTTTGGGCTCCATGACCTGCCAAAACGACCGCAGCAAAAATTCGTATCCTTTTGTCGCACACTTCGTCTGTTTCGGAATAATTTCGGAGGCCAAAAACGGCTTGGAGAATTGAGTTTCAGATGATTTAGTGGTTGGCGTGCACTCATCTAGCGTCTACCACCCTACCGTGAGCTCACCCACGGATAGATACTGCGACAATGATGTGCAGAACAATGTTACATGACTCTATTTCTGCACCAGCAAGCCCTACATGCTAGTCTAGATGGAAGGAGATGTTGGAAATATGCCCTAGAGGCAATAATAAAAGAGTTATTATTATATTTCCTTGTTCATGATAATCGTTTATTATCCATGCTATAACTGTATTGATTGGAAACTCAAATACACGTGTGGATGAATAGACAGACTTTGTGTCCCTAGTGAGCCTCTACAGGACTAGCTCGTTGATCAAAGATGACCGCGGTTTCCAGGTCATAGACATGAGTTGTCATTTGATAACGGGATCACATCATTAGGAGAATGATGTGATGGACGAGACCCAAACATAAACATAGCTTTTGATCGTGTCAGTTATCGCTATAGTTTTCTGCATGTCAAGTATAAGTTCCTATGACCATGAGATCATGTAACTCACTGACACCGTAGGAGTGCTTTGTGTGTGCCAAACGTCACAACGTAACTGGGTGACTATAAAGGTACTCTACAGGTATCTCCGAAGGTGTCTGTTGAGTTGACATGGATCGAGACTGGGTTTTGTCACTCCGTATGACGGAGAGGTATCTCCGGGCCCACTCGGTAATACGTCATCTCAATGAGCTCAAAGTGACTAAGTAGTTGGTCACGGGATTATGTATTACGGTAACGAGTAAAGAGACTTGCCGGTAACGAGATTGAACTAGGTATAGAGATACCGACGATCGAATCTCGGGCAAGTAACATACCGACGAGACAAAGGGAACTGTATACGGGATTGCCTGAATCCTTGACATCGTGGTTCATCCGATGAGATCATCGAGAAACATGTAGGAGCCAATATGGGTATCCAGATCCCGCTATTGGTTATTGACCTGGGAGTGTCTCGGTCATGTCTACATGGTTTCCGAACCCGCAGGGTCTACACACTTAACGTTCGGTGACGCTAGGGTTGTTAGTGAGAAGAGTGCATGGTTACCGAAGGTTGTTCGGAGTCCCGGATGAGGTCCCGGACATGACGAGGGTCTCCGGAATGGTCCGGAGACGAAGATTGATATATAGGATGAAAGGTTTCGGAGTACCGGAAGTGTTCCGGGGAGCATCGGGAAATCGGCGGAGTACCGGGAAGGTTTTCGGGGGGTCCGGAAGGTGTTCTGGGCCTATTGGGCCACAAGGGGGGACACCACAGCCCTCAGGGGGCTGTGCGCCCCCCCTGGGCCCTCTCCCCATGCGGCTAAGGGGGTGGGACCCCCTAGGGCTGGCCGCACCCTTTGGGCTTGGGGGGCAAGGCACCTAGGGGGGAAACCCTAGGGCCTGGGCGCCTCCCCCTGCCCTGGCCGCCGCCCCCTCCCCTTGCCCTGGCCGCCGGCCCCTAGGGGGAAACCCTAGGGCGCCCTAGCCTCTCCACCCCCCCTATATATAGTGGGGCAAAGGGAGGGCAGTCAACATAGTTTGTGCCTCGGTGCTGCCCTCCCTCTCCCGTCATATCTTCTTCTCCCGCGGTGCTTAGGCGAAGCCCTGCTGGAGTTCTTCTCCACCATCACCACCACGCCGTCGTGCTGCCGGTTCTCCATCAACCTCTCCTCCACCCCTTGCTGGATCAAGAAGGAGGAGACGTCCCCGAGCCGTACGTGTGAAGAACGCGGAGGCACCGTTGCTTCGGTGCTAGGTCTTCGGCGATCTGAATCGCGACGAGTACGACTCCATCATCCGCGTTCATAACGCTTCCGCTTAGCGATCTACAAGGGTACGTAGATCACACTCCCCTCTCGTAGTTGCTTCTACTAGATTGATCTTGGTGAACGGTAGGAAAATTTTTGTTTCCCATGCAACGTTCCCCAACACGATTCCCATCATCCAATATATCAATCTTCGTCCCCGGACCATTCCGGAGAGCCTCGTCACGTCCGGGATCTCATCCGGGACTCCGAACAACCTTCGGTCACCATGCACTGTTCTCACTAACAACCCTAGCGTCACCGAACCTTAAGTGTGTAGACCCTGCGGGTTCGGAAACTATGCAGACATGACCGAGACACTCCCAGGTCAATAACCAATAGCGGGATCTGGATACCCATATTGGTTCCCACACGTTCCTCGATGATCTCATCGGATGAACCACGATGTCAAGGATTCAGGCAATCCCGTATACAGTTCCCTTTGTCTCGTCGGTATGTTACTTGCCCGAGATTCGATCGTCGGTATCTCTATACCTAGTTCAATCTCGTTACCGGCAAGTCTCTTTACTCGTTCCGTAATACATAATCCCGTGACTAACTACTTAGTCACTTTGAGCTCATTGAGATGACGTATTACCGAGTGGGCCCGGAGATACCTCTCCGTCACACGGAGTGACAAATCCCAGTCTCGATCCATGTCAACTCAACAGACACCTTCGGAGATACCTGTAGAGTACCTTTATAGTCACCCAGTTACGTTGCGACGTTTGGCACACACAAGGCATTCCTACGGTGTCAGTGAGTTACATGATCTCATGGTCATAGGAACTTATACTTGACATGCAGAAAACTATAGCGATAACTGATATGATCAAAAGCTATGTTTAACGTTTGGGTCTCGTCCATCACATCATTCTCCTAATGATGTGATCCCGTTATCAAATGACAACTCATGTCTATGACCTGGAAACCGCGGTCATCTTTGATCAACGAGCTAGTCCTGAAGAGGCTTACTAGGGACACAAAGTTTGTCTATTTATCCACACATGTATTTAAGTTTCCAATCAATACAATTATAGCATGGATAATAAACGATTATCATGAACAAGGAAATATAATAATAACTCTTTTATTATTGCCTCTAGGGCATATTTCCAACAGTCTCCCACTTGCACTAGATTCAATAATCTAGCACTACAAGGTAATGAATCTAACACCCATAGAGTCTTGGTGTTAATCATGCTTAGCCCGTGGAAGAGGCTTAGTCAACGGATCTGCAACATTCAAATCCGTGTGTACTTTGCAAATGCTTATGTCCTCCTCCTTGACTGAATCGCGGATGGAATTGAAGCGTCGCTTTATGTGTCTGGTCCTCTTGTGAAACCTTGGTTCCTTGGCTAGAGCAATGGCACCAGTGTTGTCACAAAACAGAGTCATTGGGTTCAATGCACTAGGCACAACTCCAAGATCTGTCATGAACTCCTTCATCCAGACACCTTCTTTTGCCGCCTCCGAGGCAGCTATGTACTCCGCTTCGCATGTAGAATCGGCTACCACGCTTTGCTTGGAACTGCACCAGCTTACCGCTCCCCCGTTGAGAATATATACGTATCCGTTTTGAGACTTAGAGTCATCCGGATCAGTGTCAAAGCTTGCATCGACGTAACCCTTTACGACGAGCTCTTGATCACCTCCATAAACGAGAAACATCTCCTTAGTCCTTTTCAGGTACTTTAGGATATTCTTGACCGCTGTCCAGTGATCCATACCAGGATTACTTTGAAACCTTCCGGCCATACTTATGGCAAGGCTGACATTTGGTCTTGTGCACAGCATTGCATACATGATAGAGCCTATGGCTGAAGCATAGGGGACGACACTCATCTTTTCTCTATCTTCCGCAGTCACTGGGCATTGAGTCTTACTCAACTTTGTACCTTGCAATACCGGCAAGAACCCCTTCTTGGATTGATCCATTTTGAACTTCTTCAAAACTTTATCAAGGTATGTACTTTGTGAAAGTCCTATCAAGCGTCTTGATTTATCTCTATAGATCTTGATGCCCAATATGAAAGCAGCTTCACCGAGATCCTTCATCGAAAAACTCTTGTTCAAATACCCCTTCACGCTATCCAAAAATTCTATATTGTTTCCAATCAGCAATATGTCATCCACATATAATATTAGAAACGCTATAGAGCTACCACTCACTTTCTTGTAAATACAAGCTTCATTGTAAACTTGTATAAACCCAAACGCTTTGATCACCTCATCAAAGCGAAGATTCCAACTCCGAGATGCCTGCACCAGCCCATAAATGGAACGCTGAAGCCTGCATACTTTGTCAGCATTCTCTGGATCGACAAAACCTTCCGGTTGCATCATATACAACTCTTCCTTAAGAAAACCGTTAAGGAACGCTGTTTTGACATCCATCTGCCAAATTTCATAATCGAAATATGCAGCTATTGCTAACATGATTCGGACGGATTTAAGCATCGCTACGGGTGAGAAAGTCTCATCGTAGTCAATCCCTTGAACTTGTGAAAAACCCTTTGCCACAAGTCGAGCTTTATACACGGTGACATTACCGTCAGCGTCCGTCTTCCTCTTAAAAATCCATTTATTCTGAATGGCCTTCCGCCCTTCAGGTAATACTTCCAAAGTCCATACTTTGTTTTCATACATGGATCCCATCTCGGATTTCATGGCCTCTAACCATTTGTCGGAATCTGAGCCCACCATCGCTTCTCCATAGCTCGTAGGTTCACCGTTGTCTAACAACATGACCTCCAAGACAGGGTTACCATACCACTCAGGTGCAGTGCGTACCCTTGTCGACCTACGAGGTTCGGTAGTAACTTGATCGGAAGCTTCTTGATCATCATCATTGGCTTCCTCTTCAACCTCTGTAGGCTCCACAAAAACATCTTTCTGTGCTGCGCTACTTTCTGGTTGAAGCAGAGGTTCAATAACCTCATCAAGTTCTACCTTCCTCCCACTCAATTCTTTCGAGAGAAACTCTTTCTCGAGGCAGGACCCGTTCTTAGCGACAAACACTTTGCCCTCGGATCTGAGATAGAAGGTGTACCCAACTGTTTCTTTTGGGTATCCTATGAAGACACATTTGTCCGCTTTGGGTTCGAGCTTTTCTGGCTGAAGCCTTTTGACATAAGCATCGCAACCCCAAACCTTGAGAAAAGACAACTTAGGTTTCTTACCAAACCACAGTTCATACGGTGTTGTCTCAACGGACTTAGATGGAGCCCTATTTAAAGTGAATGCAGCTGTCTCTAACGCATATCCCCAAAACGATAGTGGCAAGTCGGCAAGAGACATCATAGAACGTACCATATCTAATAGGGTTCGATTACGACGTTCGGACACACCATTACGCTGTGGTGTTCCAGGTGGTGTCAACTGTGAAACAATTCCACATTTTCTTAAGTGATCACCAAACTCATAACTCAGATATTCTCCCCCTCGATCAGATCGTAGGAACTTGATCTTCTTGTTACGATGATTTTCAACTTCACTCTCAAATTGCTTGAACTTTTCAAAAGTTTCAGACTTATGCTTCATCAAGTAAATATACCCATATCTACTTAAGTCGTCAGTGAAGGTGAGAAAATAACGATATCCACCGCACGCCGTTACACTCATCGGACCGCACACATCAGTATGTATGATTTCCAATAAGTCACTTGCCCGTTCCATTGTCCCTGAAAACGGGGTCCTTGTCATCTTGCCCATGAGGCACGGCTCGCACGTGTCAAGTGATTCAAAATCAAGAGACTCCAAAAGTCCATCAGCATGGAGCTTCCTCATGCGTTTCACGCCGATATGACCGAGACGGCAGTGCCACAAGAAAGTGGTATTATCATTATCTACTCTACATCTTTTGGCATCAATGTTATGAACATGTGTATCATCACTATCGAGATTCAATAAGAATAAACCCCTAACTTCGGGTGCATGACCATAAAAGATATTACTCATATAAATAGAACAACCATTATTCTCTGACTTAAATGAGTAACCGTCTCGCAATAAACAAGATCCAGATATAATGTTCATGCTTAATGCAGGCACTAAATAACAATTATTCAGGTTCATAACTAATCCCGATGGTAATCGAAGAGCGAGCGTGCCGACGGCGATCACATCAACCTTGGAACCATTTCCTACGCGCATCGTCACTTCGTCCTTCGCCAGCCTCCGTTTATTCCGCAGTTCCTGTTTAGAGTTGCAAATGTGAGCAACCGAACCGGTATCAAATACCCAGGCACTACAACGAGAGTTGGTAAGGTACACATCAATAACATGTATATCATATATACCTTTGTTGTTGTTGGCCCCCTTCTTGTCCGCCAGATACTTGGGGCAGTTCCGCTTCCAGTGGCCATTCCCCTTGCAATAGAAACACTCAGTCTCCGGCTTGGGCCCAGCCTTGGGTTTCTTCACTGGATTAGCAACTGCTTTGCCACCCTTCTTAGAGTTACCCTTCTTGCCCTTGCCATTCTTCTTGAAACTGGTGGTCTTATTGACCATCAACACTTGATACTCCTTCTGGATGTCTGCCTCAGCGACTTTCAGCATCGAAAACAGCTCGGCGATGGTTTTATTCATCCCTTGCATGTTGTACTGCTGGACGAAGCTCTTGTAGCTTGGAGGGAGTGACTGGAGAATTCTGTCAATGATAGCCTCATCCGGGAACACAAGTCCCAGATCAGCTATGCGGGTATAGTACCCAGACATCTTCAGTAAGTGCTCACTGACAGACGAATTCTCCTCCATCTTGCAAGCGAAGAATTTATCGGTGGTCTCATACCTCTCGATCTTAGCATTCTTCTCAAAAATGAATTTCAACTCCGTGTACATCTCATATGCACCATGACGTTCAAAACGCCTTTGGAGTCCTCCTTCCAAGCCGTACAACATGGCACATTGTACTATCGAATAGTCATCCGAACGCGTCTGCCAGACGTTCATATCGTCTGCAGAGGCTCCAGGAGCGGGGGGTTGACCTAGCGGTGCATTTAGGACATAAACCTTTTGGGCAGCTGTGAGGATGATCCTCAGATTGCGGAGCCAGTCCACAAAGTTGCTCCCATCATCTTTCAGTTTAGCTTTCTCTAGGAACGCATTAAAATTCAGGGGAACTCCTGCGCGAGCCATCTACAACATAAATTTGCAAAGACATTTTTAGACTATTGTTCATGATAAGTGAGTTATTACCTAATCAAATTAATTATAACTCCCACTCAAATTGACATCCCTCCGGTCATTCGAGCGCGACATGATCCAAATTCACCAACCCAAGTCCGATCATCACGTGAGATGAGGTGGTGTCAATGGTGAACATCAACATGTTGATCATATCTACTATATGACTCATGCTCGACCTTTCGGTCCTCCGTGTTCCGAGGCCATGTCTGTACATGCTAGGCTCGTCAAGTCTAACCCGAGTGTTCTGCACGTGCAAAACTGGCTTGCACCCGTTGTATGCGAACGTAGAGTCTATCACACCCGATCATCACGTGGTGCTTCGAAACGACGAACCTTCGCAACGGCGCACACTCGGGGGGAACACAATTTTATCTTGAAATTTTAGTGAAGGATCACCTTATAATGCTACCGTCGTCCTAAGCAAAATAAGATGCATAAAAGGATTAACATCACATGCAAATCATAAGTGACATGATATGGCCATCAACTCGTGCTTTTGATCTCCATCCCCAAAGCACCGGCATGATCTCCATCGTCACCGGCGCCACACCATGATCTCCATCATCATGATCTCCATCATCGTGTTGCCATCGGGGTTGTCGGCGCCCCACCATGCTCTTACTACTATTGCTACCGTTTAGCGATAAAGTAAAGCATTACAAAGCGCTTAATGATTGACACGCAGGTCATACAAAAAATAAAGACAACCCTATGGCTCCTGCCGGTTGCCGTATGCATCGACATGCAAGTCGATGTTAACTATTACAACATGATCATCTCATACATCAAAATATATTTCATCATGTCATTGGCCATATCATATCACATACATACCCTGCAAAAACAAGTTAGACGTCCTCTAATTTGTTGTTGCATGTTTTACGTGGCTGCTATGGGTATCTAGCAAGAACGCTTCTTACCTACGCAAAACCACAACGGTGATATTCAAGTTGCTATTTAACCTTCTACAAGGACCGCCTTGTTCTATTCCGATTCAACTAAGATAGGAGAGACAGACACCCGCCAGCCATCTTATGCAACAAAAGTCACATGTCTGTCGATGGAACCGGTCTCATGTACGTGGACATGTAAAGTTGGTCCGGGCCGCTTCATCCCATAATACCGTTGAATCAAGAAAGACTAAGGAGGGCAGCAATTTAAACATCAACGCCACAAACCCTTTTGTGTTCTATTCGAGAAAGCATCTACGCAAGATCCTAGCTCTGATGCCACTGTTGGGGAACGTTGCATGGGAAACAAAAATTTTCCTACCGTTCACCAAGATCAATCTAGTAGATGCAACTACGAGGGGAGAGTGTGATCTACGTACCCTTGTAGATCGCTAAGCGGAAGCGTTATGAACGCGGATGATGGAGTCGTACTCGTCGCGATTCAGATCGCCGAAGACCTAGCACCGAAGCAACGGTGCCTCCGCGTTCTTCACACGTACGGCTCGGGGACGTCTCCTCCTTCTTGATCCAGCAAGGGGTGGAGGAGAGGTTGATGGAGAACCGGCAGCACGACGGCGTGGTGGTGATGGTGGAGAAGAACTCCAGCAGGGCTTCGCCTAAGCTCCGCGGGAGAAGAAGATATGACGGGAGAGGGAGGGCAGCACCGAGGCACAAACTGTGTTCGCTGCCCTCCCTTTGCCCCACTATATATAGGGGGGGTGGAGATGTGAGGGCGCCCTAGGGTTTCCCCCTAGGGGCCGGCGGCCAGGGCAAGGGGAGGGGGCGGCGGCCAGGGCAGGGGGAGGCGCCCAGGCCCTAGGGTTTCCCCCCTAGGTGCCTTGCCCCCCAAGCCCAAGGGGTGCGGCCAGCCCTAGGGGGTCCCACCCCCTTAGCCGCATGGGGAGAGGGCCCAGGGGGGGCACACAGCCCCCTGAGGGCTGTGGTGTCCCCCCTTGTGGCCCAATAGGCCCAGAACACCTTCCGGACCCCCCGAAAACCTTCCCGGTACTCCGCCGATTTCCCGATGCTCCCCGGAACACTTCCGGTACTCCGAAACCTTTCATCCTATATATCAATCTTCGTCTCCGGACCATTCCGGAGACCCTCGTCATGTCCGGGATCTCATCCGGGACTCCGAACAACCTTCGGTAACCATGCACTCTTCTCACTAACAACCCTAGCGTCACCGAACGTTAAGTGTGTAGACCCTGCGGGTTCGGAAACCATGTAGACATGACCGAGACACTCCCAGGTCAATAACCAATAGCGGGATCTGGATACCCATATTGGCTCCTACATGTTTCTCGATGATCTCATCGGATGAACCACGATGTCAAGGATTCAGGCAATCCCGTATACAGTTCCATTTGTCTCGTCGGTATGTTACTTGCCCGAGATTCGATCGTCGGTATCTCTATACCTAGTTCAATCTCGTTACCGGCAAGTCTCTTTACTCGTTACCGTAATACATAATCCCGTGACCAACTACTTAGTCACTTTGAGCTCATTGAGATGACGTATTACCGAGTGGGCCCGGAGATACCTCTCCGTCATACGGAGTGACAAATCCCAGTCTCGATCCATGTCAACTCAACAGACACCTTCGGAGATACCTGTAGAGTACCTTTATAGTCACCCAGTTACGTTGTGACGTTTGGCACACACAAAGCACTCCTACGGTGTCAGTGAGTTACATGATCTCATGGTCATAGGAACTTATACTTGACATGCAGAAAACTATAGCGATAACTGACACGATCAAAAGCTATGTTTATGTTTGGGTCTCGTCCATCACATCATTCTCCTAATGATGTGATACCGTTATCAAATGACAACTCATGTCTATGACCTGGAAACCGCGGTCATCTTTGATCAACGAGCTAGTCCTGTAGAGGCTCACTAGGGACACAAAGTCTGTCTATTCATCCACACGTGTATTTGAGTTTCCAATCAATACAGTTATAGCATGGATAATAAACGATTATCATGAACAAGGAAATATAATAATAACTCTATTATTATTGCCTCTAGGGCATATTTCCAACAGTCTCCCACTTGCACTAGAGTCAATAATCTAGTATTACAAGGTAATGAATCTAACACCCATAGAGTCTTGGTGTTGATCGTGCTTAGCCCGTGGAAGAGGCTTAGTCAACGGATCTGCAACATTCAAATCCGTGTGTACTTTGCAAATGTTTATGTCCTCCTCCTTGACCGAATCGCGGATGGAATTGAAGCGTCGCTTTATGTGTCTGGTCCTCTTGTGAAACCTTGGTTCCTTGGCTAGAGCAATGGCACCAGTGTTGTCACAGAACAGAGTCATTGGGTTCAGTGCACTAGGCACAACTCCAAGATCTGTCATGAACTCCTTCATCCAGACACCTTCCTTAGCCGCCTCCGAGGCAGCTATATACTCCGCTTCACATGTAGAATCAGCTACCACGCTCTGCTTGGAACTGCACCAGCTTACCGCTCCCCCGTTGAGAATATATACGTATCCGGTTTGTGACTTAGAGTCATCCGGATCAGTGTCAAAGCTTGCATCGACGTAACCCTTTACGACGAGCTCTTGATCACCTCCATAAACGAGAAACATATCCTTAGTCCTTTTAGGTACTTCAGGATATTCTTGACCGCTGTCCAGTGATCCATACCAGGATTACTTTGAAACCTTCCTGCCATACTTATGGCAAGGCTGACATCTGGTCTTGTGCACAGCATTGCATACATGATAGAGCCTATGGCTGAAGCATAGGGGATGACACTCATCTTTTCTCTATCTTCCGCAGTCACTGGGCATTGAGTCTTACTCAACTTCGTACCTTGCAATACCGGCAAGAACCCCTTCTTGGATTGATCCATTTTGAACTTCTTCAAAACTTTATCAAGGTATGTACTTTGTGAAAGTCCTATCAAGCGTCTTGATCTATCTCTATAGATCTTGATGCCCAATATGAAAGCAGCTTCACCGAGATCTTTCATCGAAAAACTCTAGTTCAAATACCCCTTCACGCTATCCAAAAATTCTATATTGTTTCCAATCAGCAATATGTCATCCACATATAATATTAGAAACGCTATAGAGCTCCCACTCACTTTCTTGTAAATACAAGCTTCATTGTAAACTTGTATAAACCCAAACGCTTTGATCACCTCATCAAAGCGAAGATTCCAACTCCGAGATGCTTGCACCAGCCCATAAATGGAACGCTGGAGCTTGCATACTTTGTCAGCATTCTCTGGATCGACAAAACCCTCCGGTTGCATCATATACAACTCTTCCTTAAGAAAACCGTTAAGGAACGCTGTTTTGACATCCATCTGCCAAATTTCATAATTGAAATATGCAGCTATTGCTAACATGATTCGGACGGATTTAAGCATCGCTACGGGTGAGAAAGTCTCATCGTAGTCAATCCCTTGAACTTGTGAAAAACCCTTTGCCACAAGTCGAGCTTTATACACGGTGACATTACCGTCAGCGTCCGTCTTCCTCTTAAAAATCCATTTATTCTGAATGGCCTTCCGCCCTTCAGGTAATACTTCCAAAGTCCATACTTTGTTTTCATACATGGATCCCATCTCGGATTTCATGGCCTCTAACCATTTGTCGGAATCTGGGCCCACCATCGCTTCTCCATAGCTCGTAGGTTCACCGTTGTCTAACAACATGACCTCCAAGACAGGGTTACCGTACCACTCAGGTGCAGTGCGTACCCTTGTCGACCTACGAGGTTCGGTAGTAACTGGATCAGAAGCTTCTTGATCATCATCATTGGCTTCTTCTTCAACCTCTGCAGGCTCCACAAAAACATCTTTCTGTGCTGCGCTACTCTCTGGTTGAAGCAGAGGTTCAATAACCTCATCAAGTTCTACCTTCCTCTCTCTCAATTCTTTCGAGAGAAACTCTTTCTCGAGAAATGACCCGTTCTTAGCGACAAACACTTTGCCTTCGGATCTGAGATAGAAGGTGTACCCAACTGTTTCTTTTGGGTATCCTATGAAGACACATTTGTCCGCTTTGGGTTCGAGCTTTTCTGGCTGAAGCCTTTTGACATAAGCATCGCAACCCCAAACCTTGAGAAAAGACAACTTAGGTTTCTTACCAAACCACAGTTCATACGGTGTTGTCTCAACGGACTTAGATGGAGCCCTATTTAAAGTGAATGCAGCTGTCTCTAACGCATATCCCCAAAACGATAGTGGTAAGTCGGCAAGAGACATCATAGAACGCACCATATCTAATAGGGTTCGATTACGACGTTCGGACACACCATTACGCTGTGGTGTTCCAGGTGGCGTCAACTGTGAAACAATTCCACATTTTCTTAAGTGATCACCAAACTCATAACTCAGATATTCTCCCCCTCGATCAGATCGTAGGAACTTGATCTTCTTGTTACGATGATTTTCAACTTCACTCTGAAATTGCTTGAACTTTTCAAAAGTTTCAGACTTATGCTTCATCAAGTAAATATACCCATATCTACTTAAGCCGTCAGTGAAGGTGAGAAAATAACGATATCCACCGCGCGCCGTTACACTCATCGGACCGCACACATCAGTATGTATGATTTCCAATAAGTCACTTGCCCGTTCCATTGTCCCTGAAAACGGGGTCCTTGTCATCTTGCCCATGAGGCACGGCTCGCACGTGTCAAGTGATTCAAAATCAAGAGACTCCAAAAGTCCATCAGCATGGAGCTTCCTCATGCGTTTCACGCCGATATGACCGAGACGGCAGTGCCACAAGAAAGTGGTACTATCTTTATCTACTCTACATCTTTTGGCATCAATGTTATGAACATGTGTATTATCACTATCGAGATTCAATAAGAATAAACCCCTAACTTCGGGTGCATGACCATAAAAGATATTACTCATATAAATAGAACAACCATTATTCTCTGACTTAAATGAGTAACCGTCTCGCAATAAACAAGATCCAGATATAATGTTCATGCTTAACGCAGGCACTAAATAACAATTATTCAGGTTCATAACTAATCCCGATGGTAATCGAAGAGCGAGCGTGCCGACGGCGATCACATCAACCTTGGAACCATTTCCCACGCGCATCGTCACTTCGTCCTTCGCCAGCCTCCGTTTATTCCGCAGTTCCTGTTTAGAGTTGCAAATGTGAGCAACCGAACCGGTATCAAATACCCAGGCACTACAACGAGAGTTGGTAAGGTACACATCAATAACATGTATATCATATATACCTTTGTTGTTGTTGGCCCCCTTCCTGTCCGCCAGATACTTGGGGCAGTTCCGCTTCCAGTGGCCATTCCCCTTGCAATAGAAACACTCAGTCTCTGGCTTGGGCCCAGCCTTGGGTTTCTTCACTGGATTAGCAACTGCTTTGCCACCCTTCTTAGAGTTACCCTTCTTGCCCTTGCCATTCTTCTTGAAACTGGTGGTCTTATTGACCATCAACACTTGATACTCCTTCTGGATGTCTGCCTCAGCGACTTTCAGCATCGAAAACAGCTCGGCGATGGTTTTATTCATCCCTTGCATGTTGTACTGCTGGACGAAGCTCTTGTAGCTTGGAGGGAGTGACTGGAGAATTCTGTCAATGATAGCCTCATCCGGGAACCCAAGTCCCAGATCAGCTATGCGGGTATAGTACCCAGACATCTTCAGTAAGTGCTCACTGACAGACGAATTCTCCTCCATCTTGCAAGCGAAGAATTTATCGGTGGTCTCATACCTCTCGATCTTAGCATTCTTCTCAAAGATGAATTTCAACTCCGTGTACATCTCATATGCACCATGACGTTCAAAACGCCTTTGGAGTCCTCCTTCCAAGCCGTACAACATGGCACACTGTACTATCGAATAGTCATCCGAACGCGTCTGCCAGACGTTCATATCGTCCGCAGAGGCTCCAGGAGCGGGGGGTTGACCTAGCGGTGCATTTAGGACATAAACCTTTTGGGCAGCTGTGAGGATGATCCTCAGATTGCGGAGCCAGTCCACAAAGTTGCTCCCATCATCTTTCAGTTTAGCTTTCTCTAGGAACGCATTAAAATTCAGGGGAACTCCTCCGCGAGCCATCTACAACATAAATTTGCAAAGACATTTTAGACTATTGTTCATGATAAGTGAGTTATTACCTAATCAAATTAATTATAACTCCCACTCAAATTGACATCCCTCCGGTCATTCGAGCGTGACATGATCCAAATTCACCAACCCAAGTCCGATCATCACGTGAGATGAGGTGGTGTCAATGGTGAACATCAACATGTTGATCATATCTACTATATGACTCATGCTCGACCTTTCGGTCCTCCGTGTTCCGAGGCCATGTCTGTACATGCTAGGCTCGTCAAGTCTAACCCGAGTGTTCTGCACGTGCAAAACTGGCTTGCACCCGTTGTATGCGAACGTAGAGTCTATCACACCCGATCATCACGTGGTGCTTCGAAACGACGAACCTTCGCAACGGCGCACACTCGGGGGGAACACAATTTTATCTTGAAATTTTAGTGAAGGATCACCTTATAATGCTACCGTCGTCCTAAGCAAAATAAGATGCATAAAAGGATTAACATCGCATGCAAATCATAAGTGACATGATATGGCCATCAACTCGTGCTTTTGATCTCCATCTCCAAAGCACCGGCATGATCTCCATCGTCACCGGCGCCACACCATGATCTCCATCATCATGATCTCCATCATCGTGTTGCCATCGGGGTTGTCGGCGCCCCACCATGCTCTTACTACTATTGCTACCGTTTAGCGATAAAGTAAAGCATTACAAAGCGCTTAATGATTGACACGCAGGTCATACAAAAAATAAAGACAACCCTATGGCTCCTGCCGGTTGCCGTATGCATCGACATGCAAGTCGATGTTAACTATTACAACATGATCATCTCATACATCAAAATATATTTCATCATGTCATTGGCCATATCACATCACATACATACCCTGCAAAAACAAGTTAGACGTCCTCTAATTTGTTGTTGCATGTTTTACGTGGCTGCTATGGGTATCTAGCAAGAACGCTTCTTACCTACGCAGAACCACAACGGTGATATTCAAGTTGCTATTTGACCTTCTACAAGGACCGCCTTGTTCTATTCCGATTCAACTAAGATAGGAGAGACAGACACCCGCCAGCCATCTTATGCAACAAAAGTCACATGTCTGTCGATGGAACCGGTCTCATGTACGTGGACATGTAAAGTTGGTCCGGGCCGCTTCATCCTATAATACCGCTGAATCAAGAAAGACTAAGGAGGGCAGCAATTTAAACATCAACGCCACAAACTCCTTTTGTGTTCTACTCGAGAAAGCATCTACGCAAGATCCTAGCTCTGATACCACTGTTGGGAACGTTGCATGGGAAACAAAAATTTTTCCTACCGTTCACCAAGATCAATCTAGTAGATGCAACTACGAGGAAGGAGTGTGATCTACGTACCCTTGTAGATCGCTAAGCGGAAGCGTTATGAACGCGGATGATGGAGTCGTACTCGTCGCGATTCAGATCGCCGAAGACCTAGCACCGAAGCAACGGTGCCTCCGCGTTCTTCACACGTACGGCTCGGGGACGTCTCCTCCTTCTTGATCCAGCAAGGGGTGGAGGAGAGGTTGATGGAGAACCGGCAGCACGACGGCGTGGTGGTGATGGTGGAGAAGAACTCCAGCAGGGCTTCGCCTAAGCACCGCGGGAGGAGAAGATATGACGGGAGAGGGAGGGCAGCACCGAGGCACGAACTGTGTTGGCTGCCCTCCCTTTGCCCCACTATATATAGGGGGGGTGGAGAGGCTAGGGCGCCCTAGGGTTTCCCCCTAGGGGCCGGCGGCCAGGGCAAAGGGAGGGGGGCGGCGGCCAGGGCAGGGGGAGGCGCCCAGGCCCTAGAGTTTCCCCCCTAGGTGCCTTGCCCCCCAAGTCCCAAGGGGTGCGGCCAGCCCTAGGGGGTCCCACCCCCTTAGCCGCATGGGGAGAGGGCCCAGGGGGGGGCGCACAGCCCCCTGAGGGCTGTGGTGTCCCCCCTTGTGGCCCAATAGGCCCAGAACACCTTCCGGACCCCCCGAAAACCTTCCCGGTACTCCGCCGATTTCCCGATGCTCCCCGGAACACTTCCGGTACTCCGAAACCTTTCATCCTATATATCAATCTTCGTCTCCGGACCATTCCGGAGACCCTCGTCATGTCCGGGATCTCATCCGGGACTCCGAACAACCTTCGGTAACCATGCACTCTTCTCACTAACAACCCTAGCGTCACCGAACGTTAAGTGTGTAGACCCTGCGGGTTCGGAAACCATGTAGACATGACCGAGACACTCCCAGGTCAATAACCAATAGCGGGATCTGGATACCCATATTGGCTCCTACATGTTTCTCGATGATCTCATCGGATGAACCACGATGTCAAGGATTCAGGCAATCCCGTATACAGTTCCCTTTGTCTCGTCGGTATGTTACTTGCCCGAGATTCGATCGTCGGTATCTCTATACCTAGTTCAATCTCGTTACCGGCAAGTCTCTTTACTCGTTACCGTAATACATAATCCCGTGACCAACTACTTAGTCACTTTGAGCTCATTGAGATGACGTATTACCGAGTGCGCCCGGAGATACCTCTCCGTCATACGGAGTGACAAATCCCAGTCTCGATCCATGTCAACTCAACAGACACCTTCGGAGATACCTGTAGAGTACCTTTATAGTCACCCAGTTACGTTGTGACGTTTGGCACACACAAAGCACTCCTACGGTGTCAGTGAGTTACATGATCTCATGGTCATAGGAACTTATACTTGACATGCAGAAAACTATAGCGATAACTGACACGATCAAAAGCTATGTTTATGTTTGGGTCTCGTCCATCACATCATTCTCCTAATGATGTGATCCCGTTATCAAATGACAACTCATGTCTATGACCTGGAAACCGCGGTCATCTTTGATCAACGAGCTAGTCCTGTAGAGGCTCACTAGGGACACAAAGTCTGTCTATTCATCCACACGTGTATTTGAGTTTCCAATCAATACAGTTATAGCATGGATAATAAACGATTATCATGAACAAGGAAATATAATAATAACTCTTTTATTATTGCCTCTAGGGCATATTTCCAACAGTAAGATGTGCCACAACAGTTTCAGACTCATAGCCATGGAAAGGATCGGATTCAACCAAAGTAATTAACTCAGGATCAACAGAGAATTCATAATCCTTATTAGTGACACATATAGGTGAAGTAGCAAAAGTAGGGTCATGTTTCATTCTAGCATTCAAGGACTTTTCTTTCAACTTAGCTAATAACTTCTTAAGATCATATCTATCATTGCAAGAAATAAAGTCTCTAGCAGTTTCTTCATCCATAACATAACCCTCAGGCACGACAGGCAATTCATATCTATTGGGAGTAGTTTCATCATCACTTTCATAAATATCATCAACATTTGCACTCTCCCTAACCTTAGCAATTTGTTCATCTAGAAATTCACCTAGTGGCACAGTATCAGGCATAGAGATAGTTTCATCATACATAGCAGAAGTAGCATCATCAAGAACATACGACATACCAGATTCAATAGCAGGAGTAGGTGTTGCAAGTTTACTCATAACATAAGGAGAATCAAGCGCAGAGCTAGATGGCAGTTCCTTACCTCCCCTCGTAGTTGAGGGTAAGATCTTGGTTTTTGAGTCCTTCAAATTCTTCATAGTGATAAGCAGATATAAATCCCAAGTGACTTAAAGAATAGAGCTATGTTCCCCGGCAACGGCGCCAGAAAATAGTCTTGATAACCCACAAGTGTAGGGGATCGCAATAGTTTTCGAGGGTAAAGTATTAAACCCAAATTTGTTGATTCGACACAAGGGAAGCCAAAGAATACTCTTAAGTATTAGCAGCTGAGTTGTCAATTCAACCACACCTGGAAACTTAGTATCTGCAGCAAGATAGTTTAGTAGCAAAGTAATATGATAGTGGTGGTAGCAGCAATAAAAGTAACGATAGTGTTTTGTCGTTTTTATGATAATAGCAAAAGAAAAGTAAATAAGCGACAAGCAATATAGGTAAAGCTCATAGGCATTGGATCGGTGATGGGAATTACGTCGGATGCAATTCATCATGTAGAAGTTATAACCTAGGGTGACAGAGAACTAGCTCCAGTTCATCAATGCAATGTAGGCATGTATTCTGAATATAGTCATACGTGCTTATGGAAAAGAACTTGCATGACATCTTTTGGCCTACCCTCCCATGGCAGCGGGGTCCTATTGGAAACTAAGGGATATTAAGGCCTCCTTTTAATAGAGTACCGTACCAAAGCATTAACACATAGTGAATACATGAACTCCTCAAACTATGGTCATCACCGGGAGTGGTCCCGATTATTGTCACTTCGGGGTTGTCGGATCATAACACATAGTAGGTGACTATAGACTTGCAAGATATGATCAAGAACACACATATATTCATGAAAACATAATAGGTTCAGATCTGAAATCATGGCACTCTGGCCCTAGTGACAAGCATTAAGCATAGCAAAGTCATAGCAACATCAATCTCAAAACATGGTGGATACTAGGGATCAAACCCTAACAAACTAACTCGATTACATGATAGATCCCATCCAACCCATCACCGTCCAGCAAGCCTACGATGGAATTACTCACAGACGGCGGTGAGCATCATGGAATTGGTGATGGAGAAAGGTTGATGATGACGATGGCGACGATCTCCACTCTCCGGAGCCCGGAACGGACTCCAGATCAGCCCTCCCGAGAGAGATTAGGGCTGGGCGGCGGCTCCGTCTCGTGAAACGCGACAATTCCTTCTCCTTGATTTTTTTTCTCCCCGAAACGGAATATATAGGACCTGGGGATACGTCTGTGGAGCATCGGGGGGCCCTCGAGGCACGGGGGCGCGCCTTGGGAAGAGGGGCGCGCCCCCCACCCTCGAGGACAGGTCGTGGGCCCCCCGGTGAGTATCTTCTTGCAGGTATTTTTTATATTTTCTGAAATAATTCTCCATTGATTTTCAAGCGATTCCGAGAACTTTTTATTTCTTCACAAAAACAACACCATGGCAGTTCTGCTGAAAACAGCGTCAGTCCGGGTTAGTTCCATTCAAATCATGCAAGTTAGAGTCCAAAACAAGGGCAAAAGGGTTTGGAAAAGTAGATACGTTGGAGACATATCAAGTACCCCAAACAAAAGGCACATCCTTCTTTGTAAGCTTATTGAGAGGTGCAGCAATGGTGCTGAAATCTCTCACAAAACGCATATATAATCCAGCGAGGCCGAGGAAACTCATCACGTGCCTGACCGTTTTGGGCTGCTGCCAACTATAGCTTCAATCTTGACTTTATCAACCTCAATTCCCTGTGGAGTAACAACATAGCCAATAAAAGATACTCGATCGGTGCAAAAGGTGCACTTTCCAAGGTCACCAAACAAACGTGCGTCACGTAGAGCAATAAAAACAACATGTAAATGTTCCAAATGTTCCTCCAAAGATATGCTATAAATCAATATATCATCAAAGTATACTACCACAAACCGTCCAATGAAAGCACGTAAAACTTCATTCATTAATCTCATGAAAGTACTAGGTGTATTAGTTAACCCAAAAGGCATGACTAACCACTCATATAATCCAAACTTAGTTTTAAATGTTGTTCTCCATTCATCTCCCAATTTCATACGAATTTGATGGTATCCACTACGCAAATCAACTTTGGAGAATATTGTAGAGCCACTCAATTCAGCAATCATATCATCTAGCCTAGGAATAGGATGACGATAACGAATAGTAATATTATTAATGCCTCTACAATCAACACACATACGCGATGTACCATCCTTTTTCGGCACTAGAATAATAGGAACAACATAAGGACTAAGGGATTCGCGTATATAACCTTTGTCGAGTAGCTCCTGTACTTGACGCATAATCTCCTTCATATCCTCTGGATTCGTACGGTATGGTGCGCGGTTGGGTAGCGATGCACCAGGAATTAAGTCAATCTGATGCTCAATCCCTAGAATAGGTGGTAATCCCGGTGGCACGTCTTGTGAAAAGACGTCCGCGAACTCCGGCAAAATGTTAGTGACAGCAGGAGGCAAAGAGGAAGGCACGTCCTCAAATGAAAATAATGCCTCCTTGCACACAAAAGCATAGCAAACAGATTTGCTTAAATCTAGATCATCAATATCAGATTTGGTGGCAAGTAAACATCCACTTTTTAATTTAATTTCAGATGCAACATGAGATGATGGTGTGTTATTAGGATTCATTCGTTGCTCAAATTCTTTTGCCACAATATGATTTTCACTCTTATTTTGCTCCTATTTTGCTTTATTAGCTCTATTAATACCATCTTTCAAAATGGAATCAGGAGACATAGGAAGCAAAGTAATACGTTTATCCTTATGAACAAGAGTATAGTGATTGTTTCTACCATGGTGTACAGAATTTTTGTCAAATTGCCATGGTCTACCAAGTAATAAGGAACATGCTTGCATGGGTACCACATCATAATCAATATGATCAGCATATGTGGAGATACTAAAATGCACACGAACAGTACGTGTTACCTTAACCTTGCCGCTATTGTTGAACCATTGGATGTAGTAAGGATGTGGATGTGGTCTTGTGGTGAGAGATGACTTCTCCTCCATCTCCATGCTAGCCAAGTTGTTGCAGCTCCCTCCATCTATGATGACGCGAACAGAGCGTTCCTTCACAACTCCCTTTGTATGGAACAAATTATGCCTCTGATTTTGCTCCGCTTGTGTGACATGCACACTCAAAACACGTTGAGCAACTAAACATTCATACCTATCAGCGTCTTCAGGAGCCATGTTGTCGTGGAATTAACACGTCAGATGTCCAGTTTAAGGGACTTAGGTGTGGAGCCATCGCGCGGGTTAGCTTGAAGAGGTTAAAAGCGCACAAAGGACACAGAGGGTTTATACTAGTTCGGCCCCTTCGATGAAGGTAAAAGCCTACGTCTAGTTTGGTTTGGTATTGCTTGGGCGTCGATGAACAGGGAGCAGATTGCTTGCCTGTCTCTCGACGGATTATTCTCTGGCCTTGAACCGTCGCCGGGTCGTTCCTTTATATAAGAGGCAACGCCCGGTCCGGTTTATAGAGTCCCGAGGCCGGCTCATAATCGTGTCCGCCTCGGTCTCTGTTCTTTCTTCCTTGTACCTCAAGTTACATAATAGGACAGTTTACAAACCGTAAACATTACACATGGGCCCTAAGCCTTCATGGGCCGTAACCTCTACTGAGTTTATAACTATACAGCTATATTACCATAATCCGAATCTCACTAACCGGTTTATACCTGCTAGTAATATCCCTGACACATGTATTGCGTCTCATTTTCAAAATCATCTCCACCATGTTCTTCATGTGTAATAAGAGCCAAAATCTCCTCATCATAGTCACTAGCGCACTCATAACCACCATCCTCAGTAGCAATCATGACACGCTGCGATGGGCATTTGCTCGCATAGTGACCAAGACCAGTGCAATGACGACATATAACATCATGTGTTGGCCCATTGGATGCCATGGATGAAGAAGAGCTTTGCGCGGGACCGGAAGGTGTACTCCTGGTTGATGGTGGTGGTGCCTGTTTGCTTTTATCATGGCTAGAAGTGACGGATGAAGTAGGCGGTGGTGCAGCCGGACGTGTCGATGTAGATGATGCACACGGTGTCCATGATGAAGGTCGACCTGTAGAAAAATTAGTTCGTGCCAAGGCCTGTCGATCCTGCACTTCACGTTCAGCTTTGGAAGCAAGATGGAATAAACGAGTGATATTATTATACTTTTTATACTCTAGAATTGTCTGAATCTCTCTATTTAAGCCACCCATAAAACGTGCAAGCATAGCCTCGTTATCCTCAACAATACCACATCTAATCAGGCCAGTTTGTAATGCCTGATAATATTCCTATATATAAATTTTTTTCCTTGTCTTAAACACTGTAATTTCTGAAGTAATTCGCGTTGATAATATGGTGGAACCCAACGAGTACGCATAGCAGTTTTTAAAGCAGCCCAAGTAGTTGGAATATTATCCGGATATAATCTACAATATTCAGACCACCACACAAGCAAAACTTGTGAAAACACAAAGAGCAGCAGCAACACGTTCTCCTCGGAATATTTTAAACATGTAAAACGTTGTTCGGTTTCTAACTCCCAAGTAAGATATATATCAGGAACATATCAACCCTCAAATGGTTGAATATTCAATTTTAGTTTAGGGAGATGGTCATGATCGCGTACGTGAGCGTGTGGTGCAGCCTTACCATTGCGATTATTTGCATGTGGACGACCTGGTGGTTGTGGTGCTGGTTGTTGCACGTAGTTCTAATTTTGATCAACCTCATCCTCGTAATCCCCCGCGTAATCGTCCTCCTCCTCAGCAGCAGCAGGAGCCACAAAAGTATCAACAGCAGCACCAACAGTTTGGCCAGGCTGAAGAGCGACACGGCTCGCTTTGCGGAGGGCGGTTTCGCGACGTGAAGGTGGTTGTTGTTGTTGTTGTTGCAATGGTGCAGCATGTGGAGGTAGACGCGCAAGCACTTCAGCGAATTTGGCATCCAACTTGGTGTCAATTGACTTCTCAATGCCATCCATCCTTGCTAGTGCGTTGTCAAAACTGGTCATCACATCTTCTACCTGTTAACCCATCATTTGCTGAAATTTATCATGCAACTCCTTGTTTGTCATGTTCTCCCAGTCAGTCTCGTCGACTTGTGATCCTGGCATGGTTAGCAGCAATTAAATCTGAGAACGGTTTTTAGAAAACTGGGTGAGATGGTTTGGTTTTTATGCTGGGCTTAATTGGTTCAGTTTACATTGGGTCAAGACTTTTTTCAGTTCGGTTTAGGTTTGGGTATGTGAGAAACTAGTTCGGGTATAATTGGTTATGGGCCTAAACAGTTTGGGTATTAGGGGCTACAAACTGGGTCCAACCCGGTTTCTACGCTGGTTCCTCGCCTCAACACCCAGCGAGCAATGGAGCAAGGGACCGAGAAAAAAAAGACCCATCTTCCTCCCGACTCCCCAATCGGCTGCACCATCCTTCCTCCCCGCCGGCCAATCCGACCTGAAGTCTTGATGTGCTGCTCGCTGCTTCCCTGGCATGGAGATGCCGCTGCAGGTGTCGCGAGAAAGCCGCCGCACCAAGAAAGCCGGGGAGCCGGCCGCGCCATGCGAGAAGCTGCTGTTCCTCACCCCCAGTGGGCCATGGATGGTAGGATGTTGAGAAGCGGCCACCAGACCCTGCAACAAACAAGGTCCCTACAGCCAATTCCTAACCCCCATCTCGCAAGATCCACGAGCTCTCCGCCCTGCGATGAGCTGGCGGTGGGCGCCGTCAAGAAGCACCAGGACGAGCGCGCGGCGGCGACGGAGCCGTCCTTCCAGAGCGTGGCTGTCGGGGGAAACTGTCCGCCACGAACACCTATGGGACCGGAGCCCCTTGTCTGTGCGGTACGAGGGCGGAGGGAGCACGAAGAGCAGATCGAGGCAGACGCGCGGGCAGTTTTTACCCAGGTTCGGGCCGCACGGATGCGTAAAACCCTACTCCTGCTTGGTTGTGTATTGAGTTTGTGCGCTCGGAGCTTGAAGGAGCAGCTACACGAGCGTGAGAATGATCTAGGTCGCGAACCGAACCTAACCGAACCCCCTCCACGTTGTGCATGGGCCTCCTTTTATAGTGCAAGGGGTCACCGACAGGTGTCAACGTAGGAGAAAGGGGTAAAAATGTAAAATAGGTGGTAGTTGTAACAGTGCGGGAACAGTGGAGCCACAGTACAGAACAGTGGTCTATACCTACTTTAACAGTGGGGGACAAGGGCATTTAATGCCCGTCGCCGTCGACCCCAAAAGCTCCCGCCGTTGCGTCTCCGTCTGCCACGGCGATGGATCCTCTGCCGTGGAGTGCCACCGTGTCCCCCAGGCTGCACAGCCATCCGCCACGCGTCCCTGGAGTGGCCCCAGGGCGACGCGTGGGCCGATGAGCTGGAGCGCGGGCACACAGCGCACCTCCCCCGGCAAGCACCTTGCCGGGGATCTCGACCTTGCCGGGCCCGGAAGCTTGCCGCTCCCCGAGCCCTTGCCGGGTCTTCTAAGATGAAATCTTCTATTCGTCCTGACAAGCTCCTCTTGCCAGGGCCTCGTGCTAGTTAAGCAATCTCGAGCCTGGGACGGCCTTCCCGGCAAGCTCCTCTTGCCGGGGTCTTGGTCTTCTGTCTTGTATACTTTGTTTTTGAATGGCTAGATAAGGGTCAGGAAGGTCTCCGGCAAGCGCGTGGTAAACCCTGCCGCGGGGAGCTGCCGCTGCCCGTGCACAAGTTGGGGTACTAGGGTACCCCTACCTTAGTACACCGACAGGAGCCCCCGGGCCTGGGCCACACACGGTGCCGAGCGCTGTTGGGCCAGGCCCAAAACAGTGCACGGGCACCCGCGGCCCGCGGCGCGCCGAATCCACTTCCATATCCGCCGCACCCCACGGCAACGGCACGCGTCGATTGCGGCGCCGTGGGATGGGACGTGCCCACGATTTCTTTAATGGGAAGGGCGAAACGCCCCCCACTCCCCCATAAAAGCAGAGAGAGCGGCGCGGTTCCCCTCCCTGCGCACTCATTGCCATCGTCTTCTTCCTCAGATTCCTCTGCTCTTTGCCTCTACTCCTCCGCCATCACCAAGCTCTTCGTCCCCTTCCTTCCACCGCGTCCGCCATGGCCCCAAAGACCGACAAGGCGAAGTCGGAGAAGTCCAAGCGGGAGAAGTCAGATCAGGCGGCGAAGCTCGTCGCGTTCCGGAAGGAGCACATCGTCTTTGCGCCGAAGCTCGGCGTGCGGGAGCTTTGGAACAAATATTATTTGTTCTGGGCCAAGGAGACCCCAGCGCACCCCCGCACGCGCGTCTACCCGGCCGTCGCCAAGGATCACTACCCCGGCGGGTATTACTTTTTCGCAGCCTTCTTCCACTGTGGTCTGTGCCCTCCCTTCTCAAACTTTTTCTGCGATATCATGAATACTTATGGCCTCCACCTCCTCGATTTCACTCCCAACGCCATCCTCACCATGTCCGTTTTCGCACACATGTGCGAAAACTTCGTAGGAATCCAGCCCAACGTAGCTCTCTTTAGGCACTTTTTCATCCCCAGAGTAGAGGCCGACGCCCCCCTCTCCGGAGGAATCTCTTGGGTGTTTAGGCTGAATAAGAAATTATCCTACTTGCCGGGGGAGCTCCGCGGCAAGTGGGAAGAGTGGCGCGCGGAGTGGTGCTGGGTCGTCGAGGAGCGGCCGCAACACTTCACCGCGCCGCGCACATCGCCCATCGTGCGCGGCAGGGATTGGAGTAACTTCGATTCCGACGATTCCAAGCTGGATATCGCTCTCGCCAGAATCATGCGTCTTCGGATGGCGCCGCTGTCTGTCGCTGAAGTGGGCGCTGACTTTCTTCGTCGCCGGATCGCCCCCCTCCAAGACCGGAAAAGGCCGGCGTGGCAATATGGCGGCCCGGCAGACATCATGAGGCTGCGCCCCGGCCTCAATTTTAACTTCACAACACTCGAGCTGCGGGGTATGGTCAGGGAACTTTTCAAGTTCGACCCGGCACACCCCGAGTGGTTCCGCGCTCCCCGGGGAGTGGTGCCGCTCTGCGCCAGCAGCGCCCGGGATCGCCTTGTCGCTATGATGCCCGCGTGCGACTCTCATGGAGTGGAGCGCACGTGGATTGCACCCAAGCCTATCGACGTCCTCGAGTTCTACGACCGCCTTGTGGAGGTGTTGGAGAAGACGGACGATCTCAAGCTGCACACGCGGGCCACCACCGACCAAGAGATTGCTTACATAGCTTCTCGTGCTGAAGAAGTCGCCGCAGCCGCGGCGGCGGGAAACTTTGGATACACACCCGCGGAGGCGGAAGCCGCGGATGCCTCCAGCCAGGCGGATAGGGAGGAGATTCGCAAGCTGCTAAAGCTCCCTCCCGACGCGCTCGCCGTGATCCCCTCGCTGAGGCACTCCGGGATCAGTGGGATCGCAACGGAGGCCGCGGCAATGGAGGGCACCGCCGGAGGAAGCAGAGGCGCCGCGAGGGGCGGAAGCGACAAGGGGAAGAGGTGGAGCCGCAGCGGGAAGAGCGCCCGGAGACCGTCACCGAGGAGCCGCAGGCCCCGCCGTCCCCGCCAAAGCCGAACCCTCCGGCAAGGGAGAGTGCTCCGCCAAGGGCGGGTACTCCGCCGCCAAGGCAGAGTACCCCGCCAAGGGCGAGCAGCCCGGCGAGGGCGGCCACTCCGCCAAGGCCGAGCTCCCCGGCAAGGGAGCCCGCCGCAGAGGACGCCCGCCAAGGTATGTTCTGTACTTGGTTTTCTTGACTTTGCTTCTTTTTGGATCTTTGCTTGATTTTGAACTTCTTTTTCTTCTTCTTCTAGATCTTCCTCCTCCTCCTCCCGTGCCGATGGAGACCGAGGTCATCAATATTGAGGATGAGGAGGGCGCGCAGGGCGGCGGCGATGACGTTCCCGTCGTCGTGGAGATGGCCGAGGCCACCGCGGAGACGGCCGAAACCACCGAGCCGGCCGTGCAGGAGACCGCTCCGGCTGCAGATGCAGCGGCCGGGGAGGGGGACGGCGACCGCACCGCCAACCCGGAGGTGGCGGGAGCATCAGATGCTGCACCGGCCGCCGGTCCCTCCGCCGGCGAGGAGCCAGCCGGTTACTATCTTCGTGCCCCCAATGGCATCTTTATCCAAGTGCCTTGGGGGTCTTCATCAAGAGCTCCCGCGGAGGGCGAGGCGTTTGACGGGGAAGTCCTCGCCTCCGCGGGTCTGACAGTTGTCGAAACGCCCGGCGAAGGAGATGGGCCCGAGGAGGAGAAGCTTCTCCACCAGCTCCTGGCCCTTTACCGGGCCAGGCAGGCGAAGCTCGCCTCCCGGGAAGCGCTTGCCGCCAAGGCCGCCGCCGAAATGGAGAAGCGTGCGGCGGAGCTCAGCGCTGCCCACAAGGCGGGCCTCCGCGAGGTGGCGGAGGCGCGCGAGCGCCTTGCCGGCGAATATGAAGAATGGGTGCTGGAGAAGGCCGAGGCTGAAGAACAGCAACGGCTCGCCGGGGTGGAGATGTCCCGGCGAGAGGGAGAGCTCGCGCAGCGGAAGGTGGATCTCGACTCCCACGAGGAGGACCTTGCCGCTCGCGAGGCTGCTCTTGGCGGGGAGCTGAAGGAGGCGAAAGCCGCTGCTGCTGCCGCGGAAGACGCCAAGAAGGAGCTCGCCGCCAAGGTCATCCAGTTGGAGAAGGCGATGAAGGTGAGCGCCGAGAAGGTTGCCGCGCTCATTACTGAGCGCGAGAAGGACGCCCACACCAACGCGGAGCTCCAAGTAAGTTTATCCAAGAAGGGCGACGAGTTGAAGGCCGCCAAGGATTCCACCGAAGACTTGGAGCTGAAGGTCTCAACTCTGAGGGATTCAATTGACGCCGCCAAGCTTCGAGAAGACAAGCTGAAGGAGGAGCTCCGCAAGGAGCGGGCCTTGGTGGACAGCACCAACAAGGCATCCGAGCTCTTCCGCAAGAACATTGAGCTGTGGACCGAAGAGCTGGTTTCTTCTGCGTCCAACATTGACCAGGAGTTGCTTGCTTTGAAGGTCGAGCATCTTATCTACTCGCCGGATCCAGATCTCCCGCACAGTGCCAAGCTCAGCCTCTTCTTCAGAGGCGTCGCTCCGGCCCTCGCAGGTCTCCGGAACCGCATCCCCGCGCAGCTGGCCGAGGAGTCGCGCCGTCTCTGCGCAGGAACTCTGGAGCGGGTCTTGACGAAGATTGTGTTCCGCAACCCGGGGATCAACCTCACGAACGTTCTTCGCAGCTTGCCGGCGGATGCAAACACGGAGGCCCTGAAGGAGCAGGTCGGCCATATCATCGCCAAGGTGGCAAAGCTCGGCAGGAAGGAGGGCGACCGCGTAGACTAGGGCCCCATCTATCTTTATCTTTTTGTTGCTGCACGTTATGTTATGAACTCATTAGTCCATTGCGACAAGTTATCCTTGTAAGATATTTGGTTTACTTTAATCAATCAGTGCAATGTTATCTTCCTTGTTCCAATCTTTGACTTTGTATGTTTTTCACCCTACGCTCCCGGGGAGCTTGCCGGAAAGGGGCCCTTGCCGCGAGCGCTGAGTGCTGGACTCTGAGCGGCCTGCTGGCCAAGGTCCTCGCCGGCAAGCAACCTTGCCGCAGCAGGTCGCAACGCACTTAGCTTGCTGAGTGTACTCGGGAACGAAGCAAGGGCGCGACACTTGTCGCAGCTCACTTAAATCGTTGAGTGGACTCGAAGACAAGATAAGGGTGCGGCAAGCTACGGGTAGGTTCCTCCGCGCACAGGTTTTCCATACAAAGTGTGATCGTTCAAGGAAGACAATCAAAATTTAAAATTTGAACTGGTCAAATTCTAACAACTTATCTTTCACATGTCGCTTGCTCATGTTGTTTGCTTTCCGGTAAGGCTCTTCCTTCTTGAACGGCACTTAGTTCCTCCTCCATCTCCTTCCCCCCCCGGCAAACTTGTGCGCGAGGAACGTTCCTCCTGCTTAAGAGAAAAAGGAAAAGGAGGGGGGAACAAGCATATTGCCTTTCGATGTAATAGTGCTTACCGAATGTCTAAGTGTTGCATCAAATGCCAAATAAAACATGCAAATAGCAAAGAGAAGCATGCAAAAGGCAATCGATGCGAAAACACGAAATCTTTACTGATGCACGGGGTCTGCGCCCGGCTTTGTACAAAGGGTTACATGCAACAGCGGCAAAGCTTGTACAAAAGGTGGTTGCCGGAGCGGATCACGGCAACCGCGCCTTAGGGGTGAAACTTGCGAAGATGCTCTATGTTCCAGGAGTTGCTCACCGGTAAGCCTTCTTCGGTCTCGAGGCGGACAGCGCCGGGCCTCGTAACTTGTCTCACCCGATAAGGGCCTTCCCACTTCGGCGTCAACTTGTTGGAATTCTTGGCGGACTGAACACGCCGAAGAACAAGGTCGCCTTCCTCGAGACTCCTGGCCTTGACTTTGCGGCTATGGTAGCGGCGCAAAGCTTGCTGGTATCGAGCAGCTCGTACAGCAGCCTGGAGACGTCCCTCCTCGAGGAGCAATGCGTCATCTTGCCGCAGTTGCTCTTGCTCGAGCTCATCATAAGCGAGCACTCGAGGAGATCCGTATACGAGTTCCGTGGGGAGAACTGCTTCTGCTCCATAGACTAGAGCAAAAGGTGTCTGCCCGGTGGCTCGACTCGGTGTCGTTCTGATTGACCAAAGAGCCGCCGGGAGCTCCTCTATCCAATTCCTTCCGCACTTGCGCAGCCTGTCAAAGGTCCTTGTCTTGAGTCCGCGCAGCACTTCAGCATTTGCCCTCTCCGCTTGACCGTTGCTCCTCGGGTGAGCAACAGAAGCGAAACAGACCTTGGCGCCAAGGTCTTGGACGTACTGCATGAAGGTGCGACTAGTGAATTGTGTACCGTTGTCGGTGATGATCCTGTTAGGGATCCCGAAACGGCAAACAATCGACCTGAAGAACCTGACTGCTGACTGTGCTGTCACCTTTCTCACTGGCTCCACTTCCGGCCACTTTGTGAACTTGTCGATTGCAACGTACAAGTACTCAAAGCCCCCGACAGCGCGAGGGAAAGGGCCGAGGATATCGAGCCCCCAGACCGAGAAGGGCCAAGACAAAGGGATTGTTTGGAGAGCTTGAGCTGGCTGATGTATTTGCTTTGCATGGAACTGGCACGCTTCACACTTGGTTACTAGTGCAGTTGAAGCAAGTGTTCCCGACAAGCCTCGCCCCGGCGAGCTTGCCGGGGGACCGTCAGCTCCGACAGGACCAGAGGTCTCTGCCGTAGAAGCTGGGGTTCCCGCAGCGGCCCTCGAGCCTTTAGTCCTTGCCGTCGAGCCCCGAGCTCCGGCATGGGCGCAGCAGATCGTCCGCTTTCTACAAACTGGAGAACTTCCCGACGACCCTCAAGAGATAGAGAAGATAACCAGGCAGTCAAGTATGTATCAGTTTGTGGATAACGAGCTGTACAGAAGAAGACTCAATGGTGTCAGGTTGAAGTGCATCTCCAGGGAAGATGGACAGAAGCTGTTGGCAGAAATACACGGAGGCATATGCGGCCACCACATTGGCGCAAGGGCGCTTGCCGGGAAAGCTTTCCGGCAAGGGTTCTTTTGGCAAGAAGCCCTCCAAGATGCAACTGCACTAGTAACCAAGTGTGAAGCGTGCCAGTTCCATGCAAAGCAAATACATCAGCCAGCTCAAGCTCTCCAAACAATCCCTTTGTCTTGGCCCTTCTCGGTCTGGGGGCTCGATATCCTCGGCCCTTTCCCTCGCGCTGTCGGGGGCTTTGAGTACTTGTACGTTGCAATCGACAAGTTCACAAAGTGGCCGGAAGTGGAGCCAGTGAGAAAGGTGACAGCACAGTCAGCAGTCAGGTTCTTCAGGTCGATTGTTTGCCGTTTCGGGATCCCTAACAGGATCATCACCGACAACGGTACACAATTCACTAGTCGCACCTTCATGCAGTACGTCCAAGACCTTGGCGCCAAGGTCTGTTTCGCTTCTGTTGCTCATCCGAGGAGCAACGGTCAAGCGGAGAGGGCAAATGCTGAAGTGCTGCGCGGACTCAAGACAAGGACCTTTGACAGGCTGCGCAAGTGCGGAAAGAATTGGATAGAGGAGCTCCCGGCGGCTCTTTGGTCAATCAGAACGACACCGAATCGAGCCACCGGACAGGCACCCTTTGCCCTAGTCTACGGGGCAGAAGCAGTTATCCCCACGGAACTCGTATACGGATCTCCTCGAGTGCTCGCTTATGATGAGCTCGAGCAAGAGCAACTGCGGCAAGATGACGCATTGCTCCTTGAGGAGGGACGTCTCCAGGCTGCTGTACGAGCTGCTCGATACCAGCAAGCTTTGCGCCGCTACCATAGCCGCAAAGTCAAGGCCAGGAGTCTCGAGGAAGGCGACCTTGTTCTTCGGCGTGTTCAGTCCGCCAAGAATTCCAACAAGTTGACGCCGAAGTGGGAAGGCCCTTAGCGGGTGAGACAAGTTACGAGGCCCGGCGCTGTCCGCCTCGAGACCGAAGAAGGCTTACCGGTGAGCAACTCCTGGAACATAGAGCATCTTCGCAAGTTTCACCCCTAAGGCGCGGTTGCCGTGATCCGCTCCGGCAACCACCTTTTGTACAAGCCTTGCCGCTGTTGCATGTAACCCTTTGTACAAAGCCGGGCGCAGACCCCGTGCATCAGTAAAGTTTTCGTGTTTTCGCATCGATTGCCTTTTGCATGCTTTTCTTTGCTATTTGCATGTTCTGTTTGGCATTTGATGCAACACTCAGACATACGGTAAACACTATTACGCCGAAAGGCAATATGCTTGTTTCCCTCTCCCTTTCCTTTTCTCTTAAGCAGAAGGAACGTTCCTCGCGCACAAGTTTGCCGGGGGGGAAGGAGATGGAGGAGGGACTAAGTGCTGTTCAAGTAAGAAGAGCCTTACCGAAAAGCAAGCAACATGAGCAAACAGCATATGAAAGATAAGTTGTTAGAATTTGACCGGTTCAAATTTTAACAACTTATCTTTCATATGCTGTTTGCTCATGTTGCTTGCTTTTCGGTAAGGCTCTTCTTACTTGAACAGCACTTAGTCCCTCCTCCATCTCCTTCCCCCCCGGCAAACTTGTGCGCGAGGAACGTTCCTTCTGCTTAAGAGAAAAGGAAAGGGAGAGGGAAACAAGCATATTGCCTTTCGGCGTAATAGTGTTTACCGTATGTCTGAGTGTTGCATCAAATGCCAAACAGAACATGCAAATAGCAAAGAAAAGCATGCAAAAGGCAATCGATGCGAAAACACGAAAACTTTACTGATGCACGGGGTCTGCGCCCGGCTTTGTACAAAGGGTTACATGCAACAGCGGCAAGGCTTGTACAAAAGGTGGTTGCCGGAGCGGATCACGGCAACCGCGCCTTAGGGGTGAAACTTGCGAAGATGCTCTATGTTCCAGGAGTTGCTCACCGGTAAGCCTTCTTCGGTCTCGAGGCGGACAGCACCGGGCCTCGTAACTTGTCTCACCCGATAAGGGCCTTCCCACTTCGGCGTCAACTTGTTGGAATTCTTGGCGGACTGAACACGCCGAAGAACAAGGTCGCCTTCCTCGAGACTCCTGGCCTTGACTTTGCGGCTATGGTAGCGGCGCAAAGCTTGCTGGTATCGAGCAGCTCGTACAGCAGCCTGGAGACGTCCCTCCTCAAGGAGCAATGCGTCGTCTTGCCGCAGTTGCTCTTGCTCGAGCTCATCATAAGCGAGCACTCGAGGAGATCCGTATACGAGTTCCGTGGGGATAACTGCTTCTGCCCCGTAGACTAGGGCAAAGGGTGTCTGTCCGGTGGCTCGATTCGGTGTCGTTCTGATTGACCAAAGAGCCGCCGGGAGCTCCTCTATCCAATTCCTTCCGCACTTGCGCAGCCTGTCAAAGGTCCTTGTCTTGAGTCCGCGCAGCACTTCAGCATTTGCCCTCTCCGCTTGACCGTTGCTCCTCGGATGAGCAACAGAAGCGAAACAGACCTTGGCGCCAAGGTCTTGGACGTACTGCATGAAGGTGCGACTAGTGAATTGCGTACCGTTGTCGGTGATGATCCTGTTAGGGATCCCGAAACGGCAAACAATCGACCTGAAGAACCTGACTGCTGACTGTGCTGTCACCTTTCTCACTGGCTCCACTTCCGGCCACTTTGTGAACTTGTCGATTGCAACGTACAAGTACTCAAAGCCCCCGACAGCGCGAGGGAAAGGGCCGAGGATATCGAGCCCCCAGACCGAGAAGGGCCATGACAAAGGGATTGTTTGGAGAGCTTGAGCTGGCTGATGAATTTGCTTTGCATGGAACTGGCACGCTTCACACTTGGTTACTAGTGCAGTTGCATCTTGGAGGGCTTCCTGCCAAAAGAACCCTTGCCGGAAAGCTTTCCCGGCAAGTGCCCTTGCGCCAATGTGGTGGCCGCATATGCCTCCGTGTATTTCCGCCAACAGCTTCTGTCCATCTTCCCTGGAGATGCACTTCAACCTGACACCATTGAGTCTTCTTCTGTACAGCTCGTTATCCACAAACTGATACATGCTTGACTGCCTGGTTATCTTCTCTATCTCTTGAGGGTCGTCGGGAAGTTCTCCAGTTTGTAGAAAGCGGACGATCTGCTGTGCCCATGCCGGAGCTCGGGGCTCGACGACAAGGACTAAAGGCTCGAGGGCCGCTGCGGGAACCCCAGCTTCTACGGCAAAGACCTCTGGTCCTGTCGGAGCTGACGGTCCCCCGGCAAGCTCGCCGGGGCGAGGCTTGTCGGGAACACTTGCTTCAACTGCACAAGCCCGAGGGCTTGCAGGAGCAAACTGTTCCTCAGCGTTCTTGTCGTTGATCTTGGGGACCTTGGCGGCGGTTTCTGGAAGATCCGCCGGCAAGTAGTCGCCGGAGACCAACTTTCTCTTCTTAGACTGTCCGATTGATGGTGTAACGGATGGCTGAGTTAGCTTGAGCAGGAAGGTCCCTGGTTCCACAGGTAACTTCATCGCAGCACACTTTGAAAGGCCATCTGCAATTTCATTTTGAGCTCTCGGGATGTGCTCCATTTGCAGACCTTCAAAGTGTTCTTCAAGCTTCCTCACTTCATCTACATAAGCTTCCATCAAAGGGCTCTGGTAGCTCTTGTTGACTTGCCGGACCACCAACTGAGAATCTCCACGTACAATCAGCTTTCTGATCCCAAGTTCAGCCGCAATTCTGAGGCCGGCGAGCAAGCCTTCATACTCTGCAGTATTGTTTGTCGCTTGCTCTCTTGGGAAGTGCATCTGGATAATATACTTGAGGTGTTCTCCGGTGGGCGCAATGAGTACTACGCCAGCACCGGCGCCTTGCAGCGAAAAGGCACCATCAAAGTACATTACCCATTCACTTGTTGCTTCTTGCACGGGTGCGCTTGTTTCTTGAACTTCTTCATCGGGCGTTGGGGTCCATTCTGCTATAAATTCTGCCAAAGCTCGGCTCTGTATGGTTGAAGTACTTTCAAACTTGAGTCCAAAGCTTGATAGTTCTAGTGCCCACTCGACAATCCTGCCTGTTGCCTCTGGATTGTGCAATATCCTCTTCAACGGAAAGCGAGTGACCACCGTTATCTCATGGGCTTGGAAGTAGTGGCGCAGCTTTCTCGAGGCCATGAGAAGGCCGAAAAGCAACTTTTGCACACCAGAGTACCTTGATCTAGCCCCCTGGAGAAGGGAACTTACAAAATACACTGGGCGCTGCACCATCTTCTTCCGCACCTCTTCCTTTTCCTGCGCAGATTCATCTTTGTCGGGGCCAGAGCTTGTCGGGGCAGCCCCCTGCTTGTCGCTAGATTCGCTTGCCGGCGATGCTGACTCCTCGTCGGACTCCCTCTCCGCTACTAACGCAGCACTAACCACCTGGTTGGTTGCCGCTAAGTATAGCAACAACTTTTCCTGTGGTTTAGGTGCGATAAGTATAGGAGTGGAGGACAGGTACCGTTTCAAATCCTGCAACGCCGCCTCCGCTTCCGGAGTCCACTTCATGGGACCTGCCTTCTTCAAGATTTTGAAGAAAGGTAGGGCGCGTTCTGCGGATTTTGAAATGAACCTACTGAGGGCAGCAACGCAACCTGCAAGCCTTCTGACATCCTTGACGCGCTTCGGGGCTTCTATCTGCTCGATGGCTTTGATCTTGTCGGGGTTGGCTTCAATCCCTCTCTGCGAAACAAAGAACCCGAGAAGCTTGCCGGAGGGGACTCCAAAGACGCACTTCTCGGGGTTCAACTTGAGCTGTATCCTGCGCAGGTTCTGAAACGTTTCTTCCAAGTCCTGAATCAGTGTTTCTTTGCTCTTGCTCTTCACCACGATGTCATCCATGTAGGCTTCTACATTCCTGTGGATCTGTGGCTCAAAAGCAGTGTACACTACCCTTGCAAAAGTTGAGCCTGCATTCTTCAGTCCAAATGGCATGCGGATAAAGCAGTAAGTGCCACATGGAGTGATAAATGCAGTCTTCTCTTCATCTTCCTTAGCCATGAAAATCTGGTGATAGCCTGAGTAGGCATCAAGAAAACAGAGTAGCTCACATCCGGCAGTGGAGTCAACGATCTGGTCAATGCGCGGCAAAGGGAAGGGATCCTTGGGACATGCTTTATTGACATCAGTGAAGTCTATACACAGTCTCCACTTCCCGTTGGCTTTGCGCACGACGACTGGGTTTGCCAACCACGTCGGATGGATCACACCTCTAACTAGGCCTGCTGCCTCTAGTTTCTTGATCTCCTCATTGATGAACTCTTGGCGCTCCACGGCTTGCTTCCTTACTTTTTGCTTGATGGGCCGCGCATGAGGGCAGACAGCAAGCTTGTGCTCAATCACCTTCCTGGGAACACCGGGGATGTCAGATGGTTGCCAAGCAAACACATCGACATTCGCCCGCAGGAAGGCGACGAGCGCGCTTTCCTATTTGCTGTCAAGGGTGGCGCTGATGGTAAAGGTACCACCAGTGCCATCCTCCCTTGCGGACACCTTCTTGGTTGCCGGAGGAGCAGCCATTCCTTTCTTGCTCTTGCCGGTGGAGCTCGATGGAACGTCCTCGACGGCAGCGCAGCACTCCGAAGAGGTGCGGTTGCCGGAGTGTGTCCCAGAGCACTTGCCGGACTTGGTCTTCGTCTTCTTCCCCCCGGGAGCTTCAGCGGCAAGAGTATCCTTCTCGGCCGCAGCTGCCGCATCCCGGTAAATCTTGTCGGCGCAAATAAGCGCATCTTTCTTGTCGCTGTGGACAGTGATGACGCTTATCGGCCCTGGCATCTTCAGCACGTTGTAGGCATAGTGGGAAGCTGCCATGAACTTGGCGAGGGCGGGACGGCCGAGTATCCCATTGTAGGGCAATGGAATATCAGCAACGTCAAAGGTGATGCGCTCAGTTCTGAAGTTGAGCTCCCCGCCAAAGGTCACCGGCAGAGTAATCTTTCCCTTGGGCTTGCTCCTTCCCGGGTTGATTCCTTGGAATGAACCGGTCTCTTCGAGCTCGCCGTCTTGAATCTGGAGTTTCTTGATCACAGCAGAGGAGATCAAGTTCAGGCCGGCCCCGCCGTCAACCAACATTTTGGTGACCTTGAGGTTGCGGATGGTGGGTGAGACCAGCATCGGCAAGCACCCGACCGCCGTGGTGCGGTCAGGGTGATCCTCAAGGTCAAAAATGATGGGCGTGCTGGACCATTTGAGGAGCCTGCGCGACTCCACGGGCGGCTCCGCTGCATTTACCTCACGCACCCACTGTTTCAGCTGGCGGTGGGAGGTGTGCAGGGAGGCGCCACCGTCGACGCATAGGACTTCCGTGGCCTTCTGGAACTCCTGCTCGCTGTTCTCGTCGTCCTCCATGTCTTCATCGTCGTCTTCGTCGTTGTCGCGGCCCCGGGGAGGTCGATCCCCTTGCCGCTGCTTGGCCTTGCCGCGGCGTCCTCCCCGGCCATTGAATGGCCGCTTCTTGCTGGGCTCTTCCCCGCCACCTTGGGCTTTCTCCTTGTCGCGCCTCTCGTACTCAGCTTTTTGCTGCTCGACGAGGTACTCGACGCGCTTACAATTGGAGAGGTCGTGACCCTTGGTGCGGTGAATCTTACAGTATTGCTTGTCGGAGCTACCCGGCTTGTCGGCCGCCGCCGCAGGGGCAGGCTCCTTGCCGGAGCCGCCAGCCTGCGCTTGCTTGGCGGGGGCCTCCTTGCCGGACTTCTCGACGGCAAGCACTTCCTTCTTGCCCTTCTTCCTGTTGTTCCGCCGCCGGCTCTTCTTTGCCGGGGCGGCGTCGTCGCTGTCGCTTCCCCCTGCGCCAGCATCCTCCCCGGGGAGTTTCCTCCCCTCTTCTGCACGGGCGCACTTGTCGGCAAGAGCGTAGAGCTCGCTGACGTCCCTGATCTTGGTCATCGCCATCTCCTCACGCATGCGGCGGTTACGCACGTTCTGATGGAACGCGCTGATAACCGCAGCAGGGTGAACGTCGGGGATGTTGTGCTGTACCCGACTGAAACGTTGGATATACTTGCGCAGGGGTTCGCCTTCCTTCTGGGCCAAAATGTGGAGATCGCTCTCCTAGCCATGGGGTTTGTGGCCGCCGGTGAAGGCGCCAACAAACTGATGGCAGAGGTCGGCCCAAGAAGAGATAGAGCCTTCCGGCAAGTGCATGAGCCACGAACGGACGTTCGGCTTCAGCACGAGCGGGAAGTAGTTGGCTAGGATCTTCTCGTCGCGCCCCCCGGCAGCTTGCACTGCTATGGTGTAGACGCTGAGAAACTCCGAGGGGTGCGTCTTGCCGTCGTACTTCTCCGGTACGTCGGGCTTAAAGTTCTTCATGCTGGGCCACTGGACGCGCCGCAGCTCGCGGGTGAACGCAGGGCAGCCTGCCGCGTACGGCAAGTCGCCTGGTTCACCGGGCGCGGGTGCGTCGACAGCGTTCCCAGCTCTCTTGTCGGATTGTCGCCGAGCTTCTCGGCGGCGCTCGATCGTGGTCCGAGCGTCTTCATCTCGCCGGTCGTCGAGGACCTGGCGCTGATCCCGACGGGCCCGCGGGTCCGACGAGGCTGTGGAGCCGTCGTCGGGGTTGTTCCGGCGGGGCGGCGTCTTCTGCTTCTGCGGCGGGGAGTGCACGCTTGTCGCACCCCCGGCAGTCTTGTCGCCGATAGCCTTCGTCTTCTCGGCCTGCCGCGGCCGCGAGGCCGACGGCTGCTGCGGAGAGTCGTTGTTGGCGAAGTCTATCAGGCTCCGGATAGTGGCCCTCCATTCCTCGGCCTTGTCGGCCGCTGGAGGAAAATCGAGGAGCAGCTGCGCCCTTGCGAGCGCTTCTGCCGGAGTAGTGGGGAACGCGGGCGAGCGGTGCGAGGAGCGGGATACGCTCGGACTTCTAGCGACGTTAGAAGGAGCGGGGTCCCGCGCCGGCGCCTTCGCTTTGCTCGTGCCCGGACGGGGGTCCGGGGCGTCCCGCGAACCTCCGGTATGGCCTTGTCCCAGCAAGCGGATACCACCTCCCGTGGTATGGCGCTGCGGGGTCGTCGTATGTTGCGATGGACGTGGCGCGTCCACGGAGACCGAGGTCCGGTCGTCCGTCCTGTTCTTGGATCTGGTGGCACCGTGAGTGTCCTCGCCGGCAACCACCCTTCCGACGGCGTCTCCCCCGCCCACCGTTGGCTCTGGTGGCGGCGGGTGAGACGCGGACGGGCCTCCGACCTCCGAAGGCTTCTTCTTCGGGGCCATGGAGTTGTCGCTGATGAAGTTGCTGATGAAGCTGGAGAGGTTGATGAAGATTGCGCCCGCGCGAACGCCGGATCAGGTTCGCACAACCTCGATGCCCTCCCTACCTGGCGCGCCAAAGATGTCGGGGGAAACTGTCCGCCACGAACACCTATGGGACCGGAGCCCCTTGTCTGTGCGGTACGAGGGCGGAGGGAGCACGAAGAGCAGATCGAGGCAGACGCGCGGGCAGTTTTTACCCAGGTTCGGGCCGCACGGATGCGTAAAACCCTACTCCTGCTTGGTTGTGTATTGAGTTTGTGCGCTCGGAGCTTGAAGGAGCAGCTACACGAGCGTGAGAATGATCTAGGTCGCGAACCGAACCTAACCGAACCCCCTCCACGTTGTGCATGGGCCTCCTTTTATAGTGCAAGGGGTCACCGACAGGTGTCAACGTAGGAGAAAGGGGTAAAAATGTAAAATAGGTGGTAGTTGTAACAGTGCGGGAACAGTGGAGCCACAGTACAGAACAGTGGTCTATACCTACTTTAACAGTGGGGGACAAGGGCATTTAATGCCCGTCGCCGTCGACCCCAAAAGCTCCCGCCGTTGCGTCTCCGTCTGCCACGGCGATGGATCCTCTGCCGTGGAGTGCCACCGTGTCCCCCAGGCTGCACAGCCATCCGCCACGCGTCCCTGGAGTGGCCCCAGGGCGACGCGTGGGCCGATGAGCTGGAGCGCGGGCACACAGCGCACCTCCCCCGGCAAGCACCTTGCCGGGGATCTCGACCTTGCCGGGCCCGGAAGCTTGCCGCTCCCCGAGCCCTTGCCGGGTCTTCTAAGATGAAATCTTCTATTCGTCCTGACAAGCTCCTCTTGCCAGGGCCTCGTGCTAGTTAAGCAATCTCGAGCCTGGGACGGCCTTCCCGGCAAGCTCCTCTTGCCGGGGTCTTGGTCTTCTGTCTTGTATACTTTGTTTTTGAATGGCTAGATAAGGGTCAGGAAGGTCTCCGGCAAGCGCGTGGTGAACCCTGCCGCGGGGAGCTGCCGCTGCCCGTGCACAAGTTGGGGTACTAGGGTACCCCTACCTTAGTACACCGACAGTGGCGCTCATCCTCTGCTCCACGGGCATCATCGGCACCTCGCTACTCGACATCCTGCCGCGCGACGACACCCTCAGTGGGCAATGGAAGGTATGCGCGGTCTCCCGCCGCGCGCCATGCACCTGGTCGACCCCACTGTCGTCCCCTGCTGTCACACACCTGTAGCTCGACCTCGCCAGAGCTTGGCTGAGGCACTCCGGTCGCTCGCCGACGTCACCCACATCTCGTGGACGAGCCACCCGATTGACGACCAGAATCGGGAGGTCAACGCCGGCATGCTCCCCAACGTGCTCGTCCTGGCACTTCGTTCAGCTATGCTCCACACAGCTATGGTCTGCTCCTAGATGAGAGTAACCAATCTCAACCTATAAGCTAAAACCACGGTTCGTATCAATAGTTTAGTTCGGTTTAGGTGGATATAACTCCTGGTTTAGTTTGGTTTGGGTCAAACTACGCCATTCAATGGGTTAGTTTGGTTTGGTTTTTCTAATTTTGACATGTGGGTTCAGTTTGGGTATGGTTCAGTTACCCAACCATTGCCAGATTTAGCAGCAATAGAAACACACAAAAATATGATCCTACAGACTACTAGAAAATGGTGGTGATGGGGCGTCACAAATCCGTCAAGCAAATCTCAAATTATTACCAGTTCTTACCCAGCAGCAGGTGGTGATCGGCAACCGTGGTACTCAAAACTCTCAATGCTTGGATAAAGCGATTACCAGGGAGAGTCAAAGGCACGACGTAGATGTATGTGGAGCTAGGAAGGCTTATAAGTTGGTAGCAAAAATGGTCAGCAATAATCAATTCAGAGATGCAAAGTTGAATAAACGCTCAACGACGGTACTGTGATGGTCCTAGGCTAGACCGTACTAGAGGCGCGAGCCTAGAACACTAACAAAATCACGGCACTGCACGTAATCAAGGGGAAAGCACACTTTGATTTTTTTTCGCCACTTTTTGTCGCACTTTTTTTTTGCACTCCTTTTTTTTGCCGAAAATCACTTTAATGGCGAGTGTCTCAAAACTCTTCCCAAGTCAAACTAAGATGATATGCACACAAAAAAATTGATGATTTTTTTTTCGAATCAGGGCAGCGACGACGAAAAAGTGCGGTAAAAAAACAGTATGATGGCACGTGTCTCAAAAGACTCAGAAAAGCCTAAAAACAAGATAGGGAAAAAATATTTTCACCTGCCGAAATTTTGGCCTAAAAACTGCCCGGGGGTCTCCACTCTTATTTTTCTTCGAGACCTACGCAGGCAAGGAAACACGAATTCGTAACTAGATGTATCTCGAGAACAAACCTAATAAGAAAAGAACTCGGATTGGTGGTGGATATATGGTGGTGGGATATGGCAGCGGTGGTGTATGGCAGCAGCGATGGATATGGTGCGGCGGCGACGTGACAAACTGTGACAGAACTCGAAACTCTAAAGTACTAGACACTAAGACCAGCAACTTAGACACGACGATGCAACCGCAAATTCAACAAAGCAAAACCCTAAAAAGATTATGCGAAGGCTCAGATTGGTTCGGATATGATGAACTAACCTTAATATATTTTTTGGCTTTTTCGTGGACTGTAGGTATGATGAACAAACTCGATCTAATCTACGAAAAACTATAAAATCTCACCGAGCAACCTAGAAATCTGATACCACTTGATAGAGGCAAAGGTGTCCCGTCTTTCGATGAGATGGTGGTTATCGTTTTGGAGGAAGTCGACTTTGACGATCCGACTACGAACGTGCGAGGACGCTGCGCCTTAGCAATCGCTAAACCAACTCCGAGAGGTTATTGACCACGCCGGAGCACGATCAACCTGACCACGAAGGTCTATTTCCTGCACGCAAATGAAGAACAAGCAAGAAACTGAGATTGCAATCTTGATATTGCGAATTCAAGAGGAAAGCTTTATTGATCAAGGTGGGGTTCTATGACGCCTTTGTCTGGTCGTTGAACACAAACGAAGTACGCGAAGTTGCAGCTATGGCGAACTTTAATCTAAACAAAACCCAAAGTCTAAACGATGCCTTAAGGGCTGTATATATGGGGGAAGAGGGGGGAATTTCGTGGCCCTTGGAGGAGGGGTCCGAAACCAACCCTAACTCTTGTTTCCCGACACATACGGACTCTAAAAACAGCCTATACTCAAGTATTTCGAAATTACATGGGCCTGGCCCAATAATAAGGTGACGCAGCACCTATAATAGCCTCTGGACGAAATTTATGAAGTGGCATTTTGTATATTTCGCCCAAGGCTTCACGCACTCATTATGGTGGCTTCAAAGTCCTGAGATCATCACTTGTAACTCCGTTCTTGCTTCCCTTGCGCATGCCATCATCTATGCTTGATCTTACTCCAATGTTCATCCTTCTTGTCCAAGCTAGGCCCTTCATTTGTAAGCAAGACAAATGTATCCAATTTAGGCAGCATTATATTCTCATAAACATTAGAATCATTACCAAGAAACGAAAGTACCTGGTAATTTAATTGGCATGCGTGAGCTCTAGTAATTGGTCATGTATATGTGTCAGTTGGGACTGTGGGTGTAACCTTGTTAGTGATGTCCTCATCAGCGGAGACGAGAGGAGTGGCGACGGTGGTGAACGAGGAGGATATGAGTGAGGCGGCAAGGTGCGGACAAGAGATGAGATGCGTTTTGGTTGATGTTGACGCCCTGTTTAAATAGTGGGGCATGTGGACCGACGTCGCTTCAATGAGTTGCAGCAATTGGAGTAGTCTTCTCGGGCGCCGCGTCCGCATTGGAATAGCACCGCCACCCCCCGGTCGTCGACCGTTCGCGTCGCCCTGCCCGGCATCAAGGCTGTCTTGTCACGTCCGCTATGGTCAAGTATACCAACATGAATGCGCGGCGACAGTTCTTGAGCGGGACACAGGACGATGACTTTGGTTGGGGCCGAGCGAGCAGACACATACGTGACACGGGTCTCCACGCCCTCCATTTATGGGAGGTTGGGAAAGAAACTATTCAAGAGTTCCCTTAAACATGCAAATTTTTATAGGATCCCGTAAATTCTTCAAAACTTCCACTCCATATCCGTGAAGATGACCATTGGAAAAATCTTTTCAACGCTCTTATAAACTCTTGAATAGCGGCACTAATCTAAACGCTCTTATATTAGTTTACGAAGAAAGTATTAGGGAAGTGATACGACCCATTCCAATATAAATATCAAAATCGTCTATGTTTCTCCTTGTTCTCCGAAAAAACGTTGTAGATACAATGGAGCACCTACGGCCAAGTTCTACGGCCGTACACACTGATGTGTTGGAGATCATGTGCATATGCAAAAAGGAGAGACATGTTCAATTTGAGATGCCAACTGCTTATGGATTAGACGTGCATGCTTCAAGAAGAAATTGGGGAAAAGAATACTCTAATTATTTTAGTAAGACACATTTAGGAGGAAGCGTCAAGGAGTCCACAACTGATTTTGAGTGTTGCTACGTGAAGATGAAAGCAAGAAGACTATTGTTTCTTTTCCTTTTTTTTTTGAGCGGAACTTGCAACTTTATTTAACTTTAAACAAAGTTTGGGACCTCGTCCGCTACAATACGTAAAATGCAGTCTGGAGGAAAATCAAAATAAACTGAGCTATCGTTGCACACCCCCTCTTTAGCTAGACCATGCGCCGCTCCATTAGCAGAGCGCCGAACCCACGTGATTTTGACCTCTTGCCGCGTCCTCAACATCTCCTTAATCTCCTCCACCACCGGGCCAAACGTCGAAAGGTTCCTGCCTTCACCCTGAAGCATGGCCACCACCTCCTGACTATCCAACTCGACATGGAGTCGTTGCACATCCATAGAGATCGCCATTTGCACTGCGCTTTTCGCTGCCAGAATCTCCGAGAGCTGGGGGAGGCCGACCCCTGGGAAGCTTATCACAGCCCCTCCTCTAAAGGCACCATGGTGATCCCTAAGGACCACTCCTCCTCCCCCCTTGTCATCCGTTCGTGACGTCGCTCCATCCGTTAGCCTTGGTCCATCCCGGGTCCGGTTGCACCCACCTTTCCGGTCGCCTTGGCTCCTTGATCATCGCCTCCTTGGCATGAACTCGACGCCATTCATGGATATGAGCGTGAACTTTTTCTGCCGACTCTCGAGCATCTTGGATCCTTCTCCCGTCCCTAGTATCATTCCTCGCGCACCAAAGATCATACAATGCCTGGATCATCGTTTCCCTTTCAGCCCCGCACGCTTCCGCCAACCAGGCCTTGAGCCACGCCCGCAGAGTAGTCAGGGAACCGTCCATCGCCGGTGGCCTGACAACAGGCTCCCCCATGTTTTCGCACAAATGCTTCCAGAATAGCTCGGAGTGGGGGCACGCCCAAAAATGATGGTATGTAGTTTCCTCCCTGCCACACGCACACAAGAATATACCTGGTTTGACGCGTCGATGGTGCAGTTCAGTTCCAACAGCTAGGCCATTCTTCAGCAACCTCCAGGTGTGTTTCTTTTCCTGTCGAGCAAGGAAACTATCAACATAAGGAGACAATTTATCTGAGAGTTACTTAGTTTGAAGGATGTTGGCTCGGGTCCACCGGACGAGACTTGCCTGCTCCCCTCACGTGTGCCCATCCGTGCTCCCGCGTACGTGGCTTGATTTGATTGGAGCAAAATAAGGCCCGGCCCCACCCCCTTAAAATCAGGGGGGGTGGTTAGATTAGAAAGAAAAAAGGAAGAAGGACAGCCGTAGGATGAAGTGGAAGCACGGATGGGAGCATTTGGAGGGAGCAGGCAAGAAGAATAAATCAAGCCGTGGCATATGCATGCACGAGAGCTAAAGTAGTTTTACTTTCGTTAAATATACCAAGTTGGTTTAGATATGCCTAGGTGTTACGTTTACGTGAGGGCTTGCTTTCCAAGCTAGGTAGGGTGTGCGGCTACATATAAAGCCATTCGATTGATTTTTGGAAGGATCAGATTATTTTTGACATGTAATAAACAGATGTGTTTTTTAGGGTAGACACCCGTATCAAGTTTTTGAGGTAGCTTTAGAAAACCTCTTTGTTGCGATTTTTGCGAGGAAATTGTTTTGTGCGTGAGTACCGTCGCTTGGATTGTTTCTCTCGTGCTAAGCCGCAAGGTTCAAACCCTCTACTTCATGTACATCGTGTGCGCGGGCGAGAGGCTACTGCTGCTACAGGTGGAGTACCATGAAAGATCGGGCCGCGACAACAGGTCGGATCTCACCACGAGGTTTGATCTATATCAGAAAGAGAAGAGGAAATATATCATATGAAATGCCCCTATGTTTATTTATTTTGAAATTATAAATTTTAACCATCTGGGCTCCATTTCTGGGAGATCAGGGAAAATTATGCTTCATAATGTGCATCGTCTTATGATGCTACAAATGGCAGTATATCAGACTGTTATATTGCAGTGTTTGTAGTAAGTAGTAAAAAATAAGTTGTTAGAATTTGTCTAATACCTAATGTTGGTTTCCTTTGATAATCGGTACTCTGGTTTAATAAATAAATATACTCCAGAATTTGCTGGGCCCATAGACACATGTCTACTTCTATCAGTTTGTGGAACTCGTTAGGAACTCTTTAGGTGTTATCATTCATTATCAATCAGCATGTGCAGCAATGCTTACCTTATGCATCTTGGATCAAGAGTTGGTTAAATAATAACCGGGTGGTACGATGAGAAGGAAAGCAGAAAACAAAGTTCAGATAATCAATGCTTGAAAACCATACATACAGCGCTGGTTGAGGCTTACATGTGGTGTCAATTGCTTGTGTCTTTTTTTTTCTGCACGCACTAGTTTGTTTGCTATGATTATTTCCTTTTGTTGCACACAGATGCATTTCTAACAAGAAGATAGGGTGGTTATATTTTAAGAGCTTTGTTAGTACTTGGTATTTTCACTATTGTATGTCCAGATCCATGTGAAGATGCTGAAAACAGTTGCCATTGATGTGAGCTGCACCGATACAGTTGATCATATTAAATCTAAAGTTAGTGCCATCGAGGGGATTGACAAATGCTCGCAAGAGCTATTCTTTTCTGGGATTCACTTGAAGAATGATGACAAGCTTGATGATTACAACATCATGACAAACTCTTCTGTCGACCTTTACGTCACTGATGGGATGCAAATTACTGTCAAGATTCCCTCGGTTGGGAAGACCATCAATCTCAATGTCAAGAAATCCAACAGGGTGGCTGATGTCAAAGGAGAGATTGAACAGAAAGTGGGGATTCTAATGAACAACCGAATCCTGATGTATGCAGGTCGACAGCTTGAGGACAGTCAGCTGTTAAGTCAGTGCAACTTGAGGAATGAGCAGCCACTTCATGTTTTGGTTAGCCCGGTTGACAAGCTGCCCATTTTTGTCATCGTTAGTGGTGAAAGAATTGTTAGTGTAAATGTCAAATGCTAACTCAGGTAGTGGTAAAAACTAATGTAAACCGTCCGCCCTGCATCCAACTAGACGCCCGCGTCGCTCAAGGGGCGGCTCGGGCGGAACCCAAGCCACCGCCGCCGCCACCCCTCCCCTCGCCTCCTCCTCCCTCGCCGCCGCCAGAGGACGCCGACGGGCTAAGCCCGCGCGGCAGACGGCGGCGGCGGGGCGTTTCTCCGAGTGTCTATGGTGGGGGAGGCTCGGACCTCCGCGGCTGCGTGATGCGGTTTCTCCGACGGCTCAGCGGCCGCCCTGGCGCTCTTAGGCGGATCCCTAGGCGGCGCTCTCCGGCGAGGTGGTGGCTGCGGCGCTCCCTCATGTTTGACTCGTAGATGGTTCAGGATCTTTAGCGATCATTATTAGTTTGCGACCATGTGCGTAGATGCTCATCTTATTCATGTACTCGTAAGTTAGCCACCATACTTTTGCTTAGCCGCTGCTGCAACCTCACCACTATCCTTTTCATACCCAATAAAGCTTGGCTAGTCTTGATACCCATGGTTAAGGGATTGCTGAGTCCTCGTGGCTCACAGATACTACAACAACAGTTTCAGGTGCAGGTTTTCAATGACTTGACGTGAGAGCGATGTACTTGTGTTGGAGTTCTTTCTTCTTCTGCTTCTTCAGTCTTGGGTTATGTTCCTGGTCGGCAGCCTAGGATAGCAGGATGGATGTCGTTGTGTTTTTCTTGTCCGCATCCGTAGTCGGATGTTTTGTATATGATGATGTTGTATTCATGTGATTCGTATGACTTGTATGTATCCCCATGTATGTATGTAATGATACGATGTAATGATATCCATCTTGCAAAGCGCTCAAATGCAGTTGTGTCCCAATCACGAGTTCGTCATGTGATTGGGATAGAATCGCATCTTGGGCGTGACAAGTTGGTATCAGAGCCTCGACCGACCATTGGAGCCCCCTTGATTGATCGTAGTTTGGCCGTTGTCGAGTCTAGAAGAAAACTTTTTCGGAGTCTAGTTATATCAGAGAGTAGGAATTCTTTTACTCCTCAGCCCCTTCGTCGCTCTGGTAAGGAATCTTGACGTAGGTGTTTTGAATTACTCCTCTTTCCCTTCAATTTTTTTTAGGATCACGTGGTTAGTTTTCGTTCGTTGCGATATCTGCTCTTTTCATCTCGTGCATCTCTCGTCAAGTTGATTTGACCCTCCTCGTCTTTTGCTTCAATCATCGGTTCTTTCCAACCGATGTTGTTTCCCCTTCCGAAGTTGTCTTCTTTTTCCCACCCGCCCACCCTTTTGCTTCTCGGAGCCGAAGTCCTTAATCGAGTATCCATCCTACTCGTGTGAAGTCTTTGTATTCCTTTCATCAATTATTTCAACCGGGGAATTCTACTCTCGTTCGACATTCTTCATCTCTTTTCTTTTTCGATGGATCCAATTCAATTTGTTCTTGGTGTTGTTCTTATTCTTTTCCCTCGGCTCAGATGTTCCCCTTACTTGTTCGCTTCTCGTCATTTAATCATTCTGGAGTTCTGTAGTCATCTCAAGAGACTCGTCTGTGTTCCAATTAATTCGAGGTTGTCACCTCATTCGAGTCATTCAATCAGTCTGGTGCATCATTGCTACTTCTCGAGCTTGTGTTGTATTCCCTCAAAGAGGAAAGGGAGATGCAGCACAGTAGCGTAAGTACTTCCCTCAGTTTTTGAGAACCAAGGTATCAATCCAGTAGGAGACCACGCACGAGTCCCTCGCACCTACACAAACAAATAAGAACTTCGCAGCCAACGCGATAAGGGGTTGTCAATCCCTTTACGGTCACTTACGAAAGTGAGATCTGATAGAGATGATAGTTTATATTTTTGGTATTTTTGTTTATAAGAACAGAAATTAAAGCGGAAAAAGTAAAGTAGATGTAGATTGATATGTTGAGAATAGACCCGGGGGCCATAGTGTTCTCTAGTGGCTTCTCTCATGATAGCGATATTCTATGGTGGCTAAACAAATTACTGTCGAGCAATTGATAGAAAAACGAATAAATATGAGACTATCTAGGCATGATCATTGTATATAGGCATCATGTCCGAGACAAGTAGACCGACTCCTTCTTGCATCTACTACTATTACTCCACACATCGACCGCTATCCAGCATGCATCTAGTGTATTGAGTTCATAAGAACAGAGTAACGCCTTAAGCAAGATGACATGATGTAGAGGGATAAACTCAAGCAATATGATATAGACCCCATCTTTTTATCCTCGATGACAACAATACAATACGTGCCTTGCTGCCCCTACTGTCACTCGGAAAGGACACCGCAAGATTGAACCCAAAGCCAAGCACTTTTCCCATTGCAAGAACTATAGATCTAGTAGGCCAAACCAAACCAATAATTCGAAGAGACTTGCAAGGATATTATGATCACACATAAAGAGTTCAGAAAAGAACCAAATATTTCTCATAGATAATCTTGATCATAAACTCACAATTCATCGGATCTCGACAAACACACCGCAAAAAGAGATTACATCAAATAGATCTCCTCGAAGACCGAGGAGAACTTTGTATTGAGATCCAGAGAGAGAGAAGAAGCCATCTAGATACTAGCTATGGACCCGAAGGTCTGTGATAAACTACTCACAACTCATGGTGAGGGCGATGATGATGATGTAGAAGCACTCCGTGATGGATCCCCCCTCCGGCGGAGCTCCGGAACAAGCTCGATCTCACGGGAACAGAAGGTTACGGCGGTGGAATTAGGGTTTTCTCTCTGTTGCTGATGGTTTCGGGGTACGTAGACTTATATAGGAGGAAGGAGGACACCGGGGGACTCACGAGGGCCCACGAGATAGGGGGCGCGCCCTGGGAAGGGGGCGCGCCCCCCACCCTCGTGGGCACCTCGTGGCTCCCCTGACGTGGTTCTCAAGCCTCCCGTGCGTGATTCTCTCCAAAAATATCACTCCCAAAGATTTCATTCCGTTTGGACTCCGTTTGATATTCCTTTTCTGCAAAACCCTGAAACAGGCAAAAAATAGCAATCTAGACCGGGTCTTCGGGTTAGTAGGTTAGTCCCAAAATGGTATAAAAGTGTATGACAAAGCCCATTAAACATCCAAGATATCATAAATAATAGCATGGAACAATCAAAAATTATAGATACGTTGGAGACGTATCAAGCATCCCCAAGCTTAATTCCTGCTCGTCCTCGAGTAGGTAAATGATAAAAACAGAATTTTTGATGTGGAATGCTAACCAACATAGTTTTTCAATGTAATCCTCTTAATTGTGGCATGAATGTTCAGATCTGAAAGACTCAAGATAAAATTCTATATTGAGATAAGAAATAATAATACTTCAAGCATACTAACAAAGCAATCATGTCTTCTCAAAATACTATGGCTAAAGGAAGTTATCCCTACAAAATCATATAGTCTGGCTATGCTCCCTCTTCATCACACAAAATATTATATCATGCACAACCCCGATTTCATCCAAGCACTTGTTTTCATACTCTATTCTTTCAAACCTTTCAACTTTCACGCAATACATGAGCGTGAGCCATGGACATAGCACTATGGGTGGAATAGAGAGGTGGTTATGGAGAAGACAAAAAGGAGGGAGATAGTCTCACATCAACTAGGCGTATCAATGGGCTATGGAGATGCCCATCAATAGATATCAATGTGAGTGAGTAGGGATTGCCATGCAATGGATGCACTAGAACTAAATATGTATGAAAGCTCAAGAAAAGAAAACTAGTGGGTGTGCATCCAACTTGCTTGCTCACGAAGACCTAGGGCATTTGAGGAAGCCCATCGTTGGAATATACAAGTCAAGTTCTGTAACAAAAATTCCCACTAGTATATAAAAGTGACTAAGCATGAGACTCTCTATCATGAAGAACATGGTGCTACTTTGAAGCACAAGTGTGGAAAAAAGATAGTAGCAATTGTCCCTGTTTTTCTTTTTTGGGGCCTTTCTTTTTTCTTTGGCCTTTCCCTTTTTTTTCTTTTTTTGCGGAGGGGCTTTATTGATTTAGCCTTTCCTCCCATGGGACAATGCTCTAATAATGATGATCATCACACTTTCATTACAACTCGATATTACAACTCGATACTACAACAAAGTATGACTCTATATGAATGCCTCCGGCGGTGTACCGGGATGTGCAATGAAACAAGAGTGACATGTATGAAAAATTATGCATGGTGGCCTTGCCACAAATACGATGTCAACTACATGATCATGCATGGCAATATGACAATATGATGCGTGTCATATGAATGGAACGGTGGAAAGTTGCATGGCAATATATCTCGGAATGGCTATGGAAACGCCATGATGGGTAGGTATGCTGGCTGTTTTGAGGAATAATATGGTGGCTGTTTTGAGGAAGTATATATAGTGGGTTTATGGTACCGGCGAAAGTTGAGCGGCACAAGAGAGGCTAGCAATGGTGGAAGGGTGAGAGTGTGTATAATCCATGGACTCAACATTAGTCATAAGAACTCATATACTTATTGCAAAAATCTACGAGTCATCAAAACAAAGCAATCAACGCATGCTCCTAGGGGGGAGTTTGTAGGAGTTAACCATCGCGCGCCCAAGACCTCCACAGAAAGGTTGGCACTTTACAAATACCTCATGCTCTAACTTCGTCACATAGCGGTTCACCATACGTGCATGCTACGGGAATCACTAACCTTAACACAAGAATTTCTCAATTTCATAATAACTCCACTAGCATGACTCTAATATCACTATCCTCATATCTCAAATCAATTATCAAGCATCCAACATCTCATCATATTCAATGCACTTAGTGTGAAAGTTTTTACTACATTGATATTGGATGTCTATCACGTGAAGACTAGTTTTATAGCCTAAACACATTACGATGCTGTTTTAATAGACTCTCAAATGAATATAAGTGAAGCGTGAGAGTTCAACAATTTCTTCAAAATATTATCACCACTGTGCTCTAAAATATATAAGTGAAGCACTAGAGCAAAAACTATTCAACTCAAAAGATATAATTGAAGCACATGGAGTATTCTAACAATTCCTAGGCCATATTTAACTCTCTCAAATAGGTGTGTCCAGCAAGGATAATTGTGGCAAACTAACAAGCAAAGACTCAAATTATACAAGACACTCCAAGCAAAACACATATCATGTGGTGAATAAAAATATAGCTCTGAGTATAGTTACCGATGGATGAAGACGAAAGAGGGGATACCTTCCCGGGGCATCCCCAAGCTTAGGCTTTTGATTGTCCTTGAATTTTACTTGGGGTGCCATGGGAATCCCCAAGCTTAGGCCTTTGCTACTCTTTGTTCCATAGTCCATCAAAGCAATACTCAAAACTTGAAAACTTCACAACACAAAACTTAGACAAAAATTCTCGTGAGCTCCGTTAGTATAAGAAAGCAAACCACTACTCAAAGGTACTGCAATGAATTCATTCTTTGTTTATATTGGTGTTAAACCTACTGTATTCCAACTTCTCTATGGTTCATACTTCACAATATTACTCATAGATGCATTGAAATAAGCAAACAACACACGAAAAACAGAATCTGTCAAAAAAACAGAATAGTCTATAGTAATATGCAGGTTTCGCATACTTCTGTAACTCCAAAAAAATCAAACTAAATTGGTAAACGTGAGGAATTTGTCTATTAATCATCTGCAAAAATAATCAACTAAATATCACGCTCCAGTAAAATCTGATGACCATTCTAGCAAGCTCTAACGATTCTGTTTTTCACAGCAAGATCACATAAACTTCACACAAGTCTTCCCAAAGGTTCTACTTGGCACAAACACTAAACAAAACATAAAACCACATCTAAACAGAAGCTAGATCCAATATTTATTCCCTAACAGCAGCGAAAACAAATATAAAATTGGGTTGCCTCCCAACAAGCGTTGTCGTTTTACGCCCCTAGCTAGGCACGATACAATATAGATCTAGGTATTGCCATCCTTGGAAGGCAATCCATAAGTGGCTCTCATAATAGATTCATATGGTAATTTGATTTTCTTTAGGAAAGTGTTCCATGCCTTTCCTTAACGAAAATTGGAATCTAATATTTCCTTCCTTCATATCAATAATTGCACCAATCTTTCTAAGGAAAGGTCTACCAAGAATAATAGGACATGAAGGATTGCAATCTATATCAAGAACAATGAAATCTATGGGCACATAATTCCTATTGGCAACAATGAGAACATCATTAATTCTTCCCATAGGTTTCTTAATAGTGGAATCCGCAAGATGCAAATTTAAAGAACAACTATCAAGCTCATGGAAACCTAGCAAATCACACAAAGTTTTTGGGATAGTGGAGACACTTGCACCCAAATCACACAAAGCATAGCATTCATGATCTTTTATTTTTATTTTAATAGTTGGTTCCCACTCATCATAAAGATTTCTAGGGATAGAAACTTCTAACTCAAGTTTTTCTTCATAAGATTGCATCAAAGCATCAACTATGTGTTTGGTGAAAGGTTTATTTTGACTATATGCATGCGGAGAATTTAGTACGGATTGCAAAAAGGAAATACAATCAATCAAAGAGCAATTGTCATAATTGAATCCCTTGAAATCCAAAGTAGTGGGTTCATCAATGTGCAAAGTTTTAATCTCTTCACTCCCACTTTTAACAAATAGCATCAAGATCTAAAAACTCTGAATCATTGGGACACCTTAAAGCAGAATCATCACCAATCCTATCTTCACCAAGATTTATACTAGAAAACAAGGATCTAATAGGAGACACATCAATAACTTTCAGATCTTCATCTTTATTTTCATGATAACTAGAAGAACACGCTTTAATATAATTCTCTCTTTTAGCACGCATCCTAGCAGTTCTTTCTTTGCATTCATCAATGGAAATTCTCATGGCTTTGAGAGACTCATTGATATCATTCTTAGGTGGGATAGATCTAAGTTTCAAAGAATCAACATCAAGAGTAATTCCATCCACACTTCTAGCCAATTCATCATTCTTAAGCAATTTCTCTTCATGCATAGCATTGAAATTCTTTTGCGAGATCATAAACTCCTTAACACTAGTTTCAAATTTAGAAGGCATCTTTCCATAAGAGTTGTTGTAGGAATTACCATAATTATTAGAGGAATTACTAGGAAAAGGCCTAGGATTAAAATTACCTCTATAAGCATTGTTACCAAAATTATTCTGACCAACAAAATTCACATCCAAAGATTCATTGTTATTTTCAATCAAAGTGGACAAAGGCATATCATTAGGATCAGAATAAGCACTCTTAGCAGCAAATAATTTCATAAGTTCATCCATCTTTCCACTCAAAACACAAATTTCTTCAATAGCATGCACTTTTTTACTAGTAGATCTTTCGGTGTGCCATTGAGAATAATTAACCATAATATTATCTAGGAGTTTGGTAGCTTCTCCTAAGGTAGTTTCCATGAAAGTGCCTCCTGCGGCTGAGTCTAAAAGATTTCTAGAAGCAAAATTCAAGCCAGCATAAAAGTTCTGAATAATCATCCATAGATTCAAACCATGTGTAGGGCAATTACATATCATTAATTTCATTCTCTCCCAAGCTTGTTCAACATGCTCATGATCTAGTTGCTTAAAGTTCATAATATCATTTCTATGAGAGATGATCTTAGTAGGAGGGAAATACTTAGAGATAAAAGCATCTTTGCACTTATTCCACGAATCAATACTATTTCTAGGCAAATAGGAAAACCAAGTTTTAGCATGATCTCTATGTGAAAACAAAAATAACTTCAATTTAACAATATCGTTATCCATATCCCTTTTCTTTTGCATATCACACAAATCAACAAAGTTGTTCAGATGGGTAGCGGCATCTTCACTAGGAAGGCCGGAGAATTGATCTTTCATGACATGATTCAACAAAGCAGCATTGATCTCGTTGGAAAGGATTAAAGAGAGATCTAGCACAAGCTTGGGTAAATCTTCAACGAACCACCGGTAGGAATGTGAAAAGAACAAATGAATTGAAAATGATAACAACGGAAGGGTAATCTTGAATGAACCACCGTAAGAATGAGGAGACGAATGAAGAGACATCAATGAAGAATATTTGGAGGACGAAGTTGCAAACAGAGAACGAAGAAATCTTCTGAAATGATGGCCTTCGGAGGATCACAAAGAAAAGAATTCATGAAATGCTCCGGATGGCATAAAAGAGTTCCTCACAATCAAAACGATAATGAGGATGGCATGAAGCTAGAACCACGAATCATCAAGAGAACGGGTCAAAATTTAAGAGAAACACTTCTCCAGTCTCCAAGTGTTGAGAATGAAGACGAGAAATGCCATAAGAATTGTTGAGCACTCCGGAATGAAGAATTAAAAGGATGAACCAATGATGAACAAGAATTGAAAACGATCTTGGAGAAGGCATGTGACTGATGGGAATCATTCTTATGTCACACTTTGGAAAGAATTCTCCGGAAAGAAGAGTCAGGTAAGATCCTGGGAAAAGACCTGTGGGTTAGGGCCCACTAAAGAAATCACCGTTGGAAAAGATTGCTTAAGAGATATTGAACCGGTTGAATTAAATGGCTTGAATAAGATAGCAACCTCAAAATAGTTTGAACAGATTAAGAAAGGAATTATGAATCTTCAGCACTCCGGATATGAATAGCAAGAGGAGAATGATTAATTAGTGCACCGGAATAAGAAAGCATTGTGAAAAGAGGAAAAGGATAAGATCAACACCGAAATCTTGAATTACATCCACCGGCAGAATTAGAGAACAAGAGAATGATGAACTAGAAGCTCTTGAGCATCTTCATGATAAAACACCGGATAAGAACATTGAAGGAAAGAATGAAGAAACATCACATGAATAAAATGGATACTTCATTTGAGAATTTCTGGCTCCAAGAAGAAGAAGGGTGGGAGGGTGGGGAAAAACAAAGACAACTTGGGATGAATGAAACAGACAAATCGTCAGATTTCTCAACGGCGTCTGTATGGAGTAACTTGAAGGGAAGGTACACCGGTTTAAAAGGATTAACATGAAGATCTTGATGGTCAAGAAGAATTAGCACTCCCATAGAAATATGAGAACACCGATTAGGAAAGGTATGGAATCAACACTTGACATCGAAGCAACTCGAATACCAGAATCAAAACAAGAACAAAGGATAGATATTTCGCAGCATCATCTTCACAATATCATCCGAGCAAAGAATTGAACGAATGAATTTCGCAGGTACATCAACTAGTCGAGAAGCCACTTGGGAGAACAAAAGGTAAATAAAAAGGAACAAGGATCGGACAGAACAAATACAAGATAGAAGCTTCATTCCACATCTTCGTGCTGAAAGCTCATGGAACGTGTTACAAAAGGGTTTTGCAATCCCCGGATCAGCATAGCCAAGGACCCTTTAAGATGCAACTCCCGATCAGAACAAGTCCATAAAACCACTTCACTGAATGTAGAACCCCGAACTTCATATCATGCACTCGTTGGAAGAATGCCTAGAACTACTAGATGAACCCACCTATTAATTTCCGAAAGTTTCCAGTTATGCAATCAGGTGTTGGGGATACAGGGGAAGCACCGCGCAATCAACTCTAAACCTACATCCAGCTGTATCCATCCTTCAACACATAACCAGTCTTTCTCGGAAACCGTTTACCTCGGACCTTCGAAACGCATCCACTATACAAGCTATGGCAATACTCCCGAACTACCTCCCCAGTACTGGGTGATGTCGGGGTTATCTTGCCACTAACCGCATAGGAGAGTTTTCGATGTCGGCCGTCTTAAGTATTCTAGTACTGCCGCGATGGATTTGTGACGACAACACCTCGGAGCTCAACTCCCCGGGACACTGCCACAACCCCTAATGTCAGGAGGCATCGAGAACAATGTTCTCGTCACAAAGACATCGAAACAATCAAAAATACTCGCGAGATCCTAAAAAAAATTTGGTGCAATTTTTGAAAGTAGAAGAGGCAAGAGTAATCGTCAGGAGTCCTCACCAGAGTAAAAAGAGATGAGGAGCAAAAGAAATCCTACTCTCCGATATATATAGGACTCAAAACATTTCAAGTGTGTGTCTAGACTCAACCGTCAATGATTCGATCAAACAGTGGGGGCTTCTAGGTCGGAGAAGGCTCTGAATACCAACTTGTAATGCCCAGGATGGGACTATACCTCCTACGTGTCGAGGCACGACTTAAAGGTATAAGCCCATCCTAGAATGATCTCAAGTTTGGTATCTTTGCACGACTCATGTAAAAGAGGGATTAAATTGCAAAAGGAGATAGTTGGCTTACACTCACCACTTCACACAATACATTATATAAGCAAGACATCATTCAAAACATCACAACCCGACTACGGGTGAAGATCCAAAAGAAAGATACCAAAACAACATAAAGCCACAGGTCAGGATCGAATCCTAGTAGAAGAACCACTACTGATCGTCGAAGCGTCACAAGCATACGGCCACAATCTTCATTGAGCTCCCTGAAGAACTTGAACCAGCTCCTGCATCAAACTCGGCTGAACCTGCATCTGGTGTTGTAGTATCTGTGAGCCACGAGGACTCAGCAATCCCATAACCATGGGTAACAAGACTAGCAAAGCTTGCGGGCAGGAAGAGGTAAGGTGGTGAAGGTTGCAGCAGCGGCTAAGCATAATATGGTGGCTAACTTACGAGTACCAGAATAAGATGAGCATCTACGCAAACGGTCGCAAAAGTAGTGATCGCTAAAGATCCTAAATACATACGAATCAAACATAACCCCACCGTGTTCTCTTCTCAAAGTGAAAAGAGACAGTCACGGTTACTCACACAGTTGTGTGTTTTACTTCGGATCCTCTGTCAAGTTTTCTACAACCGGACATTAACAAATTCCAATCTGCCACATAACCGCGGGCACGGCTTTCGAAAGATCATAACCCTGCAGGGGTGTCCCAACTTAGCCCATCACAAGCTCTCACGATTAGCTGAAGTGATAAATATAATATCATCACCCCTTATCTTAGGGAAAATCCGATCAGGCTCGGCATCCCGGTAGCACAAGTCATTTCGACAATGGTAAAACAAGTCCACCAAGACCTCCCGACGTGCCGACACCCTGATAGTAGCCGCGCGTATCTCGTCTCAGGCCACGTCCGGATGGGCGATTCTACAGGTATACCAGATACCTCGGGTTTCCCCAAGGCGGCCCCGCAGACTCCCCGTTTGGGACCAACACCATCAGCACTGGCCCCCCCTGCTATGTAGAATTAAGAATCCTCGGGGACGCGACCCCCTATGCAAATTTAATTAATTAATTAAGTTGTTATTATGAGGCAAATTAAAACCAATGTTGGGCCTTGCTGGAGGAGTTTTATTCAAAGTCGAACTGTCAAGGGGTCCCCATTTCACCCATCGTGTAAGGAACGCAAAATCAAGGAACATAATGCCGGTTTATCGGCGCATAAGGTGGCATGAGTAGAACAAAACACTGAGCAAAAGGCCAAGCCTTCCACCCATGCCCAGTATATAGGTGTGTTAATAATAATTATAGATATTGTGATATAACCAACAACAAGTTCCCACCTGGAACGATCTTCATCTTCACCTGCATCTAACAACGCTATAAGAGGGGCTGAGCAAGCGGGTAACATAGCCAAACAGTGGTTTTGCTAGGAAGGTGTCAAAGGTTAGAGGTTTCATGGCAACAAGGAGAGGCTGACATAAAAGATGGGTTGCGCGACATGTAACGATAGCATCGAGACAACTAAGCATGGCAATGGTAGTAAAGGTATCCAAGGGTATGATCATCTTGCCTAGGATCCACAAGGGAGAAGAACAAGATCCATGAAGCAGACGGAGCAACACAGTCGAGCGAATCCTCACAACTCCGGATCGAAACCGAAGATAACAAGAGAAACAACCGGAAAGAAACAAACAACACGGTAAACACACAATCATAAGCATGTCATGATGCACAAACAAATATGATGCATGTCCGGTTTAATTATGCATGGCATGGCAAGGTGCACAAACAACACTACAAGTTAAGTGGAGGTCAATATGCAACGAGTTGCATATTGACGAAACACCACATGTTATTTATTTAGTTGACTCTCATTTATTTACAAGACAAGGTTAAATGTTTTTAACATAGCAAGAGGTGAAGCAAAAACAAACTACCTATCTAGTCAATTTAAATGAGGCCGGAAAAACAACAACAAACTCCGGAAAAATCCCCATATGCATGTTTAGTAATTATTAAAGCAACAACAATTCACACATATTAATGTTGTTAACATGATGCGGATGACATGATCAAGTTTTATGCAAGTTTTTATTAGAAGGTTAACAAGAAGATGATATGAAGCATCGTCACCGTGGTGGAAGGAAAAGGGTGCCACGGCAACAATTCCGAAAATGATGCCACGGCAACATATCAGTTCCGGTAACTCGTTGAGAGTCCGGTGCAAAAGGAAAGATGGCGTGAGCGAGCCAAACGAGATGAAAGGTGGGGCGATCCCGTTACCGGGTTCCCACGAGTCGGCGACGAGGCAACCGAGGAACACGACAAAAGATGAAACGGCACGATGCACACAAGGAAACATCTCATACAACACAACATCACACGGGTCACGTCTCAGGGTTATACCTTCGGAACAATCGTTTCGGGGCGGTTCGAGATCGTAGAGGAAGGAGTCGTTCTCACGAGTCGTAGAGGAAGTGGTGGTTCACGTTTCCGAAGAGGAAGTAGTCGTTCCGATATCGTGTCGTGGTACTTGCGGCGTCGGACATCTTCGGGGCGACGGTAGTGGTACACGTTCCGTAGAGGGAAGTAGTCGTACACGAGGTCTTCGGCGACGGTAGACGTTCACGTATGTAGATGAACTTGATGGACATCTTGTAGCCGTTCGGTCGTCGTGGTACTTGGTCGAGGTACTAGGCGGTCCGGTCTTGGCGACGTAGAGGTACTTGGCGTCTCGGGGTCCCTCGTTCGACAAACTTGGCATCCACGGCAGCAAACAAAAGAAGCGCGGCAACATGGCAGCAAGCAAAACAGCAGCAAAACGAGGCACACAAACAAAACTGCAGCACGGCCACGTTCACGTTCATGGCCACGGCAAGGAGGCTGCTCGGGAAGACGAGACCATGGCAGCAGCACGGAGAGGCACTGGAGGTGCTTGGGGCGGCGCCGGCGCTGCACGGACGAGGTGGAGGAGAGGAGGCAGAGCCTCGCGCGGACGCCGGAGATGGGACGCCGGCGCTAGACGCGGAGGCGCTCGGTGCGGGGCGATCCGGGCCGAAGGGCGCGGTGGCTCGGGCGAAGGGCGCCGCTGGCGCGCGCGAGCCTTGGCGACGGAGGGAACGGACGCGGGCGAGGAGGGAGGCCAGAGGGCCGCGTCGGCTTCGGCCATCTTGCGGGGCACCAGGGGGCGAGGCGACCGACGGTGGCCCGCAGGGCGAAGGGCGGCGCCCTGCCTTGGCGATGGAGGGGAGCCGGCGCGAGCGAGCCCGGAGGGAGGCGCACCGCTCGGCCTACGGGCGACCTGGCGCTGGGGATGAGACGCGCAACGGGAGAGGCAGAGGGGCTCGAGGGGGATCGAGTGCGGGGTAGAGAACGGACGAGGGAGTGCGAGGGGGTGGTGCGGCGGCGCAGGGAAAAGAGGGAGGAGCGATCGCTGGGAGCCTGGGCGCTCGGGTCGTCGCTAGGGTTCGGCCTGGAGGCTGGGCCGTGGAGGAGAAGTGGGCCGGCTGGCTAGGGGAAGAGGAGGCCCAAGAGGCTGGGAGCAGACTGAGGAAAAAGATGGCTGGGTCTGTTCCTCTTTTTTATTTCTTTAACAGAAATAAATTAGAGAGAGTGCGAAAAGAATAATTAAGAAAAGAGGCCACGAACAAGAAATAAAATATGGAACAATTTTGAAAGGATTTATGGAATAATTCCAACCCCACAAAAATAGTTCCAACAAAAATAGGGAAGTGCAAACTAAAAAATAATTAGCTTGCCTTAAAGGAGTTCAAAAGGAGTCTAGATTTTTGGAGGAGCCTCGAAACAACGGAAAAGAATTAAGACAAGGTTTTGAAGACAAGCTTGATATGGAAAAGGCATGGGAAAAAAATACATGCAAGTGTGTTGGGTTATTCCGAAGCAATGGAATATTATTATATAGCTCCCTAATAATATTGAGAGGCTTTTATATGTTATAAAGAGAAGTCATTCTTCCCTCGATTTAAATGGACCGAAGGTCCACACGATTTATTTAGGTTGAGATGCAAAGATAAATATGACATGATGGCATGATGATATGATGCAATGCAAGAATAAATAACACAAGCACAAAGAACACACGGGAGAACCCGGAACATCTGGAATCTCTGGAATCTTCTGGGACGTCGGTCTTCGGGCGTCACAATAGGTATCACGTCCGAGACAAGTAGACTGACTCCTGCCTGCATCTACTACTATTACTCCACACATCGACCGATATCAAGCATGCATCTAGTGTATTGAGTTCATAAGAACAGAGTAACGCCTTAAGCAAGATGACATGGTGTAGAGGGATAAACTCAAGCAATATGATATAAACCCCATCTTTTTATCCTCGATGGCAACAATACAATACGTGCCTTGCTGCCCCTACTGTCACTGGGAAAGGACACCACAAGATTGAACCCAAAGCCAAGCACTTCTCCCATTGCAAGAACTATAGATCTAGTAGGCCAAACCAAACCAATAATTCGAAGAGACTTTCAAGGATATTATGAGCACACATAAAGAGTTCAGAAAAGAACCAAATATTTCTCATAGATAATCTTGATCATAAACTCACAATTCATTGGATCTCGACAAACACACAGAAAAAGAGATTACATTGAATAGATCTCCTCGAAGACCGAGGAGAACTTTGAATTGAGATCCAGAGAGAGAGAAGAAGCCATCTAGATACTAGTTGTGGACCCGAAGGTCTGTGGTAAACTACTCACAACTCATGGTGAGGGCGATGATGTTGATGTAGAAGCACTCTGTGATGGACCCCCCCTCCGGCGGAGCTCCGGAACAGGCTCCAAGATGGGATCTCACGGGAACAAAAGGTTACAGCTGTAGAATTAGGGTTTTCTCTCTGTTGCTGATGTTTCGGGGTACGTAGACTTATATAGGAGGAAGGAGGACACCGGGGGACTCACGAGGGCCCCACAAGACAGGGGGCGCGCCCCCCACCCTCATGGGCACCTCATGGCTCCCCTGACATGGTTCTCAAGCCTCACGTGCGTGATTTTCTCCAAAAATATCTCTCTCGAAGAGTTCATTCCATTTGGACTCCGCTTGATATTCCTAATCTGCAAAACCATGAAATAGGCAAAAAACAGCAATCTGGACTGGGCCTTTGGGTTAGTAGGTTAGTCCCAAAAATGATATAAAAGTGTATGACAAAGCCCATTAAACATCCAAGACATCATAAATAATAGCATGGAACAATAAAAAATTATAGATACGTTGGAGACGTATCGATCATCTACTTTTCAATCCTTTCCAACTGTGTTTTCTCTTTAGTGGGCTCATAACCCACATGTCGTTTCCCAGGATCTTACCCGACTCTTGTAATATTTCCGAAGCTATTCCCAAATTCTTTTCAAAGTGTGACGTAAGAATGGATTCCATCAGTCATATGCCTTCTTCAAGATCGTTTTCAAATTCCTTTCAATCTTGGTTCAACCTTCCTCTTTTCATTCGTTCTGATTATCTCAACAATTTTGGTGGTGTTTCTCGTCGTCATTTGAAGACCGAAGCAGAGTTTAACTCTAATTCTTGTCCGTTCTCTCGAAGATTCTTCGTTCAATATTGTTACTATCTCCTTAATTGTTCCGATCATCAAGAATTTTTTTCTTATCTGTAGCGACCACGATCCGAATAGACCGAAGTCTCTGTGTTCTGTGTCATCCCTGGATTAGTAATGCTGACACACACAGTACTTGAAGGATTTATAACAGAGTGGCAATCACACACTTATTACATCGAATGTCTCCAATGAGAACTTATTACAAAAGTCTATGGCTTAAGGCCATCTAACAAAATAACAGCGGAAGGCTTGGAAGATAAGTGAGTCCATCAACTCCAACGGCATAGCTGAGTGCATGATGATGGGCCTCGAACCCCTCGTTGGTTACCCCAAGTGGAAGGTGTAAGATGTAGTATGTAGAAGTGTTTTCCCTTAACAAAGATGCCAAGGATTGAATCCCCAGAGACTCCTAGGTTCAACAAGTAGGTGTCAACTGCTAACGGCGCAATTAGCAATCAACGTGGACATGCACACAGATGCAAATAACTTTGCTCCCAACGAGTACAGAGAGGTTGCAATCCCTCCGGCCTTGTAGTTCACAAAGGATTAAAAGCAATGATAGGAGTGATAGATAGTGTTTTGCAATAGTAAGTAAAAATGAGAAGTAAATAGCGGATGTGAACAATGATGGTAATATGGACCGGAGTCACATGATGTTCACTAGTGATGTCTCTCTCCCAAAAGACGATAAAACAGCTATGTGAGGTAAACGAATTACAGTTGGGCAATTGACAGGACCACGAACGCAAACCAATGCTGACTACATTGCAAGAAAGGTTGAGGTTCAAAGCATGGGCGGTACGCTAAAATAAGTAGACCGAAATCCATCAATATCTACTACTAATCATCCACCTTGAGATATCTATCCAGAACATCTCGCTGGTATTAAGTTGCGAGTCCCACCCATAGTGTAAACTCAAAGCAACAGACAACTGCATTAAAAGAACTTTGCGTAAAGTAAACAATCCTTGCACCCGCGGGCACAAGCACCGTTGTTTACCCCCTTGTGGCAACAGCACATCCCCTAGACTCATGTTTCTGTCACTCAAGCTAGTCATCGAGGGGCATGAACCCACAATCAAGCATAACGTTCCCTCTTGGAGTCACTACGTATTACTTGGCCAAAGCAATAAATAACAACGGAGAACATGCAAGAATTACTTATGAACATAAATATAAAAGAGGTGAATCAAATATGTTACTCAAGATCAATCTGAACATAATCTCATAATCCATCGGATCCCAGCAAACTCAACATAGCAACAGCATAAGGATTACATGTGTGCCTCGATCATGTAGGGCAGCTCACGAGGACTAATTAGTGAAGCACAAGAACGGGAGGAGAACATCACATAGCTACTGGTCATGGACTCATGGTCCAAGGGAGACTACTCACGAGTCATCCGGGAGGCGTCCATGGTGGTGGAGAAGCTCCCGGTGGTGATCCTCCCCTCCGGCAGGGTGCCGGGAAGAGTTCTCCTGGTGCTCCCGATCTTGGAAGCAGCGGCGGCGGCGGAACAGAGATGGGATCGCGAAAAGAGTTCCTGTTCTGAGGGTTTTGGAGGACGCTTTAAATATATGCCAAAGGGGAGCATCGGGGGGCCCAGGCGCCCCCCCCCCCGGCGCGGCCCAGGGGGGGCGCGCC
>LR738709.1:325947821-325970069 GCA_902687465.1 Secale cereale
ACCCGGCTGCCCTTCGGACGCACGGAAGTTTCCGGAACGCTGATTTTTTATATAATTTTTCTGGATTTTTCCTGGCAGTTCTCGTAACGTGAAAACCTGAAATACAAAAACAGCCGAAAACAGAAACTGGCACTGGGGTGCACTTGATTAGTAAGTTAGTCCAAATATGATCAAAAGTGTATGGAAGTGTATGAATATCATAGCAATATCACCCAAAAGTGGCATGGAGCAAGCAGAAATTATAGATACGTTTTGGACGTATCAACATCCCCAAGCTTAATTCCTGCTCGTCCTCGAGTAGGTAAATGATATCAAGAATGATTTCTATGGTGACATGCTATTAACCATATAGGACTTTCTCATAGTCATATGACAAAAGCTTATGAGACAATGATTCTATAGTAATTAAGTTGCCTCAAGAGAAAATCACAAATGACAGAAAGTTTTACAACATGACATTGAAGCATCAAATAGATTTGCAATGAACATGATGTGCAAATATGATAAAGTGATATCTAGCTTGCCCCCTTTAGTGATGCAAAACATAAATGCAGGGGCACCTTCAAGATTTAAGTGATGACTAGATACAATGATTTCAAAAGAAACGATATCACAATCATGCAAAAGACAATGCTACTTTGGGACAATGCACATTACACTCAGAATGACAATCATGCTCTTAGTAGTTGGTGCTTTAAAAACAAGGTGGAGACTCAACATAAAAGTAAATGGATGGTTATGTGCTAGAGCTTTTTATCATAGAAGCAATTTTGTCAACGGTAGTAGTACTTCATATGTGTCATGCATAAGACATCCTATAAGTTGCAAGCCTCATGCATCGAATACCAATAGTGCTCGCACCGTGTCCTAATTAGCTTGGATTTCCATGAGTTATCATTGCATTACATATGTTTCAACCAAGTGTCACAATGGGGTACCTCTATGCCACCTGTACAAAGGTCCAAGGAGATAAATCGCATTTGATTTCTCGTTTTTGATAGATCTCAACTTGAGGACATCCATACCGGGACAACATAGAAAATAGATGATGGACTCCTCTTTAATGCATAAGCATATTCTCATAAGAGACTGAGGATTAAGGTCCAAGCTAAAACTTCCACCATGATACATGGCTTTGGTTGGTGGCCCAATGTTCTTCTCTAACAATATGCATATTCATTCAACCCACAGCGAATCACCCTTACTTCAGACAAGACGAACATGCATAGCAACTCACATGATATTCAACAAAAGTGTGACGGTTGATGGCGTCCCCAAAAACATGGTTACCGCTCAGCGAGCAACTTATAAGAAATAAGATACATAAGCAACATATTCTTTACCACAATAGTTTTTAAGCTACTTTCCCATGAGCTATATATTGCAAAGATTGAAAGTTTTAAAGGTAGCACATGTAATTAATTGGAGTGGCGGTGAATACCACATATAGGTAGGTATGGTGGACTCGTATGGCATAACTGGTTTAAAAGGATATGGATGCACAAGCAGTATTCCGCTTAGTACAGGTGGAGGTTAGCAAAAGACTGGGAGCGACCAACTAAGAGAGCAATGACGGTCATAATCATGCAGAGTGACAAAGCAACATTGAATCAGGCATGGTAGTTATATCGCTACTCAGAAATAAAAGATCATCAAGGCTTGACAGACTTTCTTTACAGTCTTAAATATGCGTGAGCATACGCCAAGTCAATCAAAATAAATTCTCGAAGTAAGATATTACTAAACCATACCACATCATAGGCAAACAAATCAAGTTGGTATTCCAATAACACATTGGGAATCCCCCAGCTATTTGAGACTAACCATAAGAAAACCTGAACTACTAAGCACCATTATGCACGTAGCATCCTTATCATTGACATATTAACCAATGCAACGGAAGAAAACTCTCTTAATAAGGTGAGCATGGTAATTTAAAGAGAGTTCAAGCAACCAACTAAACAAAAGCTCTTTGAAAAGATAAGCATGAATACTGAGAGCAGAGCACGATAGTAGCTATTAAAAGACAAAGAACACACACAGCAAAGATAGATATGAAAATTCTATGTTATGTTCTAGGTAGAAGTGGAGCGTGTTTCTCTCCCACATAAAGGAATGCTGAGTTCTGGCTCGTTATGAAAAACTAAAAAGAAAACTAAAAGCAAGACGCTCCAAGCATAGCGCATAACACATGAAGTGATAAAAATATAGCGAAACGAAAGACGAACTGATAATGTTGATGGAGAAGGGGATGCACGGGGGCATCCCCAAGCTTAGACGCTTGAGTCTCCTTGAATATTTCTTGGGGGTGCACGGGGGCATCCCCAAGCTTGAGCGCTTGACACTCCTGAATTTTTTTATCATCTTCCCTCGCACACTTGAAAACTCCCTTCATACATAACTCATCATAATATGATTAGCGAGGTTAGTACCCTTAATAAAATAATTATACCTTGCTGGAAATAAAGATATTCTTGACGTTCTACTGTTTCTCAAGATTGCCAAAAGGTTTTTGCAAAGAAAAAGCAAGATCTTGATTTTCAAAATGAAGGAAAGGCAAAACAGGACAGAATCTGTGAAAAACAGAACAGCAGGTAGTAATTGATCTGTTCGGGATACTTATCCAACTCAAATCAAAAACCTCAGAACAGACGCACGAAAGACAATTATATAGAGAACGATGTCGAAAAAATTCAGGCCAAAAAGATGATCTGGTGATTTTATACGAATTTTTCTATCCGAGGACAGAATCTGTTTCCTGGACAGCACCTCACAACTTTTGAACTTTCTAGCAATCAGAGGCTATACTTGGCACAAATATGAAAAGTAAAGATACAATGATGATGCTACAGCAGTAAACAACATCAAGACTCAACAAAAGCAAAAAATTTATTCATGTGGGCTGCCTCCCAAAAGCGCTTTCTTTTATGCCTTTAAGCTAGGCATAATGCATATAGATCAAGTTTTATCAAGAGTAAAAGAATAACTAGCCCGTACAACGGACTCAAAAGGTAACTTGATCTTCTTTCGAGGGAAGTGTTCCATCCCTTTCTTGAGAGGAAACTGAAATTTTATATTACCCTCTTTCATGTCAATGGTAGCACCAACGGTGCGTAAAAAGGGACGTCCCAAAATAATTGGACATGAAGGATCACATTCAATATCCATAATAGTGAAATCAACGGGAACATAATTATCATTAACAACAATAAGAACATCATCAATCCTCCCCAAAGGTTTCTTTATGGAAGAATCAACGAGACGAACACCAAAAGAACAAGAATCATAAGGTTTCAATTTAAGCATATCATATATCATTTTGGGCATAACAGAGGTACTAGCTCCAACATCACACAATGCATAGCAAGGGAAGTCATTCAAATTAATTTTTATCATAGGATCCCAACCATCTTCTAGCTTTCTAGGTATGGAGGCTTCTACTCTAAGTTTCTCCTCCCTAGCTTTGATGAGAGCATTAGTGATATGCTCTATGAAGGCAAGGTTAAGGGTGCTAGTGCGGGGGTCTCTAGACATCTTGTGAAGGAAATCAATAACTTCGGTAAGAGTGCAATTATCAAAATCAAGGTCACGAGCATCAAGTAAAGTGGTAGTAGTATCCTTTAGGTTCACATGTTTGGTAGTTTCTATAGTCATAGCATCACCATTAATAGGTCCATTGGGACCAGGAGTACATTGGGTGCTAAGAATTTGAACATCCTCAATAACTTGGATAGTAGCAACAGTGTGGTGGGTAGGAAGGCTCTTAATTCTATCCTCTTCCTCCCTTTCTCTAGCCCATCTCTCTTTAAGTTTAGCCATCATCCTAATGTTTTCATTAATTTGCACTTGAGTAGCATTTATAGGAATGACTTCCCTCTCCTTAAGAGGAGAAGTTTCAATTTTTAGCAATTTTACCTCATTGGCTAAATGGTCTACCTTAAAAGAAAGATCATCTAGTGAATGTAGTTTTTCTTCTACACTCTTATTAAAGGCTTTTTGGGTAGTGATGAAATCTTTAAGCATAATCTCTAGTTCAGTAGTGGAGTTCTTGGTGATAGGATAAGCATTGTTGTTCCCATAAGAATTAGAGGGGAACGGTCTAGGATTGTTACCAAAGTTACTCCTATAAGCATTGTTGTTAAAATTGTTTCTAGAGATAAAATTCACATCTACTTGTTCTTGAGCAATCAAAGAATTTAAAGGAACATCACGAGGATCAACAGTAGATTGCTTAGAAAGTAGAGACATGATCAAGTCAACTTTTTCATTTAAGGAGGAAATCTCCTCGACAGAGTTTACCTTCCTACCTGTTGGAGCGCGTTCGGTGTGCCATTGGGAATAGTTGGTCATCATCTCATCGAGAAGCTTCGTGGCAGCACCAAGTGTAGTTGACATAAAAGTTCCTCCCGCTGCCGAATCTAACAAGTTTCGCGAGGTAAAGTTCAAGCCTGCATAAAAAGTTTGGATAACCATCCAAGTAGTCAAACCATGAGTAGGGCAGTTCTTGATAAGAGATTTCATACGTTCCCAAGCTTGGGCAACGTGTTCATTATCCAATTGTTTAAAATTCATTATGTTACTTCTAAGTTGGATAATTTTAGCAGGTGGATAGTATTTTCCAATAAAAGCATCTTTGCACTTGTCCCATGAATCTATGCTATTTCTAGGCAAAGACTGAAACCAAATTTTAGCTCCTCCTCTCAAGGAGAAAGGAAAAAGCTTAAGCTTAACAATATTACCATCTATTTCTTGGTACTTTTGCATATCACAAAGTTCAACAAAGTTGTTTAAGTGTAAAGCAGCATCATCTCCAGCACCGGAGAATTGATCTTTCATGACTAAGTTCAGTAAAGCAGGTTTAATTTCATATGAAGGTGTTGAAGTGGCAGGTGTAGTGATAGGTGTGCTAATAAAGTCATCGTTGTTGTGACTAGTGAAGTCACACAACTTGGTGTTCTCGGTGGAACCCATAGTAGCAAGCAAGCAAGATAACTATTTTTGTGATTTTCGATAAAAGGTACTAAAGCAAAAACTGAAAGGTAAACTAACAAGACTAAAAAGCAAAGGTAAAAGATAGCATGCAACTCCCCTATCCTGAAGAGTGGAGTCCCCGGCAACGGCGCCAAAAAATACTCCTTGATGGGCCTCGAACCCCTCGTTGGTTACCCCAAGTGGAAGGTGTAAGATGCAGTATGTAGAAGTGTTTTCCCTTAGCAAAGATGCCAAGGATCGAATCCCTAGAGACTCCTAGGTTCAACAAGTAGGTGTCAACTGCTAACGGCGCAATTAGCAATCAACGTGGACCTGCACACAGATACAAATAACTTTGCTCCCAACGAGTACAGAGAGGTTGTCAATCCCTCCGGCCTTGTAGTTCACAAAGGATTAAAAGCAATGATAGTAGTGATAGATAGTGTTTTGCAATAGTAAGTAAAAAACGAGAAGTAAATAGCGGATGTGAACAATGATGGTAATATGGACCGGAGTCACATGATGTTCACTAGTGATGTCTCTCTCCCAAAAGACGATAAAACAGCTATGTGAGGTAAACGAATTACAGCTGGGCAATTGACAGGACCACGAACGCACACCAATGCTGACTACATTGCAAGAAAGGTTGAGGTTCAAAGCATGGGCGGTACGCCAAAATAAGTAGACCGAAATCCATCAATATCTACTACTAATCATCCACCTTGAGATATCTATCCAGAACATCTCGCTGGTATTAAGTTGTGAGTCCCACCCATAGTGTAAACTCAAAGCAACAGACAACTGCATTAAAAGAACTTTGAGTAAAGTAAACAATCCTTGCACCCGCGGGCACAAGCACCATTGTTTTCCCCCTTGTGGCAACAGCACATCCCCTAGACTCATGTTTCTGTCACTCAAGCTAGTCATCGAGGGGCATGAACTCACAATCAAGCATAACGTTCCCTCTTGGAGTCACTACGTATTACTTGGCCAAAGCAATAAATAACAACGGAGAACATGCAAGAAATACTTATGAACATAAATATAAAAGAGGTGAATCAAATATATTACTCAAGATCAATCTGAACATAATCTCATAATCCATCGGATCCCAGCAAACTCAACATAGCAATAGTATAAGGATTACATATGTGCCTCGATCATGTAGGGCAGCTCACGAGGACTAATTAGTGAAGCACAAGAACGGGAGGAGAACATCACATAGCTACTGGTCATGGACTCATGGTCCAAGGGAGACTACTCACGAGTCATCCGGGAGGCGTCCATGGTGGTGGAGAAGCTCCCGGTGGTGATCCTCCCCTCCGGCAGGGTGCCGGGAAGAGTTCTCCTGGTGCTCCCGATCTTGGAAGCGGCGGCAGCGGCGGAATAGAGATGGGATCGCGAAAAGAGTTCCTGTTCTGAGGGTTTCGGAGTACGCTTTAAATATATGCCAAAGGGGAGCATCGAGGGAGCTTCGGGGGGCCCAGGCACCCCCCCGGCGCGGCCTAGGGGGGCGCGCCGCCAGGGCGCCTGGAGCCCTGGTGCCCCCCCCCCCCGGCTGCCCTTCGGACGCACGAAAGTTTCCGGAACGCTGATTTTTATATAATTTTTCTGGATTTTTCCTGGCAGTTCTCGTAACGTGAAAACCTGAAATACAAAAACAGCCGAAAACAGAAACTGGCACTGGGGTGCACTGGATTACTAAGTTAGTCCAAATATGATCAAAAGTGTATGGAAGTGTATGAATATCATAGCAATATCACCCAAAAGTGGCATGGAGCAAGCAGAAATTATAGATACGTTTTGGACGTATCACATGACAAACGACCTAGAACGTCTTATTCCTCGTCTGGAAAGTGTGCAACGTAATATGTTGCAGCCCGAAAACGGGTCAGCACATGGAATATGCTGGCAAGATAACACAGAGAATGCAAGTAACAGAATAAGGCTATACTATATGCATATTTGGCTGGTGGAGGCTCTAAGGTTAAAGTTTTTGCGTAAAGCCAATTTTTTCCTACAACAAAGGAATGCATTTTATTCAACTATCGTGTTGGTTGAAAATCATTGAGAAGGTACCTCCAACTCAATCCCAAATTAAAAGTTCATCATTAACCCAATAAATTAAATTATAGAGTGATGAGATCAACCAATAATTCAAGTACCAGATACTCAAGATGTCCATAACCGGGGACACGACTAATCATGATCAGTTTGTACACTCTGCAGAGGTTTGTGCACTTTTCCCACAAGACTCGATCGCCTCCGTTTGGTTTCTCGCACTGCATGGTGTTTGAGAAACGGATGACCGAGACACAGTCTTTTCGAAGAGGTCCCCTTAACCGGATAGATAGGCCGGTACATCTACAATCCCTCTATATCTGCTAGCCCATCACGGAAAGGTTTCCCACAACTTACTCAACTATGCCAGAGCCCATATTGGCATGTGGCTGCACACGGAAGTTTCTAGCATGAATAGTTTTATGATCCCTTTGAGCCTGGGTGGCATTCCATAGGAAAAATCACACGGAACCCCGGGATTTCCTAGGACAACAATGGGTTCCCCATGTGCCCGGCAACCAATCCACCCAGATGTGTATTCAAGTAGCCACCTTAAGTTGAATCCTTAATTAACAACTCACATCTGTCATGGATTTCACTCAAACCCAAACCCCGTCTACGAGCATAGCATAGCAACCTAAGCAAACGTAGAAGTAACTCCCAAGGGTTTGAAAATAATGCAGGTAATAGGTTCTACCTCAGTCTACTTCCCAGTCCCACAAGTTAAGAGATCCTACTCATGCAATGTGTGAGGGTTTGATATAATGCATAAAAACTGGGTAATAAGAGGTATGATCAAAGTGTTACTTGCCTTGCTGACGATTCGCAAAATCTAGAGACTCGTAGTAGCACGCTTCACAGTCCGGGTATTCTATCGCAAGCAAACAATAGCATACATAAGCAAACAAGCAAAGATGCACAAACAAAACTCCAAAAGATAAGATCTAACCAGAAACTTCAACTTAAGAACTCCGGTTTGCAAAAAGAATCAATTCAAAAGAAGCGACGAAACTCAAACTGCGAAACAAACGAGCTCTGGTTACTAATTGGCCTAAATTCAAATTTTACAGTAGCCAAAACTCTGTTCAAGTTGGTTAAACGTAGAGAGGGTATCGAGACGAAGATCTGGGATTTTGAATCACCTGATTCCGACTCTCGAGCGAAAAGAAAAACGAAAAACAAGATCAGGGCAGAAATCGCGATCGGAATAATCGCGGATAAATACCCCGAAAAAGAAAACTGACGAACAGGCTAACGAACAAACGTTCGCTGTCTGCGGCTAACGGACGAAAAGCGTTCGTTAAAACGAACGTACGGACAAACGTCCGCTAAATAGCTAAACCGAAGAAAAACCGAACCGATCTAAACCTAAAAAAACAGATCTACGGTTTACGAAAAACCGATCGGTTTTTTATAAAAAAAACCGATAACTACCTCGAATCGGCGAACTCCGGCGGCGGCGGTCCGGCGCTCCGGTGGGCGGCGAGATGCGGCGACGGCGCTAGGGCAGGCTGGGGCGGCTGGGCGCTAACGGGCCGGGGGCGGCGGCTTATAAAACCTAGAGTCCCGGGCCTATACGACTCTAAATTGGTTTGCCCCTTTTTTTTCTAAAAGAGTCCTGACGCAGAAAAACTAACGAAAGAAATACTAAACGGACTCCAAAAATCCCGAAATAAATTTTCACCGTCCTCTAATAATATTTAGGACAAAGTGAACATTTTTCCCGGACCTAAATGCAATTTTGAAAAACGTGCATTTTTCCTATGCAAATAAAATCGCAAATAAACCCAGAAAAATACCAAAAGTGATTTTAACATTTTTCCTCCGATATTTCTGTTATTTTGGAGAAGTCATATTATCTCTGCTCATATATTGTATTTAGTAATATCTTTAGGAGAGAAAAATAATTGAAATCACACTGTCCTCGTACCGGTATTCGAGTAAACTCAAATACGAAAACGGTAAAATTCCCAACTCTCTCCGTAGGTCCTTGAGTTCCTTAGAATTTCGAGGAACGCCACAACAAAAATGCAAAGAGCATGCAATGCAGTATGATCTATGGATAACATTCCAAATTGAAAATTTGGGATGTTACAAACCTACCCCCCTTAGAATGAATCTCGCCCTCGAGATTCGACTTGGCTAGAGAACAGGTGTGGGTGGTCCTTGCATAGATCATCTTCTCGTTCCCAAGTGGCTTCTTCCTCGGTGTGGTGACTCCAGTGAACTTTGCAAAACTTGATAACCTTACTACGGGTAACTCTGCTCGAAAATTCGAGGATCTTAACAGGCTTCTCCTCATAGGTCAGATCACTGTCCAACTGAATTGCTTCTAGGGGTACTATGTCTCTAAGCAGTATATCAACCATCTCCGCATGGCACTTCTTAAGCTACGAAACGTGAAACACGTCGTGCACTCCTGACAATCCTTCGGGCAATTCCAACTTATAGGCAACCTCTCCCATGCATTCCAAAACACGGTAAGGTCCCACAAATCTCGGGGCTAGCTTTCCTTTAACTCCGAAACGTTTAACTCCTCGCAGAGGCGATACTCTCAAATATGCTCTGTCGCCGATCTCATAGGCTATCTCCTTGCGCTTCGAGTCTGCATAACTCTTCTGCCTGGACTGGGCTACCTTTAATCTATCTCGAATCAACTTCACCTTCTCCTCAGACTCTTTGATCAAGTCTGGTCCAAACAACTGTCGATCTCCAACTTCATCCCACATTAACGATGTTCGGCATCTCCTTCCATACAATGCCTCGAACAGTGCCATCTTCAAACTGGCCTGGTAACTATTGTTGTACGAGAACTCCGTGTAGGGCAAATTATCATCCCAACTAGATCCATAATCTAACGCACAGACTCTCAACATGTCCTCCAGGATCTGGTTGACTCTCTCGGTCTGTACATCGGTCTGCGGGTGAAAGGCGGTGCTGAATTCTAGCCTCGTTCCCAAAGTTTGATGTAGCTGATGCCAAAACTTTGAGGTGAACTGTGTTCCTCTATCTGATACAATGGTCCTCGGAACTACGTGCAAACATACTATCCTGGTCATGTATATCTTGGCCAACTTCGCACCGGTATATGTGGTTTTCACAGGGATAAAGTGGGCTACCTTCGTCAATCGGTCCACTACTACCCAGATTGAATCATATCATGCTTTGGTCCTGGGCAATCCGATGATAAAATCCATGCCAAGCTTCTCCCACTTCCATTCGGGTATCGGTATAGGCTATAGCAATCCTGCTGGCTTCTGATGTTCTGCCTTTACTCTCTGGCATACATCACATACAGCTACATACTCGGCAATATCCTTCTTCATTCCCGTCCACCGGAAACGTTCCTTCAAATCCAAATACATCTTGGTGTTACCGGGGTGTATCGAGTATGGCGAGTCATGTGCTTCCTGCAGTATCAACTTCCTGATCTCTGGGTCATTGGGCACATAGATTCGATCCTCAAACCACAAGGTGTCATGTTCATCCTCACGAAATCCCTTGGCTTTTCCTTCACTCGTCTGTTTCCTTATCTCTGCAATTTCCTTATCATCCTTCTGGGCTTCACGTATCCTTCCCAGCAATGTCGACTGAACCTCCAACGCTGCAACGAAACCTCTAGGAACTATCTCCAAACGAAGTTCCCTGAGATGTTCTGCTAACTCCTGTGGCAATCCCCCTTTTACTAGGGTATTGGCCTAACTCTTTCATTCAAAGCGTCTGCCACGACGTTGGACTTTCCTGGATGATAGTGGAGCTTCATATCATAATCCTTTATAAGCTCCAACCATCTCCTTTGTCTGAGGTTCAGCTCCTTCTGTGTGAAAATGTACTTCAAAATCTTGTGATCCGTGTACACTTCACAACGATTTCCAATAAGGTAATGTGTCCAGGTTTTCAGTGCATGCACTACTGCTGCTAACTCCAGATCATGTGTCGCGTAATTCAACTCGTGTGGTCGCAGTTGATAGGATGCATAGGAAACAACTCTTCCATCCTGTATAAGTACTCCTCCAAGTCCTAAGCGTGAAGCGTTGCAGTACACTTGGAAATCCTTGCGTATATCTAGCAATATCAGCACTGGGGCTATCGTCAACCATTTCTTCAACGCCTGGAAACTTTCTTCACATTATTCAGTCCAATCAAACTTGGTCTCCTTCTTCAACAATGTCGTCATTGGCTTCGCAATCTTGGAGAAATTTTCTATGAACCTCCGGTAGTATCCCGCGAGTCCCAGAAAACTGTGGATCTCTCCAACCGAAGTGGGTGCCAACCACTCCATGACTGCCTGCACTTTGACGGGGTCTACTGCTATACCTTCTCCCGATATAACATGCCCTAGGAATCCAACTTCCTTCAACCAAAACTCGCATTTGCTAAACTTGGCATATAACTGATGTTCTCTGAGCTTCTCCGATACCAAACACAAATGCTCTGCATGTTCTTCCTCGTCCTTAGAGTATATCAGGATATCATCTATGAATACCACGACGAACTTATCCAAGAACTCCATGAACACCTTGTTCATCATACTCATGAAGTAGGCAGGCGCGTTAGTCAATCCAAATGGCATAACCGTGTACTCATATAGCCCGTACCGTGTGGTGAAGGCCGTCTTACGTATATCCTTCTCTCGGATCTTCAATTGGTGGTATCCAGATCGTAGATCTATCTTGAAGAATACTTTCGCTCCCTGGAGTTGGTCAAACAAATCATTGATCATCGGCAGCGGGTACTTATTCTTAATTGTCACTTCATTCAGCGCATGATAATCAACGACCATTCTTAAAGATCCATCCTTCTTCTCGACCAAAAGCACTGGGGCTCCCCAAGGTGATGAACTTCGGCGAATGAAACCTTTCTCCAACAACTCCTTAATCTGCCTCTTAATCTCCTCCAGATCATTTGCTGGCATCCGATACGGTCTCTTAGATATTGGTCCGGTGCCCGGCAACAACTCTATCAAAAACTCAATATCTCTATCCGGTGGCATGCCAGGTAACTCCTCTAGAAACACATCCGGATAATCCTTTACTACTGGCACTTCCACCTGAACAACTCCCGTGAGAGAATGTACTTGAGTCCTTATAGGCGAATGCCTAGATACATACTTAATCCTTTTTCCTTCCCGGGTGGTGAGCAAAATAGACTTACTGGCACAATCAATATTACCTCCATACTTCGATAGCCAATCCATCCCTAATATCACATCTAATCCTTGTGACTCCAGAACTATTAGGTCGGAGGGGAAAGTGTGGCGTCCTATGGTCAATGGCGTCTGAAAACATCCTTGGTGTGCCATATACTCTGCTCCTGGTGAACTTACTAACATGGGGGTCTTAAGAACTCGGGTGGACATCCTATGTCTATTCACAAATCCCCTTGAAATGTATGAATGCGATGCACCAGTATCGAAAAGAACTATTGTGGTAAATGTTTTAACCAAAAACTTACCGACAACAGCATCAGGTTGCTCTTCTACCTCCTCACGGTCACGTGGTTCACTTGTCCTTTGTTGAACGGGTTGGGCTTCTTCCCGACGCTTCCATTGTCGTTCCCATTCTTAGCTTCAGGGTACTCATTGGCATAATGTCCATTCTTCCCGCACTTGAAACAAGTGACATGGCTGAAATCCTTCTTGGTGGGTGTGGACGGGGTAGGGCGGCTCTGGTTACTACTTGCTTCATTCCCATTTCCATTCTTAGGGCCATTGTGGTTGTGGGGAATTCCATGGTTGTGGGTATGTCCTCCCGAATTCGGAGTGAATCGGGGCTTCTGCTGGGCTCCAGAATTATTCCTTCCTTGTCCATACTTCCTCTTGCGGCTTTCAATCTGCTGGTGCTTCCCGTCAATCATAAGAGCTTTATCTACCAACTCCTGGTAGTTGTTGAAAGTTGCCACCATCAACTGTACGCTCATCTCATCATTCAGCCCTTCCATAATTCTCTCCTGCTTATCGGTGTCTGTGGCCACATCATCTGGGGCATAACGGGATAGGGTACTAAACTCATCCACGTACTGAGCTACAGTACGGTTTCCTTGGCGCAAGTTGCGAAACTCCTGCTTCTTCATGCTCATAGCTCCACTTGAGATGTGGGCAGTACGGAAAGCTTGCTGAAACTGCTCCCAGGTGACATTGGCTATGGGAAAAGTGGCTGTGTAGTTCTCCCACCATGCTGCGGCTGGTCCGGACAACTGGTGTGCGGCAAATCGCACCTTCTCAGCATCCGTGCAATTGGTGGTGGTCAAATCCCTTCCAATCTTGCGTAGCCAGTCATCAGCCACTATTGGTTCGATGCTACTAGCAAACACGGGTGGTTGCAACCTTAAGAAACACGTCAGGTTGTCCACGGGTGGTGGTGGTGGTGGAGGGTTGTTGTTGTTGTTGTTCTGGTTGTTGTGAGTGTTCTCGACAAGAAGTTGCATCAAGGTGTTCTGCTGCTGGATCAACTGGGTGAGCTCAGGGGGAAACTCAAATCCGGGCTCATGTCTTGGAGGCATCTCATGGGTGTAGAGGGAAGAGATTAGAATAGAATTGATGTCTGCTCCAGCTTCATCTTCATAGTCTTCGTCTTTACTATCATCGGGTTCTGAATCCGTGTCGTCGATGATAATGTAATCTTCGGGAGGAATTTCCTTGGGCTCTTCTTCCTCTTCTTCACCTCCTGGTGCTGGATCTTCCATGAATACTCCTAGCTTCCTTGTCAAATCATCATTCTTTTCCACTAGTATCAACATCTCCTCCTCGTATCCATCACGAGTAGACTTAAGTTCTTCTTCTAGCTCCAAATTCCTGCTTAGTGCATTCTTCAATTATATCATCCCAGCGCACATCTGGTGCTCCTGTCGTCGAATGTGCTGGTTCAACTCCTGGATGAATGCTGCAATGGACCTATCCTTTCGGGTGCTGGTCATATCCCAACTCTCATCTCGGCGTCCACAAATCTGGTAGATGGTGTCCTTTAGCTCCTGCTTGTAGACTTCTCTGATCCTTCCCATCGTGATGTGAGCGGCCATGCTCTTGCCTAGACTCCAGGTTGGCGCATCAAAAGAAAATTCTATTGGCTCAGTGGTTGGTGCGAAGGTTCTTCCGGGAATTTGAATTTGAATGTTCCATCGCTCCTCCTCCGGTAAAGTGGCGGTGTAGGTCCCGGTAAAGCTTGGTATTCCTATGTTCAGGTACCTAGTGACTTCCTTCAAGTGTCGTCCAAAAGGTGTGTCTTCATCCGGTTGAGTGAACTTGTTCCTTGGGTCCACCATCCTAAAGAAGTAGAAAATGGAGAGAAGTCAGAAATGAGTAGAGAAGAGTGATCTAGGGTCTGTCTTAGTGGTCGTGTCCTACAGTCAGCGTGTGCTCTGATACCATCTTTGTAGCGACCACGATCCGAATGGACCGAAGTCTCTATGTTCTGTGTCATCCCTGGATCAGTAATGCTGACACACACAGTACTTAAAGGATTTATAACAGTGGCAATCACACACTTATTGCATCGAATGTCTCCAATGAGAACTTATTACAAAAGTCTATGGCTTAAGGCCATCTAACAAAATAACAGTGGAAGGCTTGGAAGATAAGTGAGTCCATCAACTCCAACGGCATAGCTGAGTGCATGACAAACGACCTAGAACGTCTTATTCCTCGTCTGAAAAGTCTGCAACGTAATATGTTGCAGCCCGAAAACGGGTCAGCACATGGAATATGCTGGCAAGATAACACAGAGAATGCAAGTAACAGAATAAGGCTATACTATATGCATATTTGGCTGGTGGAGGCTCTAAGGTTAAAGTTTTTGCGTAAAGCCAATTTTTCCCTACAACAAAGGAATGCATTTTATTCAACTATCGTGTTGGTTGAAAATTATTGAGAAGGTACCTCCAACTCAATCCCAAATTAAAAGTTCATCATTAACCCAACAAATTAAATTATGGAGTGATGAGATCAACCAATAATTCAAGTACCAGATACTCAAGATGTCCATAACCGGGGACACGGCTAATCATGATCAGTTTGTACACTCTGCAGAGGTTTGTGCACTTTTCCCACAAGACTCGATCGCCTCCGTTTGGTTTCTCGCACTGCATGGTGTTTGAGAAACGGATGACCGAGACTAAGTCTTTCCGAAGAGGTCCCCTTAACCGGATAGATAGGCCGGTACACCTACAATCCCTCTACATCTGCTAGCCCATCACGGAAAGGTTTCCCACAACTTACTAAACTATGCCAGAGCCCATATTGGCATGTGGCTGCACACGGAAGTTTCTAGCATGAATAGTTTTATGATCCCTTTGAGCCTGGGTGGCATTCCATAGGAAAAATCACACGGAACCCCGGGATTTCCTAGGACAACAATGGGTTCCCCATGTGCCCGGCAACCAATCCACCCAGATGTGTATTCAAGTAGCCACCTGATGGGCCTCTAACCCCTCGTTGGTTACCCCAAGTGGAAGGTGTGAGATGCAGTGTTGTGGAAGTTTTTCCCTTAGCAAAGATGCCAAGGATCGAATCCCCAGAGACTCCTAGGTTCAACAAGTAGGTGTCAACTGCTAACGGCGCCAGATATTAGCAATCAACGTGGACCTGCACACAGATACAAATAACTTTGCTCCCAACGAGTACAGAGAGGTTGTCAATCCCTCCGGCCTTGTAGTTCACAAAGGATTAAACGCAAATGATAGTAGTGATAGATAATGTTTGCAATAGTAAATAATAGCGAAAAGTAAATAGCGGATGTGATCAATGATGGTAATATGGACCGGAGTCTCATGATGTTCACTAGTGATGTCTCTCTCCCAAAAGATGATAAAACAGCTATGTGAGGTAAACGAATTACAGCTGGGCAATTGACAGGACCACGAACGCAAACCAATGCTGACTACATTGCAAGAAAGGTTGAGGTTCAAAGCATGGGCGGTACGCCAAAGTAAGTAGACCGAAATCCATCAATATCTACTACTAATCATCCACCTTGAGATATCTATCCAGAACATCTCGCTGGTATTAAGTTGTGAGTCCCACCCATAGTGTAAACTCAATGCAACTGACAATTGCATTAAAAGAACTTTGCGTAAAGTAAACAATCCTTGCACCCGCGGGCACAAGCACCGTTGTTTTCCCCCTTGTGGCAACAGCACATCCCCTAGACTCATGTTTCTGTCACTCAAGCTAGTCATCGAGGGGCATGAACCCACAATCAAGCATAACGTTCCCTCTTGGAGTCACTACGTATTACTTGGCCAAAGCAATAAATAACAACGGAGAACATGCAAGAATTACTTATGAACATAAATATAAAAGAGGTAGATCAAATATATTACTCAATCACAATCTGAACATAATCTCATAATCCATCGGATCCCAGCAAACTCAACATAGCAACAGCATAAGGATTACATATGTGCCTCGATCATGTAGGGCAGCTCACGAGGACTAATTAGTGAAGCACAAGAACGGGAGGAGAACATCACATAGCTTCTGGTCATGGACTCATGGTCTAAGGAAGACTACTCACAACTCATCCGGGAGGCGTCCATGGTGGTGGAGAGGCTCCCGATGGTGATCCTCCCCTCCGGCAGGGTGCCGGGAAGAGTTCTCCTGGTGCTCCCGATCTTGGAAGCGGCGGCGGCGGCGGAACAGAGATGAGATCGCGAAAAAGAGTTCCCGTCTCGAGGGTTTCGAAGGACGCTCTAAATATATGCCAAAGGGGGGCACCATACGGGGATCGGGGGGCCCAGGCGCCCCCCCGGCGCGGCCACGGGGGGGGGCGCCGCCAGGACGCCTGGAGCCCTGGTGCCCCCCCCCCCCCGTTGTACTTCGGGCGCAAGGTAGGTTCTGGAACGCTGATTTTTTATATAATTTTTCTGGATTTTTCCTGGCAGTTCTCATAATGTGAAAACCTGAAATACTAAAACAGCCGAAAACAGAAACTGGCACCGGGGTGCACTGGATTAGTAGGATAGTCCAAATATGATCAAAAGTGTATGGAAGTGTATAAATATCATAGCAATATCACCCAAAAGTGGCATGGAGCAAGCAAAAATTATAGATACGTTTTGGACGTATCAACATCCCCAAGCTTAATTCCTGCTCGTCCTCGAGTAGGTAAATGATAACAAGAATAATTTCTGTGGTGACATGCTATTAACCATATAGGACTTTTACATAGTCATATGACAAAAGCTTACTAAGATAATGAATCTGTAGTAATTAAGTTGCCTCATGAGAAAATCACAAAGAACTGAAAGTTTTACAATAGGATACTAAAACATCAAAAAGATTTGCAATGAACATGATGTGCAAATATGATAAAGTGATATCTAGCTTGCCCCCTTTAGTGAAGCAAAACATAAATGCAGGGGCACCTTCAAGGTTTAAGTGATGACTAGATACAATGATTTCAGAATAAACGATATCACAATCATGCAAAAGACAATGCTACTTTGGGACAATGCACATTACACTCAGAATGACAATCATGCTCTCAGTAGTTGGTGCTTTAAAAGAAGGTGGGGACTCAACATAAAAGTAAAAGAATGGTTATGTGCTAGAGCTTTTTATTTTGAAAACATAGAAGCAATTTTTTCAACGGTAGTAGTACTTCATATGTGTCATGCATAAGACATCCTATAAGTTGCAAGCCTCGTGCATCGAATACCAATAGTGCTCGCACCTTGTCCTAATTAGCTCGGATTTCCATGGGTTATCATTGCATTACATATGTTTCAACCAAGTGTCACAAAGGGGTACCTCTATGCCACCTGTACAAAGGTCCGAGGAGATAAATCGAATTTGATTTCTCGTTTTTGATAGATCTCAACTTGAGGACATCCATACCGGGACAACATAGAAAATAGATGATGGACTCCTCTTTAATGCATAAGCATATTCTCATAAGATATTGAGGATTAATGTCCAAGCTAAAACTTCCACCATGATACATGGCTTTGGTTGGCGGCCCAATGTTCTTCTCTAACAATATGCATACTCATTCAACTCAATGGCAAATCACCCTTACTTCAGACAAGACGAACATGCATAGCAACTCACATGATATTCAACAAAAGTGTAACAGTTGATGGCGTCCCCAGAAACATGGTTACCGCTCAGCAAGCAACTTATAAGAAATAAGATACATAGGCAACATATTCTTTACCACAATAGTTTTTAAGCTACTTTCCCATGAGCTATATATTGCAAATGAAGGTTTTAAAGGTAGCACATGTAAATTTACTTGGAGTGGCAGTGAAATACCACATATAGGTAGGTATGGTGGACTCATATGGCATAACTGGTTTAAAAGGATGTGGATGCACAAGCAGTCAGTCCGCTTAGTACAGGTGGAGGTTAGCAAAAGACTGGGAGCGACCAACTAAGAGAGCAATGACGGTCATAATTATGCAGAGCGACAAAGCAATATTGAATCAGGCATGGAAGTTATATCGCTACTCAGAAATAAAAGATCATCAAGGCTTGACAGAGTTTCTTTACAGTCTTAAATATGCGTGAGCATACGCCAAGTCAATCAAAATAAATTCTCAAAGGAAGATATTACTAAACCATACCACATCATAGGCAAACAAATCATGTTGGTACTCCAATAACACATTGGGAATCCCCCAGCTATTTGAGACTAACCATAAGAAAACCTGAACTACTAAGCGCCATTATGCACGTAGCATCTTTATCATAGACATATTAACCAATGCAACGGAAGCAAACTCTCTTAATAAGGTGAGCATGATAATTAAAGAGAGTTCAAGCAACCAACTAAACAAAAGCTCTTTGAAAAGATAAGCATGAATACTAAGACCAGAGCATGATAGTAGCTATTAAAAGACAAAGAACACACACAGCAAAGATAGACATGAAAATTCTATGTTATGTTCTAGGTAGAAGTGGAGCGTGTTTCTCTCCCACATAAAGAACGCTGAGTTCCGACTCGTTATGAAAAACTAAAAAGGAAACTAAAAGCAAGACGCTCCAAGCATAGCACATAACACATGAAGTGATAAAAATATAGCGGAACGAAAGACGAACTGATAATGTTGATGGAGAAGGGGATGCACGGGGGCATCCCCAAGCTTAGACGCTTGAGTCTCCTTGAATATTTCTTGGGGGTGCACGGGGGCATCCCCAAGCTTGAGCGCTTGACACTTCTGAATCTTTTTATCATCTTCCCTCGCACACTTGAAAACTCCCTTCATACATAACTCATCATAATCTGATTAGCGAGGTTAGTACCCTTAATAAAATAATTGTACCTTGCTGGAAATAAGGATATTCTTGAAGTTCTACTGTTTCTCAAGATTGCCAAAAGGTTTTTGCAAAGAAAAAGCAAGGTCTTGGTTTGCAAAATGAAGGAAAGGCAAAACAGGACAGAATCTGTGAAAAACAGAACAGCATGTAGTAATCGATTTGTTCGGGGCACTTCTGCGACTCAAATCAAAAAACTCAGAACAGACGCACGAAAGACAATTATATAGAGAACGCTGTCGAAAAAATTCAGACCAAAAAGATGATCTGGTGATTTTATACGAATTTTTCAATCCAAGGACAGAATCTGTTTCCTGGACAGCACCTCACAATTTTTGAACTTTCTAGCAATCAGAGGCTATACTTGGCACGAATATGAAAAGCAAAGATACAATGATGATTATACTGTAGTAAACAACATCAAGACACAACAAAAGCAAAATATAAAAATTTATTCATGTGGGCTGCCTCCCAAAAGCGCTTTCTTTTATGCCTTTAAGCTAGGCATAATGCATAGAGATCAAGTTTTATCAAGAGTAAAAGAATAGCTAGCCCGTACAACGGACTCAAAAGGTAACTTGATCTTCTTTCGAGGGAAGTGTTCCATCCCTTTCTTGAGAGGAAACTGAAATTTTATATTACCCTCTTTCATGTCAATGATAGCACCAACGGTGCGTAAAAAGGGACGCCCCAAAATAATTGGACATGAAGGATCACATTCAATATCCATAATAGTGAAATCAACGGGAACATAATTATCATTAAAAACGATAAGAACACCGTTGATCCTCCCCAAAGGTTTCTTTATGGAAGAATCAACGAGACGAACACCAAAAGAACAAGAATCATAAGGTTTCAATTTAAGCATATCATACAGTCTTTTGGGCATAATGGAAGTACTAGTTACAATATCACATAAAGCATAGCATGAGAAGTTGTTTATCTTAATTTTAATCATAGGATCCCAACCATCTTCTAGCTTTCTAGGTATGGAGGCTTCTACTCTAAGTTTCTCCTCCCTAGCTTTGATGAGAGCATTAGTGACATGCTCTGTGAAGGCAAGATTAAGCGTGCTAGTGTGGGGATCTTTGGCCATTCCTTGTAGAAAGGTGACAACTTCTGAGATACTAAAATTATCAAAATTAATTTTATCAGTATTGGGCAGAATTGTAGTGTCATCCTCTTTGTTTGAATCGCTCTCTATTATAAGAGTTTGAACATCTTCCCAAGTTTGGGGAAGCTTAGGAGCAATTTTAAACTGATGCTCATACTCTTTTCCTGGAAGACCATGCCATAGGCATAACCCTCCGTCAAGACTAACATAATCACAAGGTTTATTACTTTTGTAGATCCCGACAGTGGTGATTGGTGTAATGGAAGAAGGGGTGTACTCCTCCCATCTAGTGTTTTTGGTGGAACCCATAATAGCAAGCAAGCAAGATAAATATTTTTGTGATTTTCGATAGAAGGTACTAAAGCAAAAACTGAAAGGTAAACTAACAAGACTAAAAAGCAAAGGTAAAAGATAGCATGCAACTCCCCTATCCTGAAGAGTGGAGTCCCCGGCAACGGCGCCAGAAAAACTGCTTGATGGGCCTCTAACCCCTCGTTGGTTACCCCAAGTGGAAGGTGTGGGATGCAGTGTCGTGGAAGTTTTTCCCTTAGCAAAGATGCCAATGATCGAATCCCCAGAGACTCCTAGGTTCAACAAGTAGGTGTCAACTGCTAACGGCGCCAGATATTAGCAATCAACGTGGACCTGCACACAGATACAAATAACTTTGCTCCCAACGAGTACAGAGAGGTTGTCAATCCCTCCGGCCTTGTAGTTCACAAAGGATTAAACGCAAATGATAGTAGTGATAGATAATATTTGCAATAGTAAATAATAGCACAAAGTAAATAGCGGATGTGATCAATGATGGTAATATGGACCGGAGTCTCATGATGTTCACTAGTGATGTCTCTCTCCCAAAAGACGATAAAACAGCTATGTGAGGTAAACGAATTACAGCTGGGCAATTGACAGGACCACGAACGCAAACCAATGCTGACTACATTGCAAGAAAGGTTGAGGTTCAAAGCATGGGCGGTACGCCAAAGTAAGTAGACCGAAATCCATCAATATCTACTACTAATCATCCACCTTGAGATATCTATCCAGAACATCTCGCTGGTATTAAGTTGCGAGTCCCACCCATAGTGTAAACTCAATGCAACAGACAACTGCATTAAAAGAACTTTGCGTAAAGTAAACAATCCTTGCACCCGCGGGCACAAGCACCGTTGTTTTCCCCCTTGTGGCAACAACACATCCCCTAGACTCATGTTTCTGTCACTCAAGCTAGTCATCGAGGGGCATGAACCCACAATCAAGCATAACGTTCCCTCTTGGAGTCACTACGTATTACTTGGCCAAAGCAATAAATAACAACGGAGAACATGCAAGAATTACTTATGAACATAAATATAAAAGAGGTAGATCAAATATATTACTCAATCACAATCTGAACATAATCTCATAATCCATCGGATCCCAGCAAACTCAACATAGCAACAGCATAAGGATTACATATGTGCCTCGATCATGTAGGGCAGCTCACGAGGACTAATTAGTGAAGCACAAGAACGGGAGGAAAACATCACATAGCTACTGGTCATGGACTCATGGTCCAAGGGAGACTACTCACAACTCATCCGGGAGGCGTCCATGGTGGTGGAGAGGCTCCCGATGGTGATCCTCCCCTCCAGCAGGGTGCCGGGAAGAGTTCTCCTGGTGCTCCCATCTTGGAAGCGGCGGCGGCAGCGGAACAGAGATGAGATCGCGAAAAAGAGTTCCCGTCTCGAGGGTTTCGAAGGACGCTCTAAATATATGCCAAAGGGGGGCACCAGACGGGGCTCGGGGGGCCCAGCCGCCCCCCCGGCGCGGCCCGGGGGGGCGCGCCGCCAGGGCGCCTCGAGCCCTG
>LR738709.1:325970079-326124273 GCA_902687465.1 Secale cereale
CCCCGGCTGTCCTTCGGGTGCAAGGTAGGTTCTGGAACGCTGATTTTTTATATAATTTTTCTGGATTTTTCCTGGCAGTTCTCGTAATGTGAAAACCTGAAATACAAAAACAGCCGAAAACAGAAACTGGCACTGGGGTGCACTGGATTAGTAGGTTAGTCCAAATATGATCAAAAGTGTATGGAAGTGTATAAATATCATAGCAATATCACCCAAAAGTGGCATGGAGCAAGCAGAAATTATAGATACGTTTTGGACGTATCACCACCTTAAGTTGAATCCTTAATTAACAACTCACATCTATCATGGATTTCACTCAAACCCAAACCCCGTCTACGAGCATAGCATAGCAACCTAAGCAAACGTAGAAGTAACTCCCAAGGGTTTGAAAATAATGCAGGTAATAGGTTCTACCTCAATCTACTTCCCAGTCCCACAAGTTAAGAGATCCTACTCATGCAATGTGTGAGGGTTTGATCTAATGCATAAAAACTGGGTAATAAGAGGTATGATCAAAGTGTTACTTGCCTTGCTGACGATTCGCAAAATCTAGAGACTCGTAGTAGCACGCTTCACAGTCCGGGTATTCTATCGCAAGCAAACAATAGCATACATAAGCAAACAAGCAAAGATGCACAAACAAAACTCCAAAAGATAAGATCTAACCAGAAACTTCAACTTAAGAACTCCGGTTTGCAAAAAGAATCAATTCGAAAGAAGCAACGAAACTCAAACTGCGAAAGAAACGAGCTCCGGTTACTAATTGGCCTAAATTCAAATTTTACAGTAGCCAAAACTCTGTTCAAGTTGGTTAAACGTAGAGAGGGCATCGAGACGAAGATCTGGGATTTTGAATCACCTGATTCCGACTCTCGAGCCAAAAGAAAAACGAAAAACAAGATCAGGGCAGAAATCGCGATCGGAATAATCGCGGATAAATACCCCGAAAAAGAAAACTGACGAACAGGCTAACGAACGAACGTTCGCTGTCTGCGGCTAACGGACGAAAAGCGTTCGTTAAAACGAACATACGGACGAACGTCCGCTAAATAGCTAAACCGAAGAAAAACCGAACCGATCTAAACCTAAAAAAACAGATCTACGGTTTATGAAAAACCGATCGGTTTTTTATAAAAAAAAACCGATAACTACCTCGAATCGACGAACTCCGGCGGCGGCGGTCCGGCGCTCCGGCGGGCGGCGAGATGCGGCGGCGGCGCTAGGGCAGGCTGGGGCGGCTAGGCGCTAACGGGCTGGGGCCGGCGGCTTATAAAACCCAGAGTCCCGGGCCTATACGACTCTAAGTTGGTTTGCCCATTTTTTTTTCTAAAAGAGTCCTGGCGCAGAAAAACTAACGAAAGAAATACTAAACGGACTCCAAAAATCCCGAAATAAATTTTCACCGTCCTCTAATAATATTTAGGACAAAGTGAACATTTTTCCCGGACCTAAATGCAATTTTGAAAAACGCGCATTTTTCCTATGCAAATAAAATCGCAAATAAACCCAGAAAAATACCAAAAGTGATTTTAACATTTTTCCTCCGATATTTCTGTTATTTTGGAGAAGTCATATTATCTTCGCTCATATATTGTATTTAGAAATATCTTTAGGAGAGAAAAATAATTGAAATCACACTGTCCTCGTACCGGTATTCGAGTAAACTCAAATACGAAAACGGTAAAATTCCCAACTCTATCCGTAGGTCCTTGAGTTGCTTAGAATTTTGAGGAACGCCGCAACAAAAATGCAAAGAGCATGCAATACAGTATGATCTATGTATAACATTCCAAATTGAAAATTTGGGATGTTACATTATCCATCCGGAGTATTTCATGAATTCTTTCTATTGTGGTTCCTCCGAAGGCCATCATTTCAGAAGATTTGTTCGTTCTCAGTTTTCAACTTTTTCCTTCAACTATTCTTCATTGATGCCTATCCGTTCGTCTCCACATTCTTTCGGCGCTTCGCCCAAGTATTCTCTAATCAGTTCGCGATCTCTTCGTTCTCTTGTATTTTATTTTCCTCAGGTGTTTTATTCTTCCCGGTGATTTATCGTATTCACTCAATTTCAATTCTTTACGGTGGCTTTGTTCTCTTTCATCATTCAATTTAATTCTTCTCGGTGGTTTGTTCCTTTTCTTCACTCGGCTTCAATTCTTACGGTGGTTCGCTCAAGAGTTTTTTCCCTGTGTTATCATATCAATTCATTTGTTTTTTAATCCTACCGGTGGTTCATGAAGACTTTCTCGAGTTCACAATATATCCTTCTTTAATCAATTCAACGAGAATAAGTAGTATGCAAATCCATTGCTTTCATCAATTTAATTGGTGGAGGATAAGCGTAACATAATTCTTATTCATTTCATCAAAGTTGATTAATTCCGTCCTTCAGAATTTGTTCTTGATGAATAAATTCTAGTTCCAAGTGTTTTTATTCTTTTCTTTTCCAGAGTTCAAATTTTCTCGGTAATCTCGTCGAAGGCTTTTTCTAAATCATCGCAAAGCTTTAATCTTGGTTGTGCATCCTTCACTTCTATCTCATTATCCTCTTGTTACCGGAGTTCTTCATGGTGGTTCATCGCGATCCAAATCATTCTTCAAGTGTTCATCAAATTCTTTTGGATCAAGTGCAAGCATTATTCTTTTGTTTCTCGAGATGCAAATAGTTCTTCGTATTCTTTTGAAGTGGAGTTTTTCATTTCCTAATTCTCAGCTATTCAACCTTCTCATCGTGGCATAATTCACCTCAAGTTGGGGATGGTTACATAAGCCCACGCAATCAATTCTTTTGTTGTTGATTTTCTCAACAACTCCGTTCGAACCTTTCCTTTGAAGATGCTCTTTCAAATTGAATATGGTGGAAGTTGTCATTTTTCTGCTCCATTCTTTTCACTCAACTATTTCAATTCTTTCGGAGGCATTGTGTTGTTCATCTCGTCAATTATCGTTCCATCTTGTCAAGTTCATGATTCTATTCCATTCATTTTTAGACGGAGTGCTGCCAGAATTCCATCATTCAAATTCCTTGTCTATCTCTTATTAACCGGAGTGGTTTCGGATTCATTCTTGTTCCTTCAACTCTTGCTTCATATCATTCAAACTTTTCATTCTCGTCATATTCCTTGTTCCTCTTGCCTTGCGAAGTCTTTGCAACTTCGTTCATCTCCGTTGCATTCTTCCTTTCAAGTTGTTCAACCCCTTGACGTTCTTTGGTTTTACACTTTTGTCCTCGAAGAACTTTATTCTTCCTTCTCTCTCCCATCTCGTTCCTAAGATCTCGGGACGAGATCTCTTGTTAGTAGGGGAGTGTTGTGACACCCCGAGACCGATGCGCCAGGTGTCAACCAGTTATTCATTGTCGTTGCCATGTCATTTGCCTGCGTGTTGTATTTTGCCATGTCATCGTTCTCTTTGCATCAGCATGTTTTTCAAAACTTGCATCCGTCCGAGACCCCCTCGTCCTTTCCGTTGTCCATATGTGCCCAGACACACTTGCACGCGCCCGCGGCACCTCCGAATATTTATTTTATAAGTGGCCAGAAAATGTTCTCGGAATGGGTCAAAACTTGGCGTGTGGTCTTATTATAGTGTAGACAGGCCGCCTGCCAAATTTCATCGCATTCATAGTTTGTTTGATAGCCCAATGGATAACTATAGCAGCACTATAGCCGGTTAATTCGTCGGACGTTTCGGTCTCCGAAATGCATGCCGGGCTGCACTTCTCTCTCCCCTTGGCCCAAAGCCCTCCTACACAGCCCACTAGGTCTTTCCTAGCCCCCTTCGCTCCGGAACGTTAGATCGCTATCGGAGGGCCCAAAAACACCCCCAAACTCCCGTAACCCTAGCCATTTCCCTATTTAAACACCCCATGCCATTTTTGGCATCTCCTAGCCTCCCCTAACCTCCCAACCGCAGCCAATCCCACCTCCTCCTCGAAATCTGTGCACCGCCACCTCCTCCCCACCACTTGTCACCGCCAGAATGGCCAGCGCCACCGCCGCCACGCGTCCCGGCCAGTCCGGAGGCGTCACGTCAGCGCAAGCCGCCCAGCCAAGCCCGTGGCGCCGAGTGGCCTCCCGGCCACCTCCCACCGCGCCGGCCCGCCTGGCCCACGCGCGGCCCGCCCGGGCTCGGTCGCCGCCGCCCGCAAGCCTGCTTGCCCCGAGCGCCCATCTGCCTCGCCCCGCCGTCCGCGCTCGCCCGCAACGCTCGCCGCCGCGCGACGGCCTCTGCCTCCGCCGCCGCAGCGCCCTGCCTCTAGCTCCTCGCCTCCGCGTCGCACGGCTCCCCATCGGACTCTGCTCCTCTGCCGCCCTCGCCCGTCCTCCGGCCACCACGACCCCGCGCCGCCCGGAGCTCACCGCCGGCGTCCGGCCTGATCCAGGCGGGATCCACCAGATCCACCCGACCCGGACCTCCTCCGACCTCCTTCGCCTCGCCTGCGTAAGCCTCGCCGCCGGCGAACGCAGCGGCCGCGGCCCTCTCGGCCTCGCCGCTGGGATGGCCCGTCCTGGATCCCTTCGGCCCGGTCGGAGTTGACTTCCCAGAGCCACAGACCGGTGGGCCTAACGCTAGCCAGCCGGACATGTCCAGCCGGGCATGGACATGTCCAGGCCTTCCCTCGCCACGTGTCACTGCCAGGTGGGCCCGTGCGCGCCCACCGACGGACATGTCCATCCAGACCCGGACATTGTCTGCCTAGTCACCCCGAGGTAGTTTTTTTCTTCCAAGTCCCAGAAAAGCATATTATGATGCATACTTTGTGGTGATGTATGTTTTTGTGTGGTGATCCAAATGGGGTGTGTGATATGTCAAAATGTTCGTCTCATGATGCTCTTCATATTGTTGTACTGTGGCATGCTTGTTTGAGTTCATCTTGATGCCCTAATCATCGTTGCAAAAGTGTTATATGTTATAAACTGCTGATAACTGTTATTTTGTTGCATGCTTGTGGTGATGATATCTTTTTGCATGTTGTTCCAAATGGGGTGTATGATATGTCAAAATGTTCATTGTGAAGTGCTCTACATGATGGTTGCTGTATCATTCATGTTAGGTGCCATGTTGCCATGTTTATTTCTGTTGCAAAAGTGCATGTGGTTGTTAAGTGCTGAAACTTGTTATGAGATGTTGTTTTATCTTTTTCTTATCTTTATGTGTGATTTTTGTATGAGCTACATGTCAATATGTTTTAGAAGCACAATCATTGCATCTTTGCTGTGGTGCAATCCACTTTTCATGATATGCCTTGTGGTGTTTGCAACAAGCTTGTAAAGTGGCCTACTCGCTGTTGTTATTTTCTGAGACTTGTTGAGAACTGCTAAGTCTGAAACTGTTATAACCTGATGCCATGTTTGCTTGATACCCCACTCAAATCCATGCTTGTTTTGGGATGCCCAATTATCATGTCTTGTTTTCTATGTTATGCTCTATCAATCCATGCCTTAGTTTGCATATATGCCCTTCTCTAGCTTGTTTATATCTTGCTCTCAAAATGCTATAAAATGTTTCTGTCAGCCTATTTACAATAAGTTCGGTTTTGCCATGTGAATAGCTATTGTTCTATGCATCATATGATCTGTTCTTGCCACGAGTAGCTTCATAAACATGTATTCTTATTGTTGGTTATATTCACTTGCCATGATATGCTCTGAGATGAGTTGCGCAAGCTTGCAAACATGCCTACTTGTCGTTGTTGCTGTCATGTCTAGTTTATTTTCACTAAGTCTGTGAAACTATTATCTTTTGCAATCTTGCCATGATGTTTTGAGCATGTTCTTGTGGTGTTTTGTAGTAACTCTTTGGTCATGCTTGTAGAGCTTGACATGTACATGCTTTCCATGCCCTTTGTTGCCAAGAAATGTTATTGTATCATGTTGTTTTGATGTCAACTAAGTGCTATGTTGCTGTTTTTGGACAAGCATGATGTTTTGAGCATGTTCTTGTGGTGTTTTGTAGTAACTCTTTGGTCATGCTTGTAGTTATATCTTATTTCGTGTGTATGTGATGAACCTTTGCTCCGTTTTGAGCGTGTCCTATATGAAACTTGTGTGTTTTTGCATGTAGATGCATAATAACATGTTGTATACATGTTTGGAGTGTCTTTGCTTGTTGTTTGAATGCATCTTGCATCCTTGCCATGCTTAACTTGTTTTGCTCATATCTTCTAGGCCGTATCTATGAATTAAACAAACTTTATATGAAACTTGATTAGAATTTTGTGTAGATCATCATGGTGCATGTTAACTTGATGTTTAACAACTTGAACTTAAGGTTTTTTCAGATATGGACCAATTTCGAAATGTGCATATGAGGACTTACCGGAATTGTTATATGTTGTTTCCGGCCTCATTTAAACTTGTTGGGTTGTGTTGTTCTTGTTTGCATCATCCCTTGTCATGTTCTACATCATATAGACTTGTCTTGCATCATACTTGGTTGAGCATCTTGTCATGGTCTTGAGTGGTGTGTTTTACCTTGTTGTGTGCTTCTTCTCGCTAGTTCATTTTCCGTTGTGATTGTGAGGATTCGTTCGACTACACTGGGTTCGTCTTTGTGGCTTCTTCTTCGTCTACTTCATGGACTCGTTCTTCTTCCTTGCGGGATCTCAGGCAAGATGACCATCACCTTGGATACCTTTACTATCATTGTCATGCTAGTTGTCTGGATGCTAACGTTATATATCGCGCTACCCATCATTTATTGTCAGCCCCTCTCCTTGTTGCCATGAAACCTCTAACCTTTGACACCTTCCCAGCAAACCGTTGTTTGGCTATGTTACCCGCTTGCTCAGCCCCTCTTATAGCGTTGTTGGTTGGAGGTGAAGATGAAGATGCTCCATGTTGGAAGTTGTTGTTGGAATATCACAATATATCTTATATATATTAAAACACCTATATACTTGGCATTGGGTGGAAGGCTTGGCCTTTTGCTCAGCGTTTTGTTCCACTCATGCCGCCTTAAGAACCGATAAACCGGCGTTATGTTCCTTGATTTTGCGTTCCTAACACGGTTTGGGTTTATGGGCCCCCCTTGAGAATTCGCACTGCTTAAAGCTTTTCCAGCAATGCCCAACTTTGGTTTTAATTTGCAACATAATAAAAAAACTTAATTAATTAATTGCGTAGGGGGTCATGTCTCCGGGTTCTTAATTCTACATAACAGGGGGGCCTGTGCTGATGGTGTTGGTCCCAAACGGGGGTTATGCGGGGCCACCACGGGGAAACTCGAGGATTGGCTCCCGTAGGATCACCCATCCAGTCGTGGCCTGAAACGAGATACACGGGGCTACTATCAGGGTGTCGGCACGCCGGGAGGTCTTGCTGGATTAGTTTTACCTTTGTCGAAATATCTTGAGCACGGGATTCCGAGAATACTCGGGTCTTCCCAACATGGATTTGCGACTCCGCAGATCGTGAGCTTGTGATGGACTAAGTTGGGACACCCCTGCAGGGTTATGATCTTTCGAAAGCCGTGCCCACGGTTATGTGGCAGATTGGAATTTGTTAATGTCCGGTTGTAGAAAACTTGACAGAGGATCCGAAATAAAATACACAAACCGCGTGAGTAACCGTGACCGTCTCTTTTCACTTTGAGAAGAGAACACGGTGGGGTTATGTTTGACTCGTAGGTAGGTCAGGATCTTTAGCGATCATTACTAGTTTACGACCGTGTGCGTAGATGCTCATCTTATTCTTGTACACGTAAGTTAGCCACCATACTTTTGCTTAGTCGCTGCCGCAACCTCACCACTATCCTTTCCATACCCAATAAAGCTTTGCTAGTCTTGATACCCATGTTTATGGGATTGCTGAGTCCTCGTGGCTCACAGATACTACAACAACAGTTGCAGGTGCAGGTTTCTGACGACTTGACGTGAGAGCGATGTACTTGTGTTGGAGTTCTTTCTTCTTCTGCTTCTTTAGTCTTGGGTTAGGTTCCTGGTCGGCAGCCTGCGATAGCAGGATAGATGTCATTGTGCTTTTCTTGTTTGCATTCGTAGTCGGATGTTTTGTATATGATGATGTTGTATTCATGTGATTTGTATGACTTGTATGTATCCCCCATGTATGTATGTAATGGTACGATGTAATGATATCCATCTTGCTAAGCGCTCGAAATGCGGTTGTGTCCCAATCACGAGTTCGTCACGTGATCGGGATAGAATCGCATCTTGGGCGTGACATACTCGCTATTGCTGTTTTTCTTATACTTGATGAAAACTGCTAAGTCTGAAACTGTTATATCATGATGCCATGTTTGCTTGATGCTACAGTCATATCCATGCATGTTTTGGAATGTCTAGTGGGCATGTCTTGAAGACCATGTTATTCTCTATCCATCCGTGCCATTTTATGTAATTATAGGTTGATGTAGCTTGTCTCTTTCTTGCTCTCAAATTGCTATATAATGTTTCTGTCAGCCTGTTAACAGTAATTTTATTTTTGCCATGTGAATAGCTAGTATTCTATGCATCCTATGACCATGTTCTTGCCATGAGTAGCTACATAAACATGTCTTCTTGTTGTTGGTTATATTCACATGCCATAATATGCTTTGAGATGAGTTGCACGAGTTTGCAAACATGCCTACTAGTCGTTGTTGCTGCCATGTTCAGTTTATTTCACTAAGTCTGTGAAACTGTTATCATTTGCAATCTTGCAATGATGTGTTTGAGCATGTTTTATTGGTGTTTGGTAGTAGCTCAGTGATCATATTTGTAGTGCTTGACATGTACATGCTTTCCATGCCCTTTGATGTCATGAAAATTTCATGTAGCATGTTGTTTTGATGATTGCAAAGTGCTTAGTTGCTGTTTTGGGACAGATTGTTGTTATATCTTGTTTCATGTGTATGTGTTGAACCGTTGCTCCGTTTTGAGCGTGTTCTATATGAAACTTGCTTGTTTTTGCATGTAGATGCATCATATCATGTTGTATACATGTTTGGAGAGTGTTTGCTTGATGTTTGAATGCATCTTGCATCTTTGCCATGTGTAACTTGTTTTGCTCATATCTTCTAAGCCGTAGCTCCGAATTAAATGAACTTTATATGTAACTTGACTATAATTTCGAGTAGATCATCATGGTGCATGTTAAGTTGCTGTTTAACAACTTTAACATAAGGTTTGTTAAGATCTGGACCAATTTCAAAATTTGCATATGAGGACCTACCGGAATTGTTATATGTTGTTTCCGGCCTCATTAAAACTGCTTTGTGTATTGATCTTGTGTGATTCATCTCTTGCCATGTTTTGAATCATGTAGCCTTTTCATGCATCATACTTGGTTGAGCATCATGTCTTGTTTATGTGTGGGGTGTTTACCGTGTTGCTTGCTTCTTCTCGTTAGTGCTTGTTTCGTTGCGATCATGAGGATTCGTTCGGCTACACTTGTTCGTCTTCGTGGCTTCTTCTCCTTCATGGACTCGTTCTTCTTCCTAGCAGGATCTCAGGCAAGATGGCCATCACCTTGGATCTCATTACTATCATTGCTATGCTAGTGTCTCGATGCTATCGCTATATGCCGCGCTACCTATCTATTCGTTTGTCAGCCTCTCATTGTTGCCATGAAACCTCTAACCTTTTACACCAACCCATCAAACCGTTGAATGGCTATGTTACCGCTTGCTCAACCCCTCTTATAGCGTTGTTAGTTGCAGGTGAAGATGAAGATTGCTCCAAGTCGGATCTTGGTTTTGGAATATCACAGTATCTCTTAATTAAATTGATGCACCTATATACTTGGCAATGGGTGGAAGGCTTGGCCTTTTGCTCGGTGTTTTGTTCCACTCATGCCGCCTTAAGAATCGATAAATCGGTGTTATGTTCCTTGATTTTGCGTTCCTAACGCGGTATGGTATATGGGGACCCCTTGACAGCTCACTTTGAATAAAACTTCTTCAGCAAAGGCCCAACTTTGGTTTTAATTTGCAACATAATAAAAACTTAATTAATTAATTAAATTGCACAAGGAGTTAGCGCTACCCGAGGATTCTTTTCCACATAGAGGGGGGCCAGTGCCGATGGTGTTGGTCCCAAACGGGCGGACTGCGGGACTGCCTCGGGGAAACTCGAGGTATCTGTTATTACCCGTAGGCTGACATATCTGGACGTGGCCTGAGACGAGATACGCACGCCTACTATCAGGGTATCGGGACGCCGAGAGGTCTTGCTGGACTTGTTTTACCATTATCGAAATGTCTTGTGCACCGGGATTCCGAGTCTGCTCGGGTTGTCCCTAAGATAAGGGGTTTTTACCTCTGTTGATCGTGAGAGCTTGTGATGGGCTAAGTTGGGACACCCCAGCAGGGTTATGATCTTTTGAAAGCCGTGCCCGCGGTTATGTGGCAGATTGGTATTTATTAATGTCCGGTTGTAGAGAACTTGACAGAGGATCCGAAATAAAAGACACCAACCGCGTGAGTAACTGTGACCGTCTCTTTTCACTTTGAGAAGAGAACACGGTGGGGTTATGTTTGACTCGTAGGTAGTTCAGGATCTTTTAGCGATCATTACTAGTTTGCGACCGTTTGCGTAGATGCTCATCTTATTCTTATACTCGTAAGTTAGCCACCATATAATGCTTAGCCGCTGCTGCAACCTCACAACTTAACCTCTCCATACCCATTAAGCTTTGCTAGTCTTGATACCCATGGTTATGGGATTGCTGAGTCCTCGTGGCTCACGGATACTACAACAACAGTTGCAGGTGCAGGTTTCCGTTGACTTGACATGAGAGCGATGCTTATTTGTGTTGGAGTTCTTTCTTCTTCTTCGTCAGTCTTGGGATAGGTTCCTGGTCGGCAGCCTGGGATAGTATGATGGATATCATTATGTTTTTTTTTCATGTTTTCATCTGTAGTCCGATGTTTTGTGTATGAATTGTTGTATTCATGGGAAAGTTTGTATTACTTGTATCTATCCCCATCTATGTATGTAATGGTACAATGTAATGATATCCATCTTGCTAAGCGCCCGAAATACGGTTGTGCCCCGATCACGAGTTCATCACGTGATCGGGATAGAATCGCATCTTGGACGTGTCAGGGAGGTAGCCATAGGGGGCGCGCCAAGGGGAGGGAGTCCTACTAGGAATCCCATTCCTAGTAGGTTCGCCCCCCTTTTTCCTTCTTATGGAGGGAGAAAGGAGGAAGGAGTGGAGGAGAAGAAGGAAAGGGGTGGCGCACCTCCCCTACTCCAATTCGGCCTCCTTCCATGAAGGGGGCGCGCCACCCCTACGTGGGCTGATGTGCCTCCCTCTTATGGCCCATAAGGCCCATAACTTTCCTCGGGAGGAAATATAAAATAACAACTTTATTATTGCCTCTAGGGCATATTTCCTCCACTATCCACCCCATGTGCTCCCCCGTCGGCGACAAACCCTAGCCAACATTGGCTTCTTCTCTGGCAAGGGCAAGACCCCCGCCGCCCATTTCTCCCGCCTTCCCCCATCTCCGCCGACGTCTGTACGCCGGCCTTGGCAGTGGATCAACGTCCCAGTGCACCAGGCGAAGTGACATTGGGAGCATCACATCTCCCTCCCATATCCCAACATCATGCTGCCACATGATGGCACTTGGATCATCCGGAGAGGATCCAAGTGCCGACGGTGCCGTGGTCGGCACGGGCGCACGCGGAGGAGGTGCGGTGACGACGGCAGCAACTGACGCTGGAACAATGCCTCAACCCCGCCTATGTGGCAGACTCTCCCGATTGGGAGGTCCGGTCCGCGTTCGAGCACGAGCAGCAGCGCCGGCGCGTCGTCTGTGACGTGCGGCCTGGCTCCCCCAGTCGCCCCTCGTCATGCTCGACGAGGACCAGGAGGCGGAGGCTGCCTACCAGACGGCGCTGGCGGCTGCTGTCCGTGAAAGCGAGGAGGAGGAGGAGCGACACAAAGAGGAGGAGGAGGAGGAGGATGAGAAGGCGTACGAGGCGCGCATGGCGGAGGCCATGACGCTCTCCGCGGCCGGCGACTGCGTCGTGCCCCCGTCCCCCCTCAAGGCCGAGCCGTCGCCGACCCCCATCGAGAGCTACTCATGGGACGGGGTGTGCGCAAGTGGGTCAGCGCACCATCGATCTGGTATGGGGCAATGCCGGTGCAGGAGCAGCTCTACCTGAAGCACTAGCGTCACCGAAGGCTGGCGGAGGAGTGCCGCGAGGGCGAGCGGCTCGAGCAGCCGGCGCGTCGTGCCTGCGGTGGGGCAGCCAGCCGACGGAGGACGTCGTCACAGCCTGGGCGACGGCGTTCCCTTGGGCTGGCCCGGCGCTGACGCTCATCGACCTCGCTGGTCCTGACGACGACGAAGACGCTTAGAGCAGCGCGCCTCCTTCTTGTTTTTAGTTTTATTAATGTTAACTTAATCTAAAAGTGGACTCGTGGACTCTCGCCGGCCTTTGTGACCGGCATTAATGTTTTTTATTTTCAAAATATTTGTGTTCTTTATTTTTTCGCGTGCGCACTCAAAAAAAGGTCGGATCAGCATTAGGCGCAAACGCCGACCCAAACGCGAAAGCATATATGAGTATCCGTTTGGCCGACCCAAACAGATAAAAGACGAATAAAATCGATCGGTTGGAGTTGCTCTTAAAAAATAAATTAAAATTAGGTTAGTTTGATGTCAAATCTGACGGTGCAGGCACGCTCAACTGGACGTTTGCAAAGGAGACCCTGGAACAGAAAAGTATGCCGATCAGAGGGGCAAATAGGGAAGTTTAGCATTCTGATTTCTGCTGCTGCTGCTGCTTCTCCTCCTCGCACCTTCCACCCTTCGATACCACGTTTTCTCCTTGTCCATCTTTTCTTCCCATCAAAGAACCCAATCCAAACCTCAACTTCGAACGAATCCAAGAGATTACCCAAGAGGTTTCATTTTGGGTCAGATCAAGCCCAGAATCAGCCACTACCCGCCGAGGTGAGTTGATCCGGATCTTTGGTCGTATGTTAGCACCCCTCCTAATCTGATCCCGTGGCCATTGTGTATTCGATTGTTGCAGTGAAGTAGAGCGGTGAGCGGCGAGGAGGGACCATGGCGTCGTTGCCAGAGGAGGAGGAGGCCTTCGAGCACACGCTGCTGGTGGTGCGCGAGGTGTCGGTGTTCAAGATCCCGCCGCGCACCACCAGCGGCGGCTACAAGTGCGGCGAGTGGCTGCAGACGGACAAGATCTGGACGGGCCGCCTCCGCGTGGTGTCGTGCGGCGACCGCTGCGAGATCCGGCTCGAGGACCCGGGCTCCGGGGACCTCTTCGCCGCCTGCTTCGTGCTGCCGGGCCAGAGGGACAGCGCCGTCGAGACCGTGCTCGACTCGTCGCGCTACTTCGTGCTCCGCATCGAGGACGGCAGGGGGAAGCATGCATTCGTCGGCCTGGGCTTCGGCGAGCGCAATGAGGCCTTCGACTTCAACGTCGCACTGTCGGATCACGAGAAGTATGTTAAGAGGGAGCAAGATAAGGAAACCGGTGGCGAGGAGGCAGACGATAGCCAGATTGACATCCACCCAGCGGTGAATCGCCGGCTCAAGGTAACAGAAAAATGCCCAGCTTCTCTCTTTGCTATTGCTCAGCTATAGTGTAATGTAATCTGATTGATCGAAAGTTACATTTTTACTGCCAAATTAGTTGCTCCTTCTCTGAAATATGTTCAGAATTTGATAAATGAATTGGAAATGTGTTCTTATACAGACTGCTTATCCAAGTAGGTGAAGTATGTAATATGCTGCTACAAAATACTGACTTCTTCGTCCAAAATAATAAGAGTAAGAGCATCTCCAGCCGCGCCCCCAAGAAGGCTCCCCAGGCGTTTTTTCGTCCGCCGGCGCCAAAAAATTGGCCCAGTCGCGCCCCCAAGAGCCCAGTTTTCGCCGGCTCGGGCCGAAATTGGCGCCGTCGGACCCAACCCGAACCCGGCGCGCTGGGGTCTCTCGGGGGCGCTGGGCGAATTGTTTTTGGCGCGAGCCGCGTGCCCGCCGCGTCAGCGACTCGACTCTCTTCTCGCCGCTTCGTCGTCCTCATCGCCTCGTTTCCCGCGGCGAATCAATGCCAAAGCTGCGCGCGCTGCCGCGTCGGTCAGCCTCCATTGATGCCTCATGGCGGCGCAGTGAAGGCTGGGCGACGCGTCCCTCGGCCGCCACGCAATCAAGCCACGCGTAACGCGCCGGCCAAGCCTACCACGCCGCGCCTCCGCCTAAAAAGCTGACCGCAAGCGCGCCGGAGACTCGCACAGATCATCCACCGCCGACGCGCTCATTTCTCCCCCTTTCCTTCTCTCGCCGTCCCCAGTTGAGAAGCATGGCCGAGCGTTTCCCAGGCGACGACGCGGCGGCGAACGGGTTCGGGCGCCGTCATCTGCACGAGGACGAGGCTCGCCTCCTTTTCGAGGCCGAGTACCCGGTCCCGCCGGACATGCGGGTGCCCGGGGCGTGGAGGATCAGCACCGGCGGCGTGCTGGTGCCCCCGCTACCCACCGGCACGGCGGGGCGTGCGGAGATCGCACGTATCCGCTCGTTCCTGCCGCGTGCGGTGAGGGAGGCGCCCCGGTACGTCTCCGACAGCCCAATCTGGGAGCCCTACTTCCGCCGCCGGCACGACGAGCAGCTCGAGGCCACCAACGGCGTCGTGCCCTCCGACAGGTTCAACGCCGACGGCCGGCGCCGGTGGTGGGGCGTGTCTGGTCGCACGTTGGAGTCCGTCCTCGAGTACATCGAGGGCGGCAACACGCCGCCGGGGAAGCTCCTGGACGCCGAGGCGCATGGAGACCGAGGTGTCCTCCTCCTCGTCCGGCGGCTCTCCCTGCCTCCACCTCCGCCCCGTCAAGCCGGAGCCCCAGGACACGCCTGTCAGCGCGCGTACCCGCAGCTCTGGCGCCCTCGTCGAGCCCAAGGCGGAGCTCGGCCTCCCCTCGGAGTATGAGGAGATAGCCCGGCGCGGCTTCTCCGACGAGGACGCCATGCGGTGGTCGCGCGACGACTACCTGCGCGAGGAGATGGTCTGGCAGTGCCGGGCCCTGGAGGAGATCGCCGCCAGCAAACGTGGGCGCGAGGACGAGAACGGTGTCGTCGTCCTCGATAGCGACGACAACGACGCCTCCGGACCGTCCAACCCGCCGCGCCAACCGGGGGAGGGATGCAGCAGGGACGGCGGAGGCGGGGGCGACGGCGACGACGGCGGTGACTACACGCGGTTCTACAGCCTCCTCGGCATGTAGAACCGCATGGGCGGGCGGCGAGGCGGACGCCGAGGGAGACGGCGAGGGTAGCCCGTGGTAGTTTTTTTTCTAAAATATGTTTAAATTTGAACGAACTCGCCCGTGTTTGCGTTAAATTTGAGCCGTGTTTGCGCCGTATTTGACTTTTTATAAAACCGTGGGGTGGCCGTGACTGGGGGGCATCACGCCCCCAGTGCGCGGTTTAGCGTCGGTGCTCCCCCAGGGGGCGATTTTTAGCCCCTCCTGGGGGGGGGGGGGCAACGGCTGGAGATGCCCTAAGAGCCAGTAGAAAGTTACATAATGACCAAATGAACAATGACAGATATGTTACTAATTGCTTTGTATGACATTTGCTGATATAGTTGACTTGCCCACTTCATTGTTGCTTTATCTCCGACTTAGAGCATCTCCAATAGATAATGTAGCTGTAAAAATAACTGATTTTTACATCATGAAGGCACAAAATCGGTCCTCCAACAGATGATGTAGATGAAAAAAAAAATTACCCGAGTTTTCTCTGTGATGTAAATAGGGCACCAAGTGATGCAAATTTGGGCCGCTCGAGAAAAATGTGAGCGAAACGCGCGCAGCCCCAATTGCCGCACGGGACATTCCCGCCGCGTGCCCGCTCCTCCACCCTCCACTGCCGCTGGCGATTTCGGTCGGCAAGGCTGCGGCCGCCGCTCGTCCGTCCTCCTCTGAGTCCGCCGCGACCCTGTCGCCCCAACCCCGTTACCCTAGATTGCCGCCGGAGGTCCCGCCGCCGTGCCGATTTGGATCCGCCGCTGCGCAGAGTTTCGGCTGTTGGCCGGAGTGCCGATGCCCGTGATGGCTTCCGGAGCTCGTGGTCGTCGTCCGTCGGAGGTCTTCTACCTGCCGGAGCTACTGCGGGCAGGTGTGCAACCGCCGTGACCGAGCCGAGCGGCCGGTGCTTCGGCCGGCATTGCCGGCGTCGCCTCGCCAAAATTACAGGTAGCCCCCTACTGGCACACGCCAACGAGCCGTGACCGGCGCGGCTACCATCTTCGAATATTGATGATGATTTGTTTGAGATGATTTTGAGACGATTTAGGATTTATTTGAGATGATTTATGATTTTAAGATGATTTAGGATTTATTTGAGATGATCTTGATGTTATTTGAGATGATTTTTTTATGAAATTGTGGAGTGGTTGTTGTGCGGCTGCCCTACTTTACCTCACCTATTGGAGCACTAGTGCCCTATTTTATACCATCCGTTGGAGTTGGAGTTGGAGGTTTTTGGTGATGTAAATTTTACTCGAAGCACAATTTGGTGATTTATTTTACATCTTTTTTTTTTGCGGGAGATGTATTTTACATCATCTATGCTCTTGATTGTCGGTTCACTTTGTGATATATCCTTGCATTCGTGGTCAAGCAAAAAAACAATGATGGGTGTTGGTGGGCCATCCTGACTTGGGATGCAGGCAGACGCGTCCGCATCCGTCCGCGTGGCTGAAATCACACTAATCGTAATTACTTTAATAACCATGCTAGTTTTAATTATGGGTATGCGGACAGTCAAGGCATGTGGACGCCGTCCGTGTGCATCCCTAGTCTTGATACAACCCACACTCACACCGACTTAGGGTCTTGCTGAGGGATATATTAAGACCACATAAAGTGAAGGCAGCTATAGATGCAATGAATTTGGTTTTTAACATAACAGGCATGCCATGAAGATGAGAAAATATCGAACCAAACCACCACAAAATTTAGTAAGGCGTTGTTTGATTGGACATATAGGTGAGAATTATCCAGTTACTGGCTCAGCTGGCCAAAAATGGTGTCTGGCAATTGTATGTAGCCATCTAGGTTCTACTGGATTAGAGTCTACACAAGAATTGTTCGTCCCATGTCCATTGTCATTTTTCTCCATGTGTATGTACCTTCTGCTCATCTAGTAGTCCTAGACGGATGAAGCTTTGCTAGAGTTAGATTTCTGGTTATTATCACAAGGTTGATATTTGTGATATGATACACCACTTTTCTGGTCTATTATTTCTTGTATGGATGCAAAAAATTGAAGCCGAGACACACTTTTTCCAGTATCCTTGTAAGATGCATGCATGTTTTCTAATAGTTTGTCTTTATAAGAGGTTAAGTCATCAGGGTAATGGGACTAATGCTTTTGCCTGATGCATGGCCCCTATGGTTGTATATCTGTTCCTGACCTTTTGATGATGGTGTCCCTGCTGTTGTAGGAAGGTGAAACCATTAGGATAAACGTGAAAAACAAGCCATCAACTGGAAGTGGCATGCTTTCCTCTGCTGGTTTATCTGGTGGGGCCACTGAAAAACCTAAAGCAAGCATGCTCCTTGCACCACCGCCAGGTGCAACCGGGAAGCTTCGGTCTCCGCTCCCACCTCCACCTAATGACTCTGCATCTGCAAGAATGAGTTCTGGACCCAGTGCTGGAACCAGGGCCTCAAAAGAACCTACCAAGAAAAGCATCGACCCCTTTTCAGATATTTCTGCTATAGAGGTGAGAATTAAATTTTGTAATTTCACTACAATCTCTATGCTTCTTGCAATATGATTGTAAGTGATACTCGCCCAGCTTCTCATTTTGCTCTGTCTTGTCTTGGTGGCTCACATATCTCCTCTCTTCTCGGACTTCCATTATCTGTGGTATGCAGCGAAGCCTACCCTCATCGACCGAACTGGGACAAACAAAAAGCACCGGTGCCGGATGGGCAGCATTTTGACAACAGAATGCCATCTGCTGTGTTACAGACAAAGGAAACTGTGTGACTGAAAATGTACACACAATTTCTACTCACTGGATCCTGTACCCTATGAAATCGATGGTGAAAAATGACGATCTGCATCCACTTGGTACTTGAAAAATAAATCTTTGGGGAGGTGCTGTTATCTATCAAGGAGTCAGCCCGCATGGATTCAGGGAGCTCGAAAGTCTGAATATTTTCCTGAATAGAAGTGTGGGTTTCCTTGTCATATTTGTGTTTACCAGATCTCATATACTGATACAAGAATCAAACTGACCTCCACTTGTATTTCTGTCCTGAAAGATTCGAGAGTACTGTTGATGCGAAAAGCTTGTTTTATTCGATTATTTGCGAAGATTCGGTTATGTTTGTTCTCTGCGCTGATCTGATAAGGGTTTTATAGCAACAACCACCATACAAACATCCGGAATAGCAACAATGAACAGTCGTGAAACCAAGAATGATTCTGAATATGAAGTGTATACCTTAACAAAATGAGTTTAAAAAAATTACCATTACCAAAAGGGAACAAAACAAGCAATATGTGAGCATTTCGCCATACATTGATACATGGACGCCAGAACCATTTATTTTTTAAGTAGATGCCAGCATGATTTTGCCCATATCAAATGAAGAGAAGTAAACCAAAGCCACAAAACTCATAAAAATGGTATTCCAGCTTCAATAATTTTACTTTGTTAGATTGTCAATGGATTGTTGTAGTCCCTCTCATCCATATTAATTGCCGCAGCTTTTGTGCTGTACAACTTTATATGGATCAGAGAAAGTACATTTTTTCCTTAGGAAACACACTCAACCAAAGCCACTCATTCAACTGTGTATTTTTAGCATCCCCTGTTTCTAGCCTACAGGCTGGCTTCTGTGCCACCAGCTAAAACATTTGGCGACTATATTTCGACCCGTCTGGGCCTAAAATTCAGGCCAAAATTCCCCACCATTTTGGAGCCATGCAAACAAAATTGTGATCCTAACTTCGGGGGCAGTTCATTCACATGTAGTGAATTTTTACCCCAAACAAATTTTGCCTCAGTCAAGACAAGTATTGGATGCAGTTTCTTCCTAGACAAGGGTGCCTCATAGACTTATGCATTTGATTGTTTCTTGCTCTTGTTATCCCGTTTGCAATGGATTCTGCGAGGAGCTGGTTCAACAAGCTCCAAACGAGGGAGAAATCCATCGGCAAGAAGAAAGATATGCCTCCAAGTGGCAAGGAAGGGACCGATGAAGCGCCTTCCAGCGCGACGAAGCAAAGGGTCGCCGCGGCAAAGCAGTACATCGAGAAGCATTACAAGGAGCAGATGAAACATCTACAAGACAGGAAAGAGAGGTAAGTACCGAGGATCCATGCCACATCTTGGCCGATTGTCATAAGTTTAACTATCAATAAGGCCTAGTATTTTACCGGCTCATGATATAATGTGTTTCCCATACGCAAAATGATAATTGTGAGACCCTTCGTGTGTCGTTTTCGTGCAACCTTGTGATCGCTGATAAAACAAATGATTGGATTCAGGATATTTTGTGTGGCAATTGTATATGTATAAGTTGTCGATTAATGTAATCCTACGAACTATTAAACCATATACGCTCATAACATGATTTTGCTCGCGATAGGATTTTACATTTCTGGCGATGTTTAATTTCAAGAAATAATGCTTTAACTGGTGATTTTTTTGTTTCACAATATAGACGGTATAGTTTTGAAAGGAAGCTAGCAGATGCCAATGTGTCTGAGGAGGAGCAGAACAACATCCTGAAGCAATTTGAGAAGAAGGAGACAGAGTACATGCGTTTGCAGAGGCACAAAATGAGTGCCGATGATTTTGACCTGCTGACAATGATAGGGAAAGGAGCATTTGGTGAGGTAAAACTTCCATGCAAATGTAGGCTGACTCTACGTCCTCTTTCCATCTGTTCTTTCTTCCCAATTGCTGCAAAAGTTTCCTTCTAGGTTAGGATCTGTAGAGAGAAGACCACAGGGAATGTCTACGCAATGAAGAAACTCAAGAAGTCAGAAATGCTTCGCCGAGGTCAGGTATGACTATCTTGTGATAAGAATTCTGGGTGTGCGTTTACATCGAATTGTTCGCTCCGTCTCTGATCATACTTTGGATTTCACACAGGTTGAGCATGTCAGAGCCGAAAGGAACCTCCTTGCCGAAGTGGACCACCATTGCATTGTGAAGCTGTATTGTTCTTTCCAAGATAATGAATTTCTGTATCTCATAATGGAGTACCTTCCCGGAGGCGACATGATGACATTGCTGATGAGAAAAGACACATTGACCGAGGACGAGGCCAGGTTCTATGTCGGCGAAACGGTTCTCGCAATAGAAGCAATCCACAGGCACAACTACATCCACAGGTATGTGTTCGGCTCCTATAAATGGTACATTTCTTTTGCGGGAACCTATAAAATATACTTGGTATTTTGGAGATTTCCTTATGAAGTTGGTACTTGATCTTCCAGAGATATCAAGCCTGATAATCTGCTCCTAGATAGATATGGCCACTTGAGACTATCCGATTTTGGGCTATGCAAACCGCTTGACTATGCAGCCTTCCCTGACTTGAATGAGAAGGATGTCACGCCTAATAGAACATCATCGGCTCATGGTGATGGAAGACAGCAAACTACGCCGAAACGCACACAGCAAGAACAGCTGGAGCACTGGCAAAAGAACAGAAGAACTTTGGTCAGTATTACCTACTGTACACCTTATTGAACTGACCATTAATCATTAGTAGCTTATCCATAAATAAACTATGAGGGAGCGGGTGTTGTTGTTTGTTCGGCCACTTTTGAACTGTTTCCATGTTCCTGACACTCCGTTAAATGATTGCAGGCTTACTCCACTGTTGGTACACCCGACTACATTGCTCCAGAAGTTCTTCTGAAGAAAGGTTATGGGATGGAGTGCGATTGGTAAGCGTAATTTGCGGTATATCACATGCCATTGCATCTGTTGAGTTTCACTCAAATACAAAATGGTTTCCCACTATGTTTAGGTGGTCACTTGGTGCTATCATGTATGAAATGCTAGTGGGGTATCCCCCATTCTACTCAGATGAACCTATGACAACTTGCAGAAAGGTAGTCATGTTTTTCAGGCTCCACATCTAGGTGATTTCCAAGTTCTATTGTTCTCTGCTTTCATCTTATGCAATTTTGTTCTCGTTCCGCATATGTGGTCCATGACAGATTGTGAACTGGAGAACTCACCTTAAATTTCCGGAAGAAGCACGGCTAACGCTGGATGCAAAAGATCTAATAAGTAGACTCTTATGCAGCGTTGACCAACGCCTCGGTACAAAAGGTGCAGAGGAAATTAAGGTTGTTAAGTGTCCTTTAAGAATGCCTTGAAACATGCCTCCAATCAAATATCTGAGTCCTTTAAAAAGAACAGAAAAAATGGTGCTACTACCGAATTTTTGTTCATACTACTTTGCATGTTTAATATTAGGAGCACATCTGGTTTAATGAAGTAGACTGGGAGAAATTATATGAAACCGAAGCTGCATATTTACCTCAAGTAACGGATGAGTTGGACACTCAGAATTTTGAGAAATTTGAAGAGGTGGGCAGTTGGTTTTCTTATAAATTATGTTCTTCTTCATCTCCAGAAGTCAGTACAATTTTGTTGTAAAATATTTATGTTGCATTTGCAGTCTTCAGATCATTGTCAAGCTTCATCAAAGACAGGCCCTTGGAGGAAGGTAATTTTCCTTTATATATAAACTCTTCATTAACATTACAAATTTCAACCTATATGTGCAACAATTTGGACCGCCTTTTTAATATGTATTACCATCTATTCTGTCATTTGCCTTGCAGATGCTTTCATCAAAGGACTTGAATTTCGTGGGCTATACTTACAAGAACTTTGAACTTGTGAATGATGACGAAGTTCTTGAAATGGGTACTGTGTACTTTCGGCTTTCTTTAAATAACTATGTTAGCCTCTTCCATTGCCACCATTTGTTCTTGTTATAGCTGATTATATAAGCAGATATACCATGATTGACGATAAAGGTTTTCCCCCCACTTTATATTATAAAGCAAACACCCGATACATCCGGCTCGCTGGGGCCGCAACACAGATCAGCCCAAAAGAAAAAACAAGAAGAAGAAAGAGAAATAAATGCCGACACCGACAGATCAACGAAGAAAGAAAGACCGGCAACCGCTGCACCCTCCGAAGAAGTACCACCATGCTCCCAGCATCCCGAAGCGCCGCGCCCCAAGCAACACCTTCAAGAAGGAATGCGACAATGCCGCCGCTGTTGCCCGAACAAGTTCTAGGGTTTCCCCCGGTACGCGAGGGATAGTGGGGAAGGGGTATACCCGATACTCCTCAGGAAGGTCCGACGGCGCCCGCAGGCGTCATCACATCGGTGCCGGACAGGCCGACAGGGGTTTCTCCCGATCCACAACCACCACCACCACCCCAGGCATTTCGAAATGCACCACCCCTCAGCCACCCACCAGCTTGTGCCACCACGATTACCGGACAACCCTCACCGCCTCACTGGAGCTGTCAACACGAGACCTGGAGAGGGAGAGGAGACACCGGCCACGGGAGCGACCACAACTCAACCGGAGGGAGGGGACATCCTCCACCACCGCAGCGGAGCCGACCGGACGTGGCGACGAGGACTTGCCGGGCCACGACGGCCCGACCGGGCCCACTTGGACCCGGACAGTCCTGTCACCACGCTGCAGCTCGCCGACCAACGAAGTCTTCACCACCCAAGACCGCCACCACCACGCCACCACCAGGGAATGTTGCCGCCGCCCCACCGCTCCGCGTCGAGAGCCACCGGGCCCGCGGCACGACCACCGACGGGCCGCACCGATGCCGGTCGAGGAGCACCGCCGCCAGCCACCACCGTCCGAGCAGGGGGGTGCCGCGTGCGGGGAAATGCAGGCTCGCCGCTGCCAGCACCACGCGGCCGAGGCCCGGCGGCGCTCGCTGGTAGCGGCGAGAGAAGGCAGGGGCGAGGGAGGAGAGCTGGAGAGGAGCGGGGGTACGGGGAAGGGAGGGGAGGGGGAGGGCTAGCTGCGACGGCGGGCGGCGGCGGCGGCTCTGCGCAGGGGAGCCGGCAGCGTGGGAACCCTAGGAGCGGGACGGGAGCAGGGCTGTCTCAGGAAGAACGTGAATCTTCGAAGGAAATGGCCCCTACCATGATTCAAACTGTGTGAACATGTTGAAGTTATTCATCTTGCGTCAATTTTCAAAATTCATGAGTTTGTTATGCCACAAGTTATTTTTTAGGTAGAAACATGTCTATTTTGAACCATGAACTGTTGTGCTTGGTCCGACTTGAGCCCGAAACTATGAATTAATCAATATGAACCCTAAACTTTCTAATCCCGTCTAACATGAACCCAAATCTGGCTTTGCAAAGTAGTTTTCATTACACCTGTCACAAATGTGAAAAGTGATTTTGGATGTATGGAATTATATGAAATTAAAAACCACAAACATTCCTCCCAATATTGGAATGTTTACGAGAGAATCCTATTTTTTTGTGTGTGTGTGGAATACAAATGATCGCATTAGTTGAATTTGTTTCCCTTGTTCTTCGTAACATTCTCCATCCCCATGAGTAGTCTATAAAATATTTTTTCGAAACCTTAGACGACATAACAACCCTTCAAGACTTGACCTTGTTATTTAAATAGTGACTCTGAACCTTCAGAGTTTCAGGAAAGTCTGAGGAAATTTACGAACAGCCATAAACAGTGCCATGCTATACCGTTACCATTTTCTTGCTCACCAACAATGCCTTGTTTAACCCACTGTGCGCGCACACAGCTGGTCTGAAGAAGAAGGAGAAGGCAAAGAGACCAAGCGTCAAATCCCTCTTCGGTACGCACCGTTCTCGTGCTCAGATGTGATGTGATATGTTTCTCTTGACGAAAAACTTATGCTGCTATAATCACGTAGATGAGCCTGAAGGAGAGGAGCAGCAGCAAGCGGCCGGCCAAGACGACGATGACGACGAAGGCAGCGTCCGGAACCGGAAGACGGAGCCCGAGCTGACGAGGAGCCTCAGCTTGCCGTCCCCCTCCGCCGACAAACCCAGCCTCACCTTACCAACGGATTGACGACAGCATCGCTTCTTTTCCTTTGTGTACTCTGGACCTTTACACTATGTAATCAAGTCGGTGCTGTTCCCTTCGACTGATCGATATATGTCGTATGCGCCGACCTAGCTGGTAGTGTTGTTTCAAACCGGATTAGCTGAAGGGGTTGATACTGCACATGCAAAAACAATCGGAAAAGCTACCTAAGAGTCTTCAGAAGAAAGGATAAACATGGTGGTTGTTTATAATTGTTTGGAGGATAGCATTCTTTTTTTTTTACTGCAATAGCGGGAGCCGGGAGGAATGACTTCTGCGAAAGTTTTTCTAACAGTTTCTTCGGATTCATGACATTTTCTTACCATGACAGAGGATGGCATTTTTTTTCCTCGAGAGGAATGCATTTTTCTCCTAAAACTGCCACCGTTTTTTATTTCGCGTCTCAACTAAAACTATCAAGAAAATACGTTTGCTTGTCATCCCCACCTAGAAAACCTCATAAAAAATACTATTATTTGTTGTACCGTTTATTTTATTTTATCTATCTATCAATTCCTACCATACCGTACAATTTAATATAATTACCACGACAAGAAGTTTACAACCTTCTTGACGTGTCGGGGACAAGTTTGTGTTGTTTTTGGTTCAATAAACCTTGGTTCTCTAAGGAGAGAAATACGTATTGCTAGGTTACTTCACCCTTATACTTAGGTCACCTTATACTTAGGTCAGTGGTGAAGCTACACACATCATTAGGAAGGCAAAAAGGGGCTAGGTTAAGAGATACACCTGAAAATTTGCTATCACGGCTAAGAAATTACCGTCATCTTTCTCGTTCTAGTGATGCCGACCTTAAACCGGATTATATCATAATCCTTATCGCATGGACATGCTTATCCAGGTCGGATCATACGAGGGGCTTAGAGTATATCTCTCCAGATCGGGTGTGAAAATCTCATCTTGCTCGATCATATCTCACGGCATGGATCTAGACAAGCCCGAAAACCTTTATAACTACCTAGTTATGGAGTAGCGTTCGGCTGCTAGCGATTGGTCGAGCCAGATGCGATCCAACTCACGACTAGCTGGATGAGAATCTAAGGAGTCACGCACGTAAGGGAAAGGAACATGTGAGACCGGATCACACTTCTCTAGCCACATGCGATCCGACCAGAATGTCGATCTGGGCCAAACAGACTTGGATCCTCGCCCGCTGTCCGGTAGTGGGGCCATCGTTGCTACCTATCGTAGCATCGTAGAGGAGGAGGTATCTCATAACCCAGCTCCTATCAGCCGGGGAGGTATCTCATACCATATTATGGTGTCCTAGTGATGCGGAGCATCCTATGGTCACTCCCATGTACACTACGACTACTCCCCAAGCCCCAAGAGGACATATGATGAGACCTCAAGCATACGCCGTTGGACACAAGGTGAACTCGCTCCTCTCCGAACCTTCACTTTCCACACGTGAGACATGGCCACTACCTCAAACATATGTGCTATGCATGACCAGGAACCATGAGGAAGACCATGGAGCAGCTAAGGAGCAAGTACGATCGAAGGAGAGAAGCATATGCGAAGATGGAGAAGAAGGAGGGCAAGACAGAAAATGCCCGGATGATCCGGACCGTCGTCCGGATGATCCGGCCATAACCCGGACGATCCGGACCCTGGCCTGGATAATCCGGGAAATGCACCCGAAGCAACCTCACGAAGCCGGACGATCCGAACGGTCGCCCGGATCATCTGGACCCCTGACACCCGGATCATCCGGGCCACCATCCGGATCATCCGGACCCCGCCTGTGCGCGTGACTTGAGCCGAACTCGTGTACCCCTTCGACCCCTCACTTACCCCTTCGTGGCTTAGACTATAAATAGACCCCCCCCCCCCTCATTTCTAGGGTTATCTTTGTCTTAGCTCATTTGAGACCTAGAGCATTGCTCATCCATAGTGGTTCTACTACACGAGAGACCGCGACCTCTACGGAGAAGATCCACACCGGATTCAAGACCCTAACGGGAAGATCCCTCGTGGATTCAAGACCTCCGCATGGAGATGAACTAGTTACCTCTTGTATCCCCCTTTGTTGGATTTGGACCGTGTATCTCGTTGTGTTGAGGATCTAGCACATGTGTGATCGTTTCTTGTTCATTTGAGTGTTTTCTCTCGTTTCCCCTCGTGATTTCTCATCGTGTTCATCCTCGGGGATCCCTCCAATCGTGAAAGACTGACCTAGATCGGGTTAGCCCCGCATCATATGGTATCATGAGCCTTGGTTGATCACGAATTTGGAGCATCCCCACCGTTTTCTAGCCTTGTTTGTTGTGTTCTTCTCCAAATTAAAAAATTCCCCACGAAAATAGCCCCAATTTTTTTGTGATCTGTTGGTTTGATGAAATTTTGTTGATTTTGATCCATGGATTCGCTTGGTTTCAAGTGGATCTAGCATCTCCACAAGTTTCCCCACTTTCCATGCATGAAATCCTCTCAATTTTGAGCCCAAAATCATCCATTTCCGCCCCCAAATTCGTCCTCGAGAGGAAATCCCGAGCGGAGTTGACTCGCCCACATCATTCGGACAAAGTCCCGGATCATCCGGACACCTCCCGGATGAGCTGGACCCTCTCCCGGACGTCCGTGTAACCCACGCACCCCAAAAACAGAACCGGAGCGGACGAACCCGGATAATCCGGATGTACTCCCGGATCATCCGGACATAGCCCGGATGAGCTTGATTTCCTCCCTGATGTCCGGCTAACTCTGAACTCACGCGGCTGAAATTTTGTTTTGGCCATAACTAATTCATCCGGAGTCCGATTTTGACTTTCTTTAGCTCGTTTTGAAGCTCTTGACATCCCCCATACCACCAAAATACTTCCATCATCATTTGACTCCATAAAAGTTTGTCAAATTTGTCAAGTTTGCGTAGGCTTTCCACCATATCATCCACATAGCCACCATAGCCTTCCACAACCTAACCCATTTTGTCCACCATAGCATTTGTGGTTGCTTGAGTAGTGATTTGAGTCTCCTAAGGTGTTTAGGCTACTTAGGGACAATTGCTTCTTCATCAACCACCAACACCTCTTTCGTATAGCCTAGTCCACTGTACATTGCCAACCCAACATAACCCAATTTTGTTCGAGCTTGTTTGAGTTGTGGCTTGTGTATCCTAAGATGTTTCGGCTACTTAGGGACGGTCACTTCAACTATGACAACATGTATAGCCCCACCATCCTCTTCCGCAACCACCACCGCTTTCCCGCTACCACCATTTTGACATTTGTCCTTGAGGTTTTGAGTTTGTGTTTTTTCCCATTTTCTAAGGTGTTTCGGCTAATTAGGAATGGTTCTACGTCAAGAGCACAGCTTCTCATCATCATCATCGGACGGTAACCTCGACGACATCATTGTATATTCCCCTTGCCATTGCATTGTTAACCCCTAGCCCATTTTGCGTCACTTGCCTATCGAGACTAGCCTTTGAGTATTACCGGCAACGCAACTTGTGCACATTAGTGATCATTGATCCGCGCTTCAATTGCATACATACCATATCATCTTGGTATCATCATATCATCTCTTGTGTCACAAGATTGTTCCCACATATACACAATTGCTATCTTGGTTAGTGCATTTTGCATAAGTGGACAACAAAAAGAGCTCAAGAGAGAAAAGACCCAAAAAGCTTTTAAGCAAAAGAGCCACAAAGAAGCTTGTAAGCAAGAGCCATAGCGTCACAAAATATCATATCATACTCGATCATCTTAGATCATGTTGTGCTAAAAGCACCGGAACATCATACATACATAGCATACTTGTGATAGGAAGTTGATGTCTACTATGCAACCTTCTTCTTGTAGACGTTGTTGGGCCTCCAAGTGCAGAGGTTTGTAGGACAGTAGCAAATTTCCCTCAAGTGGATGACCTAAGGTTTATCAATCCGTGGGAGGCGTATGATGAAGATGGTCTCTCTCAAGCAACCCTGCAACCAAATAACAAAGAGTCTTTTGTGTCCCCAACACACCCAATACAATGGTAAATTGTATAGGTGCACTAGTTCGGCGAAGAGATGGTGATACAAGTGCGATATGGATGGTATATATAGGTTTTTGTAATAAGAAAATATAAAAACAGCAAGGTAGCAAGTGGTAAAAGTGAACATAAACGGTAGTGCAATGCTAGGAAACAAGGCCTATGGTTCATACTTTCACTAGTGCAAGTTCTCTCAACAATAATAACATTCTTGGATCATATAGCTATCCCTCAACATGCAACAAAGAGTCACTCCAAAGTCACTAATAGCGGAGAACAAACGAAGAGATTATTGTAGGGTACGAAACCACCTCAAAGTTATTCTTTCTGATCGATCTATTCAAGAGCCCGTAGTAAAATAACATGAAGCTATTCTTTCCGTTCGATCTATCATAGAGTTCATACTAGAATAACACCTTAAGACACAAATCAGCCAAAACCCTAATGTCACCTAGATACTCCATTGTCACCTCAAGTATCTGTGGGCATGATTATACGATATGCATCACACAATCTCAGATTCATCTATTCAACCAACACAAAGAACTTCAAAGAGTGCCCCAAAGTTTTTACCGGAGAGTCAAGACTAAAACGTGTGCCAACCCCTATGCATAAGTTCACAAGGTCACTGAACCCGCAAGTTGATCACCAAAACATACATCAAGTAGATCACGTGATATCCCATTGTCACCACAGATAAGCACATGCAAGACATACATCAAGTGTTCTCAAATCCTTAAAGACTCAATCCGATAAGATAATTTCAAAGGGAAAACTCAATGCATTACAAGAGAGTAGAGGGGGAGAAACATCATAAGATCCAACTATAATAGCAAAGCTCGCGATACATCAAGATCGTGCCATCTCAAGAACACGAGAGAGAGAGATCAAACACATAGCTATTAGTAAATACCCTCAGCCCCGAGGGTGAACTACTCCCCCCTCGTCATGGAGAGCGCCGGGATGATGAAGATGGCCACCGGAGAGGGATTCCCTCTCCGACAGGGTGCCGAAACGGGTCTAGATTGGTTTTCGGTGGCAACAGAGGCTTTCGGCGGTGGAACTCCGGATCTAGGTTATTTTCTGGAGGTTTCTGTGTATATAGGGGGTGTTGGAGTCAGGAACAAGTAAAGAGGGTCTCTGGGCTGTCGACGAGGCAGGGGGGCGCGCCCAGGGGGGGCGCCCCTACCCTCGTGGGCAGCCCGAGAACCTTCTGGCCCCCCTCTAACACTTCCTGGGCTTCTTCTGGTCCAAAAATAACCTCCGTTGAGTTTCGGGTCAATTGGGCTCCCTTTGATATTCCTTTTTTGCGATACTCTAAAGCAAGAGAAAAACAGAAACTGGCACTGGGCTCTGGGTCAATAGGTTAGTCCCAAAAATCATATAAAAGTGTATATAAAAGCCCATAAAACATCCTAGAAGGATAATATAATAGCATGGAACAATAAAAAATTATAGATACGTTGGAGACGTATCAAGCATCCCCAAGCTTAATTCCTGCTTGTCCTCGAGTAGGTAAATGATAAAAAGTAAAAACAGAATTTTTGATGTGGAATGCTACCCAACATAATTCTTAATGCAATTCTTTTTATTGTGGCATGAATTTTCAGATCCGAAAGATTCAAGACAAAAGATTAATATTGACATAAGAATAATAATACTTCAAGCATACTAACAAAGCAATCATTCTTCTCAAAATAACATGGCCAAAGAAAGTTATCCCTACAAAATCATATAGTCTGGCTATGCTCCCTCTTCATCACACAAAATATTCATATCACGCACAACCCCGGTTTCAGCCAAGCAATTATCTCATACTCAAATTTTTTCAAACTTCTGAACTTCACGCAATATATGAGCGTGAGCCATGGATATAGCACTATAGGTGGAATGGAGTGGTGGTTGTGGAGAAGACAACAGAGGAAGATGGTCTCACATCAACTAGGCGTATCAATGGGCTATGGAGATGCCCATCAATAGATATCAATGTGAGTGAGTAGGGATTGCCATGCAACGGATGCACTAGAGCTATAAATGTATGAAAGCTCAACAAAAGAAACTAAGTGGGTGCGCATCCAACTTGCTTGCTCATGAAGACCTAGGGCGTTTTGGGGAAGCCCATTATTGGAATATACAAACCAAGTTCTATAATGAGAATTCCCACTAGTATATGAAAGTGACAAAACAAGAGACTCTCTATCATGAAGTTCATGGTGCTACTTTGAAGCACAAGTGTGGAAAAAGGATAGTAACATTGTCCCTTCTCTCCTTTTCTCTCATTTTTTTTCTCTTTTTCCTTTTTTCTTCTTTTGGGCCTTTTCTCTTTTTTTTCTTTCTTTTTATGGCCCCTCTTTTTCTCTCTTTTTTTTTCTTTTTTTTTCGTCCGGAGTCTCATCCCGACTTCTGGGGGAATAATAGTCTCCATCATCCTTTCCTCACTGGGACAATGCTCTAATAATTATGATCATCACACTTTTATTTACTTACAACTCGAAGCTAGAACAAAATATGACTCTATGTGAATGATAATGATGAAGCGTGTCATATGAACGGAATGGTGGAAAGTTGCATGGCAATATATCTCGGAATGGCTATGGAAATGCAATGATAGGTAGGTACGGTGGCTGTTTTGAGAAAGATATATGGTGGGTGTATGGTACCGGCGAAAGTTGCGCGATACATGAGATGATAGCAATGGTGGAAGGGTGAGAGTGCGTATAATTCATGGACTCAACATTAGTCATAAAGAACTCATATACTTATTGCAAAAATCAAAGAGTCATCAAAACAGAATATTTAACACATGCTCCTAGGGGAAGGGTTGGTAGGAGTTAACCATCGCGCGATCCCGACCTCCACACAATGGATGACAATCAATAAATACCTCGTGCTCTAACTTCGTCACATAGCGGTTCACCATACGTGTATGCTACGGGAATTACAAACTTTAACACAAGTATTTCTTGAATTCATAATTACTCTAATATCATTATCCTCATGTCTCAAAACAATCATCAAGTATCAAACTTCTCCTATCATTCAATGCACTTTATGTGAAAGTTTTTACTATACTCATCTTGGATGCGTATCATATTAGGACTAGATTTATAACCAAAGCACATTACCATGTTGTTCTAAGAGACTCTCAAAAATATATAAGTGAAGCATGAGACATCAATAATTTCTACAAAATAAAATCACCACCGTCCTCTAAAAGATATAAGTGAAGCACTAGAGCAATAACAAACTACTCCGAAAGATATAAGTGAGGATCAATGAGTTGTTCAATAATTATGTAACTATGTGAAGACTCTATAATATTTAAGAATTTCAGATCTTGGGATATTATTCAAACAGTAAGCAAAACAAAATAAAATAAAATGACGCTCCAAGCAAAACACATATCATGTGGTGAATAAAAATATAGCCTCAAGTAAAGTTACCGATAGACAAAGACGAAAGAGGGGATGCCTTCCCGGGGCATCCCCAAGCTTAGGATTTTGGTTGTCCTTGAATTTTACCTTGGGGTGCCTTGGGCATCCCCAATCTTGACACTCCTTATTCCATAGTCCATCGAATCTTCACCCAAAACTTGAAAACTTCACAACACAAAACTCAACAGAAAACTCGTAAGCTCCGTTAGTATAAGAAAATAAAACCACCACTTAGGTACTATTGTGAACTCATTCTAAATTCATATTGGTGTAATATCTAATGTATTCCAACTTCTATATGGTTCATACCCTCCGATACTACTCATAGATTCATCAAAATAAGCAAACAACACATAGAGAACATAATCTGTCAAAAACAGAACAGTCTGTAGCAATCTGTAACTTTCGAATACTTCTGTAACTCTAATAATTCTGAAATAAATTGGTGGACGTGAGGAATTTGTCTATTAATCATCTGCAAATAGAATCAACTAAAAATCACTCTCCAGTAAAAAATGGTAGCTAATCTCATGAGCGCTAAAGTTTCTGTTTTTTACAGCATGATCGCATAAACTTCACACAAGTCCTCCCAAAGGTTCTACTTGGCACAAACACTAATTAAAACACAAAACCACATCTAAACATAAGCTAGATGCAATATTTATTCCTAAAAAAAGCAAAAACAAAGAAAATAAAATTGGGTTGCCTCCCAACAAGCGCTATCGTTTAACGCCCCTAGCTAGGCACAGTGATTTCAATGATGCTCGCATAAAAGATAAGAATTGAAACATAAAGGGAGCATCATGAAGAATATGACTAGCACATTTAAGTCTAACCCACTTCCTATGCATAGGGATTTTTTGAGCAAACAACTTATGAGAACAATAATCAACTAGCATAGGAAAGCAAAACAAGCATAGCTTCAAAACTTCAAGCACATAGAGAGGAGACTTGATATTATTGCAATTCCTACAAGCATATGATCCTCTCTCATAATAATTTTCAGTAGCATCATGAATGAATTCAACAATATAACTATCACATAATGCATTCTTGTCATGATCCCCAAGCATATAAATTTTATTACTCTCCACATAAGCAAAAAAATTCTCATTCGGAATTGTGGGAGTATCATAAGAGACTTGAATACTATAGATTGTTTCCACATTAAAAGAGTAATGTTCAGAAAAAGGGTAATCATAATCATGACAAGTCTGATAAATATAATCATAACTACTTTTTATGGCATAAGTGTCATCACAATAATCATCATAAGTAGGAGGCATGCTTTCATCATAATAAATTTGCTCACCAAAACTTGGGGGACTAAAAATATCATCCTCATAAAACGTAGCATCCCCAAGCTTGGGACAAACATTAATTGCAGAAAATAAATTCTCAAACATGTCATTCTCATCAAACATAGCATCCCCAAGCTTAGGCCTTTTCATATCATAAGCATAATCACTCTCATCATTAATAGTATGGGTAGCAATGATAGTATAGAAATCATCATCATCACAATGAGTAATAGGAGCAACATCATTTGGAAGGGATACCTTTTTATCTTTGCTTCTCCGTCTTTTATTTTTCTTCTTCACATCATGTATGGCTTTACTCCTCTTTTTGGAGCTCCTTATTAATGAGATTGGCTGAATAGAAGGCTCCTCCTCGTTACCTGATTCATCATAAGAAAGAATAGGAGGATATTGGGAAATCTCTTCCCTTTAATTAGTATTCTCTTCATCTCCTATTTGTTTTCTTGTCTTTAGGTAATTGGCAATATAAGGATTTTCAATGCAATTCACCGCACAATACATATAAATTTCCTCTACATCAAAATCAAGAAGTTTATCGAGGGCAAATCCTGGAAGATTCTTAGTTCTACGTTTGCTTTCTTCATAACCCAAAAGCAAGCTAAGTTCATTATGATGTGTAAGGGAAATCAAGTCATCAGAATTTTTGGACGCAATTTTATCATGAAACAATTTGCATTGGAGATTTAAATGACCACGTTCATTGCAAAGTTCACAATTACGGCTAAGACATATTAAATTTTCAGCACAATCATCTAGCCTTTCTTGCAACCATTTAGTTTCTAAATACTTATGTCTCTTGCAAAATCTATCTTCCCTATTTGGTACGTACTTGCAAACTCTATGCACTCCACAAAAATCAACATGCTTATAAGAGATATTTTCATCATGACTAGTGCAATCATCATTAGTACTATGAATATTTGAAGAATTCACACTAACAACATTGCAATCATGCTCATCATTCAAGTTTTTAGTGCCAAGCATTCTATGCAATTCCTCTTCTAGTACTTGGGCACAATTTTCCTTTCCATCATTTTCACGAAAGATATTAAAAAGATGAAGCATATGAGGTAACCTTAATTCCATTTTAGTTTTCTTTTATAGACCAAACTAGTGATAAAACAAGAAACAAAAAGATTCGATTGCAAGATCTAAAGATATACCTTCAAGCACTAACCTCCCCGGCAATGGTGCCAGAAAAGAGCTTGATGTCTACTACGCAACCTTCTTCTTGTAGATGTTGTTGGGCCTCCAAGTGCAGAGGTTTGTAGGATAGTAGAAAATTTCCCTCAAGTGGATGACCTAAGGTTTATCAATCCGTGGGAGGCATAGGATGAAGATAGTCTCTCTCAAGCAACCCAGCGACCAAATAACAAAGAGTCTCTTGTGTCCCCAACACACTGTAATGCCCCGGATGTAATACTTTCCCTTTTGGGTATATAATATATCTCCGGCTTCATCTATTTCCATTCCGGGTTCTTTGTCTTTCGGGTTTCGTCGTTTTGTTGTGTGAGTGTGTGGCGTTCATTCATATCATGTAGACATGTGCATCGCATTGCATTTGTGTTGTCGGTTGCATCCGGTTCCACGCGTTTCTTCCCGTTGTCCGTTTCGCGTTCCGGAGCTCCCTCACGTGTTCGTGACGTCCCGTAGGCCTACTTTGTTGTTTGGCCGTGTAACGTTACCGGTTTGGCGCGAGACTTGTCGTGTGTTGTTGTTTTGGTGTGCGTAACCCGCCTGTCAAATCTCGTCGCGTTTCGAGTTCGTTTGCTCCTCCAACAGTTGTTTGTGTGGGCTCAAAGTGCCTCCACTTTGAGGCCCAAAACACCCCCTCCAACAGCCCACCATCCACTCCTAACCACTTCTATCATCTAGGCCATCAAAATCTGATCCGGTGGCCGAAAACCGCGCTCCATTTGGAGTCTCCTAGCTCCTTGTGCCTATAAAAACGTCCCCCACGTCCATTTTTCGGACGAAACCTAGCCCCTCCTCCCTCCGCGCCGCGCCGGACACATCCGACCGGGCCGGACATGTCCGCCGCCGCACAGCCACATCGCCCCGTCCAATAGGGGAGCGCCACCTCAGCTCCGCCGCCACGTGGCCGCTCCCCATTGGCCCGCGCCGCCACTGCTCCTCCCACCTCCGTCCCGCGGCCCGCCGGGCCCGCGAGGGGCCCGCCCGGCCCGACCGCCGCCATCGCCACCTGCGCGCCCCGCGCCTTCTTCCCCGCCGCCGGCTGCCGCCGCGCCGCCTCCGGCCACCGCCGGCCACCACCTCGCCACCGCAGCCTCCCCGCCGCTCCTCCAACGACCTCCGCCGCCGGGTCCTCTCTCCGCCGCCGCGAGGGTCCCGCCTCCCGCATCCCGTCGTCGCCTCCGGCCGGGGCCGGCGCCGCCCCGCCGACGGGCGCCCCTTCCGCCGGTCCCCGTCGCTCCTCAATCCGTCGCGCGCCGCCAGCTCGAGATCGGGGAGCCCCCCGATCCAGAGCCCGATCCAGCCGCTAACGGGCCCGTTGACCGCGGATCCGGCCCGTTAGCCGGTTGGCCGAGCCCGATCCACCAACCGCCTCCAGCCCGATCCGCTCTGCCAGGACCCGCTCCGCGTCAGATCCGCTTCGGCCCGACCCGGTTGACCCGTTTGACCCAGTTCTAAGGTTGTTTTTTTTACTAAGTCCCAGGATTGTTGATCTGTGATGCAATGTTTGACCTGCTCTAACTTTTTGTCTGTTGTTCCGATTCGCGCGTGTAGCATGTCCAGACGTTCGTGGAGACTTGCTCTACGTTTCACCTGTTGTTGTCATGCATGTTAGAGATCATTTAGGTGCTCGTTTTGCTGTTGCAAGAGTGCATCATGATATAAACTGCTGCTATGTGATGTTTTTATGCCACCTTTGCATAGTGATATCTTTTAGCTCGTTTGTCCGAATGATGCAAATGACATGTCCACGTGTTCGTCTTGCCATGCTCTACGTGTTGCTTGTGCTAGGTAGCATGTTAGATTTATTCTTGCCATGTTTATCATCGTTGCAAAGTGCCATGTGGCTGTGATGTGTTTTCACTTGTTATGAAATGCCATCTTGTTGAGCTCGTTGCAATCGTTGTGTTCACCTCTATGATGCATGCTTGTGTGTTTCGGGATCACCTTCATGTGTACTTTGATGAGGTGCTTACCTCTTGCCATGTTTAGTTTCGAGGTGACTTAAACATGCTCTTTTATATGCCATGATGATATTGCTGTTTTAGGACTTAGTGGTTTTTTCACTAAGTCTGAAATCTGTAACGTTCCGATGCCATGTTCGTGTGATGTTCTAGGACAAAGCATGATAGTTTTGGAGTGGTTTTTGGTTGTTCCTTGTAGTATATATTGTTGTCTTTCCATTCATGTCCTCACTTGTCCATTTATGTGGCTGTAGCATGTTTATCTTTTGCTCTAAAGTTTCAATAAAATTCTGCTGCCAGAATTTTATTGTCAAGTTCAATATGTCCAAGATCATTGCTATTGATCCGTGACTCCGTTGGGGGTGCACCTTGGACATAGTTGCTGTCGTATATGTCTAGTTTGTGTTCATGCCCTTTGCCATGTTATTTGAGTGCTGTAGCTTAATTATTTTGAGCTCCGAAGTTGCTATGTTGCTGTAATTTTCAGCTTTCGCTCAAATCTTGTTTCGGGCATAACTTTTAGCCCGTAACTCCGATTTCAGCGAATCTTATATCAAACTTGATTGTTTTTCTGTGTAGATTAATAATATCAGATTGTTTTCATGTTTTGAGGTGTTTTGCTTGAGTGATATTTTCCGTGCTCCGTGTGCATCCTTAGTGCATCCATCATGCATTCATCTTTTTCGAGTGCGCATTGCATCTTGTTGATTGGTGCTTGGTGTGATTGTTTTGTTTAGAGCCGGAAGCAGAGTCTGAGTTCGAGTACGAGCATGAGGTTTCCAACGAGGTTGAGCACGAGGACCCTTCTTACGATCCGAACGACTTCTCTTCAGGCAAGATGACCGAACCCCGATAACATTACTATCTTTGCCTATTGCTAGTAGTCTCGATCTATAGTTTTGCCTCGATGCCCATGATCTTCTTGTCAGCCTCCTACTTGTAGCCAATTGCCATGTTTAACCAACCTACCTATGCAAACCGTTGCTTGGCTAAGTACGCTTCGCTCAGCCCTTCTTATAGCATTGCTAGTTGCAGGTGAAGATCGAAGATGCTTGCTTCATGTTGAAGTTTGGTTGGGTTTTATCACACTATATAAATGCTTTAAATGAAATCACCTATATATTGGCAAGGGTGGAAGGCTAAGCCTTTTGCTTGGTGATTTGTTCCACTCATGCCGTTAGGATCCGTATAAGCCGGTGTTATGTTCCTTGATTATGCGTTCCTAACACGGTTGGGGTGTATGGGACCCCCTCGATAAACCGCTAAGTGCTAAGTCTTTTCCAGCAAGTCCCAACATTAGTACCATTTGCCTAATAACAAACTAAACTTGCATAGGGAGTAATTAACCCTCTTTCTTAATCAACAACCCCGGGCCAGTGCTCCACATGAGTGTTGGTCCGAAACGGGGAGTCTGCGGGGCCACCTCAAGGAAACTCGAGGTTTGGTAAAAACCTGTAGAATCGCCCATCCGGTCGTGTCCTGAGACTTAGATACGCGCGGCTACTATCAGGGTGTCGACACGCCGGGAGGATTTGCTGGATTAGCCTTACCTTAGCTCGGTATATCTTGAGCACGGGATTCCGAGAATACTCGGGTCTTCCCACTTTGGAGTTGCGACTCCGCGGATCGTGGGCTTGTAATGGGTCAAGTTGGAACACCCCTGCAGGGTTTGAACTTTCGAAAGCCGTGCCCGCGGTTATGTGGCAGATGGGAGCTTGTTAATTCCGGTTGTAGATAACTTGACACAATGTTACTAATACACTACCAGCGTGTGTTCCGTAACCGTCAATTTCCGAATAGGGATTCGGGAGTTGAACACGGAGGGGTTATGCTTGTTGAGCTTGTAGCTAGGATCACTTCGTGATCACTTCTCGCCGAGGCCTTCTCTTCTCGCTCTCACTTACGTAAGCTAGATGCTAGTTGCTGCTGCAGACACTTATTCTTTTCTTCAGCCTTATCCTCACCCAAAGGCTTAAATAGTCTTGTTACCCGGAGACGGGATTGCTGAGTCCTCTGTGTCTCATAGTTACTTCACCACACCAGATGCAGGTCCAGCTGTGAGCTATCCAGGTGATGGCACCGAGCTGGATTGGGAGTACGACGAGGAGCATAGTCGGTACTATGTGCGATATCCGGATGATCAGTAGTGGAGACTCTTACTAGGATTCGATCCGCCTGTGGTTTATTTATCTAAGTTTGGTACTTTGACATTTGGCTTTTGCCCTTAGAGGGTTGTGATGTTCTTAATGTATGATGATTGAGACTTGAATTGTAATTCTGTGACGTGGCGAGTGTAAGCCAACTATTTTCTGTTTACTATCCCCTCTTTTACATGAGTTGTGCAAAGATTACCAAACTTGAGATCATTCTAGGATGGATTTATGCCTTTAAGTCGTGCCTCGACACGTAGGAGGTATAACTCCATCCTGGGCATTACACACACCCAATACAATGGTAAATTGTATAGGTGCACTAGTTCGGCAAAGAGATGGTGATACAAGTGCAATATGGATGGTAGATATAGGTTTTTGTAATAAGAAAATATAAAAATAGCAAGGTAGAAAGTGGTAAAAGTGAGCATAAACGGTAGAGCAATGCTAGGAAACAAGGCCTAGGGTTCATACTTTCACTAGTGCAAGTTCTCTCAACAATAATAACATACTTGGATCATATAAATATCCCTCAACATGCAACAAAGAGTCACTCCAAAGTCACTAATAGCGGAGAACAAACGAAGAGATTATTGTAGGGTACGAAACCACCTCAAAGTTATTCTTTCTGATCAATCTATTCAAGAGTCTGTAGTAAAATAACACGAAGCTATTCTTTCCGTTCGATCTATCATAGAGTTCGTACTAGAATAACACCTTAAGACACAAATCAACCAAAACCCTAATGTCACCTAGATACTCCATTGTCACCTCAAGTATCCGTGGGCATGATTATATGATATGCATCACACAATATCAGATTCATCTATTCAACCAACACAAAGAACTTCAAAGAGTGCCCCAAAGTTTCTACCGGAGAGTCAAGACGAAAACATGTGCCAACCCCTATGCATAAGTTCACAAGGTCACTGAACCCGCAAGTTGATCACCAAAACATACATCAAGTAGATCACGTGATATCCCATTGTCACCACAGATAAGCACATGCAAGACATACATCAAGTGTTCTCAAATCCTTAAAGACTCAATCCTATAAGATAACTTCAAAGGGAAAACTCAATCCATTACAAGAGAGTAGAGGGGGAGAAACATCATAAGATCCAACTATAATAGCAAAGCTCACGATACATCAAGATCGTGCCATCTCAAGAACACGAGAGGGGGAGATCAAACAGATAGCTATTGGTACATACCCTCAGCCCCGAGGGTGAACTACTCCCCCCTTGTCATGGAGAGCGCCGTGATGATGAAGATGGCCACCAGAGAGGGATTGCCGCTCCGGCAGGGTGCCTGAACGGGTGTAGATTGGTTTTCGGTGGCAACAGAGGCTTTCGGCGGAGGAACTCCCGATCTAGGTTATTTTCTGGAGGTTTTTGTATATATAGGGGGTGTTGGAGTTGGGAACAAGTAAAGGGGGTTTCCGGGCTGTCCAAGGCAGGAGGCGCGCCCAGGGGGCACCCCTATAATGCCTAGGATGGGGCTATATCTCCTACGTGTCGAGGCACGACTTAAAGATATAAGCCCATCCTAGAATGATCTCAAGTTTGGTATCTTTGCACGACTCATGTAAAAGAGGGATTAAAATGCAAAAGGAGATAGTTGGCTTACACTCGCCACTTCACACAATACAATACATAAGCAATACATCATTCAAACATCACAACCCGACTACGGGCGAAGAACCAAAAGAAAGATACCAAAACAACATAAAGCCACAGGTCAGGATCGAATCCTAGTAGAAACCACTACTGATCGTCGAAGCGTCACAAACAAACAGCCAAACTCTTCATCGAGCTCCCGATGAAGTACTTGAACCAGCTCCAGCATCTTACTCGGCTGAACCTGCATCTGGTGTGGTGAAGTAACTGTGAGCCACAGAGGACTCAGCAATCCCGTTCCCGGGTAACACGACTATTTAAGCCTTGGGTGAGGATAAGGCTGAAGAAAGAATATGAGGTGAAGGAAAACAAACAAGAGTCTGCAGCAGCAACTAGCACTAACTTACGTAATAGAGAGCGAGAAGAGAAGAGCATCGGTCGAAAGATGATCACGAAGTGATCCTAACTAAAGCCGGTCAAACATAACCCCACCGTGTTCAACTCCCGAATCCCTATTCGGAAATTGACAGTCACGGTACACACGCTGGTAGTGTATTGAAACATTGTGTCAAGTTATCTACAACCGGAATTAACAAGCTCCCATCTGCCACATAACCGCGGGCACGGCTTTCGAAAGTTCAAACCCTGCAGGGGTGTTCCAACTTGGCCCATCACAAGCCCACGATCCGCGAAGTCGCAACTCCATAGGTGGGAAGACCCGAGTATTCTCGGAATCCCGTGCTCAAGTTAAACCGAACTAAGGTAAGGCTAATCCAGCAAATCCTCCCGGCGTGTCGACACCCTGATAGTAGCCGCGCGTATCTAAGTCTCAGGACACGACCGGATGGGCGATTCTACAGGTTTTTACCAAACCTTGAGTTTCCTCGAGGTGGCCCCGCAGACTCCTCGTTTCGGACCAACACTCATGTGGAGCACTGGCCCGGGGTTGTGGAATTAAGAATAAAAGAGGGTTTGCAAGGCCCTTATGCAAGTTTTATTAGTTTGATATTAGGCAAATAGTACCAATGTTGGGACTTGCTGGAAAAGACTTAGCACTTAGCGGTTTATCAAGGGGGTCCCATACACCCCAACCGTGTTAGGAACGCATAATCAAGGAACATAACACCGGTTTATACGGTTCCTAACGGCATGAGTGGAACAAATCACCAAGCAAAAGGCTTAGCCTTCCACCCTTGCCAGTATATAGATGATTTCATTTTTAAGCATTTATATAGTGTGATATAACCCAACCAAACTTCAACATGAAGCAAGCATCTTCAATCTTCACCTGCAACTAACAATGCTATAAGAAGGGCTGAGCGAAGCGTACTTAGCCAAGCAACGGTTTGCATAGGTAGGTTGGTTAAACATGGCAATTGGTTACAAGTAGGAGGCTGACAGGAAGAACATGGGCATCGAGGCAAAACTATAGATCGAGACTACTAGCAATAGGCAAAGATAGTAATGGTATCCGGGTTCGGTCATCTTGCCTGGGATTCCACAAGGGAGAAGAACGGATCCACGAAGAAGACGGAGCAACAGTCGAGCGAAACCTCACAACTCCGGAACGAAACCGAAGCTATCAAGAGAAGCAACCGGAAAGAAAGAACAACACGGTAAACACACATATCATAAACATGGCATACGATGCACATCCAAATATGATGCATGTCCGGTTTAAATATGCATGGCATGGCAAAGTGCACAAACAAAACTACAAGTTAAGTGGAGATCAATATGCAACGGGTTGCATATTGACGAAACACCACATTTAATTATTTAGTTGACTCTCATTATTTACAAGACAAGATTAAATGTCTTTAGCATGGCAAGAGGTGAAACATAAAGAAACTACACTATTTAGACATTTTAAATGGGGCCGGAAAAAATAACAACAACATATTCCGGAAAATCCCCATGAGCATGTTTAATAATTATAAAGCAACAACAATTAAACATTTTAGTGTTGTTAACATGATGCGGATGACATGATCAAGTTTATGCAAGTTTTTATTAGAAGGTTGACATTAACATGAAGAGATAAGAAACATTTGTCATCGTGGTGGAAGGAAAGGGTGCCACGACAACGATCCGAAAATGATGCAACGGCATCATATCGGTTCCGGTAACTCGGTGAGAGACCGGTGCAAAAGATAACGGAGAGCGAGCCAAACGAGATGAAAGAGGTGGGGTGATCCCGTTACCGGGTTCCCACGGGTCGGCGACGAGGCAACCGAGGAACAAGACAAAAGGTGGAACGGGCACGATGCACACAAGGAGAACATTGCATACAACCACAACAAGCATCCACGAGTCACACGCGGGGTCGTCTCGTTATACCTTTGAAGCGTGCGTTTCGGGGCGGTTCGAGACGTAGTGGAAGTAGTGGTTCACGAGGTCGTCGTGGGAAGTAGTCGTTCACGTTTCCGAAGAGGAAGTAGCCGTTTCACGAGGTCGCCAACGAGTAGTCGTTCCGTAGAGGTACTTGGCGCCTCGGTAGTCGTTCACGGGGCGACGGTAGTGGTACACATGTTGTCGGGGTACTTGTCGTTCACGAGTGCTCCGGGCGTCGAGGTACTTGTACATGTAGTGGTACTTGTCGGGTCATGTAGTGGTTCACATTCATCGGAGAGGTACTTGGTGTTTCCGGGCGTCGGTAGTGGTACTTGCACATGTAGTAGTCGGACTTGATGGAACCAAGGCTCCGAGCATGCGTCGTGGTACTTTTCAACATCGCATCGGAAGTAGTCGTACAAGCGTCGGGCGGTCTTGCCGGTCTCGTTCAAAAACACCTGCTGGACCAACACAACAACACCAAGCCGACGAAGAACAACAAAACACAGCAGCAGTACATGGCAACAAAACGCAGCAAGGCGAGGGAGTTGGTGAGGCGGCGCAGTTGAGGACGGGCGCTGCAGAGGTGCTGGAGCTGCGGCGGCCGCGGGGCTCCATGGCGGCAGCAGGGCGACTCGGAGCAGAGGAAGAGGAGGCCGGGCGCGGCCTGGCCTTGGCGCTGGAAGGAAGGCGTCGGGAGGCCGAGGCCTTACTGGCAGGAAGGAGGGAGCGGGCGTGCTCGGGGCCCTGGCGCGGCCGGAGCGTGAAGGACGAGGCCCGGGGCGCGCAGGAACGGAGGAGGGGCGCGGGACCTGGCCGCGGCGCTGGACGGCGGCACTCCTGGCCGGCCGGAGGGAGGCCTCGCGCGGGCGCCAGAAGAGAGGGGCGCGCTCGCGGTGCAGGGCAGAGGGAGCCGCAGAGGAGCCATGGCGAGGTGCTGGCCGGGGCGCGCGGGGCTCGGCCAGGGGACTCGGTCCTGGCGCGGGAGACCGGCCGCTGCGCACGGGAGAAGCTGGGCTTCGGTCTCTGGCGTGCATCGGGAGGAAGAGGGGGAGGGGCGACCGAAGAGGAACGAGGGGGTCAGATCGAGGGACTTGGGACCGATGCGGGAGAGGCTGGCGGCGCATCGGTAGAGCGAGGGGAAAGAGAGGAGCGGGGTCGAGGTGCGGGCGACCGCTAGGGTTTGGTGGGGAGGCCGGGCCTAATGGGCGAGAGGAGAAGTGATATGGCCTAGAGGCCTTGGTGCTGTTGGGCCGGCTTCTCTCCTTCTGCTGTTTTTTTTCCCAAAATAAAACAGAAAAAAAAAACAAGAAGAAGAGGAGGAGAAGGAAGGTAGAGATAGGATGGGGCAAGCGGCTATTTTTCTCGGGCACGTAAAAAGAGCACGACCGGAGAAAAATACAAAAGGCCAGATCGGAAAAATAATTCAAACATATTTGAATTTAATTCAAATAGGTTTGAACTAAAACTTGATTAATGAAGTGTCCAAAAATGTTCAAATTTTTGGAGGAACCTCGAAACAACGGAAAAAAAATTATTGGCAAGATTTTGAAGGTGAAACTCGAAGTGAGAAAGACATGGGGAAAATATTGCAAGTGTGTTACGGTGATTCCGAAGCAATGGAATATTTATTAATATAGCTCCATAATATTTGGAGGATATGTTATAAAGAGAAGTCACCTTCCCTCGATTTAAATGGACCGAAGGTCCACACAATTTATTAGGTTGAGATGCAAAAGATTAATGACATGATGGCATGATGACATGATGCAATGCAAAAATAAATAACACAAGCACAAAAGAACACACGGGAAACCCGGAACATCTGGAATCTTCTGGAAACTTCTGGAATCTTCTGGGACGTCGGTCTTTGGGCGTCACAACTCTCCCACACTAACAGAGGATCTCGACCCGAGATCCTAGAGATATCACCGGGTAAAAACGAAGAGGAAGAGGTAAAACAAAGTTGCTTCTTTGACAGACGAGTGAAACCAAAGAACCTTGAGAGGTTGAACAAATTGAAAGAAGAATAGAACAGAGATGAACGAAGTTAAGAGCACTCCGGTAAAAGGAGGAACAAGGAACACAAAGAGAACCTTGTAGGTTGAAAGACATGAAACAAGAGCTCACGGATGACGAAAGAATAAGAAACCGCAATGGTATAGACAAGGAATAAGAATGACAGAATTCGGACAACACTCCGTCTGAAAATGGAGGGAATTAACAAGAAATTGAGGAGATGGAATGATACTTGATGAAAACAACAACATATTGTCTCCGAAACAATTAAAAGAATGGCACAAGGGTAAGAAAGATTCAGACAGCACTCCGGTTAAAAAGATAGGGAAAACTAGATAAAAGACGGAACTTGAATGAAGAATACAACACTCCGGTTAAATGATAAGCAAGGGAAAGAACATGATCTCGATAAAACGAGATGATGGAACGAAGAGAGCAACATAACAATGCCTCCGTAATGAAAGAATAGAATATAGTTCACTGAAAGAATGAATGGAGAAGAAAATGACAACATCTCTCAAAATTGAATTTGAAAGAGCATCCTTACAAAGAAGTGTTGAACGGAGTTGATGGAAAAAATTCAACACGAAAATGAATAAACTCGAAGTGGGCTAATGGAAAACATCTCAAAGTTAAGAGGTGACAACCAGCCACTGACGAGAATATTTAATTGGGTTGAGATCAACAAGGAGATGAAAAACTAATTTCACCAGAATGATTAATGAAGAACTTGGGTCCTTTATAAACACCATAATAGCAACAATTTCAAGGAAAGCTTTTAGGTGAAATAGAACCCAAGATAACTCCAACAAATAAATTGTAGAGTTGAAAAGATCTTCTGAACAAGGAAAAATGATGGTTTTAATTATCTCATTCTTGATAACTCGTGAATCATGAAACATGAAGGAATTATCAAGAATGACATAACACCATCTGAAAAGATAAGGTAGAAAGGATTGCAATTGGAAGGCATGAAGAAGAATGCTTGAGGTCCAACAAGAATCTTGATGAAGACCTCGAGGATGAATTAAATGATGATGAACCACCATGAGATCTCCGGTAATGAAAGCATGAGAAGTGAAAGATGAAAGAATACGATTCAAGGCCTGTGATGAAATAGATGGAGGTTGAAATGATATAATTGAAATAACATGGAACTCCGGCAAACAAGATGAAGAATTTAGAACCAAGGATATAATATGATGAACAAGCTCCGGAACAAGAGATTAAATGACCTTGAAGGAATAAGAATAAGAATTATGTGATGCATCTCCTTCACCAATTTAATTGATGACAACCAAAGGATTTGACATACTACTTATTCTCGTTGGAAAGAAATAAAGAGAGATCTAGCACAAGCTTGGATAAATCTTCAACGAACCACCGGTAGGATTATGAGAAGAACAAATGAATGAAAACGATAACAACGGAAATGTAATCTTGAAAGAACCACTGTAAAAATATGAAGACGAACGAAGAGACATCAATGAAGAATATTTGGAGAACGAAGTTGAAAACTGAGAACGAAGAAATCTGCTGAAATGATGGCCTTCGGAGGAACACAAAGAAAAGAATTCACGAAATGCTCTGAAAGGGCATGAAAACAATTCCCACAATCGAAAACAATTATGAGGATGGCATGAAGCTAGAACCACGAATCTTGATAGAACGGGCCCAGATTTAAGAGAAACACTTCTTCGGTCTCCGAATGTTGAGAATGAATACGAAAAAATGCCAAAAGAATTGTTGAGCACTCCGGAATGAAGAATTAAAAGGTTGAACCAAAGATGAACAAGAATTTGAAAGCGATCTTGGAGAAGGCATGTGACTGATGGAAATCATTCTTACGTCACACTTTGAAAGAATTTGAGTATAACTCCGGAAATAGAAGAGTCAGGTAAGATCCTGGGAAAAGACCTGTGAGTTAGGGCCCACTCAAAAGAAATCACCGTTGAAAAAGATTGCTTAAGAGATATTGCACCGGTTGAATTAAAAGGCTTGAGTAAGATAACAATCTCAAAATAGTTGGACGGGATAAGAATGGAATTATGAATCTTCTGAGATACCTTGAACACTCCGGATAAGAATAGCAGGAGGAGAATGATTAATTGGTGCCCCGGAATAAGAAAACATTGTGAAATGAGGAAAAGGATAAGATCAACACCGAAATCTTGAATTACATCCACCGGTAGAATTAGAGAACAAAAGAATGATGAACTTGAAGCTCTTGAGCATCTTCACGATGAATCACCGGATAAGAACATTGAAGGAAAAGAATGAAGAAACATCACATGAATAAAATGGATATTCCATTTAAGAATTGCAGGCTCCATAAAGAAAGAAGGGTGGGAGGGTGGGGAAACAAAGACAACTTGGGATGAATGAAACAGACAAATCGTCAGATTTCTCAACGGCGTCCGTATGGAATAACTTGAAGAGAAGGCACCCCGGTTGAAAAGGATTGACAAGAAGATCTTGATGAATAAGAAGGACTAGCACTCCCATAGAAATATGAGAACACCTGTTAGGAAAGGTATGGAATCAACATTTGACATCGAAGCAACTCGAATACCAGAATCAAAACAAGAACAAAAGATAGATATGCAACATGATCTTCACAATATCATCCAAACAGAGGATTGGACGAATGAATTCCGCAGGTACATCAACTTGACGAGAAGCCACTTGGAGAAGGAAATAAAAAGGAACAAGGATCGGATAGAACAAATGCAAGACAGGAGCTTCGTTCGACATCTTCGTTTTGAAAGCTCATGGAATGTGTTACAAAAGGGTTTTGCAATCCCCGGATCAGCATAGCCAAGGACCCTTTAAGATGCAACTCCCGATCAGAACAAGTCCATAAAACCACTTCACTCAATGTAAAACCCCAAACTTCATATCGAGCATCCGTTGGAAGAATGCCTAGAACTACTAGATGAACCCACCTATAGATTTCCGAAAGTTTCCAGTTAAGCAATCAGGTGTTGGGGATACACGGGAAGCACCGCGCAATCAACTCTAAACCTACATCCAGGTGTATCCATCCTTCAACACATAACCAGTCTTTCTCGGAAACTGTTTACCTCGGACCTTCGAAAAGCATCCACTATAACAAGCTATGGCAATACTCTCGAACTACCTCCCCAGTACTGGGTGATGTCGGGGTTATCTTGCCACTGGCCGTATAGGAGAGATTTTCGATGTCGGCCGTCTTAAGTATTTAGTACTGCCGCGATAAGCTTGTGTCAATGATACCCCGAAGCACAACTCCCCGGGAACAGGAGGCATCGAGAACAATATCCTTGTCACAAGAACATCGAAACAATCCCAGAATACTCGCGGGATCCTAAAAAAAAAATTGGTGCAATTTTTGAAAGTAGAAGAGAAAAGAGTAATCGTCAGGAGTCCTCACCAAAGAGAAAGGGGATGAGAAGCAAAGAAATCCTACTCTCCGATATAATATAGGACTCAAAAAGTTTTCAGTGTGTGCCTAGACTCAACCGTCAACGATTCGATCAATCAGTGGGGGCTTCTAGGTCGGAGAAGGCTCTGAATACCAACTTATAATGCCTAGGATGGGGCTATATCTCCTACGTGTCGAGGCACGACTTAAAGATATAAGCCCATCCTAGAATGATCTCAAGTTTGGTATCTTTGCACGACTCATGTAAAAGAGGGATTAAAATGCAAAAGGAGATAGTTGGCTTACACTCGCCACTTCACACAATACAATACATAAGCAATACATCATTCAAACATCACAACCCGACTACGGGCGAAGAACCAAAAGAAAGATACCAAAACAACATAAAGCCACAGGTCAGGATCGAATCCTAGTAGAAACCACTACTGATCGTCGAAGCGTCACAAACAAACAGCCAAACTCTTCATCGAGCTCCCGATGAAGTACTTGAACCAGCTCCTGCATCTTACTCGGCTGAACCTGCATCTGGTGTGGTGAAGTAACTGTGAGCCACAGAGGACTCAGCAATCCCGTTCCCGGGTAACACGACTATTTAAGCCTTGGGTGAGGATAAGGCTGAAGAAAGAATATGAGGTGAAGGAAAACAAACAAGAGTCTGCAGCAGCAACTAGCACTAACTTACGTAATAGAGAGCGAGAAGAGAAGAGCATCGGTCGAAAGATGATCACGAAGTGATCCTAACTAAAGCCGGTCAAACATAACCCCACCGTGTTCAACTCCCGAATCCCTATTCGGAAATTGACAGTCACGGTACACACGCTGGTAGTGTATTGAAACATTGTGTCAAGTTATCTACAACCGGAATTAACAAGCTCCCATCTGCCACATAACCGCGGGCACGGCTTTCGAAAGTTCAAACCCTGCAGGGGTGTTCCAACTTGGCCCATCACAAGCCCACGATCCGCGAAGTCGCAACTCCATAGGTGGGAAGACCCGAGTATTCTCGGAATCCCGTGCTCAAGTTAAACCGAACTAATGTAAGGCTAATCCAGCAAATCCTCCCGGCGTGTCGACACCCTGATAGTAGCCGCGCGTATCTAAGTCTCAGGACACGACCGGATGGGCGATTCTACAGGTTTTTACCAAACCTTGAGTTTCCTCGAGGTGGCCCCGCAGACTCCCCGTTTCGGACCAACACTCATGTGGAGCACTGGCCCGGGGTTGTGGAATTAAGAATAAAAGAGGGTTTGCAAGGCCCTTATGCAAGTTTTATTAGTTTGATATTAGGCAAATAGTACCAATGTTGGGACTTGCTGGAAAAGACTTAGCACTTAGCGGTTTATCAAGGGGGTCCCATACACCCCAACCGTGTTAGGAACGCATAATCAAGGAACATAACACCGGTTTATACGGTTCCTAACGGCATGAGTGGAACAAATCACCAAGCAAAAGGCTTAGCCTTCCACCCTTGCCAGTATATAGATGATTTCATTTTTAAGCATTTATATAGTGTGATATAACCCAACCAAACTTCAACATGAAGCAAGCATCTTCAATCTTCACCTGCAACTAACAATGCTATAAGAAGGGCTGAGCGAAGCGTACTTAGCCAAGCAACGGTTTGCATAGGTAGGTTGGTTAAACATGGCAATTGGTTACAAGTAGGAGGCTGACAGGAAGAACATGGGCATCGAGGCAAAACTATAGATCGAGACTACTAGCAATAGGCAAAGATAGTAATGGTATCCGGGTTCGGTCATCTTGCCTGGGATTCCACAAGGGAGAAGAACGGATCCACGAAGAAGACGGAGCAACAGTCGAGCGAAACCTCACAACTCCGGAACGAAACCGAAGCTATCAAGAGAAGCAACCGGAAAGAAAGAACAACACGGTAAACACACATATCATAAACATGGCATACGATGCACATCCAAATATGATGCATGTCCGGTTTAAATATGCATGGCATGGCAAAGTGCACAAACAAAACTACAAGTTAAGTGGAGATCAATATGCAACGGGTTGCATATTGACGAAACACCACATTTAATTATTTAGTTGACTCTCATTATTTACAAGACAAGATTAAATGTCTTTAGCATGGCAAGAGGTGAAACATAAAGAAACTACACTATTTAGACATTTTAAATGGGGCCGGAAAAAATAACAACAACATATTCCGGAAAATCCCCATGAGCATGTTTAATAATTATAAAGCAACAACAATTAAACATTTTAGTGTTGTTAACATGATGCGGATGACATGATCAAGTTTATGCAAGTTTTTATTAGAAGGTTGACATTAACATGAAGAGATAAGAAACATTTGTCATCGTGGTGGAAGGAAAGGGTGCCACGGCAACGATCCGAAAATGATGCAACGGCATCATATCGGTTCCGGTAACTCGGTGAGAGACCGGTGCAAAAGATAACGGAGAGCGAGCCAAACGAGATGAAAGAGGTGGGGTGATCCCGTTACCGGGTTCCCACGGGTCGGCGACGAGGCAACCGAGGAACAAGACAAAAGGTGGAACGGGCACGATGCACACAAGGAGAACATTGCATACAACCACAACAAGCATCCACGAGTCACACGCGGGGTCGTCTCGTTATACCTTTGAAGCGTGCGTTTCGGGGCGGTTCGAGACGTAGTGGAAGTAGTGGTTCACGAGGTCGTCGTGGGAAGTAGTCGTTCACGTTTCCGAAGAGGAAGTAGCCGTTTCACGAGGTCGCCAACGAGTAGTCGTTCCGTAGAGGTACTTGGCGCCTCGGTAGTCGTTCACGGGGCGACGGTAGTGGTACACATGTTGTCGGGGTACTTGTCGTTCACAAGTGCTCCGGGCGTCGAGGTACTTGTACATGTAGTGGTACTTGTCGGGTCATGTAGTGGTTCACGTTCATCGGAGAGGTACTTGGTGTTTCCGGGCGTCGGTAGTGGTACTTGCACATGTAGTAGTCGGACTTGATGGAACCAAGGCTCCGAGCATGCGTCGTGGTACTTTTCAACATCGCATCGGAAGTAGTCGTACAAGCGTCGGGCGGTCTTGCCGGTCTCGTTCAAAAACACCTGCTGGACCAACACAACAACACCAAGCCGACGAAGAACAACAAAACACAGCAGCAGTACATGGCAACAAAACGCAGCAAGGCGAGGGAGTTGGTGAGGCGGCGCAGTTGAGGACGGGCGCTGCAGAGGTGCTGGAGCTGCGGCGGCCGCGGGGCTCCATGGCGGCAGCAGGGCGACTCGGAGCAGAGGAAGAGGAGGCCGGGCGCGGCCTGGCCTTGGCGCTGGAAGGAAGGCGTCGGGAGGCCGAGGCCTTACTGGCAGGAAGGAGGGAGCGGGCGTGCTCGGGGCCCTGGCGCGGCCGGAGCGTGAAGGACGAGGCCCGGGGCGCGCAGGAACGGAGGAGGGGCGCGGGACCTGGCCGCGGCGCTGGACGGCGGCACTCCTGGCCGGCCGGAGGGAGGCCTCGCGCGGGCGCCAGAAGAGAGGGGCGCGCTCGCGGTGCAGGGCAGAGGGAGCCGCAGAGGCGCCATGGCGAGGTGCTGGCCGGGGCGCGCGGGGCTCGGCCAGGGGACTCGGTCCTGGCGCGGGAGACCGGCCGCTGCGCACGGGAGAAGCTGGGCTTCGGTCTCTGGCGTGCATCGGGAGGAAGAGGGGGAGGGGCGACCGAAGAGGAACGAGGGGGTCAGATCGAGGGACTTGGGACCGATGCGGGAGAGGCTGGCGGCGCATCGGTAGAGCGAGGGGAAAGAGAGGAGCGGGGTCGAGGTGCGGGCGACCGCTAGGGTTTGGTGGGGAGGCCGGGCCTAATGGGCCAGAGGAGAAGTGATATGGCCTAGAGGCCTTGGTGCTGTTGGGCCGGCTTCTCTCCTTCTGCTGTTTTTTTTCCCAAAATAAAACAGAAAAAAGACAAGAAGAAGAGGAGGAGAAGGAAGGTAGAGATAGGATGGGGCAAGCGGCTATTTTTCTCGGGCACGTAAAAAGAGCACGACTGGAGAAAAATACAAAAGGCCAGATCGGAAAAATAATTCAAACATATTTGAATTTAATTCAAATAGGTTTGAACTAAGACTTGATTAATGAAGTGTCCAAAAATGTTCAAATTTTTGGAGGAACCTCGAAACAACGGAAAAAAAATTATTGGCAAGATTTTGAAGGTGAAACTCGAAGTGAGAAAGACATGGGGAAAATATTGCAAGTGTGTTACGGTGATTCCGAAGCAATGGAATATTTATTAATATAGCTCCATAATATTTGGAGGATATGTTATAAAGAGAAGTCACCTTCCCTCGATTTAAATGGACCGAAGGTCCACACAATTTATTAGGTTGAGATGCAAAAGATTAATGACATGATGGCATGATGACATGATGCAATGCAAAAATAAATAACACAAGCACAAAAGAACACACGGGAAACCCGGAACATCTGGAATCTTCTGGAAACTTCTGGAATCTTCTGGGACGTCGGTCTTCGGGCGTCACAACCCCCTACCCTCGTGGGTAGCCCGGGAACCTTCTGGTCCCCCTCCGGCATTTCCTGGGCTTCTTCTGGTCTAGAAATAATCTCCGTTAAGTTTCAGGTCAATTGGGCCCCGTTTGATATTCCTTTTCTGTGATACTCTAAAACAAGAGAAAAACAAAAACTGGCACTGGGCTCTGGGTTAATCGATTAGTCCCAAAAATCATATAAAAGTGTATATAAAAGCCCATAAAATATCCTAGAAGGATAATATAATAGCATGGAACAATCAAAAATTATAGATACGTTGGAGACGTATCAGAAGTCGCTACATTTTGTCTCATATAGGTAGTGCACAAGTTCGTATCCGCCTATTGAGCAATCGGCTAGCGTCTCTCTAGTGTTGTGCGACAAGAGCATTTTCCGTGGATTCCACATTTTCCACTCAATCCTTGGTTGCACAACCACATTTATCTATTCGTGTGTGTGTTTCCGTGTGTCACTCCTTGCTATTGATCTACTTGTTACATTTGCGAATTTGTGAATCTCTTTCAACTTTATTGACTCTTGCTAACATTTTGCATCAAATTTTTGTGCCACTATCCTCACCAAGCTCCACCAAAAGCTTTATTGTGTAGGGGTGAGAATTGACAAGAATCGATACCAATTGTGCTATTTCCTTGATACATTATTGAGTGATCATTGATCCATTCTCAACATCGGGTCAGGTACATTGGTCTAGTTCTTCTCTTTCTCCCACTCGCAACTACTTGAGTCTTGTGATGGATAGGCAAAGCATTTCATCTCCGGTCTTCAACATCGACGACGCGAACAAGTACATCCACACTCAAACCATCGGACTACAACGAACAATGCAAGAGCGCCTTGACAACATCGGCATCGACTATGGCACTCCAAGGCAAGGAGAAGGGCTTACCTCGATGACATGTGCGACTCCTTCGACAAACAGATGGCGGAGATCCGACACATGGTGGTCGACTACAAGTATTATTCCCCTTCGTCATCTTCTCGGCGGCGACGTTCAAGTCACAAGTCTACAAAGCGCAAAAACGATGCAAGTGCAAGTCGTCCACGTCCACACCGCCATGGCGATCATCAACATCATCATGAAGGGCAAGTCACCTCCAAGCATCATGTGCACGACGACGACGAACGACATCTACCAAGAGCTCAAGCACGACAACGACACCATCATCATGAATATGCTCGACACGCGCAAACATACAAGTCCGAAGAAGCTCTACTTCACGCCAAGGCCAAGCTTCAAGAGCAAAAGAGAAGACCGCGAGACAAGCACACCCAAAAAGGAACTACGGCTACAACCACCACTTCGGCATCTTCGCCAAGTGCTATCAAGGCATCTTCGCCTTTGGACGTACGACATCTTCACCTACTTCCCATGAGTTCACCTACATCGACATCTTCAACATCAAGGCGATCATCTACAAGCGAGGGAGAGACTTCCATCTTCGAAAGCTACCCACAATAAGACGGAGACAAGACGGTCGAGCATAGGCCATCCCCTTCGACCAAGGTGACGAGCATGAACCTTTATGACACCATGAAGACGGCGCCCATATTGGACTCCTACTCCGGGTCAAGCTATGCGAGCAAACACGAGACCTTCTCTTTGATCTCGGAGGAGAGTGATGATTTGCCACACCCTACGGCATTCATCTTTGGAGGCATTACGGGTGAGGAAGTTGAGCATGGAGACAATTGCATCTACACCTCTTCGACAATTACATATGACGAGATGGCCCAATTTCCATGTGAGGAGAGACACCACCACATGAGCGATATGAGTGACTCCACCATATCTGACATTGAGAGCATTTCCTTTGAGAGGATGAGGGTGACCACCACTAGCCCCACACATGAGAGCATGCCACATCTCCTATGTGAGGTTGTGAGCCATTTGAGTGACTTCACCATCCATACGAGCGAGAGCATCCAAGAGGGAGTGAGTGAGCCACAACACTTAGTGAATGAGGTAGTTTATAGGGCATGCGAGGCCACTATGATTTCTAACGACTTAACCTCTACTCTGAGTGTGTTTTCTTTGGTTCTAGGTCTCCTACATGAGGACATGCCTACCCTCGACGAGTCCATCCCTCCAATAGACAAACCAATGGCCATGGTGGAATAAGATGCACCACCCACATGGTTCCATCAAGATGAAGAATATCACCATTTGGTCTTTCCCACCTCACCTACACCACATGAGTGGAATGAGAAAGCTAAAATAGGTGAAGGTGATGCTCTTGTCCCACTAGTGGATTATCTTACCAATGATTGCTTGCATGCCTATTCCCATGCTTCATGCTAGTGCGACTTCATCATGTCATGACTTACCTATTTATGATGAATATGATGATGAGCATGTTGAGTTGCCTAGTTGTGAATTTATGCTCCATAGGATATCATGTGAAAATTATTTTTGTCACATCATGTTCAACAACCCTTTTAACTTGTCATATGCTATGAGTGAGATTTATCAGGTTGCTTCATTTCAATCTCAACATAGTAACTATGCATGCCAAATTAAAGTAAATCCCATTTGCACTTATGGCATAGATGACAAGATGATGGTCATTGGCTTTTGTTTTTCATGCAATGATATTGCCATGCTTCCTTTACATGATTTGCGCAATTCATCTACTATGCCATGCCATGAACACATTGTTTCGGATATGCATTGTTTTGGATGTTGTCAATATTCTCCATGTGATATTCCCACTAATTCTCATGAGGAGACCTCCGTAGTTTCCTCATATATACTATGAGATCTTGATGCATTCCATACCTTGCATGATTACCATGATTGTGTGCACCATATGCATTCCATGAATAACAATGCTCTACGTACTTCTCATGATGCATTACACAATTTGAGTCTCCATCATGCCATACATAACAACAAACCTCTCATGATGGATGCCATGTTTCTATATCACACATCTCATTTATTTGAGCATTGGATATTTTGTGCTAACCAACACATCCACGTGCGCATCATGATGGATGATGTGTACATATTCCACGCACAAACAATTTTTCCTTTGTCTTTGTTTTTAGTAGGTACTCATGAATATTTGTCAACCTCACAATCCCATGAGTTGACAAAATGAGCTCTTGAGAGCAACAATGATTTGGGATTCCGCGGATTGTCCTTACACCGTTCTCTTCGCGCAACCACTATGTGCATATCTTTTACTTGGCTCTCACACGACTATGGGCTATTTAGCATTTGTCATCTTATGCCCATTATATCATGTTCACTTTGCATGTTATGCCTCTTGCTATGACTTTGCCATGCATTTGTGACCCTTGCTTGCATTTACCCATGATTCACCATTCTACTCCTACTATGTGTATTTGCATGCTTGGTGGAGATACTTGTAGCTATTGTCATGATTTATTTGTGCCCCATGATATTGATGATATTTTTCTCATGTCTTGCTTTCATGCTTGTCATATGTCATGTGCATTATGTATGCTCATTATTTGCACACATGACGTGCTTGCCATGATTACCTCTAGTATGTTGCATCTTCACACTACTAGCTTGCTTGACTTGATCACTATGATTGCTTGTATGTTGCATCACCCATGTTCCAATCTTACTTACTTTCTTGGGTTGATGACATATATGTTCATGCATTTCACATGATATATCTTGACCATTGTCGCTTGCCTCCAATAGTTGCATCTCTCATCACTTCTAGTGAGTGCAACCATGCTATGCTTATTGATTTGGAGACTTGGACACCCTTCTTATGATGCATACTTGCTTGATTGAGCCTATTGCACTTGGTTGTTCTCGCATCTTATGCCTACATACCATGCACCACACCCTTGTACTTTCTTATGATAAGAATGATGCAAGCACTTGTTGGGTATTTTCCCGCACGAATGCTAGGTTTTCCATTATGGCTAACCTCATTTGTTTTTCTGAGTGTTTGCCATGTTCCTTCATTTTGAAAGATTCACAAGGTGGTACCATCACAAGGCATCGTGGGCATGTGAAGGCATACACATTGCGCGACACCAACATCTTCGAGAACATACATAAGGTGAATTCTGTGGGATTACGGGCTCCGCAAACCCAAAAAGTTCGAACACAGGGGCGTGAACGAAGATCTCTCCCACTCACGTCTACCTAGTGTCTCGCCCTCGTCCAGTGAAGAGATTCAAGTGAACAACCAGTAAAGCACACGCGAATTTACCCAGGTTCAGGCCACCTTGCGGTGTAAAAACCCTACTTCCTGCTTTGGTGGATTGGCCTCGGGAGGGCTTGAATATGAATGAGTATAGTGGTTCCTGAGCTCAGGAGGAGAGCTCAATATGGTCAGGAGGCAAGGGTTCTTGCTCCTTTATGCGAGGGCAGAGTTTCTGGATCTCTCCCCTCCATAGTGGAAATCCTAGCTACTTATATAGGCGGCCAGGGTCCTCTTCCCCCAAAATGGTTAGGCGGGAAGGGATCCCACAACGGCCATTTTGAGCGGGAACACAAGGACATTCCTACCCTAACAAAAGCGGTCTCCGCCTGCAAAGGGATTCAGTGATGACGCGGTGGTGGGCTCGGTGGTGACATCCTCCCCGTCGTCCTTGCGGTCTTCGGTCTTGTTGCACCAATGGGAAAACCTTTGTCTTGCTCCTCGGGAACCTGCGCCTGCGCTGCCTCCTTTGCACCAAAACGGCAGCTGCGCCACTGGCATGCGCTGGCACCCACTGGCGTGGTGCGTCACTGCTTGCGTCACTGCCTCCTCCTGAGGCAGGCTTGGCCTTGCTCCGCCCCTCCGGAGCAACCTAGCCGAGGCCGCTCCTGAGGGGGTCTTGATGTCGTTCTCCTTGCGAGGTCTAGCCCCCTCGCGAGGGTCTTGAGCAGCTGGTCGATCAGCTGGGCCATACCAGGCCGTGGTAGGAGCGCGTTGCGGCCCGCAGACAGGCAAGTCTGGGTACCCTGGTTCCCAGGACGCCGACAGTAGCCCCCGGGCCCAAGGCGTGCGCGGAGTTGGCTTTGGGGCGAAGCCTTAGTCGAGGACGAAGCATCGCGGGTCCCAAAAGGCTACGGGCCAGGCTGGAGCATGATGGTTGGATGTGACTTGGGCGACTCCGCTTCCCACGCAGCCTTGACAGTTGTGCATTTTGACAATCGCACAACCGATAGGCGGATTTCTTGCCGCCGCCCCTGCTTTCTTGCCCTTCAATCGCTTCCTCCCTTTCCTTGCCTTCTGTGCCCCCTCCTTCCTTGCCGCCATGTCGCGCAAGACGAAGAAGAGGGGAACAGGTGAGTCTGCCATGCCGCCGTCGGGGCCCGAGCCGGCGCTGGGTCGCTCCCTCATGGTGAATCAGGAGGGTTTGGACAAGGTGTGCCGTGCCTTGGCCGACGCATCTAACGAGTGGGGGCTGACCCGGATCTGGCTTGCCTCCCGGCCGACGGCGGAGCTCAACGCCAATGACATCCAGATCCACCTCCACGCCATCTTCAGGGGTCTCCTCCCCCCTTTTTCCGCCTTCTTCTACGCTGTGCTCACGCACTACCGGATTCGGGCGCTGCACTTGGACCCGGGGTCCATCATCCTCCTTTCCGGCTTTGCGTTTCTGTGCGAAGCTTTCGTCGGTGTTTCCCCGTCCGTGGCCCTGCTTCGCCACTTCTTTGCCATTCACCTGGTCGACGGGGGCAACGCTCGGGGTGCGTGTCGCTGCGCGTGGTGGAGGCGACTGCTGCCTCCGGGATCGACTTCTCGCTCCGCCCGACCACGGCAGGGTTTCGTCGGCAGTGGGTGTATGTTGATGCTGCTGCGTACAGCCCCCAGTTCCACCTTCCCGACGCGCCGACGGTGCCGAACTCAGGCTGGGAGTACGAGGCCCTCTCGGATCTGCGGGCGGAGCCAGTTATGCGTCGGCTGGCCAGCCTAAGAAGGAATGGGTTGACCCTGGCGATGGTAGTGAGGGACTTCCTTGTCCTGCGTGTCGCCCCGCTTCAGCACCACTCTCGCCTGATGTGGGCCCTCTCCGGTCTTGATGATCATGTGCGTCTTCAGCGGAAACAGCTCCCCCCTGAAACGCTCCAGGGGTTGCTGCGGCTACTCATCGGCGGAGTGCCTGAAGCATTCCCTGTCACCGCGACTCCCTTGTACTTGGCTCCTGTGGCCGGAAGAGCCTTTGCTGAGAAGATGCCCCGCTTCGATGCGTGGGGACTATTGCCAGGGGGCGCCTCTCATCCTCATGACGATCCCTTGGTGGTGGCGCCAGGGCTCACGAGCCCAACCTTCCCTTCCGGGGCGGATGCGTCAAGTGGAGCCCCTGATCTAGGGTCCACCCCGCCCCCGGAGCAAGCAGATGAAGCACAGGCACCGGTGTCGGCGGAGGTGGCGGGAGGTACCGAGGCACCGCTGGCTCCTGAAGTGGCTGAAGGTGGGGCACATCAGTCTCCTTTCGGGCTAGCCCGAAGGACGTCGTAGCAGGAAATGGAGCGTCGGCCGCGGGCGCCCGCTGCGGCCCTGCCCCGGGCCGTGGTGCATCTGTCCTAAGCGGCCTCCTGCCGTCCTTCGTGGCGCTGGGCAAGAGGCGGAGGTTGAGGGGAAGTTATGGCCCTGCCCCAAGGGCTCTGAAGAGGATGAAGCTGAATGTACCGAGCAAGTGCGTGTTCCTCAACTTTTCCTATTCTTCCTAACATGGTTCTCCTGACCCCTTGCTCCGCAGTGTTTCTCCTGACTCATTCCCGAGCCGTTCGGCGAGGCTCGCAAAAGCTTCTGCCCGCGTCCCTCCGCCGGATCATGCTGGGTCTTTGGCAGACCTTGCGCGGGTTCGCAGGGCCGCGCCCGGACCCCGCCACGTGGATCATGCTCCCAGCCCCCCAGTGCTTCTGGGGCAAGGCAGCTCTTGGTGCGTTGGGGGCCCGTCTCATGCCCCGGGGCTTGTCTTCATCATGGATCATCAGGCTCTTGAAGCGGCCCGGGCGGCCGACCGCCCATTAGGACCACGCCTGCCCCTCACGCCGGAGGCAGCGCGCGCTCCTGGGGTTAGCCCCGAGGCGCATGCTAAAGAAGAGGGATAAGGAGAATCCCCTTTGGGCGGCACGGATGTCGTGGACAAGCCCGGCCGCCTCCTGAAACTTGCGCTGCGCAGGAGTGTGGTTCGTCGTGATCTTGTGCGGGAGGCGTGAGACACCCTGAAGCGCCTCGAGGTCAAAGTTGCTGAAGTGGATAGGCGCGTCGAGGCCGAGGGCCTGCTTCTGGCGAAGGGTTGGCGCCAGTTGAGGGCTGCCGTTAACTTGAGCCAGTTGCAACATGAAAACGCCCTGAAGAAGGCGAAAGCGTCCGCCGCCGCGGCTCAAGAGGCCTACAACCGCGCCCTGGAAGAGGCTCGAGACGCCGACCGCCGCCGCGCAGCAACTGAGGAGCATGAGCGCGAGCTTGAAGCCTCGAACGCCGTGCTCGAGCGTCAGGTTCGTACACGAAGGGCTGCCCTCGCCGCGCTCGCGGCCGATGATGACAACCCAACGGGCCTCTCAGCGCGAGAGGAGGCGCTAGCACTCGAGGCGATGTAGCTGAACATGGAGCGCGAGCGCCTGGAGACGATGGATAGCCAGGTAGCCGAAGCCGAGGGCAACCTTGATGATCACGAGGATGCCGCGAGGAAGGATGCCATGGAGGCAAAGCGCCTGCGGAAGGATTACTGCGAAAAGTTGGGGCTTCACGAGACTCGCTTCGCTGATAAGCGCGAGGAACTCCAGAAGGAGGTCACGACTCTCAAGGGCAAGCTGGCGGATGTCGAGCCCGTCTGCAGGTGTCGGAGAAAGCTCGCGCCGCAGCCGATCGACGTGAGCGGGCGTTGAGGGAGGCCTGTGACGCGGCAAAGCGCCATGAGCGGGCATCAGAGAAGGCTCGCGCTGCCGCCAGGGCAGAGTTGTCCTGCTTCCACAAGCAGGTGGAAGACATTTCCACTACCGCGGCCCGGAACTCCGAGGAGGCCGCGCGAGCTCGTGGAATGCAGCATACTCGCTGGAAGATGTTCGAGGCCTTGCGGCACAGGGCCGGCCAAGCCCTGGATGAGCTCCTTGACTCGAGGGTCGACGACCCTCTGGTTGATGATGACGCCGGATATCTCGGGTTCTTCACCAGAGTGGGGGAGCGTCTTGAAGGCGGGGTCATGAAGGCTCGGCAGCTTGTTGAGGAGCACAGCCGCGACATCCTCAGGCGTGCGGTCTCCTGCATCTTTGGTAACTTGCTCCGTCTTGCCCCGAGTACGGACTTCGGGGCCTTGCTGGAGCTTGTGCCCGAGGCGGTTGCTGGCCCCTTGGAGGGATGGGTGAGCGATCACGTGGACGTGTTCGTGACGGAGCTCGTTCCAGCCATTGACGATGCGCCGGTGCTTGGGGGGTGACGACGACGGTCCTGATGATGCCGATGCTTAGTCCCGCTCCTGTTGTAGGTTTGTTTTTTGGTTGTGGCTCCAGAGCCGGGTAAGATGAATGTCACAAGACTTAAGCTTTTGATAATGTAAGGATGGGTTTAAGCACTCCCTTGTGACGTTCGCCCCTGAGGCTAGGGCCTCAGGCTCTTTTTGCGCTTCCGAAAGGGGCGTCCGCTGACCCTGTCCGGGCGCATCTCGCGAGTACCTGCAGTTGGCGCAAGAGTGTTTGGCGGTCCGGCCGCAGACCAGACAGGACATGCGCCCACGCCCCGGCCCTACTCGCGAGGGGTGATCGGACGGGGTCGCAGTTGTAGCCCGGCTTAGCCGAGCAAGGCGAAAAACGGACTGGGTGAAGGAAAACTCTGCGAAAATCGCAAAACACGGACGGAAAACTCTGCCCCATTTATTTCAAAAAACGAGCCGCGCGGCCGCGAGATCGACTCGAAAAGGCAGATACAAGGGAGGCAAAAGCGAATGGCAAAGGGAGGGGCCGCGTCCGGCCCCTGAGCAGGTCTTCGGTCTTCTCCCCAGCGTGGAGCGTAGGGCTACCACCGGCGGGTGTGGGCATAGCCATTGGAGGGCAGTGTCGACGGCCGGCGCGGAGCATGGTGCTTCCACTAGGATGTGGGAGGGAGCCCCCGTGAGGCACTAGGGCGGCGCTCCGGGGACTCCGGGGTGTGTACAGCCCCACTCATTATTACGTGAGAGTGTCACGAGCGGAGATCTTCTAACGTGCCCGCCCCTTCACTTTGAGGGCCCCGCCCCGCGCTAGTCCGCTCCCGCCATGAACTCACCAGAAGGAGGCATTCATGAGGTGGGACACTGCGCATGGTGGGGGGGGGATGGGACCTTGGCTATAGCCCCCCTGCTGAGCACTAGGCACACCGCTTACGCGATCTCCGAGCGCGCTTCGCCCCTGGGAGCTAACGTCGTTCGGAGACGCGGCGTCCTGAGGTGCGAGGGGGACCCCGCGCTGCCCACGCTCCTAATGACCCCTGAGCCCTCCTGATCAGGGTCGGGCCGAGAGGGTACGAGATTACGTGAGCGGGGGGACGGAGCCGTTGTCTTGGGCCCTCCTGGTGTGCGTAGGACGGGCTGCCGTACCGCCTCCAGACGTACGCTCCGCAGCTCGGGGGATGGTGCGCCGGGAGGGGCGGTGCCTTGAGCCTTAACGGAGGGAAGAGGGCCCCTCCCCACGCGCATCATACCCGCCGCCGGTAAAGCCTTGGTGAAATCCAGGGCGAGCTCATGCGCGACGAGTCACGCGTGAGGGGACGAGGGCCTGACCCGAGCCTTCCCTCCCTTTCTGTCTTGATGCGGTACCTGGGGTGTCTCCTTGGCCTGCCGAGGCTCGGGGCCAGAGATGCCGTCGGCCCGAGGCCTACGGCCAGTGCCGCGAGTGCCGGCCTCCGCAGGCACCCGCGAGCGTTTCATTCATGCTCCATGGCCGTCGGTGGTGACGGCGGAGGGTCAAGGGCTAAGGGCGGGAGGTCGGCCTCCCGACCGTCTGCCCCCGAGCCCCCTCGTGCCAGTGCCTGATCGCATCCAGCGTCGGGCGTAGTCCTGCGGTTGCTTCCTGACGGTTCCCCGGCGGGGGCGGTACTTGGGTACGAAGGGCTTCGAGGCAGAGGGGCGGCGTCATACGCTGGGTTTAGGGGGTCATACCCCACGTCGCCCTCGTAGGTTGCCGTTGGTCTTGACCACATGGGTGACCGAGCGCGGCCGACGCAGCCCCCGCTTCCCGGCGTCATTGTGCGGAAGCAGAATGGCTCGGCCCCGGTGCTGGCGGCATCGAGGAGCTCGGCCACCCTGAGGAGGAACGCGTCGTGGCCAGCATCGAGCAACCGACACCTTAGCAGCTCCCTTTCCACCAGCAATGCGGCCCTCATGTTTGCCATTTCGCGCCGGTCCCGCGAACTTGCTACCGCGTGCTCGGCAGCCCGCACTGCTGCGCGGCTCTAGTGCCGCGTGGGCGGCGGGTGCTGCTGGTCCCCCGACGATGGGTCGGTGATGCTCATCGTGCCGTTAGCCTCGATCAAGGCCGGGTGACGGCCAGTCCCGTGGCCGAAGGGCGACAATCGAGCGGTGCGAGCGCCGCGGGACTCCGCGCGCGTCTGATGCGCTTCCGCTATCGGGGTCACGATCGGTTGAGGTGGGGCGCCGCGAGGTCGACGGACGAGAGGGGGACGAGGTCATCGGAGAGGCGAGATTTCGACACGCCCCCTACCTGGCGCGCCAAATGTCGGATTACGGGCTCCGCAAACTCAAGAAGTTCGAACACAGGGGCCTGAACAAAGATCTCTCCCACTCACGTCTACCTAGCATCTCGCCCTCGTCCGGTGAAGAGATTCAAGTGAACAACCAGTAAAGCACACGCGAATTTACCCAGGTTCAGGCCACCTTGCGGTGTAAAAACCCTACTTCCTGCTTTGGTGGATTGGCCTCGGGAGGGCTTGAATATGAATGAGTACAATGGTTCCTGAGCTCAGGAGGAGAGCTCAATAGGGTCAGGAGGCAAGGGTTCTTGCTCCTTTGTGTGAGGGCAGAGTTTCTGGATCTCTCCCCTCCATAGTGGATATCCTAGCTACTTATATAGGCGGTCAGGGTCCTCTTCCCCTGAAATGTTTAGGCGGGAAGGGATCCCACAACGGCCATTCTGAGCGGGAACACAAGGACGTTCCTACCCTAACAAAAGCGGTCTTCGCCTACAAAGGGATCGGGTGATGACGCGGTGGTGGGCTCGGTGGTGACATCCTCCCCGTCATCCTTGCGGTCTTCGGTCTTGTTGCATCAATGGGGAAACCTTTGTCCCGCTCCTCGGGAACCTGCGCCTGCGATGCCTCCTTTACACCAAAACGACAACTGGGCCGCTGGCACGCACTGGCACCCGCTGGCGCGGTGCATCACTACTTGCGTCACTGCCTCATCCCGAGGCAGGCTTGGCCTTGGATTCTCCGCCCCTCCGGAGCAACCTAGCCGAGGCCGCTCCTGAGGGGGTCTTGACGTCATTCTCCTCGTGAGGTCTAGCCCCCTCGCGAGGGTCTTGAGCAGCTGGTCGATCAGCTGGGCCGTACCAGGCCGTGGTAGGAGCGCGCTGCGGCCCGCAGACAGGCAAGTCTGGGTACCCTGGTTCCCAGGACGCCGACAAATTCCTTCTTTGTGAGCCATCCTCACATATGCATATTGGATGGGCCATACTTTCATTGTTGTTTCCTTATGGTTGTCTACATGATACATCTACAGGATGGAGGACCGACATTGAAGATGGACCCTATGGATACACCACCAGTCTACCACTCTTGCCACGACATTGAGCAATGGTACAACACTACTCATGACAAATTTGCACCTTATACATGGAATGACTTGCATTATGATTGCCTTGTTGCATCGTGTTCCCATGTCATCCATGATATATGAGCTTGCGCTTTCTTAGCAAGTTTGTTGTGATATACCTTGATGGCATATTCATACATCATGATCACATTGCCAAACATCAATTGCATGATAACATATACATACTGAGAATCACTTGACATGTTCATGCTCTTGATAAACAGTCCCATTATGACATCATTTTGCACAATGGTTGCATTGATCACTCTCACAACACCTTTGTGTGCACCACGAATGAATTTGCTCCCATGAACGCTTTACATATCATTCTACATCTTTTGGATAAGCATCTTGTGCCTTGTCTTGCACAATATATTCGGTCGGACTTACGCTTACTTGATGGACATTTTATGTGTGCTAACTGTTGTATTTCTGAGTGTCGTTTGTGTTTGCTCTTATTGCATGTATACCACTCCGGCGACACCTTGGAGTACTTGGATTGCGCCATGTCTTCAACTCCGTCCAACTACAAGTCTGTCCACGACAACCGTTTCCATGGTGATTAGGTTTTTGATCCGAGGTCGGATCTTTCCCATGGGGGGGGGGGAGATGATGCGGAGCATCCTATGGTCATCCCCATGTACACTACGACTACTCACCAAGCCCCAAGAGGACATATGATGAGACCTCAAGCATACGCCATTGGACACAAGGTGAACTCGCTCCTCTCTGAATCTTCACTTTCCACATGTGAGACATGGCTACTACCTCAAACATATGTGATATGCATGACCAGGAACCAAGAGGAGGACCATGGAGCAGCTAAGGAGCATGTACGATCGAAGGAGAGAAGCATACGCAAAGACGGAGAAGAAGGAGGGCAAGACAGAAGATGCACGGATGATCCGGACCGCCGTCCGGATGATCCAGCCATAGCCCGGACGATCCAGACCCTCACCCGAATGATCCGGTAAATGCACCCGAAGCAACCTCACGAAGCCGGACGATCCACACGGTCGCCCGGATCATCCGGACCCGTGACACCCGGATCATCCGGACCCCGCCTGTGCACGTGACTTGGGTCGAGCCCGTGTACCCCTTCACCCCCTCACTTACCCCTTCATGGCTTAGACTATAAATAGACCTCCTCCTCCTCATTTCTAGGGTTAGCTTTGTGTTATCTCATTTGAGACCTAGAGCATTGCTCATCCATAGTGGTTCTACTCCACGAGAGACCGCGACCTCTACTGAGAAGATCCACACCGGATTCAAGAACCCTAACGGGAAGATCCCTCGCGGATTCAAGACCTCCGCATGGATATGAACTAGCTACCTCTTATATCCCCCTTTGTTGGATTTGGACCGTGTATCTCGTTGTGTTGAGGATCTAGCACATGTGTGGTCATTTCTTGTTGATTTGAGTGTTTTCTCTCATTTCCCCTCATGATTTCTCCTCGTGTTCTTCGTGTTCATCCTCGGGGATCCCTCCAATCGTGAAAGATCGGCCTAGATCGGGTTAGCCCCGCATCACCTAGACTAGGGGTACTCACCATGTCATCTCCCGACCAGGACAGACGGACCAAGAACCCATGTGGCGGTTAATTACCGGACAACTTGGAGAGGCCCATGATGCATACAAGGGAGATTCCACAAGACTTGGCACACATTACGAGGACTACTATTATCCTAGGCCTCTGGTGTATTATATAAACCGAGGCTAGGCTAGTCATTAGAGCATATTCTAGACATCGTAGAGAGATAGAACTCATTCATACACAATCTTGAGGTGGATCAACCTGTACTCTATACCCCATCCACAATCAATACAACAAAGCATAACGTAGGGTTTTACCCCTTTGAGAGGGCCTGAACCTGGGTAAGGTTTGTGTCCCCTCTCTATCCTGTTACCATCGTGCTAAGACTAACAGCTCGGGACCCCCTACCCGAGATCTATTGGATTCGACTCCGTCATTGGTGGCTTATATAGGTCCCTGTGGTGCGATGGGAATTCAGATAGGCTCCGGTGTGACCTACGCGCAGAACGAATCTTCGTTGCCAACTTGGTCGGGCAGCATGGTCAGGTCGGGGACTACACCCCATGTCGGTTTGTCAAGACCGGACGGGTGTCTTCGTCAACATCAACTTCGATCTCATACGAGATCATAAAAAAACATCTATGGTGCTCTGGGCTCAACGTCAACATTGCCATCGCGCGTCCGTGCAAAATATTCTAGACAACGAAATCGTTTTGGACCTCCCCGCCTCCTCGAGCATCACTTTGGCGATTCCTTCAGAGGGATTGTGCGGAATTGAGTCTATAACGACCCTGTAAAATTTCATCACGATCCGTTGGAGGAATCTCCGGCAATCGCTGATATGTCGAAGTTGTGTCAGATCTGCATGGGAATCTGAATGAGTTTGGGGGCGAAGAGTCCAATAGTTAGCTCGGAGAACCTTTGGAAGATCTAACCGTTCATTTGCTGAGGAATTCTCATATCAACAACCCCTCATAATTTCAACTTGATTCGACGGTTGATATTCCAAACGGGTTATTGGACGTCCTTTTTGGAGGAATTTTTTTTGTATGGTATTTTGTTTTGATCTCATACACGTGCCTACAATTTTGAGCCTTTTCTGAGGTGCTTCACAATCACACTGGTTTCAAACCAGGCCAACCTCGTTGCTCCACGGATGCCGACCTGCGCTAGCCACATTGTCGCTTCGTCGGACCAACGTCAGTCGCGTCACCACTGTGGACAGTTGACCAGAAGTTCGGCATCGCCAAGACCACATCGCCACCCAAGGAGTGCGCGTGTAGGGCACGTCGGCATCACCACATTGTAAATTCTTCAAGCCTACGTCGACCATGTCATGAATTACGACCGCGTAGGTGATAACCCACAAGTGTAGGGGATCGCAATTGTTTTTGAGGGCAAAGTATTCAACCCAAATTTATTGATTCGACACAAGGGGAGCCAAAGAATACTCTTAAGTATTACTAGCTGAGTTGTCAATTCAACCACACCTAGAAACTTAGTATCTGCAGCAAGTTAATTTAGTAGCAAGGTAATATGGAAATAGTGGTAACATCAATAAAAGTAATAGTAGTGTTTTTGTAGTTTTTGTAATAGTAGCAGCGGAAAAGTAAATAAGCAACAAGAAATATGTGAAAATCTCGTAGGCATTGGATCGGTGATGGAGAATTATGTCGGATGCAATTCCTCATGTAAAAGTTATAACAGGTGAGCAGAACTAGCTCCAGTTCATCAATGTAATGTAGGCATGTATTCCGAATATAGTCATACATGCTTATGGAAAAGAACTTGCATGCCATATTTTGTCCTACCCTCCCGTGGCAGCGGGGTCCTAGTGGAAACTAAGGGATATTAAGGCCTCCTTTTAATAGAGTACCAGAACAAATCATTAACACATAGTGAATACATGAACTCCTCAAACTACGGTTATCCCCGGGAGTGGTCCCGATTGTTGTCACTTCGGGGTTGCCGGATTATAACACATAGTAGGTGACTATTGACTTGCAAGATAGGATCAAGAACACACATATATTCATGAAAACATAATAGGTTCAGATCTGAAATCATGGCACTCGGGCCCTAGTGACAAGCATTAAGCATGGCAAAGTCATAGCAACATCAATCTTAGAACATAGTGGATACTAGGGATCAAACCCTAACAAAACTAACTCGATTACATGGTAAATCTCATCCAACCCATCACCGTCCAGCAAGCCTACGATGGTATTACTCATGCACGGCGGTGAGCATCATGGAATTGGTGATGGAGGAAGGTTGATGATGACGATGGCGACGATCTCCCCTCTCCGGAGCCCCGAACGGACTCCAGATCAGCCCTCTCGAGAGAGATTAGGGCTTGACGGCGGCTCCGTATCGTAAAACGCGATAATTCTTCCTCTCTGATTTTTTTCTCCTCGAAAGTGAATATATGGAGTCCGGGGGTACGTCGGTGGAGCAACAGGGGGCCCACGAGGCAGGGGGCGTGCCCAGGGGAGGGGGCACGCCCCCACCCTCGTGGACAGGGTGTGGGCCCCTTGGCTTGGATCTTTCCGTAGATATTTTTGATATTTTCCAAAATAATTCTCCCTTGATTTTCAAGTCATTCCGAGAACTTTTTTTTCTGCACAAAAATAACACCATGGCAATTCTGCTGAAAACAACGTCAGTCCGGGTAGTTCCATTCAAATCATGCAAGTTAGAGTCCAAAACAAGGGCAAAAGTGTTTGGAAAAGTAGATACGTTGGAGACGTATCAACTCCCCCAAGTTTAAACCTTTGCTTGTCATCACGCAATTCAGTTGATAAACTGAAAGTGATAAAGAAAAACTTTGACAAACTCTGTTTGCTCTTGTTGTTGTAAATATGTAAAGCCATCATTCAAGTTTTCAGCAAAGATTATGAACTAACCACATTCACAATAACTTTCGGGTCTCATGTTTACTCATGTCAATGGCATAATCAACTAGCGAGCAATAATAATAAACCTCGGATGCCAACACTTTCCCAAAACAATCATAATATGATATAACAAGATGGTATCTCGCTAGCCCCTTCTGAGACCGCAAAACATAAATGCAGAGCACCTTTAAAGAACAAGGACTGACTAGACATTGTAATTCATGGTAAAAGAGATCCAGTCATGATCATACTCAATGTAAATTAATAGCAATACATGCAAATGACAGAGGTGCTCTCCAACTGGTGCTCTTTTAGAAGAGGATGGTGACTCAACATAAAAGTAAATAGATAGGCCCTCCGCAGAGGGAAGCTGGGATTTGTAGAGCTGCCGGAGCTTGATTTTTAAATAGAGATGAATAATATTTTGAGTGGTATACTCTCTTTGTCAACATAACAACCAAGAATCTCGATATCTTCCATGCTACACACATTATACGCGGTTCCCAAATAGAATGGTAAAGTTTATACTCCCCCAACCACCAACAAGCACACTCCATGGCCATCCGAATCCACGGGGTACCGTCCAAACAAGCAACAACCGTGGGGGAGTTTTGTTTAATTATTATGATTTGAGCATGGGACTGGGCATCCTGGTTACCAGCCATTTTTTCATAAATGATGAGCGGAGTCCTATCCTCCCGTGGGAGCGGGGTCCATTTTGGAAACTAAGGGATATTAAGGCCTCCTTTTAATAGAGAATCGGAACAAAGCATTAACACACGGTGAATACATGAACTCCTCAAACTACGGTCATCACTGGGAGTGGTCCCGGCTATTGTCACTCCGGGGTTGCCGGATCATAACAGGTAGTAGGTGACTATAACTTGCAAGATCGGATCTAGAACATGGATATAATGGTGATAAAATAAACGGTTCAGATCTGAAATCATGGCATCCGGGCCTAAAGTGACAAGCATTAAGCATGGCAAAGTCATACAACATCAATCTCATAACATAGTGGATACTAGGGATCGGCCATAACAAAGCTAACTAGATTACATGATGAATCTCATCCAACTCCTCACCGACCAGCGAGCCTACGAAGCAATTACTCACTCCCGGTGGGGAGCATCATGGAATTGGCGATGGAGAAGGGTTGGTGATGACGAAGAACGAAGATACCCCTCTCCGGAGCCCCAAACGGACTCTAGATTTGGCCTCCCGATGAAGAACAGGAGGTGACGGCGGCTCCATCTCGTGGATCTCGATAATTCTTTCCCCTTGATTTTTTCCTGGAAATATAGGATTTTATAGCGTTGGTATCAGGGTGAGTAGGGCCACCACGTGGGGACAACCCACCTGGGCGCGCCTGGAGGGGGGGCGCCCTGGTGGGTTGTGCCCACCCAGGTGCCCCCCTTCGGTGGTTCTTGGCTCCAGTATTTTTCTTTTATTGTATAAAAATTCCTCACAAAGTTTCGTTCCATTCTGAGAACTTATATTTCTGCATAAAAACAACACCATGGTAGTTCTGGTGAAAACAGCGTCAGCCCGGGGTTAGTTTCACTCAAATCATGCAAATTAGAGTCCAAAACAAGAGGAAAAACAGTTGGAAAAGTAGATACGTTGGAGACGTATCGACTCCCCCAAGCTTAAACCATTGCTTGTCCTCAAGAAATTCAGTTGATAAACTGAAAGTGAGAAAGAAAAACTTTTATGAACTCTTTTGCTCTTGTTTTCATAAATAAGCTTAAACAACATCCAGGTTTTCAGCAAAGATCATGACTAACCATGTCCACAATAACTCTTAGAAATTATATTAACTCATATCAATGACATAATCAGCTTGTGAGTGATAATAAGACATATCAAATAGCAACATGTTGTCAAAATAACCATGATATAATATGACAATAGTGGTATCTCGCTAGCCCTTTCTGAGACTGCAAAACATAAATGTAGAGCACCTCCAAAGTTCAAGCAGCGAATAAACATTGTAATTCATGGTAGAAGAGATCCAGTCATGCTAACACCCAATATTCATTACACACAATGCATAGGCATGCTAATAGTGCTCTCAGATCTGGCGCTTATTTTAGAAGGTGATGACACAATATAAAAGTAAATAGATAGTCCCTTCGCAGAGGGAAGCAGTGATTTGTAGAGGTGCCAAAACTCAAGTTTTTAAAATAGAGGTAAATGATAGTTTGAGACACGCACCCTTCTCATTTACTTCATGACTATTAGTTATCAATATCTCCCATGCTAAACACGCTAGTGGCAGTTCCCAAGCAGAAAAGTAAAGGTTTTGACTCCATTGGGAGTTTTTGTTTGTTCATTTATAAGCCCTTTTTCCTTTTGCAATTTGGGACTGGGAATCCCTATTACCGCCCTTTTCTCGTGCGATGGCGAGTGAATAAACACTCGACCTGAGAATAACCCGCTTAGCATGGAAGATACCGACTACCTCCTGTCGTTCCATGAACGATCCAGACACACAAAAAGGATATTTATTTGAAGTTTTGAGAGATGGAACATGCAAATTTACTTAGGACGGCGGGGTAATACCGCATATAGGTAGGTATGGTGGACTCATCTGGAATAACTTGGGTTTAAGGGGTTTTGATGTACAAGCAGAATTCCCACTTAGTACAAGCGAAGGCTAGCAAATAGGTTGGGAAGCGGCCAGCTAGAGAGCAACAACGGTCATGAACATACATTATGCATAATAAACATTGGACACCAGCATGAGTAGGATATGACACCATGAACATAAATATCATAGAGGTTGTGTTGGTTTTGATTCAACTACATGTATGAACATGTGCCAAGTCAGGCCACTCGAACATTCAGAGGAGGATACCATATCATCATACTACATCACAATCGTTTTAACGCATTGTTGATATCCAAGATAAATCATTATTAACTCCTAGCTACTTATGCATGGCATGTGAAACTATAATCCCTAATTATCATTGCAAACATGTTTAATCATAATGGGCTGAATCATGGATACTAGGTTAAACATATTTACAAAAATAGAACAAGTCGAGTTCATACCAGTTTCTCTCTGCCACGGCCAATTCATCAAATATCTTCATTATTTCCTTTCACTTGCACGACCGAATGATGTGAAAATAATAATACTGCAAGAGTGCCATGGACTAAGCTGGAATCTCCAAACATTTTATTCAACAGGAGAAGACAAGGTAAAATAGGCTCTTTATTAAATCAACAATTATGTAAATGAGAGCCACTCAACATTTTTATCGCGGTCTTCTCCTTGGTATGACTCGAATAAAAAGAAAAGAGATTCAGAGAAACACACTAAAATATTTTTCGAGTTTTTGATTTTCTAGAACAATAAAATAAAAGGGGAAATCAAAAATGAGAAATACTATTTACACGGGAAAGCTCCCAACAAGCAAAAGAAGGACAAGGAAATATTTTTGGGTTTTCTTCTTAATATTGCAACTAAGCAAGCATAGAGAGTAAACTAACTTCAGCTAGAATTTTGTTTTGTTTTTCTAAGGTTTTTCAAACACACAAGAAGAAAGCGAGAAAATACATTATGCATGGATAGTACAATGAAAAAGTGTGAACACCGACAACTGGAATGTGTGAACATGTATATAAAGTCGGTGAGAAACATGTACTCCCCCAAGCTTAGGCTTTTGGCCTAACTTTGGTAAGCAGTCAGTAGCATGGATAGTAGTCGGCGTGGTAGCTCATGGAGGCTCTCGGTGTAGAGGCATCGGCCTGCCGTGCTGCCTTGACCGCAACGTTGTGGGCTCGGGCGTCACTCTCAAGAATGAAATATCTTCCCTTGATGTGGTAATCAAAAAGAGCAGGCGCAGGCAAATATGTGTACACAACAGACGATTGGTTAAATAACAATTTGTAAGTGAAATTATGAATGTCTCCTTTAAGGATCTTGTGATTTTTCATAGCATCAAAGTCTAAATACTGTGTGGCCAGGATAGGGTCAAAGTGCAAAGGTGAAACACCCAGCTCTCTTGCTAAACGCGTGGCATAAATTCCACCATAGAAATAGCCACTATTAGCGCTGTGTTGTAACCTGTGTGCAACAATCGCCCCGAGATTATAACTTCTATCACCGGTGAGAGCGGTGCGTATGAGGCTCAAGTCTGGAGCACAAGTGTACTACAATCTTGTTTGCCTACTATACATTTCCCATTAAATAAAGCAAAGTACTGAATTGTAGGAAAATGAATGCTCTTTATTCTACCTTGCGTCACTCCCCTCGTTTCACTGGATCAAAGACTGGTTAAAAATGATTGTACTTAGCCCTTGGTGGTTCGTCAAGCGAACCCCAGAATGGGATTTTTGAAGTGCCGAGCTAAAATCTCTAGTGATAAGGTAAAATGATTTTCATACAGTTTGGAAGATACCCTAGACTCTTGCGGATGAAATTTAAATCCTTTGACAAATGATTCAGTGAGAGTGTGGTATTGATCACACTTATCTGAAATGTAGGGACCGAGACCGGTATTGTGAACCAATTGCTCAAATTCCTCCTTAATGCCTAAACACACCATATAATCATTACAAGGCCATAATCATGTTTTGGTGGCAGCATCTCGTATGGAACTTTCACTTGGTTCAACATAAGACCGACGAATGGAGCTCTCATTAGAGGATACTCCCGAGGATCTCCTCCTTGAAGAACTCCTTCCAAAGAGGTTCATCATATTCGCATACAATTTTCTTAAAAAAAATTGGGTGACAAAAATTTATCAACAAGACTCTACAAGAATGATAGCAACGACTCATAGGTATGCCTAGAGGCCATAGCAAGCATTCAAACTACTTAGAACTATAAGAATTCAACATGCAAGCTCATCTACAGCAGCACCAAAAGTAGCTAATTATTCAAAATATAAACCACTAAAACAAAAACTAATTGGACAAATGGAGGAGTCACCACTAGTACAGCGAGGTGCTATACAAACGGTTTTTAACCCCTTTCCACGATGACATTTGGAACCGTCACCTAGTGAGTGTGGTCTGTAGGGGGTCCTTCCCACACGACCCTGAAACCATCGGGGATATGCCCTCCTGGCACGCACGCTCGGCAAAATAAGGTCATGTGCGACCATCGAGCGACCAAATATGGTTATACATAGAGTAGTGCTAAAATAAAATAAAATTATACAAGTGAAATCTTTTCCGGTTGTCAGTACATCCCACACAGTCAGTCCCCGCTAAACGTTTCCGTTCGTATATACATCCCACATAGTCGTTCCATGGAACACTTTTCTGTTCGCAGGTACATCACACACAATTTTCCTTGTTAAATCGTTTGTGATAGTGTTTCCATTGCACATGGTATTAACAAATTTATCATTTGCGTTATTGAATGCATCACACCCGGTGCATAGAAGCAACTGTGTGGCAAAGGTTGTCCATCACACACAGTTTTTACGTGGTAAACGTTTGTGCCAGGTGGCCTAACGCAAACAATTTTCAAGAGGATGTCCTATGTGATTGTTCATTAATCTAACACGGTTTATTACTAGAAATTGTGTGTGTTATTGAATGCATCACACGCGGTGTTTTCTCAAGTTTGCAATAGAAAAACCCAATTAGTAGGCTAATTATCCTATTATTAATAATCCATTTATTAATCTAATTGACATTTCATATTAAGCACACAATATATTTCATTTTCATAATTGAAATACATCAGAGTACAACATCATATAGCTTCAACACTCAGCTACCCGATTACACAACTGCACCGGCACCAAGTTTCACATGCAACCTCTATAACTTTTCGAAATTAGCAACATAGATGGTACATAGACATATGTATCTCATATGGAAAACTGCTGAAGCCAAAGGCGAATATTGATCCTTCATTGATGTTGAAGGTCTTTGCAACTTTAGGCCAGTGCATGTGGATGATTGACCGTCCATCCTTCGTCCTCTTCAGGAACACTTCAATGTTGAACCATGGGTGTTGTATGAATACCTTCCTCGCCTCCTGACCATACATGTGGTTTGAGAGGTAATCATCAGTGAACTGCTTTGGAAAGGCCTGAAAACAAGGATGTGCATAAATATCTTCTCTATACTAGAAATGGGGCAAAGGAATAAAAAAGGCAAGGTATAATAGTTAGTACCATCCTGTAGTGAACTGATGTCTTCTTCATTGTGCAGCCAAAGATCTTGTTGTTTTTGTCGCTAATTTCTTTATCCTAACAATATTTATGAGTATCTTGACTTGACTAATATTCATGGACACCTCATTTCCCCATATGCAAAAAGGGTCGAACGGTGGGTCAAAACCTCTGAAAGCAGGACCTACATGTGCAAGACCAAATTGTTAAAAACCTAAATATTAGAATGGTTCCTGCAATTGCACAATAATGTGCTATTAGAAAAACGACCATGCACGTGCTAACCTCGTTGGTAAACCTCAGTGCTTCCCATTGTTTCCCTGCAACACATATAAGGTAGTGAGTCATCAGGTTAAGTAAGGGTTCGCATGCTATTAGTACAATATGTTGATAAAAAATAAGCACATTGTAGAATCATCAGATTAATTCAAGCCACATGGAAAACCCATTTATCCAAACCAAGCATGATAAAGAACTAGGAAATATAACACTTCTATATGTTTCTCATGTATTAAGTGCAGCCAAATTCAATTTATTCCTCACATGCACAACAATACAAAATTCTACCCACGACAATTGGACATCGCATTGCAGAATTGAATCAAGCAGTTAACTAAACACCACAACAAATGAACCAAACATTAACTAAGCACCACATTGCACAATATAAGATACTCCTAATAGAAGATCAGACAGTTAACCAAACCAAGCATGCTTAACAACTTGGAAATATAGCAATTGTATTTGTTTCTCATTTATTTACTACAACCAAATTCAATTTATTCCTCACATGGTATACAATAACAGAATGCACCACAACTATTGAACATCGCATTGCAGAATTGAACCAAACAGTTAACTAAACACCACAAAAAATGAACCAAACGTTAACTGAGCACCACATTGCACAATATAACATACTCCTAATAGAAGATCAGATAGTTAACCAAACCAAGCATGCTTAACAACTTGGAAATATAGCAATTGTATTTGTTTCTCATGTATTTAGTACAACCAAATTCGATTTACTTCTCACATGGTGTACAGTAAGAAAATGCACCCACAACTATTGAACATCGCATTGCAGAATTGAACCAAGCAGTTAAGTAAACACCACAACACAAATGAACCAAACGTTAACTGAGCACCACATTGCACAATGTATAACCAAACCAAGCATGCTTGACAACTTGGAAATATAGCAATTGTATTCGTTTGTCGTGTATTTTGTAAAGATAAATTCGATTTATTTCTCATAAGGAAGACAATACAAAATTACAGCCTGAAGAATTGAACATCACATTTGTAGAATTGAACCAAACAGTTAAGTGAAGACGACAACTAATTAACAAAATAGTTAATAAGTGAGCATCACACTTCACAACATATAGAACATATACACTAGAGTAACAGATTGCATGGTAAAATTAGATAGCACAATTCACTAGAATTTGATAAGGAAAGGCAGGAGCAGCACACGCAACGGGTAAACCAAGCATGCTTAACCGGCGTAGCTAGCAAATGGCAAGGTGCTCCTCCAATATTTGGGGGTCGGCACGAATGGCAGCCATCGCGACCTCATCCGTGCGTGCGGCCGCGATTTGCTTCTCCGCTGCCAAATGCTGCTTGAGATCCTGGCTATACTGCGTCCACCATGGTTTAGGGCGGCGCTTATTTGGTGGAGGGGTCGGTGATTTGGGCAGAAGGTGTCGCGCTCGCGCCAGTGGTCGAGGCATGTGGGATGTGGAAGGAGGAGGAGGATGGGGGTCGGGTGTGGATTACCTGCCTGGATAGACGAGGTCGAGTAGTGTGAAGGAGGGTCGCAGGCGAGGAGGCGACGCTGCAAGCGAGGAGGCGGAAATAGGGGAAATTTGGCTTTTGGTACGGGGGAGGGGGTGGGGAGGTAGATATTTCCGCGGAAGCCAAAAATTTGGAATCGCTTCAGCGAAAATACTGGCGCGCAAAGTGTCATCAGACACGGTCCCTTATTCAGAACTGTGTACGATATGTGAACATCACAAACAATTCAGATAGCTTAACCCGTGTGTGATGAGTTTGAACGTCAAAAATTCCGGTCCACGCCCCAATCTTTCACCGGCGATGATTGAACAGTGAAGTGATATTTGAGGAGCGGGCTAGTGTGGTTGACACTCCGACGGTGCTCCAAGATATTTTGTGCTGCATGTTACACGGTTGGTGATAATAAACCTGTGCGATCTACTTGATTTTTCATCTTGATTTGAATTACATAATGAGGTCACAGCTGCAAAGGATGGTGTTTGAATTGCTAGAACTTTTATCTGTAGTGAACATGCAACTATAGGTGCGTCGGTAAAAAAGTTGGAATTATTCAGGGTTCGGTTGGATGTTTTTATACGTTAACTTGGTTTTCTAGGCATTTCAGGTGCATAATTCAAATTTGAACTACATGCACATGCTTCATTGCATATAAACGGGTTAAAAAAATCAAATATGTGTCCTTGGTTGCATGCTTAGGTCCCATGCAAGAAATGGGAATGAATGCCAAACTCCCTGCCATCGTCACTCGGCTGCAAACATTGAGATACCTGGTTTTTAAATTCTAGTAAATCCAAAACTGGTTTGAAATTCATGGAAGTTGGCATGCTATCATGGAGCGGCATCAACATGCCGTGGTAATTTTTTGTCCCATTTGGGGCAGCCTTGGGTATAAGCTTCTCACAAACCAGAGCTTCTCACAACTAGCGTCATGGTTTCGGTAGGGAACGTGCCACCTTTGGGGACGAAACGTATCCGTTGCCTCTTATTGCTTTCAAAAAAAATCTAGTGTCAACATAGAACAACATGAGTGTTGTGTTTAATTTTCGAATTTTTCTGGGTTCGTTTGGACATTTTTATACATTAACTGGGTTTTCTAGGCATTTCATGTGCATAATTCAAATTTGAACTACATGCACGTGCTCCAGTGCATATAAACATGTTGAAAAACTAAATCCGTGTCCTTCAGTGCATGCTTAGGTCCCATGCAAGAAATGAGAATGAATTTCAAACACCCTGCCACCGTCACTCAGCCGCAAACATTGAGATACCTGGTTTTTAAATTCTAGTAAATCCAAAACTGGTCTGAAATTCATGGAACTTGGCATGCTATCATGGAGCGGTATCAACATGCCGTGGTAAATTTTTTGTCCCATTTGGGGTAGTTTTGGTTATAAGCTTCTCACAAACCAGAGCTTCTCACAATAAGCGTGATGGTTTCGGTACGGAACGTGCCACCTTTGGGGACAAAACGATATCCGTTGCCTCTTATTGCTTTCAAAAAAATTCTAGTGTCAACATATAACAACAAGAGTGTTGTGTCTAATTTTGGAATTTTTCGGGGTTTGTTTGGACATTTTTATACATTAACTTGGTTTTCTAGGCATTTTATGTAAATAATTCAAATTTGAACTCATGCACATGCTCTAGTGCATATAAACGGGTTGAAAAATCAAATTTGTATCCTCGGTTGCATGCTTAGGTCCCATGCAAGAAATGGGAATGAATGCCAAACTCCCTGCCAACATCACCCGGCAGCAAACATTGAGATACCTACTTTTTAAATTCTAGTAAATCCAAAACTGCTTTGAAATTCATGCAACTTGGCATGCTATCATGGAGCGACATCAACATGTCGTGGTAAATTTTTTCTCCCATTTGGGGCAGGTTTGGGTATAAGCTTCTCACAAACCAGAGCTTCTCACAACAAGCGTGCTGATTTCGGTAGGGAACATGCCACCTTTGGGGATGAAACGATATCTGTTGCCTCTTATTGCTTTCAAAAAAATTCTAGTGTCAACATAGAACAACGGGAGTGTTGTGTCTAATTTTGGAATTTTTCTGGGTTTGTTTGCACATTTTTATACATTAACTGGGATTTCTAGGCATTTTATGTGCATAATTCAAATTTGAACTACATGCATATGCTCCAGTGCATATAACCGGTTGAAAAATCAAATTTGTTTCCTTCGGTGAATGCTTAGGTCCCATGCAAGAAATGAGAATGAATTTCAAACACCCTGCCACCGTCACTCGGACGCAAACATTGAGATACCTGGTTTTTAAATTCAAGTAAATCCAAAACTCGTTTGAAATTCATGAAACTTGGCATGCTATCATGGAGCGGCATCAACATGCCGTGGTAAATTTTTTGTCCCATTTGGGGCAGGTTTGGGTATAGGCTTCTCACAAACCAGAGCTTGTCACAACAAGCGTGATGGTTTCGGTAGGGAACGTGCCACTGATGACCCACAAGTGTAGGGGATCTATCGTAGTCCTTTCGATAAGTAAAAGTGTCGAACCCAACGAGGAGCAAAAGGAAATGATAGGCAGTTTTCAGTAAGGTATTTTCTGCAAGCACTGAAATTATAGGTAACAGATAATTTTGTGATAAGGTAATTGGTAGCAAGTAACAAAAGGCAAAAGTAAATAAGGTGTAGCAAGATGGACCAATCCTTTTTGTAGAAAAGGACAAGCCTGAACAAACTCTTATATAAAGGAAAGCGCTCCCGAGGACACATGGGAATTATCGTCAAGCTAGTTTTCATCACGATCATCTGATTCACGTTCGGTAACTTGATAATTTTGTATGTGGGTGGACCGGTGCTTGGGTGCTGTACTTACTTGGACAAGCCTCCCACTTATGATTAACCTCTATTGCAAGCATCCGCAACTACAAAAGAACTATTAAGGTAAACCTAACCATAGCATGAAACAAGTGGATCCAAATCAGCCCCTTACGAAGCAACGCATAAACATGGGTTTAAGCTTCTGTCACTCTAGCAACCCATCATCTACTTATTACTTCCCAATGCCTTCCTCTAGGCCCAAATAATGGTGAAGTGTCATGTAGTCGACGTTCACATGACACCACTAGAGGAGAGAAAACATAAATCTCATCAAAATATCGAACGAATACCAAATTCACATGACTACTAATAGCAAGACTTCTCCCATGTCCTCAGGAATAAAAGTAACTACTCACAAGACATAATATTGTTCATGATCAGAGGAGTATTAATATGCATAATGAATCTGACCATATGATCTTCCACCAAATAAACCAACTAGAATCAACTACAAGGAGTAATCAACACTACTAGCAACCCACAGGTACCAATCTGAGGTGTGCGTACAAAGATTGGATACAAGAGATGAACTAGGGTTTGAGAGGAGATGGTGTTGGTGAATATGTTGATGAAGATAGCCCTCCCCAAGATGGGAGAGTTGTTGGTGATGACAGTGGTGATGATTTCCCCCTCCCGGAGGGAAGTATCCCCGACAGAACATCTCTGCCGGAGCCCTAGATTGGTTTCCGCCAACGTTCCGCCTCGAGACGTTGGCGTCTGGTCCCAAAAACCTCCTTATGATTTTTCTAGGTCAAAACACCTCATATAGGAGAAGATGGGCATTGGGGGGCCATTGGGGGGCCCACGAGGCAGGGGGTGCGCCCCCACCCTCGTGGACAGGTGGTCGCCCCCCTGGTGATCTTCTTTCGCCAGCTATTTTTTATATTTTCTGAAACGGTGTCCTGTGAAGTTTCGGGGCTTTTTGAGTTGTGCAGAATAGGTTTCCAGAGTTTGCTTCTTTTCCAGCCCAGAATTCCAGCTGTCGGCATTCTCCCTCTTCATGTAAACCTTGTAAAATAAGAGAGAAAAGGCATACGTATTGTGACATAATGTGTAATAACAGCCCATAATGCAATAAATATCAACATATAGGCATGATGCAAAATGGACGTATCAACTCCCCCAAGCTTAGACCTCGCTTGTCCTCAAGCGAAAGCCAATATCGAAAAATATGTCCACATGTTTAGAGATAGAGGTGTCGATAAAAATAAAATACGGACATGAGGACATCATGATCATTCTCATAACAGCAACATATATATATTGTCATATGATTCTTATGCTAAAGTAACAATTCATTCACAATATCAAGCATGAATCAGAAACTTCATTAAAAACCAACAAACTATGATCTTGGTCATTGAAGCAATTGCAATTTATCGTAACATCGAAAAGAGTCAATATAAGAGCTTTTCAGCAAGCCTACATACTCAACTATCATATAGTCTTTCACAGTTCCTCACACTCACGCGATACTTATGTTTATGGAGTTTTAATCGGACACAGAGAAAGATATGGGCTTATGGTATTGCCTCCCAACCTTTTACCTCAAGGGTAATGTCAACAGTAATAGACCATGATAACTTACATCTAAGTGGGTATATATGTCAAGATCTTTCCAACACAATGTGCTTGCCAAAGGATACAATGTAAAAAGGAAAGGTGATTTCCACCTTGACTCTTAAGGAAGAATAATAGATAGGCCCTTCACAGAGGGAAGCAGAGGTTGTCATGTGCTTTTATGGTTGGATGCACAAAGTCTTAGCAAACAAGAACATCACTTTATATTGCCGCTTGTGATAATGACCTTTATTATGCAGTCCGTCGCTTTTATTACTTCCATATCACAAGATTGTATAAAGCTTATTTCCTCCACACTAATAAATCATACATATTTTAGTGAATTTGCAACACGACAACTTACTTGGAAGGATCTTACTCGATCCATAGGTAGGTATGGTGGACTCTCATGGCAAAACTGGGTTTAAGGATGTATGGAAGCACAAGCAGTATCTCTACTTGGTGCGAGGAGTTTTGGCTAGGATGAGGGGGAAAGGCAAGCTCAACATGTTGGATGATCCATAACAAGATACTTTATTTCAGATATAAGAAAACATAACCATTATGTTGTCTTCCTTGTCCAACGTCAACTCTTTAGCATGTCATATTTTAATGAGTGCACACAATCATAAAAGATGTCCAAGATAGTATATTTGTGTGTGAAGCCTCTCTTTCTTTAATACTTCTTATTAATTGCAATGATGACCAAAACTATGTTTGTCAACTCCCAACAACTTTTATTCATCATACTCTTTATATGTGAAGTCATTACTTCCCATAAGATCAATATGATCTCTTTGATACTTTTTATATTTTCTTTTATTCTACCATGACCAAAGTGAGGAAATCAAGCCCTTGACTCAACACTAATCTTTATTATATAGCTCACGGATTCGATTACAAAGGGTAAAGATCATAAGGCAAAAGCTCACAACTAGATCATGCTAACTTTATTCTACTAGATCAAGATACTACCAAAAGGATTGAACTAAGAAAGACGGTAAAGATAGGAGTGATGGTGATACGATACCGGGGTCACTCCCCCAAGCTTGGCAGTTGCCAAGGGGAGTGCCCATACCCATATGATTATGTCTCCTTCTTCAGGGGTGGTGATGATGGAGTTGAAAGTAGTGACGCCGGATCATCATATATCGAGCGTAGGAGATCCTCCAACTTGCGGATAATACCCTTTAGTGCAGCTATATACTCCTTCAACAAAATATTTTCACTTGTGAGATACTTGTTTTGAATTTGAGCTAACTCAATCATCTTGAAAGCTTCAGTCTCAGTTGAAGTAAAGAGGTTGGGAAGAGGTTGAGGGGTGTCTTCTTCTCCCATTGACGGAGCCTGATCTTCCACCTCCTTCTTCATCCTCTTCTCCTTGTTGATCTCCCCGGGTCCTTCCCTCTTCAGATCTATCTTCATTAGCCAAGCATCAGTGCCTTCGTTGTTGGAGGAGGGAGGCGACATGGTGCCTGGCTTCATCAACCCTAGCAGAAAATAGCTCAAAACAAGAACAGATGAGTTTTGCGTGATACAGAAGTCAAAACCTTTAGGAGTATATATAATGAATTTTTACCGACCAAAAGGAGTAACATACAAGAAATAGGAGTCCGGGAGGCACACGAGGTGCCCACGAGGCAGGGGGCGCGCCCAGGGGCAGGGGGCACGCCCTCCACCCTCGTGTCTCTTCCGGACTGCAACCCCTTTTTTTTCTAAATATTCCAAAACGGAGGAAAATTGCCTTTAGAACTGTTTTGGAGTCGGTTTACTTACCGTACCACATACCTCTTACTTTTCGGAGTCTGAATCGTTCTGGAAAGTGTCCCTTATGTATTCCTCCGGGGTTACGGTTTCAATAACATTGGTTTCAACATTTATAAGATTACTTGAGATATAATGTTTGATTCTTTGACCGTTCACCACCTTTGGATTTGTGCCTTCGAAGTTGTTGATTTTTATGGCACCGGAACGATAGACTCCTCGATAACGTAAGGTCCTTCCCACTTAGAGAGAAGTTTTCCTGCAAAAAATCTTAAACGAGAGTTGTATAGCAAGACATAATCACCTACGTTAAACTCACGCTTTTGTATCCTTTTGTCATACCATCTCTTAACCTTTTCTTTGAACAGCTTGGCATTCTCATAGGCCTGGGTTCTCCATTCATCAAGAGAGGTAATGTCAAATAACCTCTTCTCACCTGCAAATTTGAAATCATAATTGAGCTCTTTAATAGCCCAATATGCCTTATGTTCTAGCTCAAGAGGTAAGTGACAAGCTTTTCCATAAACCATCTTATATGAAGACATACCCATAGGATTTTTGTACGCAATTCTATAAGCCCATAGTGCATCATCAAGTTTCTTGGACCAATTCTTTCTAGACCTATTAACTGTCTTTTGCAAAATTAATTTTAACTCTCTATTACTTAGTTCTACTTGACCACTAGTCTGTGGGTGATAAGGGGATGCAATTCTATGATTTACATCATACTTAGCAAGCATTTTGCGGAAAGCACCATGAATAAAGTGTGAAGCACCATCAGTCATTAGGTATCTAGGGACTCCAAACCTCGGAAAAATAACTTCTTGAAGCATCTTAATAGAGGTGTTATGATCAACACTACTAGTTGGAATAGCTTCTACCCACTTAGTAACGTAATCAACAGCAACTAGAATCTGTGTGTACCCATTAGAGGAAGGAAACGGTCCCATATAATCAAAGCCCCAAACATCAAATGGTTCAATAACAAGTGAATAATTCATAGGCATTTCTTGATGTCTACTGATATTACCAATTCTTTGACATTCATCACAAGATAAGACAAACTTACGGGCATCCTTGAAGAGAGTAGGCCAATAAAAACCAGATTGCAATACCTTATGTGCAGTTCTATCTCCAGCATGGTGTCCTCCATAAGCTTCGGAGTGGCACTTGTGTAGGATCTGTTCCTGTTCATGCTCAAGTACACAACGTCTAATAATACCATCTACTCCTTCTTTATAAAGGTGTGGATCATCCAGAAGTAATGCCTTAAATCACAGAAGAACTTTTTCTTTTGCTGGTATGTGAAGCTAGGTGGTATAAACTTAGCGACAATTTAATTAGCATAATCAGCATACCAATGAGCAGTACGAGAAGTATTTATGACAGCTATTTGTTCATCAGGAAAGCTATCATCAATAGGTTGTGGGTCATCAAGTATATTCTCTAGCCTAGACAAGTTATCTGCAACGGGGTTCTCAGCTCCCTTTCTATCAATAATATGCAAGTCAAATTCTTGCAGCAGGAGAACCCATCTAATAAGTCTAGGTTTAGCATCTTTCTTTTCCATAAGATATTTGATAGCAGCATGATCAGTGTGAATAGTTACTTTAGAATCAACAATATAAGGTCTAAACTTATCACAAGCAAATACAACTGCTAAAAAATCTTTCTCAGTAGTAGCATAATTTATCTGGGCACTGTCTAGAGTTTTACTAGCATATTGGATAACATTCAATTTCTTATCAACTCTTTGTCCTAGAACAGCACCTACATCATAATCACTAGCATCGCACATAATCTCGAAAGGCAAATTCCAGTCAGGAGGCTGGACAATAGGTGCAAAGATCAATGCCTTCTTAAGTATTTCAAATGCTTCTAGACAATCATCATGAAAGACAAAAGGAATATCTTTTTGTAAGAGATTAGTCAGAGGCCTAGAGATTTTGGAGAAGTCCTTTATGAACCTCCTATAAAACCCGACATGACCAAGGAAACTTCGTATACCTTTGATGTCCTTAGGGCACGACATCTTTTCAATAGCACCAACTTTAGCTTTGTCAACTTCAATACCTCTTTCAGATAATTTTAGGTCCCAAGACAATGCCTTCATTAACCATAAAGTGGCACTTCTCCCAATTCAAAACAAGATTAATGTCTTCACATCTCTGCAAAACTCGATCAAGCTTGCTTAAGCAATCATCAAAAGAAGTTCCGTAAACGGAGAAATCATCCATGAAAACCTCAACAATCTTTTCACAAAAATCAGAGAATATAGCCATCATGTATCTTTGAAAGGTAGTAGGTGCATTACATAAACCAAAAGGCATACGTCTATAAGCAAAGGTATCGAAAGGACAAGTAAAAGTGGTCTTTTCTTCATCCCCTTTTTACACAGGTATTTGAGAGAAACCAGAATAAACATCTAGAAAGCAAACGTGAGTATGTTTGGATAACCTTTCTAGCATTTGATCAATAAAAGGCAAGGGGTAATGATCTTTCTTAGTAGCTTTATTTAATTTGCGGAAATCAATTACCATCCTATAACCTGTAACAATTCTTTGCGGGGTCAATTTATCTTTATCATTAGGAACAACAGTCATACCTCCCTTCTTAGGGACACAATGGATAGGACTTACCACTGGCTATCAGCAATTGGATAGATAATACCTGCCTCTAGAAGCTTTAGAATTTCCTTCCTTAACACTTCTTTCATCTTAGGATTTAACCATCGTCGATGATCAATAGCCGGTTTAGCATTTTCTTCCAATTTTATCTTGTGTTAGCATAAAGTGGGACTGATGCCCTTAAGATCATCCAGAGTATATCCAATAGCAGCACGGTGCTTCTTTAGAGTTTTCAATAATTTTTCCTCTTCCTGCTTTGAAAGGTTAGCACTAATAATACCATGATATATCTTCTTTTCATCAAGATAAACATACTTAAGATTATGAGGTAAAGGTTTAAGTTCAAACACGGGATCACCCTTGGGTGGAGGAGGATCCCCTAGGATTTCAACAGGTAAGTTGTTTTTCAATACGGGTCGCTGATTAAAGAATACATCTATTTCCCTTCTATCATTCATATGCATATCATTTTCATGGTCTAGCAAATATTGTTCTAAAGGATCATTAGGAGGCACAGCAATAGAAGCAAGACCAATAATTTCATCCTTACTAGGTAATTCTTTATCAAGGGGTTGTCTACGAAATTTAGCAAAGTTAAAATCATAATACATATCTCCTAAACCAACAGTAACGATATCTTTCACGCAGTCTATCTTAGCATTAACAGTATTCAAGAAGGGTCTGCCAAATATAATGGGACAGAAATCATCTTGTGGGGAACTAAGAATAAGAAAATCAGCAGGGTATTTAACTTTCCCACACAAAACTTCAACATCTCTAACAATCCCAACTGGTGAAATAGTGTCTCTATTAGCAAGCTTGATAGTAACATCAAACCCTTCTAACTCAACAGGTGCAATGTCATGCATAATTTCTTGATATAAGGTATGAGGGATAATACTCGCACTAGAACCTACATCACATAAACCATGATAGCAATGATCTCCTATTTAAATAGAGATAACAGGCAAGCCTATAATAGGTCTATGTTTATTCCTAGCATCGGGTTTGGCTATTCTAGCGGCTTCCTCTTGGAGGTAAATAACATGTCCATCTAAATCCTCAACCAAGAGATCTTTAACCATAGCAACACTAGGTTCAACCTTAATTTTCTCAGAGGGTGTAGGTGTTCTAGTACTACTCTTACGAACCACAGTTGAAGCTTTAGCATGATCCTTTACTCTAACAGGAAAGGTGGTTTCTCAATATAAGCAGTAGGAACAATAGGATCAACATTATAAGTGATAGTCTTTTCTTCAACTTTAATAGGTTCAACTACTTTCACTTCAATGGGAGGATGGTATTTAAACCACTTATCCTTGGGAAGATCAACATGAGTAGCAAATGATTCACAGAAAGAAGCTACTATCTCATAATCAAGTCCATATTTAGTGCTAAACTCACGGAAAACATCAGTATCCATAAAAGCTTAAACACAATCAAACTTAGGGTTCATACCTGACTCCTTACCTTCGTCAAGATCCCAATCTTCAAAGTTACAATTCTTTCCAATAAATCCCATTTGAATTCAATAGTCTTCATCATAAAAGAGCCAGAACAAGAAGTATCGAGCATGGAGCGATTCTCGAGAGAAAGCCGAGCATATTTTTTTTGAATAATCATTTCTCTTGAGAGCTCGTGATTGGGGCATGAATATAACATTGAATTAAGCCTCCCCCAAGCTTGAGCGATGCTTTCTCCTTCACGAGGCCAAAAATTATAGATATAGTTACGATCACGATGAACCTGGTGCATAGGGTAGAACTTCTGATGAAATTCCAACTTCAGACGATTATAGTTCCATGATCCAATATCATCACATAGCCTAAACCATGTCAATGCATCTCCCTTCAAAGATAAAGGGAAGACCTTCTTCTTGATAACATCCTCGGGCATACCTGCAAGCTTAAACAATCCACAAACTTCATCCACATAGATTAGGTGTAAATCGGGATGTCGTGTTCCGTCTCCTGTAAAGGGATTATCTAGCTGTTTCTCTATCATACCCGAAGGAATTTCAAAGCAAACATTTTCAGTAGGTGCAGTAGGTTGAGGAGTGATGGACCTCGAACCCCTTGTTGGTTACCCCAAGTGGAAGGTGTAAGATGCAGTAAGTAGAAGTGTTTTCCCCTAGCAAAGATGCCAAGGATCGAATCCCCAGAGACTCCTAGGTTCAACAAGTAGGTGTCAACTGCTAACGGCGCAATTAGCAATCAACGTGGACCTGCACACAGATACAAATAACTTTGCTCCCAACGAGTACAGAGAGGTTGTCAATCCCTCCGGCCTTGTAGTTCACAAAGGGTTAAAAGCAATGATAGTAGTGATAGATAGTTTTTGCAATAGTAAGTAAATAGAGAAAAGTAAATAGTGGATGTGATCAATGATGGTAATATGGACCGGAGTCTCATGATGTTCACTAGTGATGTCTCTCTCCCAAAAGACGATAAAACAGCTATGTGAGGTAACAAATTACAGCTAGGCAATTGACAGGACCACGAACGCAAACAATTGCTGACTACATTACAAGAAAGGTTGAGGTTCAAAGCATGGGCGGTACGCCAAAGTAAGTAGACCGAAATCCATCAATATCTACTACTAATCATCCACCTTGAGATATCTATCCAGAACATCTCGCTGGTATTAAGTTGCGAGTCCCACCCATAGTGTAAACTCAATGCAACAGACAACTGCATTAAATGAACTTTGCGTAAAGTAAACAATCCTTGCACCTGCGGGCACAAGCACCGTTGTTTTCCCCCTTGTGGCAACAGCACATCCCCTAGACTCATGTTTCTGTCACTCAAGCTAGTCATCGAGGGGCATGAACCCACAATCGAGCATACGTTCCCTCTTGGAGTCACTACCTACTACTCGGCCAAAGCAATAAGTAACAACGGAGAACATGCAAGAATTACTTATGAACTAAAATATAAAAGAGGTGAATCAAATATATTACTCAAGATCAATTTGAACATAATCTCATAATCCATCGGATCCCAGCAAACTCAACATAGCAACAGCATAAGGATTACATAGATGCCTCGATCATGTAGGGCAGCTCACGAGGACTAATTAGTGAAGCACAAGAACGGGAGGAGAACATCACATAGCTACTGGTCATGGACTCATGGTCCAAGGGAGACTACTCACGAGTCATCTGGGAGGCGTCCATGGTGGTGGAGAAGCTCCCGGTGGTGATCCTCCCCTCCGTCAGGGTGCCGGGAAGAGTTCTCCAGGTGCTCCCGATCTTGGAAGCGGCGGCGGCGGAACAGAGATGGGATCGCGAAAGGAGTTCCTGTTCTGAGGGTTCCGGAGGGTCCTTTAAATATATGCCAAAGTAGGGCACCGGGGGAGTTTCGGGGGGCCCAGGCGCCCCCCCGACGCGGCCCAGGGGGGCGCGCCCACAGGGCGCCTGGAGCCCCTGTGCCCCCCCCCCAGGCTGCCCTTCGGACGCAGTGTTGTTTCCGGATCGCTGATTTTTTATATAATTTTTCTGGATTTTTCTGGGCAGTTCTCGAAACGTGAAAACCTGAAATACAAAAACAGCCGAAAACAGAAACTGGCACTGGGGTGCACTGGATTAGTAAGTTAGTCCAAATATGATCAAAAGTGTATGGAAGTGTATGAATATCATAGCAATATCACCCAAAAGTGGCATGGAGCAAGCAGAAATTATAGATACGTTTTGGACGTATTAACATCCCCAAGCTTAATTCCTGCTCGTCCTCGAGTAGGTAAATGATAACAAGAATAATTTCTGTGGTGACATGCTATTAACCATATAGGACTTTCTCATAGTCATATGACAAAAGCTTACTGAGACAATGATTCTAAAGTAATTAAGTTGCCTCAAGAGAAAATCACAAATGACTGAAAGTTTTACAATATGAAACTGAAACATCAAAAAGATTTGCAATGAACATGATGTGCAAATATGATAAAGTGATATCTAGCTTGCCCCCTTTAGTGATGCAAAACATAAATGCAAGGGCACCTTCAAGGTTTAAGTGATGACTAGATACAATCATTTCAGAATAAACGATATCAAAATCATGCAAAAGACAATGCTACTTTGGAACAATGCACATTACACTCAGAATGACAATCATGCTCTCAGTAGTTGGTGCTTTAACATAAAAGTAAAAGAAAGGTTAAGTGCTAAAGCTTTTTATTTTGAAAACATGGAAGCAATTGTGTCAACGGTAGTAGTACTTCATATATGTCATGCATAAAACATCCTATAAGTTGCAAGCCTCATGCATCGAATACTAATAGTGCTCGCTCCTTGTCCTAGTTAGCTCGGATCCCCATGGGTTATCATTGCATTACATATGTTTTAACCAAGTGTCACAAAGGGGTACCTCTATGCCACCTGTACAAAGGTCCAAGGAGATAGATCGCATTTGATTTCTCATTTTTGATAGATCTCAACTTGAGGACATCCATACCGGGACAACATAGAAAATAGATGATGGACTCCTCTTTAATGCATAAGCATATTCTCATAAGAGATTGAGGATTAAGGTCCAAGCTAAAACTTCCACCATGATGCATGGCTTTGGTTGGCGGCCCAATGTTCTTCTCTAACAATATGCATATTAATTCAACCCACGGTAAATCACCCTTACTTCAGACAAGACGAACATGCATAGCAACTCACATGATATTCAACAAAAGTGTGACAGTTGATGGCGTCCCCAGAAACATGGTTACCGCTCAGCAAGCAACTTATAAGAAATAATATACATAAGCAACATATTCTTTACCACAATAGTTTTTAGGCTACTTTCCCATGAGCTATGTATTGCATGGTTAGTTTGCTTAGTACAGGTGGAGGTTAGCAAAAGACTGGGAGCGACCAACTAAGAGAGCAATGACGGTCATAATCATGCAGAGCGACAAAGCAATATTGAATAAGGCATGGTAGTTATATCGCTACTCAGAAATAAAAGATCATCAAGGCTTGACAGACTTTCTTTACAGTCTTGAATATGCGTGAGCATACGCCAAGTCAATCAAAATAAATTCTCGAAGGAAGATATTACTAAACCATACCATATCATAGGCAAACAAATCATGTTGGTACTCCAATAACACATTGGGAACCCCCCAGCTATTTGAGATTAACCAAAAGAAAACCTGAACTACTAAGCACCATCATGCAAGTAGCGTCTTTATCATAGACACATTAACCCATGCAACGGAAGCAAACTCTCTTAATAAGGTTAGCATGGTAATTAAAGAGAGTTCAAGCTACCAACTAAATAAAAGCTCTTGGAAAGATAAGCACGAATACTAAGAGCAGAGTATGATAGTAGCTATTAAAAGACAAAGAACACACACAGCATAGATAGACATGAAAATTCTATGTAATGTTCTAGGTAGAGGTGGAGCGTGTTTCTCTCCCACATAAAGGAATGCTGGGTTCCGACTCGTTATGAAAAACTAAAAAGAAAACTAAAAGCAAGACGCTCCAAGCATAGCACATAACACATGAAGTGATAAAAATATAGCGAAACGAAAGACGAACTGATAGTGTTGATGGAGAAGGGGATGCACGGGGGCATCCCCAAGCTTAGACGCTTGAGTCTCCTTGAATATTTCTTTGGGGTGCACGGGGGCATCCCCAAGCTTGAGCGCTTGACACTCCTGAATCTTTTTATCATCTTCCCTCGCACACTTGAAAACTCCCTTCATACACAACTCATCATAATCTGATTAGCGAGGTTAGTACCCTTAATAAAATAATTATACCTTGCTGGAAATAAGGATATTCTTGAAGTTCTACTGTTTCTCAGGATTGCCAAAAGGTTTTTGCAAAGAAAAAGCAAGTTCTTAATTTGCAAAGTGAAGGTAAGGCAAAACAGGACAGAATCTGTGAAAAACAGAACAGCAGCCAGTAATTGACCTTTTCGGAATACTTCTGCAACTCAAATCAAAAAACTCAGAACTGAAGCACGAAAGACAATTATATAGAGAACGCTGTCGTAAATATTCAGACCAAAAAGATGATCTGGTGATTGTATACGGATTTTTCTATCCAAGGACAGAATCTGTTTCCTGGACAGCACCTCACAACTTTTGAAATTTCTAGCAATCAGAGGCTATACTTGGCACAAATATGAAAAGCAAAGATACAATGATGATGCTACAGCAGTAAACAACATCAAGACACAACAAAAGCAAAAAATTTATTCATGTGAGCTGCCTCCCAAAAGCGCTTTCTTTTATGCCTTTAAGCTAGGCATAATGCATAGATCAAGTTTTATCAAGAGTAAAAGAATAACTAGCCCGTACAACGGACTCAAAAGGTAACTTGACCTTCTTACGAGGGAAGTGTTCCATCCCTTTCTTGAGAGGAAACTGAAATTTTATATTACCCTCTTTCATGTCAATGACAGCACCAACGGTGCGCAAAAAGGGACGTCCCAAAATAATTGGACATGAAGGATCACATTCAATATCCATGATAGTGAAATCAACGGGCACATAATTATCATTGACAACAATAAGAACATCGTCGATCCTCCCCAAAGGTTTCTTTATGGAAGAATCAACGAGACGAACACCAAAAGAACAAGAATCATAAGGTTTCAATTTAAGCATATCATATATCCTTTGGGGCATAACAGAGGTACTAGCACCAACATCACATAATGCATAACAAGAGAAGTCATTCAAATAAATTTTTATCATAGGATCCCAACCATCTTCTAGCTTTCTAGGTATGGAGGCTTCTACTCTAAGTTTCTCCTCCCTAGCTTTGATGAGAGCATTAGTGATATGCTCTGTGAAGGCAAGGTTAAGCGTGCTAGTGCAGGGATCTCTAGACATCTTGTGAAGGAAATCAATAACTTCGGTAAGAGTGCAATTATCAAAATCAAGGTCACGAGCATCAAGTAAAGTGGTAGTGGTGTCCTTAAGGTTCTCTTGTTTGGTAGCTTCTAAAGTCATAACATCACCATTAATAGGTCCATTGGGACCAGGAGTACATTGGGTGCTAAGAGTGTGAACATCCTCAACAACTTGGATAGTAGCAACAGTGTGGTGGGTAGGAAGGCTCTTAATTCTTTCCTCTTCCTCCCTTTCTCTAGCCCATCTTTCTTTTAGCTTAGCCATCATCCTAATATTTTCATTAATTTGTACTTGAGTAGCATTAATAGGGATGACTTCCCTCTCCTTAAGAGGAGAAGTTTCAATTTTTAGCAATTTTACCTCATTGGCTAAGTGGTCTACCTTAAAAGAAAGATCATCTAGTTTATGTAATTTCTCTTCTACATTCTTATTAAAGGCTTTTTGGGTAGTGATGAAATCTCTAAGCATAGTCTCTAGTTCAGTATTGGAGTTCTTGGTACTAGGATAAGCATTGTTGTTCCCATAAGAGTTAGAGGGGAACGGTCTAGAATTGTTACCAAAGTTACTCCTATAAGCATTATTGTTAAAATTGTTTCTAGAGATAAAGTTCACATCTACTTGTTCTTGAGCAATCAAAGAATTTAAAGGAACATCACGAGGATCAACAGTAGATTGCTTCGAAAGTAGAGACATGATCAAGTCAACTTTTTCATTGAGGGAGGAAATCTCCTCGACAGAGTTTACCTTCCTACCTGTTGGAGCGCGTTCGGTGTGCCATTGGGAATAGTTGGTCATCATCTCATCGAGAAGCTTTGTGGCAACACCAAGTGTAGTCGACATAAAGGTTCCTCCCGCGGCCGAGTCAAACAAGTTCCGCGAGGTAAAGTTCAAGCCTGCATAAAAAGTTTGGATAACCATCCAAGTAGTCAAACCGTGAGTCGGGCAGTTCTTGATAAGAGACTTCATACGTTCCCAAGCTTGGGCAACGTGTTCATTATCCAATTGTTTAAAATTCATGATGTTACTTCTAAGTTGGATAATTTTAGCAGGTGGATAGTATTTTCCGATAAAAGCATCTTTGCACTTGTCCCATTAATCTATGCTATTTCTAGGCAAAGACTGAAACCAAATTTTAGCTCCTCCTCTCAAGGAGAAAGGAAAAAGCTTAAGCTTAACAATATTACCATCTATTTCTTGGTACTTTTGCATATCACAAAGTTCTACAAAGTTGTTCAAGTTTAAAGCAGCATCATCTCCAGCACCGGAGAATTGTTCTCTCATGACTAAGTTAAGTAAAGCAGGTTTAATTTCATATGAAGGTGCTGAAGTGGCAGGTGTAGTGATAGGTGTGCTGATAAAGTCATCATTGTTGTGACTAGTGAAGTCACACAACTTGGTGTTCTCGGTGGAACCCATAGTAGCAAGCAAGCAAGATAACTGTTTTTGTGATTTTTGATAAAAGGAACTAAAGCAAAAATGAAAAGTAAACTAACAAGACTAAAAAGCAAAGGTAAAAGATAGCATGCAACTCCCCTATCCTGAAGAGTGGAGTCCCCGACAACGGCGCCAGAAAATACTCCTTGATGGGCCTCGAACCCCTCGTTGGTTACCCCAAGTGGAAGGTGTAAGATGCAGTAAGTAGAAGTGTTTTCCCCTAGCAAAGATGCCAAGGATCGAATCCCCAGAGACTCCTAGGTTCAACAAGTAGGTGTCAACTGCTAACGGCGCAATTAGCAATCAACGTGGACCTGCACACAGATACAAATAACTTTGCTCCCAACGAGTACAGAGAGGTTGTCAATCCCTCCGGCCTTGTAGTTCACTAAGGGTTAAAAGCAATGATAGTAGTGATAGATAGTTTTTGCAATAGTAAGTAAATAGCGAAAAGTAAATAGTGGATGTGATCAATGATGGTAATATGGACCGGAGTCTCATGATGTTCACTAGTGATGTCTCTCTCCCAAAAGACGATAAAACAGCTATGTGAGGTAACAAATTACAGCTGGGCAATTGACAGGACCATGAACGCAAACCAATGCTGACTACATTGCAAGAAAGGTTGAGGTTCAATGCATGGGCGGTACGCCAAAGTAAGTAGACCGAAATCCATCAATATCTACTACTAATCATCCACCTTGAGATATCTATCCAGAACATCTCGTTGGTATTAAGTTGCGAGTCCCACCCATAGTGTAAACTCAATGCAACAGACAACTGCATTAAAAGAACTTTGCGTAAAGTAAACAATCCTTGCACCCGCGGGCACAAGCACCGTTGTTTTCCCCCTTGTGGCAACAGCACATCCCCTAGACTCATGTTTCTGTCACTCAAGCTAGTCATCGAGGGGCATGAACCCACAATCGAGCATAATGTTCCCTCTTGGAGTCACTACCTACTACTCGGCCAAAGCAATAAGTAACAACGGAGAACATGCAAGAATTACTTATGAACTAAAATATAAAAGAGGTGAATCAAATATATTACTCAAGATCAATCTGAACATAATCTCATAATCCATCGGATCCCAGCAAACTCAACATAGCAACAGCATAAGGATTACATAGGAGCCTCGATCATGTAGGGCAGCTCACGAGGACTAATTAGTGAAGCACAAGAACGGGAGGAGAACATCACATAGCTACTGGTCATGGACTCATGGTCCAAGGGAGACTACTCACGAGTCATCCGGGAGGCGTCCATGGTGGTGGAGAAGCTCCCGGTGGTGATCCTCCCCTCCGGCAGGGTGCCGGGAAGAGTTCTCCTGGTGCTCCCGATCTTGGAAGCGGCGGCGGCGGCGGAACAGAGATGGGATCGCGAAAGGAGTTCCTGTTCTGAGGGTTCCGGAGGGTCCTTTAAATATATGCCAAAGTAGGGCACCGGGGGAGTTTCGGGGGGCCCAGGTGCCCCCCCGGCGCGGCCCAGGGGGGGCGCGCCCACAGGGCGCCTGGAGCCCCTGTGCCCCCCCCCAGGCTCCCCTTCGGACGCAGTGTTGTTTCCGGATCGCTGGTTTTTTATATAATTTTCCTGGATTTTTCTGGGCAGTTCTCGAAACGTGAAAAACCTGAAATACAAAAACAGCCGAAAACAGAAACTGGCACTGGGGTGCACTGGATTAGTAAGTTAGTCCAAATATGATCAAAAGTGTATGGAAGTGTATGAATATCATAGCAATATCACCCAAAAGTGGCATGGAGCAAGCAGAAATTATAGATACGTTTTGGACGTATCAAGGAGCTACTCTTTGCTCTTCTGGTTGGGGTGAACATACCACGAACAAACCCCTCAAAGGATTATGAGCCATAGTAACAAGTGACAATAAATTTCAGCACACTATATAAATTTTTCCTTACCAAAGGCGATTCACTCCCCGGCAACGGCGCCAGAAAAGAGTCTTGATGACCCACAAGTGTAGGTGATCTATCGTAGTCCTTTCGATAAGTAAGAGTGTCGAACCCAACGAGGAGCAGAAGGAAATGATAGGCAGTTTTCAGTAAGGTATTTTCTGCAAGCACTGAAATTATAGGTAACAGATAGTTTTGTGATAAGATAATTGGTAGCAAGTAACAAAAGGCAAGAGTAAATAAGGCGCAGCAAGATGGCCCAATCCTTTTTGTAGCAAAGGACAAGCCTGAACAAACTCTTATATAAAGGAAAGCGCTCCCGAGGACACATGGGAATTATGGTCAAGCTAGTTTTCATCACGATCATCAGATTCGCGTTCGGTACTTTGATAATTTGGTATGTGGGTGGACCGGTGCTTGGGTGTTGTCCTTACTTGGACAAGCCTGCCACTTATGATTAACCTCTATTGCAAGCATCCGGAACTACAAAAGAAGTATTAAGGTAAACCTAACCATAGCATGAAACAAGTGGATCCAAATCAGCCCCTTACGAAGCAACGCATAAACTAGGGCTTAAGCTTCTGTCACTCTATCAACTCATCATCTACTTATTACTTCCCAATGCCTTCCTCTAGGCCCAAATAATGGTGAAGTGTCATGTAGTCGACGTTCACATGACACCACTAGAGGAGAGACAACATACATCTCATCAAAATATCAAACGAATACCAAATTCACATGACTACTAATAGCAAGACTTCTCCCATGTCCCCAGGAACAAAAGTAACTACTCACAAGACATAATATTGTTCATGATCAGAGGAGTATTAATATGCATAATGGATCTGAACATATGATCTTCCACCAAATAAACCAACTAGCATCAGCTACAAGGAGTAATCAAGAATACTAGCAACCCACAGGTACCAATCTGAGGTGTGGGTACAAAGATTGGATACAAGAGATGAACTAGGGTTTGAGAGGAAATGGTGCTGGTGAAGATGTTGATGAATATAGCCCTCCCCAAGATGGGAGAGTTGTTGGTGATGACAGCGGTGACGATTTCCCCCTCCCGGAGGGAAGTATCCCTGGCAGAACAGCTATGCCGGAGCCCTAGATTGGTTTCCGCCAAGGTTTCGCCTCGAGACAGCAGCGTCTGGGGCCCGAAAACCTCCTTATGATTTTTTCCCAGGTCAAAACACCTCATATAGGAGAAGATGGGCATCGGGGGGCCCACGAGGCTGGGGGGCGCGCCCCCCACCCTCGTGGACAGGTGGTGGCCCCCTGGTGATCTTCTTTCACCAGATATTTTTTATATTTTCTGAAACGGTGTCCTATGAAGTTTTGGGGATTTTTGAGTTGTGCAGAATAGGTTTCCACAGTTTGCTTCTTTTCCAACCCAGAATTCCATCTGCCAGCATTCTCCCTCTTCATGTAAACCTTGTAAAATAAGAGAGAAAAGGCATAAGTATTGTGACATAACGTGTAATAACAGGCCATAATGCAATAAATACTAACATATAAGCATGATGCAAAATAGACGTATCAGCCACCTTTTGGGACGAAACGATATCCGTTGCCTCTTATTGCTTTCAAAAAAAATTCTAGTGTCAACATAGAACAACAGGAGTGTTGTGTCAAATTTTGAAATTTTTCAGGGTTCGTTTGGACATTTTATACATTAACTAGGTTTTCTATGCATTTTATGTGCATAATTCAAATTTGAACTAGATGCACATGCTCCAGTGCATATAAGTTGGTTGAAAAATCAAATCTGTGTCCTTCGGTGCATGCTTAGGTCCCTTGCAAGAAATGGGAATGAATTTCAAACACCAGGGCACTGTTGATTGCGAGCAAAACTTTGAGATACTCTGTTTTTAAATTCTAGTAAATCCAAAACTTGTATCCAATGCAGGATTTGTGCAGCTCTTGATCGCAAACGTTTTAGTTAGTACACCCATATGCAAACCGACAGCCTCCCCAAGAAGCCAAGAGAAAATGTGCCGAGCAGGATTTCTGCAGCTCTTGATCGCCAACGTTTTAGGTAGAACACCCGTATGCAAAGTGAGCTAAGGTCTTCCCACATAAGTCGAGGGAAAATTTGCAGCGCAAGATTTGTGCATCCCTTAAACACAAACGGTTGTTTTGGATGACCCATGTGCAACCACGTACAAACAATTTGTCAATCCTTGTAACACTACGATTTTTCAAAATATGCAGCAAAAAATTACTAGCACCATCTAATTTTTGCAACTAAAATTCAGTAATTAAGCATAGATTTCATTCATATTAAGCAGTCGTTCTTAATTTATACAAACAGTTCAACTCGACAGCTGAACCGACCAAACTTTTCCCCAATTGTTGCCAACCATGAACTGAAATAGCTAGTTCAACTATATATACTAGCTAATTTCAAGTACGTTGTACAATTCCACCACATCTATAGTCAGATGATCTGAACAATATAGCCCCTAAATACTACTACTACAGAGGGGCTTTGCGCTCCTTCCGGCAGCCTCTCCTCTGCTAAGCACGCTCAGTAAGAGGTAGAGGAGGAGGAGCCTACCGACGAGCTGGACATCTGCAATACGGTGCCTGCCATTGCTGCACGTTTAGCAACACCGCCAGCTCGAACGCCCACTACCGCTCTAGACGACCCCTCTCAAAGCGGCCGGACCGCTCGTAGATCTCCTGATTCCTCACCTCTGTGTCGACGTGTGCTGCTGCCACGGCTGCAGTAAGGCTCTTTGCGTGCTTGACGAGGCGCTCCTCCTCCTCCCGCAGGAACTCGATGTAGCGCACAAGGTCGCTGACGGATGTGCGGGCCTCCACCTCTGCCTCCCTCCTTTGAGCGGTGGTGGCGGAGCGGGTGATGATCTCGGCGGTCGATGATGGGCTGGAGGCCACGGCGGCTGACAATAGGGTGGCGGCCACAACGGCCACCTCCAACCTTCGGGCCACGGTGGCGGAGCGGGTGATGGCTGGCAGTGGGGTGGCGGCCAGGACGGCCACATCCCGCCTTCGGGCCACGATGGTGGAGTGGGCGATGGTCCTGGCTTTCGACGGTGATGTGATGGCAACGGCGAACGGCAATAGATGCCACTGGTAGCGGATGAGCATGTGGTGGGTGTTCCGCGCACACCCAACATCGACGCCAAACGCACTACACTACGCCGGGGACTGCGCCGCCGCCGCGGTGTAGCCTCCCAGCTGGAGCTGTCCTCTGATGATGACGGAGTGGCTGACCGACAACGACGGACCAGTGCCATTGGTGATAGTGGGAGAAGCAGACGAGATAAGCTACAGGGATGGAGGGGAAAATGCGACGCAGGACTTGCCGGCCGTGAGGGTTTATATAGCAGGCCGGTAAGCATTGGGATTTTGGGGGATTTCACCGAGTCGGGCGGGAAGCTTGCGCGGGAACCTGCGAGATTGCGCGGGGACGGCCTCACCAACGATTCATTGGTGCCACCGTTTGGCCACAAGAACGCCCCCACGCGCTGGGCAGGCTTACGTTGTAAGCCGTGTGCGGCAGCGGGGTGACAAGATGTGCGAGAGGAGGACCAAAGGACACGTACATATACGGTTAATAAAAAAATGCTTGCAATTTAATTACCTACTATACCACCGTCCTGCTTTATAAGTAGGATTTAACTAATAAAATACGAATGCACATCGCTCGCACAGTTTGTATTATTTGCCATGTATCACTGTGCCGGCCTCTGCTCGCGTCCCTCGGCAATCTCTGCTCATCGTTAAGCGCCGCATCGCGCTGTGCTCGCCGTTAGGCGCCGCGGCGCGCTCTGCTCGCGTCCATCGGCGCGCTCGGCTTATGGAAAGCTTTTTCCTGCGTATTCAACTACTATATGCATTTTCAACCAAGTTCGTATTTTCGATGTCATTTCTAAACAACTAATCCAATTGAGGCATATGATATGGCATTGGAAAGTTTATGAAAATGAGCTACTTTTTCATGTTGAAAGTTTTTTCTATTTTTGAACGGTTTAAGAGTAATTTAGAAAACGGTACAAGTCCTATCGAGTTCTGATACGTCTCCAACGTATCTATAATTTTTTATTGTTCCATGCTATTATTTATGAAGTCTTGGATGTTTAATGGGCTTTATCATTCGCTTTTATATCATTTTTGGGACTAACCTACTAACCCAAAGGCCAGTCCAGATTGCTGTTTTTGCCTATTTCAGGGTTTTGCAGAAAAGGAATATCAAACGAAGTCCAAACCAAATGAAACCTTCACGAGAGATATTTTTGGAGAAAATCACGCACGGAAAACGTTAGGACCAAGTCAGGGGACAGCTGGGCTGCCCTCGAGGGTGGGGGGCGCGCCCCCCTTCCCAGGGCACGCCCCCTGCCTCGAGGCTGGCCCACACGGCCCCCGGTGCCCTCCTTCTTCCTATATATACCTACGTACCCCAGAAACTCCATACGCACAGAGAAAACCCTAATTCCACCGCCATAGCTTCTGTTCCCATGGAGATCCCATCTTGGAGCATGTTCCGGGAGGGGGAGCCATCACGGAGGCCTTCATCATCATCATCATCGCCCTCATCATGAGTTGTGAGTAGTTTACCATAGACCTTCGGGTCCATAGGTAGTATCTAGATGGCTTCTTCTCTCTCTCTAGATCTCAATACAAAGTTCTCCTCGGTCTTCGAGGAGATCTATTCGATGTAATCTCTTTTTGCGGTGTGTTTGTCGAGATCCGATGAATTGTGAGTTTATGATCAAGGTTATCTATGAAAGATATGTGGTTCTTCTCTGAACTTTTTATGTGTGCTCATAATATCCTTGCAAGTCTCTTCGAATTATTGGTTTGGTTTGGCCTACTAGATCTATAGTTCTTGCAATGGGAGAAGTGCTTGGCTTTGGGTTCAATCTTGCGGTGTCCTTTCCAAGTGACAGTAGGGGCAGCAAGGCACGTATTGTATTGTTGCCATCGAGGATAAAAAGATGGGGTTTTCATCATATTACTTGAGTTTATCCCTCTACATCATGTCATCTTTCTTAAGGCGTTACTCTGTTTGTATGAACTCAATACACTAGATGCATGTTGGATAGCGGTCGATGTGTGGAGTAATAGTAGTAGATGCAGAATAGTTTTGGTCTACTTGTCACGGACGTGATGCCTATATACAATGATCATGCCTAGATAGTCTCATAATTATTCGCTTATCTATCAATTGCTTGACAGTAATTTGTTTACCCGCCGTAGAATACCGCTATCATGAAAGAAGCCACTAAAGAAAACTATGGCCCCCGGGTCTATTCTAAACATATCAATCTACATCTACTTTACTTTTCTTGCTTTTATTTGTTGTTTTATCAAACAAAAAATACCAAAAATATAACTATCATCTCTATCAGATCTCACTCTCGTAAGTGACCGTAAAGGGATTGACAACCCCTTATCGCGTTGGCTGCGAAGTTCTTATTTGTTTGTGCAGGTGCGAGGGACTGACGCGTGGTCTCGTACTGGATTGATACCTTGGTTCTCAAAAACTGAGGGAAATACTTACGCTACTATGCTGCATCTCCCTTTCCACTTCGAGGGAATACAACGCAAGCTCAAGAGGTAGCAAGAAGAGTTTCTGGCGCCGTTCCCGGGGAGGCTTACGCAAAATTCATATACTAAGTACCTATCACAAACCCTTATCCTTCGCATTACATTTATTTGCCTCTCGTTTTCCTCTCCCCCACTTCACCCTTGCCGTTTTATTTGCCCTTCTTCAGCCGTGTGTTTTTCGTTCGCTTGCTTCTTGTTCGCTTGTGGGTGTTGGATTGCTTGCTTGTCACTATGCCTCAGAACAATACCAAATTATGTGACTTCTTCCAATACCAACAACAATGACTTTATTAGCACTCCGATTGCTCCTATTACCGATGCTGGATCTTGTGAGATCAATGCTGCTTTGTTGAATCTTATCATGAAAGATCAATTCTCCGGCCTTCCTAGTGAAGATGCCGCTACCCATCTAAACAACTTTGTTGATTTATGTGATATGCAAAAGAAAAGGGATACAGATAACGATACTGTTAAATTGAAGTTATTTCCGTTTTCACTTAGAGATCATGCTAAAACTTGGTTTTCCTCTTTGCCTAGAAATAATATTGATTCGTGGAATAAGTGCAAAGATGCTTTTATCTCTAAGTATTTCCATCCTGCTAAGATCATCTCTAATAGAAATGATATTATGCATTTTAAGCAACTAGATCATGAGCATGTTGCACAAGCTTGGGAGAGAATGCAATTGATGATACGTAATTGCCCTACACATGGTTTCAATCTATGGATGATTATTCATAACTTTTATGCTGGCTTGAATTTTGCTTCTAGAAATCTTTTAGATTCGGCCGCCAAAGGCACTTTCATGGAAACTACCTTAGGAGAAGCTACCAAACTCCTAGATAATATTATGGTTAATTATTCTCAATGGCACACCGAAAGATCTACTAGTAAAAAAGTGCATGCTATCGAAGAAATTAGTGTTTTGAGTGGAAAGATGGATGAACTCATGAAATTGTTTGCTGCTAAGAGTGCTTCTTCTGATCCTAATGATATGCCTTTGTCCACTTTGATTGAGAATAACAATGAATCTTTGGATGTGAATTTTGTTGGTAGGAATAATTTTGGTAACAATGCTTATAGAGGTAATTTTAATCCTAGGCCTTTTCCTAGTAATTCCTCTAATAATATTGGTAATTCCTACAACAACTCTTATGGAAAGATGCCTTCTGAATTTGAAACTAGTGTTAAGGAGTTTATGATCTCGCAAAAGAATTTCAATGCTATGCTTGAAGAGAAATTGCTTAAAGTTGATGAATTGGCTAGAAGAGTGGATATAATTACTCTTGATGTTGATTCTTTGAAACTTAGATCTATCCCACCTAAGCATGATATCAATGAGTCTCTCAAAGCCATGAGAATTTTCATTGATGAATGCAAAGAAAGAACCGCTAGGATGCGTGCTAAAAGAGAAGATTATATTAAATCATGTTCTTCTAGTTATCGTGAAAATAAAGATGAAGATCTGAAAGTTATTGATGTGTCTCCTATTAGATCCTTGTTTTCTAGTATTAATCTTGATGAGAATAGGATTGGAGATGATTCTTCTTTAAGGTGTCCCAATGATTCGGAGTTTTTAGATCTTGATGCTAAAATTGCTAAAAGTGGGAGTGAAGAGATTAAAACTTTGCATAGTGATGAACCCACTACTTTGGATTTCAAGGGATTCAATTATGATAATTGCTCTTTGATTGATTGTATTTCCTTGTTGCAATCCGTGCTAAATTCTCCGCGTGCTTATAGTCAAAATAAAGCTTTCACTAAACATGTAGTTGATGCATTGATGCAATCTTATGAAGAAAACTTGAGTTGGAAGTTTCTATACCTAGAAAGCTCTATGATGAATGGGAACCTACTATAAAAATAAAAATAAAAGATCATGAATGCTATGCTTTGTGTGATTTGGGTGCAAGTGTCTCCACTATCCCAAAAACTTTGTGTGATTAGCTTGATAATTGTTCTTTAAATTTGCATCTTGCAGATTCCACTATTAAGAAGCGTATGGGAAGAATTAATGATGTTCTTATTGTTGCCAATAGGAATTATGTTCCCATAGATTTCATTGTTGTCGATATAGATTGCAATCCTTCATGTCCTATTCTTCTTGGTAGACCTTTCCTTAGAACAGTCGGTGCAATTATTGATATCAAGAAGGAAATATTAGATTCCAATTTCCGTTAAGGAAAGGCATGGAAAACTTTCCTAGAAAGAAAATCAGATTACCATATGAATCTATCATGAGAGCCACTTATGGATTGCCTTCCAAAGATGGCAATACCTAGATCTATCTTGTATCGTGCCTAGCTAGGGGCGTAAAACGATAGCGCTTGTTGGGAGGCGACCCAATTTTTTGTTTTTTGTTTTTGTTGCTGTTAGGGAATAAATATTGCATATAGCCTCTGACTAGATGTGGTTTCATGTTTTGTTTAGTGTTTGTGCCAAGTAGAACCTTTGGTAAGACTTGTGTGAAGTTTATACGATCTTGCTGTGAAAAACAGAATCGTTAGTGCTCGCTAAAGTAGACTTCAGATTTTACTGGAGCGTGATTTTTAGTTGATTTGTTTTGCTGCTGATTGGTAGACAAATTGCACAAATTTACCAATTTAGTTTGAAGTTTTTGGAGTTCCATAAGTAGGCGAACCCTGCAGATTACTACAGACTGTTCTGTCTTTAACAGATTCTGTTTTTCGTGTGTTGTTTGCTTATTCCGGTGCATCTATGAGTAATATTAGAGAATATGAACCATAGAGAACTTGGAGCACAGTAGGTTTAACACCAATATAAAAAAAGAATGAATGTGTTGTACCTTTGAGTAGTGGTTTGTTTTCTCTTACTAATGGAGCTCACGAGAATTACTAATGTACCTTTGATGGACTATGAAACAAGGAGTAGCAAAGGCCTAAGCTTGGGGATGCCCATGGCACCCCAAATAAATTCAAGATAATCAAAATCCTAAGCTTGGGGATGCCCCGGGAAGACATCCCCTCTTTCGTCTTCATCCATCGGTAACTATACTTGGAGCTATATTTTTATTCGCAACATGCTACGTGTTTTGCTTGGAGCGTCTTGTATAATTTGAGTCTTTGCTTGTTAGTTTGCCACAATCATCATTGCTGGACACACCTATTTGAGAGAGTTAAATATGGCCTAGAAATTATTATAACACTCAATGTGCTTCACTTATATCTTTTGAGTTGAATAGTTTTAGCTCTAGTGCTTCACTTATATCTTTTAGAGCACGGTGGCGGTAATATTTTGTAGAAATTGTTGAACTCTCATGCTTTAATTAGATCTATTTTAGAGTCTATTAAAACAGCATGGTAATGTGTTTAGGCTAAAGAAACTAGTCTTCACATGATAGACATCCAACGACAATGTAGTAAAATAATTCACACCAAGTGCATTGAATAGAAAGAGATGTTGGATGCTTGATAATTGTTTTGAGACATGAGGATAGTGATATTAGAGTCATGCTAGTGGAGTTATTATGAAATTGAGAAATACTTGTGTTATGGTTAGTGATTAACGTAGCATGCACGTATGGTGAACCGTTGTGTGACTAAGTTAAAGCATGAGGTATTTGTAGAGTGCCAACCTTTGTGTGGAGGTCGGGGGCGTGCGATGGTTAACTCCTACCAACCTCCCCCCTAGGAGCATGCGTTGATTGCTTTGTTTTGATGACTCGTTAATTTTTGCAATAAGTATATGAGTTCTTATGACTAATGTTGAGTCCATGGATTATACGCACTCTCACCCTTCCACTATTGCTAGCCTCTCTTGTACCGTGCAACTTTCGCCGGTGCCATAAACTCACTATATATCCTTCCTCAAAACAGCCACCATATTGTTCCTCAAAACAGCCACCATACCTACCTATCATGGCATTTCCATAGCCATTCCGAGATATATTGCCATGCAACTTTCCACCGTTCCGTTTATATGACACGCATCATATTGTCATATTGCCATGCATGATCATGTAGTTGACATCGTATTTGTGGCAAAGGCACCATGCATAATTTTTCATACATGTCATTCTTGTTTCATTGCAAATACCGGTACACCGCCTGAGGCATTCCTATAGAGTCATACTTTGTTGTAGTATCGAGTTGTAATATTGAGTTGTAATGAAAGTGTGATGGTCATCATTATTAGAGCATTGTCCCATGGGAGGAAAGGCTAAATATATAAAGCCCCTCCGCAAAAAAGAAAAAGAAAAAAAAGAAAGGCCAAAGGAAAAAAGAAAGCCAAAAAAAGAAAAAAAAAAGAAGGGACAATTGCTACTATCCGTTTCCACACTTGTGCCTCAAAGTAGCACCATGTTCTTCATTGTAGAGAGTCTCACGTTTAGTCACTTTCATACACTAGTGGGAATTTTCGTTATAGTACTTGGCTTGTATATTCCAACGATGGGCTTCCTCAAATGCCCTAGGTTTTCGTGAGCAAGCAAGTTGGATGCACACCCACTAGTTTCTTTTGTTGAGCTTTCATTCATATTTAGCTCCGTTGCATGGAAATCCCTACTCACTCACATTGATATCTATTAATGGGCATCTCCATAGCCCGTTGATACGCCTAGTTGATGTGAGACTATCTCCCTCTTTTTGTCTTCTCCACAACCACCTCTATTCCACCCATAGTGTTGTGTCCATGGCTCGCACTCATGTATTTCTTGAAAGTTGAAAGGTTTGAAAAGATAGAGCATGAAAACAAATGCTTGGCTGAAATCGGGGTTGTGCATGATATGATATTTTTGTGTGATAATAAGGGAGCATAGACAACACTATATGATTTTGTAGGGATAACTTTCTTTAGCCATAGTATTTTGAGAAGACATGATTGCTTTGTTAGTATTGCTTGAAGTATTGTTATTTCTTATGTCAATATAGACTTTTGTCTAGAATCTTTCAGATCTGAACATTCATGCCACAATTAAGAGAATTACATTGAAAAACTATATTGGTTAGCATTCCACATCAAATATTCTTTCGTTATCATTTACCTACTCGAGGACGAGCAGGAATTAAGCTTGGGGATGCTTGATACGTCTCCAACGTATTTACAATTTTTTATTATTCCATGCTATTATTTATGAAGTCTTGGATGTTTAATGGGCTTTATCATTCACTTTTATATCATTTTTGGGACTAACCTACTAACCCAAAGGCCTAGTTCAGATTGTTGTTTTTTTGCCTATTTCAGGGTTTTGCAGAAAAGGAATATCAAACGGAGTCCAAACGGAATGAAACTTTCGCAAGAGATATTTTTGGAGAAAATCACGCACGGAAAACGTCAGGACCAAGTCAGGGGACAGCTGGGCTGCCCTCGAGGGTGGGGGGGCGCCCCCCTACCTCGAGGCTGGCTCACATGGCCCTCGATGCCCTCCTTCTTCCTATATATACCTACGTACCCCAGAAACTCCATACACAGAGAGAAAACCCTAATTCCACCGCCGTAGCTTCTGTTCCCGTGGAGATCCCATCTTGGAGCCTGTTCCGGGAGGGGGATCCATCACAGAGGCCTTCTTCATCATCATCATCGCCCTCACCATGAGTTATGAGTAGTTTACCACAGACCTTCGGGGCCATAGCTAGTATCTAGATGGCTTCATCTCTCTCTCTAGATCTCAATACAAAGTTCTCCTCGGTCTTCGAGGGGATCTATTCGATGTAATCTCTTTTTGCGGTGTGTTTGTCGAGATCCGATGAATTGTAAGTTTATGATCAAGGTTATCTATGAAATATAGTTGGTTCTTCTCTGAACTTTTTATGTGTGCTCATAATATCCTTGCAAGTCTCTTCGAATTATTGGTTTGGTTTGGCCTACTAGATCTATAGTTCTTGCAATGGGAGAAGTGCTTGGCTTTGGGTTCAATCTTGCGGTGTCCTTTCCCAGTGACAGTAGGGGCAGCAAGGCACATATTGTATTGTTTCCATCGAGAATAAAAAGATGGGGTTTTCATCATATTGCTTGAGTTTATCCCTCTACATCATGTCCTCTTTCTTAAGGCGTTACTCTGTTTGTATGAACTCAATACACTAGATGCATGCTGGATAGTGGTCGATGTGTGGAGTAATAGTAGTAGATGCAGAATCGTTTCGGTCTACTTGTCTCGGACGTGATGCCTATATACAATGATCATGCCTAGATAGTCTCATACTTATTCGCTTTTCTATCAATTGCTCGACAGTAATTTGTTTACCCACCGTAGAATACCGCTATCTTGAGAGAAGCCACTATAGAAAACTATGGCCCCCGGGTCTATCCTCAACATATCAATCTACATCTACTTTACTTTTCTTGCTTTTATTTGATGTTTTATCAAACCAAAAATACCAAAAATATAACTATCATCTCTATCAGATCTCACTCTCGTAAGTGACCGTAAAGGGATTAACAACCCCGTATCGCGTTGGCTGTGAAGTTCTTATTTTTTTGTGCAGGTGCGAGGGACTGGCGCGTGGTCTCGTACTGGATTGATACCTTGATTCTCAAAAACTGAGGGAAATACTTACGCTACTGTGCTGCATCTCCCTTTCCTCTTCGAGGGAATACAACGTAAGCTCAATAGGTAGCAAGTTCATATTTTCGAGCTCATTTTTTAACCGTGCGTCCGAATGCAGCAAATGATATGGTGTTGGAAAGCGTGAACAAATGCGAAACTTTTCAGTATGTATTGTTTCGACCAATTCTTTATGGTTTTAGTATTTTTGTTGTATTTTCTACTAACTTTATCGGAATGGGGCAGATAATATACCGTTGAAAAGCTACGGAAAATGCGAAACTTTTTCATGTTGATGGTTTTATCTGATTACAAGACGTTTTCAAGTAATTGCGAAAATTGCGAGACCATTCGTTCTGCCTTTATCGTGAAATAGATTCTTCAAAAATGCACCGCGTGAAGAACCTGAACTTCTGGGCACGTGTACTTGAACATCACTCTGTTTTTCCCGTGCTTTTTTGCTCGCAGCTCTCCATCTACTCACCGGAATTGAGCAAGTGATATACCGATGGAAAGCTACTATACACACGCAACTTTTTTGTGTTGATCATTTTTTTCATACTTTCGACAGTTTTAAAAGTTTTTCATGTGAAATTCGTTCAGTGTAGTAGTTGAACTTCCTGCTCTTTTCATGTTGAACTTCTGTTACGTATTTACGTTTGTAATTTTCTCATCCATTCGTGAGTTTTACACAAATGATATTCCTTTTGTACAAACATCTCTTACAATAATTTTTTTAACTTTCTACGACCGAGGACTTGGACTTATAACAACAACAAAATTGACCTTGTTTTTTTATACATTTCCCATATTAAACACACACTATGTAGTACATGAACTTTTTCAATTTTTATAATTTGAAAATTTATTTTCTTTTTGAAATCAGATTGCTCCCAAATAATAACTGAACTTCTTCATGGATTGAGAAAATTATTTTAAACACAAGAAAACAATTTATTTTTTGTGTTTTTGAACATGGAAAATACAAGGTGATCCTCTCTCACAAGAATTTTTGAACTCCCCCGGACAGAGCACTTGAACTTCTTTCGAAAAACCTTTTAAGGTTTTATTTTTTTTATAGTTTTATTCTCACCTGAAATGAATTCCTTTCAGTACTTGAACTTCTCGCTGTTTTTACTATGAACTCTTGTCGCTTTTTTGTGATTTTTTTGAACCTCTTGGTGTATTGTTAGAAATGGCAAAAAAATGGATTTCTTTAGTAAATGTCGAACTTTTTCGCTATTTCGAATTGAATTTCTTGGTTTATTCGTTAGTAATGAAAAAAAATCAATTTTTTGTAATAAATATTGAACTGCTCCATTTTCTGAATTGAACTTCTTGGTTTATTTTTTAGTAATGAGGAAAATCTGACTTTTTCATATACATTGAAGTACTCTATTTTTAAAATTGAACTTCTTGTTTTTTTAATTTGACTTTCTTGGTTCTGTAAGAACCTCTATGTTTTAGAAATTTGAACTTCTAATTTCTTTTTGGAAACATGGAAAATGCTTTTTTAATAATTTTTGGAACTACCATGTTTTTAATTTTTTTTGCACTTCTTTGTTTTTAAAAAAGAGAGATGAATCTTTTTTTACAAACATTGAATTGCTTTGTTTCTTTTTATTTAAACTTTTAGGTTTTTATTTTGCTTCGTTCACACTACATTTATCCAATTTTCTTGAGGAAAATTCCAACATGGTCTCTTTTATTTGTTTTACGAAAGTGTTGTTTCCTCTGCACTTATCTAGCTTATGTATTTGAGCTTGCATACTTCTAAAACCTGAACTTCACATTTTTTTAATCATTTCATAAGTAAACTTTTCTCACACGAATGCACCAATTTGATAAGAAAATTTTCTCTCACAAATGCGCAAGAATGAATTCTTTTTTCTTACCTAAACTACCTACACAGGAAAGCCAAAGATAAGTTCTTTTTGTCTCGCTTAAACATAAGTCCTTTATATCTTAATTTGAACTTCTTGTTTTTTATTTTTTAGGAACTGAAGAAATCCAAGTTTTCTTATAAACATTGAACCGCTCTAGTATTTTAATTGAACTTCTAGTTTTTTTAGAAATGAGGAAATTTTGCTTTTTTAAAAACTTTTTAAACTACATTGTATTTTTAGTTTCACCTTCCCAACTTTCTAATAAATGTTGGACTTCTCCGTTATTTAAATTTGAACCTCTAGGTTTTTTAAGAAACGAGAAAATTGGACTACAAGGTTGTAACACAAGGAGTTGCAGCCGAGCGCCTTCCATTTCTACAAATTTGATCAATGAACACAATTTTGGCGTGCTAAAAATCAACACATTGGACTATGGCCATACTAATTACTCACACAGAAAAATTGATCGTAACACAAGAAATATGTGGCCTTGCAAAATGCTTTTGGGAATAGTTAACCTTTTGTGAAGAACAGAGACATAAAGAGCACGACACATACACGAACACACGAAGCATCCACACAGTGAGTGCGGACACACATACAAGACACAAGACCTAGCATGGATGTAGCCACACATAAGACTATTTTTTATTTTTGAACTTCTGTTTAAGTCTACTTTGAACTTCTGAATATCCTTTTACAAGCTTGAGCCATCAGGTTCCAGCTGCCCAAAATACAATTATCTGAATTCTTAAGAATAATACGACAACTCTTTATGAACTTCTGCCAGTCATCCATGCGTATTTTTGCGGCCATAATGGATATGCATAACATTTCAAACAAATATAAATGATATGATGATCTGTAGGTATTTAAAAGCACACTCCGTGTCTACTACTAGCAAAGTTCCCCAAAGATCATTTTTCTCAAGCAGAATTGCACAAAAGCCACCAATGTGGAATGTATGACAAACATGTCCAAGAATTATCAAAAGAAGTTGATTAGTCTCAAAAGGAAGCATATTTGTCGGTGTACAAAAAGAGGGGTACACTTTTTGTACCCCTATGACTGTGCACGGGCAGTCTGAGCCACGGGCACCACCACACCAAGCATGGAGAGGGAGGCGAGCCGGGGCAAAACCGAAGCTTGATGGAGACTGGAGCGACGCCAAGAACAAGACCACAAAGAGCAAAGGGATGAAGCGGCTCTACCCGGCAAGATCCTTGCCGGGGCCGGCACTGGCAGCCCCGACAAGACCCTTGCCGCGGCAGCTCGCCCCGCGCCTACGGAGTGGATCGCCCTTGAGTCCACCGCCCCCATGGGGCGAGGATTCGGGAGATGTCCCCGTGGTGGCATGCAGATCTTTGTGAAGACATTCAAGATCGGATGCAAGTTAAGAAGACGACGACCCTTGGCGGGATTCCAGCCAAGGAGAACCACAAGGCCCCGGCAAGCACCTTGCCGGGGATGACAGCAGGCGCCACGGCAGGACCCTTGCCGGAGCCCCGGCAAGGCCCTTGCCGAGGAGAACCGCAGGGCCACCGTCAAGCCCACACCAACTGGGTTTCCACTGACCCACGCAGCCGCCAACCCAACCAGCTGGACGGGCTCCTGCGTGGCAACCCACATATCTTCGTGGAGAACCGCCGTTACGCCACCTTAGCTGCCTGTCTGCCTGCATGGCGCCTCAGGCACTGCTGGCCAGGGCGCGTGTCAACACGAGGAGGGGCGGCGACGGACAAGACGGATGTCTCCCCCCGTCCCCGATAAAGCAAGGACACCTAAGCTGGGCGCATTAAATGCACCTTGTCCTGTAATGCGAGGGATAACCTCGCATCACTGTACCCTTTCCACCTCCTGTGTGCTACTGTGGCAACCCCTTTTTCCTATAAAAGGAGGCCCGAGGCGACCAGGAGGAGGATTCAGCTTTTTAGAACTCCTCACGACTCTCTTGGAGCTCCCCACTAGCTGAAGAACACCAACATATAATCCACCAAAGCAGGAGTAGAGTTTTACGCATCTTTACGGCCCGAACCTGGGTAAAGGAATTGTGTCCTGACCGTTAGATCCGCTCTTCTCTCAACCCCGCGCCCCGCAACCATAGTAGGGATTCTTGTGATCCCATAGGTGTCGATCCAAATACACCGACATCTTTGGCGCGCCAGGTAGGGGGCGCAGTTGTGAGAATCGGCTCTAGTGATCGGCCCGACGCTCTCTCGTCTTCGTGGCCCTTTGAGGAGGCGAGAAGACTTGCGCTCGAGCGACTGCAAATAAAAGCTAAGTTACATCGAACTTTGGATATTTCTACCCTATTGTTTAAAGTTATTATCCTCGGAGCTGTCATTCTTTGTGCAAAAAGAAACCTGCACGCAGATGGGGCCCTTCCCGATTGGCAACGCCTTTGTTCTGTTTCGAGTCAGCTCAACAGTTCAGACGGCTGCATTTGAAACGGTAGGGTAGCCTTCCGCAATTGAAAAAGCTCTCGACTCTGACTCGAGTCAAACTCGACAGTTCAAGAGGCTGCGTGGAGAGCGGCAAGGTGGCAGACCCGGCAGCACGCTCACCCGGCAGGCCAATGGGGACCCGTCCCCAAGACGCCGCCTTGGGTATTTCGCGCCGGCAAGCCTACCCAGTTAACGTAGGGTGGAAACACAAAGAGGCAGCACAGGAAAATAACATGCATGATTCTGAAGATATTTCAAAGTCATATTACATCATGCCATCACTGCGGTTCTAACTAAAGATAAAATTTGTCTTGGGCATGAACCCGCAGTGGCAAGGAAGACCGGGATGCTTAATCCCGGCGATGGCCCTCCACTCTCTTGATTTCGTCGATGCGGCTGATGACAGGCTTGATGCGCTCCTTGAGCGCCGTGAGGTTGGCATCCTCCGGCAAGCTGTCCATCGCGGCTTCGAAGTCGAGGGCGGGGTTCCAGAACGCCACCTTGGTGAGGACCTTGGTCATGACTCCCCGGCAGAGCCGCCGGGCCTCCCCGGCGAGCATGGCCATTCTGTTGGAGTGAAGATCAGTCAAGGCGCTGAGGACGCCCTCGAAGAACTGGGTCAGCTTGGCGTTGACGAACCCGCTCCATTCAGGGGCATACCTCACGTTTGGCATCCCCATGAGGGCCAACTGTGAGGTGACCCTGTCGGCGATGTCCTCCAGCCGGCTGATCCACCTATTCTCCTCCACCACGTATTCTTATTGGGAGGTGCCCTCATCCGCCCACAGCTGCTTCTCCTCCTCCAGGCTCTTGGCCAAGGCCTCCTCCCGAGTGGAGCTCTCCGCCAACATCTTCTCGAGATTCTCCAACCTCAGCCTGAGATCTCTGATGGAGTTTTGTGCCTCGAAGAGCTCCCCAGTCCTGCTGATGACCGCTCCCTACGCCTCTGTCAAGGCACAGTTGAGCTTGTCCTTCTCGTTGGACAGCCTGAGGGCCTGCTTCTTCAGCCCGTCCCGTTCCACCTCCAGCTCTTGTATCTTGCCGGCATGGGCTAGAGCCTGGGCATCGAGCGCCTCCTTGTGCCTCTGCCCCAGCTCGCGAGTCTGCCACTCGACAAGAGCCTCAAGCTCCTCATCCTTGCCGCGGAGTGTTGCAGCAAGTTTCACCTCACGCGCGGAGAGGTCTTCTTCCTGGGAATCGAGGGCAGCTTGATGCTGGTTCCGGGCGGCCTCCGCCGCGGCAGCCAAGCTCGCCGCCTCTTCCTGGGCCTTCTCGACGGCGGCCATCTTCATGATGAGCTCCACGTTACGCTTGGCCAGTTCTTCCTGGGAGGCCCTCTGCTCCTCGCGGGACTGGTGGAACCAGGTTTGCGCCTCAGCGACGCGTGCGTGGAAGTCCGCCTCCGCGTCGTCCACCGCCGCCGTTCTGGACTTAACCTTGTCCAAACGAGCACGGTAGAGCAACTGGAGATTCCGGAAGTTAGCCCCCATGGCCCGGAAGAGCTGCTCCTCTGGGGAGCCGTCGCCGCCGGCGCTCGGTTCATCAACAACCTCGAGCCCGGAGGTGGCGAACACCTCGCCGTCGAAGACTTCCTCCCCGGCGGGCGCCCGGGAGTTTGACGCCCCAGCGAGATGGACAAAAAGGTTGTCACCCACCTTCAGATACCTGCCGGGGCCCGAGGCCGCGGAGGAAGAAGGCTGATCATCGACCGCCTCTTCCTCGGCTGTGGCCTTGCCGGCCTCCCCGGCAGGCCCACCGTCGGCGCCCTCGGCAGCACCCTTGGCGGCATCCTCAGCAGCCTTGTCCGCGGCGGCCCCGGCGGCGTCCTTGGCGGCCTCCTCGGCGGTGATCTTGTCGGCTTCCGCCGCGGCCTCCTCAGCAACCTCCTTGATGACGGCGTCCACGTCCTCCGCATCCGTTGAAGGAGGGCCTGGGCCATGACGGGGGTAATGAAGTCAAGAAAAAGCGCAAGGGAAAAGCAAAGGCGAAAGGCAGGCAACTCACCAGCGCCGGGCTGTGAGGCGGAAGTTCCCTCCCAGCCGGCGTCGGACGCCGGGGCCGGACCGCCAGTGCCTAAGTTCCCCTCCTCCTCCATGTGTGCGGGCTCCGTGCTTGGTGCCCTTGCCGGGGACGCCCCTCGTGGCGGCGTAGTCGATGGGGGTGGTGCGTTGGGAGTAGCCCCCTGCGGCTCCTCCTGCTGCTGCTCTCGTCCTATAGAACCGACAAGGTCAGCACCTTTAGCATCGAACGCCTACAGCATGTCGAGCGAGAAGAGGTTAGCGGACTTACGCTAGGGGCTGTGCTGGGGGCTGCCGTCGAAGCTGCTCAACACCACCAGTGGTGTCTCTGTAGCCCCGGCCGGGGGCTGGCTGCTCGCCGAAGCCTTGGCCCTCTTCACCCTCTGGGCCAACGTCTCTGCGTCCCTGAAGAAGCAAGAACAAGTCAAGATGGGTGGCATGGTCAAGGGAGATGGGGATGACGATAAAAAATGGAATACTTACTCGTCGTCCATCTCCTCTTCCTCTACCGCCTTCCTCTTCCTCTTCGGGCTGAGGGGCCCGAGGTCGAAGGGGAACTCCGCGTCGCCCTCCGAATCGACGTCTGCCAGGGGAAGCGAAGAAGCGGGCAGAGTTTGTGCGCGCTTCGACGAGGAGGGAGCTACCGTTTTCTTCTTCTCGACGGCCTTCCTCGACCTCTTCGCCGTCGTGGCCCTCGTGAGGCGCCCGGACCCCTCTAGGGCCAATTGAGGCTGCACAGTCTTGCCAGGCCGGACCGGCTCGCCGGAACAGGCCCGCCGCAAGACTCACCCTCTTCCCCTGGCTGGCGCCGGGCCAACCGCCGCATCCTCCTTCGACGACGACTCATTGGCCGCGTCCTCAACCAATGGGGCCCCGGTGCTGGCGCTGCTAGCCTCTCCTGCAGCCGCCGCCCACTGGGCGAACTCCTCCTCCTCCGCAGCCGCGGCGTCCTGGCCCTCCATGCCTCTGGCGCTGCTGGCCTCCCTGATGAGCTGCGCCTCCCTCGCCCTGGCGGCGATGTAGTCCAGCTCCTCCGGGGTGGTGTCCCTGACGAGCCACCGCTCGGCGTCAGGATTGACACACACCTCGACCAGAGTATCGAAGAACTGCTGCACGACCTCGTCCTCCGGCTCCTGCCAGCTCGGGACGGGGTCGTGCGCGCTGCACTCCGGCATCATGGCAACGATCTCAGACTGGCGCGAGTTGTTGCACAGCGGGACCACTCCCACTGGCAGCCTGAAGAACTGCCCCTTGACGGCCTTGCCGGCCTTCGCGGCAGCCTTCGCAGCCTTGCCGGTCCGCTCGACCTCGCCACCGTGACCCACATCCAGCTGGAAGAGACGCTGACAGAAATGGCCGTGTCCCATCACTGTGAGGTTGTGGTTGAGGCCAGGGCGGAGCCGCATGACGTCGGCCGGGTTCCTGAAGAGCCAGGCTGGCCTTCCCTTTTTGTGCAGCGGAGCAATCCGACGGCGGATGAAATCCGCCCCGATCATCTCGATGGTGAGTCCGGCCCGGACGAGCCGGTTGATCCTGGTGAAGACAACAGTGAGCCTCCCGTCGGCGGCGTCGACGTCGCTCCAGTCGCTGCCGCGGGCCGGCGGCGTCCGGCGGACCCTGCAGAATGCTGGCGGCTCGTCTTCCTCAATCCAGCACCACCGGCCGCACCATTCGTCCCACCTTTCCTTCACAGCGCCCTCCGGATACACCACCTTGGGTCTGGGAATCCAGGCGATGCATCCAGAGACCACGCCTCCTGGCTGGATCCGAGGGCTGAAGTAGTGGCGGAAAAGCGCCGTGTTCGGCTGCACTCCGACAAAGCCCTCGCAGAGGTGCGCGAAGAAAGCCATGCACGCCACCGCATTTGGGGTGAAATCCAAAAGACGGAAGCCAAAGGTGTGCATGACGTCGCAGAAGAAATCGGAGAAGGGAGGACACAACCCGCAAGAGAAGTAATCAACGAAGAAGGGGTACCGATTTGAGCTGGGCGGGGCGCAAGCGGCCGGAACGACGCGCGTCGCCGGATGGCCCAAGTCCTTCGCCTGATCCCCCGTCTCCGCCCCCAAAGGGGTTTGAAAGCAGCCCGGAGCTCGAAGACATCGACCGACGACGGGATGAAGATAGCGGCCTTCGTCCGATCCCCCGTGAACACGCCCTCCGGCGGCGCCGCAGGCCCGGCACCCCTGGCCTCCCCTTTGCCCTTGGCGGGTTTGCACGCCATAATGGCTGAACGGGAAGGCTGAGGGAAGGGGATGGCAAAGCGACGGCAGCGGGCGACGGCGAAGGCTTCGGAAGGAAGGAAGCAAGGGAACAGCGGCTCTGAGATTGGAAGAGGCGCGAGGAAAATGGAGGAAGTGAGCAGCGCGCTCGCGGTTATTCCCTTTTATGGGGGAAAACGCGGGCCGCCTCCTTCCGCATTTACTGCGACATGACGCATGCCTGCGGAAACCGCCCCACGCATGCCGCCCACGTCACGCACGCCCCTCCACCCCGCGCCGCGCGCGCGGGACTTGGTGGGCGCAGCGCGCGGAAATTTTACCACGGTGAAAACCGCCCCCCGCCTGCCCGCGCACCATTCTGGGCCTGGCCCAACAACATGTCGCGCTTATGTGTGGCCCAAGCCCGGGGGCTTTTGTCGGTGTACAAAAAGAGGGGTACACTTTTTGTACCCCTATGACTGTGCACGGGCAGTCTGAGCCACGGGCACCACCACACCGAGCATGGCGAGGGAGGCGAGCCGAGGCAAAACTGAAGCTTGATGGAGACTGGAGCGACGCCAAGAACAAGACCACAAAGAGCAAAGGGACGAAGCGGCTCTACCCGGCAAGATCCTTGCCGGGGCCGGCACTGGCAGCCCCGGCAAGACCCTTGCCGCGGCAGCTCGCCTCGCGCCTACGGAGCGGATCACCCATGACTCCACCGCCCCCATGGGGCAAGGATTCGGGAGATGTCCCCGTGGTGGCATGCAGATCTTTGTGAAGACATTCAAGATCGGATGCAAGTTAAGAAGACGACGACCCTTGGCGGGATTCCAGCCAAGGAGAACCACAAGGCCCCGGGCAAGCACCTTGTCGGGGATGACAGCAGGCGCCACGGCAGGACCCTTGCCGGGCCTCCGGCAAGGCCCTTTCTGAGGAGAACCGCAGGGCCACCGTCAGGTCCACACCAACTGGGTTTCCATTGACTGACGCAGCCGCCAACCCGACCAGCTGGACGGGCTCCTGCGTGGCAACCAACAGATCTTTGTGGAGACCCGCCATTACGCCACCTCAGATGCCTGTCTGCCTACATGGCGCCTCAGGCACTGCTGGCCAGGGCGCGTGTCAACATGAGGAGGGGTGGCGACGGACAAGACGGACGTCTCCCCCCGTCCCCGATAAAGCAAGGACACCTAAGCTGGGCGCATTAAATGCACCTTGTCCTGTAATGCGAGGGATAACCTCGCATCACTGTACCCTTTCCACCTCCTGTGTGCTACTGTGGCAACCCCTTTTTCCTATAAAAGGAGGCCCGAGGCGACCAGGAGGAGGATTCGGCTTTTTAGAACTCCTCACGACTCTCTTGGAGCTCCTCACTAGCTGAAGAACACCAACATATAATCCACCAAAGCAGGAGTAGGGTTTTACGCATTTTTGCGGCGCGAACCTGGGTAAAGGAACTGTGTCCTGACCGTTAGATCCGCTCTTCTCTCAACCCCGCGCCCCGCAACCGTAGTAGGGATTCTTGTGATCCCATAGGTGTCGATCCAAATACACCGACAATATTGGCTGAGTTACTTGTCCAGAAACAAACAATAATAGAGCAAGGTAAGTCGGTCAAGTTCGTACCTGCAGAGTAAAGGAGCTATATTTCTGTGATTTACTCTTTGTTTCATAGGTAACACAATATGGTGAATGAACAGCCGTACTTCTTCAGACTGAACCCAAATCTTTTGCTTTCTCAGTGGAACGCATACGCTACAAACAAAGCGTTTTCCCACTATATGTTAACTGTAGTCAACGTCGAAACTGCCACAATTCACCTCATAGCAACAACACAGAAACACTTCAGAAATTATAGCAAAATTTGTAGCCCAATTGAGTACCCGCACCGCACAGCTGCTTGGGGGATATAGATATGTGATCACCGGTTTCACAGGTTAAGAATCACTTTATACAAGATAAAATTTGTGAAGTCACTTCACAAGAGGCACTGAAAGGAGAGACCTACAGCGTCTCTACGACGGTAACATTGTGTTCGACCAACTCTTGATGTTCTGACCGCATGGGCGGCTGCACAAACGCCACCACCGTGCCCACTATCGCGACAACTGCCAATAAGAAAGATGGCTCTTGGATCTTCACCTAGCCAACAACCTGAACTCCAGTTCTCATCCAAACACCATGTTCAGACTTTTCACAGAGTAAACAATGTCAGTTTACCTAGGGGATTCTTGCAAACATAAAAATGTACTCCGAAAACTCTATTACTCTCAGATTTTCAATTCTCTCGCTGCCAGTTTTACTTGAACGGCCATGAGAATTTAACTCGACCTGCCACGGATGCTCTATAGCCACTTCATGGTGAATAACAGTCAGTAGGACTCACCTATATATAGGCTCGTCGGAGTTGTTATCGGGGATGGAGGAGGGAACGACAGCAAGGAGGCTGTTGTCGACGTGTCGCACTCAAGGACGAAAGAGACCGCCGGAGCAGCACAGCTCCCATACGTGAGCATCCATCGGATCCCGCGGGTCGCAGCTGTCTGAAGGCGTCTGGAGATGGTCGTGCTCGAGGAAGAAGGAGCTTGCCGGAGTAGCACCGCCTCCCGGTGAGAGCATCCATTGGGCCCACGGGGTCCATCTATTGGGGGTGGCAGGAGACGACCATACTCGCCGGATGGGGTGAACTGCCCAAGCCCCGATGATCAACTGCATCCAGCTCGCCGTGCGGGAGGGGTCGCCGGAGAAGGGAGCGGTGGTGGCGCTCCGAACTTCCAGCTCGCTGTGCGGGAGGGATCCGCCAGGAGGAGGCGGGTCCACGGCACGGCGGAGGAGGCGGGTCCACGGCGCGGTGGAGGAGGCGGGCCAACGGGACGCCGAAAGGAAGCAGGGGCAGCGGCAGCCGGAAGAGGCGGGGGTGGCGGCGCAGCACGCAGGGCTGGTGGACGCCGAGGGATTGGGGCGGCCGCGGGGGTTTGTGGAGGTCCGGAGGTGGGGGACGCCCGGGGGCGTTTTTCCTTTTTTTGGGAAACGTTCGTAGACGGTGCGCCGGCCGAGCGTTCGGCCGGTCGCACGCGTCCCTTCGCTTCACCCCGTCTGCTCAGCTACGAAAGCTCCCCATCCTGCACGATGGCATCCTCGCAGCTCCAACCGCCCGTCCCGCACCACCGTTCGCCGCCGCACAACCGGTCCCTGCCGCAACCCCTCCCCTCCCCAGATCTCTCCTCTCCCCAGGCGCTCCCTCGTCGTCCTCCATGGCTGCTTGCTGCCATGGCCATGTCCATCCCCCTCCTCCCGGGCTACGATGGGCCACCACAAGCTCCATCGTCGGAGGCCAGGAGCTCCCCTCGCCGGCCGCCATGGCTGCCTACCTCCATGCTCGAATCCACCCCGCGTATACAAGTGTTGCAACCGTCACCTAGAAAAGCTTCAACAGCTGTTGAGAAAAGCTTCAACCATAGACACAGAAGCTTCAATGGCACTGCACAACAAGGGGAAGTTGCAACCGTAGTTGGATTTTGCTACTACCAGCGAAGCTTTTTGCTACATCCATCAAGTGGAGCTGCGACCTCATGACGACGACAACGACGATTTTGCTGCTACCGTAGTAGGATTTTGCTACTATCGTTGGAGCTTTTTGCTACTTTTCTCTGGTTTGCAGTGTCTGATTGGGAGCTTTTTTTCCAACGGTTGAAGCTTTTCATACACGGTTGAAGCTTTTTTCGTCCACGGTCGAAGCTTTTTCTGCAGCAAAATTCTACAACCATTGACATAAAATGCTACAACCATTGACATAACAGTCGGAATGCTACAACCATTGACATAAAATGCTACAACCGTTTATAAAAAAAGTTTCATTGCAGCACATCGGGTGGGTCTGGTGCGACCGACCGTCGGCCGGCGCACCGGCGCCTAGCGTTGCCCTTTTTTTTAGTTTTTCGACGCTCTCTTATTCGAGTACGGGAACACCTCATCACGCCTATATAGGGGGAGCCGTGATCCGAATAGTTATTCTAATCCCGGGATTAGAATAGTGCTACTCTCTCTCACTCACTCTCTCTCTCTCTCTCTCTCTCTCTCTCTCTCTCTCTCTCTATATATATATATATATATATATATATATATATATATATATATATATACATCTGGGCTATTTTGTTTTGCGTAACAGAATACCCTACTTGAACTAGTGGTTTCAGGCGGTTGTACTGATTAATTTTGAGCACTTGAACTGATTCTTTCATTTCTGTTTAATAGATTGTCTTCTTTAGTTCAATTTTTTTTCAATTTTTTTGTCGGAATGGGACATGTAATATATCGTTCGAAAGCTCTTGACAACTATATTTCGAGTATATTAAACGTTTTTGCAATATCATCATGATTTAAGAGCAGTTTTGAAAAAAAAAACAGTTTTTTTCAAAACAAAAAACGTGAATCGTATTTTGAACTCAATTTTCAAACGGTTTGTCAGAATTGAGCAAATAAGATGGCGTTGGAAAGCTGGTGAAAATCTGCATCTTCCATATATGTATTGTTTTTCCTAATTCAATACCATTTCAAAGTAATTTGAAAAATGGTGAAATTCTAGGCGAAACGTATTTTCATGATTTTTTGCAAACGGTTTGTCGGATTGACACAAATGATACGGCGTTGGAAAGCTATGGAAAACGCACAACTGTTTCGTATTGAAAAGATTTCCTAATTCCTTACGGTTTAAAAACAAATTCGAATACTGTCAAATATGATTTTGAACGTGACTTTTTTAAAAAGTTTGTCGAAGTGGGGCAAATAATATACCGTTCGATAGCTATCAAAAATGCGAAACTCAGTCATGTTGAACATTTTCTCAAATTTGCAACTATTGAAGAGTAATTTTGAATATAGTGAGACCCATTGTGTTGTTTTTCCGTCAGAAAAAACAGAGCACTTGTACTTAACTATGTATGTCTCCGTACTGATGTATTCTCCACACAGTAGTTTTGAAAGGTTCCAAAAAGATAGTACTTGAGCGGATGTCCATATGGATTTGTACTGAGCTTGTTTTCATAGACGAGACATCATTTTTTGAACTCCCACAATAAAATAGTGGACTTATATGACCGGATGTTTTGAACGGCCCCCCATTGGGACATGGACTGACAGAACTGAACCTTTTTGGGGGTTACAATTTTAGATTTGTTTTCTCATCTAAACTAACGACACCATCAGCTCTGAATTTCAATTGTTTTACTAGTTGAAATGACGGATGTTTTTTTTTAGTTCGATACAAACTCGAACATTTTTTGCAACGAAGGTTTGTACTTCTTTTTGTTTGCAACTTGAACAATTTTCATGATTTTTACAATGAATATTTATACTTATTTTTTGTTATGTTCAATGAAGAAAACAATACCATTTGAACTAATTGGACAATAACATGTGAGCTTACAGTAATTTATCACTCGAACTTGTAGCAATAGAAATAATAAATTTGTACGGCCTCGAGCGTTGAACGACCACAAGTGTTGATGGTGAACAGCCCGTGGTGCCAGTGGTGAACGCCCTGTGCGCCGCGCTGACGGCCGGAGACGAAGGCCTGCCGGAGGCCAGGGGACTGCCAGCTCGGGGATAGGAGGCCCGGCTGTTCGAAGGATGATGCGCGACAATTCGAGTTAGCGCCGGAGGAGAACCTGGTGGAACATCTCGAAGGCAGTGCTACGCCTCCACCACGATGGTATGCAGCGACAACAAAGTGGGGACAGGCGGCAGCGGCGCGCAGGGTTAGAGGGGGCCTGCAACGGCACGCGGGGGAAGGGGCCGGCGACGGCGCGCTGGGGGGAGGGTCGGGCGGCAACGCGCTTGGGGACAGACTAGACTTTACTCTGTTTTTTTGTCTGGTTTTCCTCGTAACTTTTCAACGGTTTATTGTATCGTAGTCCCGAACTTGCATGCTTTTATATCGTTGAACTGAATGATACTTTTTCAAATAGAACTTTTTCATGTGTTTAATTTTTTTATCTCAATTTTTTTGAAGTGATGTTTTTGACTTCTCTCATTTTACAACATGAACTTTTATCATTTGAATTTCCGTGGGGTTTATTTTTATTTGAGATTATTTCCCAGACTTATCTGGGACGTCGTGTTGAACTTACAACATCCTCACCACAAGAAATACAAGCAACAACCGTAATATATTTTTGGACATACAAGCATACATAAGTTTACAACATAGTATATCCTGATACATAGTTGGATGGATGCTCTGAGATTTTTAGAACTGATGAGGAACAAACATTAAAAAACAACCGGTATTTTTAGAGAAGTTCCACGCTGTAATGAGAAAGTCCAACACAACTCTCAGATAGTCACTCTGTAGATCTCCAAAACATAAAGCATCCTGAGCTACCAAACGGTAACATTGGAAGGTTACAGTTTCACATGTCTCAAATGTAGGTGTCATTAAATGGCCACAACTTTGAGTGGCTAGTTGGAAGTAAAGTTATCTTATCACTGGCTAATTGGTTAGCAATTTTTTATAAGAAAAATGGAAACAGAGGCGCTAGTGCTTTTGCGCACTCGACGACGAGATCCTTGGTGCTTAACCTGGAAATGGGGTCGAAAAGGCCCACACCACGCTCGGCAGCCGTCTGGCGCCCTACCTGGTGGCGTTGCCTTGTGGTTGGCCTAGTGCCTGGCTCACCAACAAGCTCCAGGGGCTAACCAATTAACCACTTCTAACACAAAGACCCTGCAAAATCCTGACCAAGAAATCACTTTTTTTCACACACAACAGTCAGCAATTAGCATGCACAAGTTCATGTAAAAACAACAACAAGTTCATGCACAGTAACATTACATGTTCACAAGAATCTCAACAAGTAATCTTTTAAACTCGTACTTGTCCAAAAGAGATTTTCCAACCAAAGAATAAACCTTTCAAATAGCCGGCACTGAATTGAATTAAAATAAGAAAATGATTCGAACTAAGATAGAAATTGTACTGAATTCAAATTAGAATTCGAACTTGCAAACTTTCCAAACAAGTACTTAGCTCGCTTGCCATACAATGCTTTTTGAGTTTTTCATGCGGTACTCTTTGAACTTATGCAATTCGTTGGTGGCAGAAAAAGCAACTAGAAGTATACAATTGTTGTATAACATCCTAAACACTGAACTGTATTATAGGACTACCCAGGGTCTCAGGAATCAACTAAATTTTCCACTCAAGTCTATATTCATCAGTACTAGTAGGACTCAAATGTGAGCTAATTTTCAATAGAGATTAACTAAAATGGCTTCTAATTTTTTTGAAACATCCAGCTTCTAATTATTTTCAATTTGAACTTGCTTGTTTTTTCTATTCTTTAGCAATGCAAGATGAAGTATTAAACAAGAGACGGGACGGGGGTGAGTACCTGCCGGCGCCGGCGGAGAGGCGCGGTGGTTTTACCAGCGAACATTGGGCTAGCAATGACGTGAATACCGCCAAGTTGGACTGCCGAGCTGGACGTCCTCGACCCCTAGCAATTCCTCAGGTTTCACTATTTCTCCACTAAAGCACATGCGCTGGAGTTGGAGCGGGGCACGCCCACGGCGGCGAGACTGAACGGCCGGGGATGGCGGCGTTGTACTGCTTATACGCGGCGGGGGAGCGACAACGGTGCATCGATCCAGTGCGGGGTGACTTCTTGCTCATGCACTATTTTTTTGTTTCTGTTTTTCAATGAACTTATAGGGTTATACATTATGAACTTATAGATATTTTTTGTTGAAAGTATGAAAGAAACATAACATCGGCATCCTCAGCCAAAGAACACATCCATTAAAGAAAGGGTCCACTCACCTAACATAGAATAGCACATCCAGTTCAAGATTAACTATTGATGCATGCCTTAAAAGCAAGAGCAACAGTACAACATTAGCATAATAGTAGGTAACAATAATAGTACATGGTTAGCTATCAATGCAAGCTATTGACAAAGAAACTCGATAGGCACTGCGATTTTGGACGGGCGAGGGCGGCGACACATCTCAAGTGGCCACAGGCATGCGTTTGTGAATGGGAGGGGCATATGAACTTTTCCGCTTTCTCAACTCTAGACCTTTTGTATTCTTGTACTTGATCCTCCCCAGTATTATTCTAAACTTTTTAGACGCTTTTGTTGGTGAGCCCTTATGTTTCCCTGAACCTTCACCAGGTTTCTTCTCAGTATAAAGAAAACAAGAAATAAAGTGTTCTATTCACATAGGCATTAGAACAAACACCTAGCAAGCATCATTTGTGCAAACCAGGTAAACATGACTTTTGCTTCTTTTTGCACAATTTAGTTTTTGCAAAAGGAGAAATTTTATGCAAGAGTATTGTCACTATTACATCCATGTAAGGAATAAACTCACATTTAAGAGCACTACCTGCTAGCATATGTGTCTGTGTGATTTAATCATTCAACGACATAGACAACATCCTGAATGCCTGATATTGCGATTTATGCGACAGAAGTCCAACTTTAACAAATGTGAGTGGCTTGTGGGTTGATACACGGTGCAGAATTCATAAATTTTTATGCTTGAGTTCAGAAAAGTAACTAGTAGAACTGACCATGGAGTGGTGCTCACCAACGTACTCTCATCCACTGTCGTTGTGGCTGTACATGATTAAACCCCCATAAGGTTTGGATGATGCTTATCGTTCAGTTCAACATCATGCTCACGCACCTAGTAGATAGCCATCGATCTGCAGAAGGAGGAGGGAGTGACCCGCAGTAGGAGGAGACAACAACCTGCAGGTGGAAGAGGCCGCGAACTGTGGCGGCGGTCGGTTGGTAGACCCGTTGGTCGCTGCGGCTGTTTGTACTTTGGGGCGGCTGGCGTTGTTGGGGAGGGAGACGGCGAGCGCCGGCATGGAGGAGGGAGCCGGCGAGCGCCGGCATGGGAGAGGGAGGTGGCGAGAAGTGGCATGGGGACGGAGGCGGCGGCCCGCAGCATGGGGATGGAGGCGGCGGCCCGCAGCATGGGGATGGAGGCGGCGGCCCGCAGCATGGGGATGGAGGCGGCGGCTGGTGGCGTGGGGATCGGAGGCGGCGGTCGGCGGCCCGCAGCATGGGGATGGAGGCGGCGGCTGGTGGCGTGGGGATCGGAGGCGGCGGTCGGCGGCATGGGGATCGGAGGCGGCGGCCGACGGTGTCGGGGGCGGAGGCGACGGAGGTGGAGCAATGCGATGCGAGGGCTGCGGGAGTGATGCGATGCGAGGGTTGCGAGCCTTTTTCTTTTTTCTTTCCGATGGGTAAGTCTTTGGGCCATTGAAAAAACGGATCGCGCCCTATATAGAGGCGCGAGTAATAGAATACTATCCTGTTACTAGTAACAACAGAATAGTCTAGTCCTAAGATATTCTCAATATACTTTATTAAGTATTCTTAGATACCCCAATACTAGTTTGGTTGAAAAAATATCATCTATGACATACTTTTTTAATATACCCTTTTCACGGACGAACGAATCAGTGTATACGTAAACCTTCAAAAATATGTGGACTCACATGATTTTTTTCATGAAACTCATTTTGGGGTATCTAGTAATTATTAATGAAGTATATATATATATATATATATAGTTGCTCGCCTTGAGGCTACCGCGGAGCGCTCTGCTCGCGTCCCTTCATGCGCGCTCTGTCAGTGGTTGGGCATGCGCACGATCATGTCGGGAGCCCCATATTCATGCGGTTGCGTTATTCTCATCTCATGATTAGAATAATTATTTGGATCACGGACGGTCCTAGTAGAAGGCGAGGATGTCCTCCCGAACGGTATCGAACAAAAACAAAGCCTACCACCTATACAATCCCCACGACCCGATCCTCATCCCCAACTGGAACCGCCGTCCCCGCCCGGAAGACGACACCGCTCCCAACCGCCGCCGCCGCCGTCGCTCGCTGTAGATCGCGTGACCGCCGCCATCCCTCGCCGCAGATCACGCGACCGCCACCATCCCTTGCCGCGGATCGGGCCACTACCACCGTCCTTCGTCGCGGATCGGGCCACCGCCACCGTCCCTCTCTATGTATCGCGTCGCCGCCATCGTCCCTCGCCATCCTCCGCTCCGACCACCTATGTCACCGCCCTCCAACCCGGCCATCTCCACCGCCGCCCTCTGCTTGTCGTGGCCAGGGAACTCGTGGTCGTTGCGGTGGCGGGGTAAGAAAGCATGGAGGAGGATGAATGGTGCATCAACGGTGGAGGCCGAGTGCGACGGTGTTGTAGGCGTGATATGGCAGTGAGGTCAGTGATTCGAGGCCCTGGCTGCTGATAGATGAATAAAAACTGATTGTTATTGATTGATTTGGTGCGGCATACAAGTGTATATAAGAGGGTACAAACCGACTTGGGGTAAGGTTACAAAGATGACTTGGACTAGGAGTCGTATACGATAAAGACTACTCTAACATCCCCCCGCAGTATCAACGGCAGGCTCGACGACGTTGAGACTGAAACAGATATCTTGAAACGGCTTAGTAGGCAGTGCCTTGGTGAAAATGTCAGCAAATTGAGCCGTAGAGGGAACATGAAGCACCCGAACCTAACCAAGAGCGACCTTCTCACGAACGAAATGAATATCAATCTCAATATGCTTTGTGCGTCGGTGTTGAACTGGATTGCCGGTCATGTAGACTGCTGATATGTTGTCACAATAGACAATAGTGGCCTGCTCAATAGGCATGTGTAGCTCGGATAGTAACTGCCGAATCCAGATTGTATCTGCAACGGCATGTGCCACAGCACGATACTCAGCCTCGGCCGACGAACGTGAGACCGTAACCTGTCTTTTCGAGGACCAAGAAATTAAATTGTTACCAAGAAAAACACAAAAACCGGAAGTGGACCTTCGAGTGTCATGACAACCAGCCCAGTCTGCATCAGAGTATGGGGTAAGAGAGTTTGGAGAAGAATTATTTAGGTGGAGACCATGATTGAGAGTTCCTTTTAAATACCGAAGAATGCGTTTAACATGATTATAGTGAGAACCCGTGGATCATGCATATAGAGACATGCTTGTTGAACAGCAAAAGAGATTTCAGGACGAGTAATGGTGAGATATTGGAGAGCACCTGTTAGGCTACGATAGAGAGTAGGATCTGAAAAGGGTTCACCGGTAGCCGAAAGTTTAAAACTAGTATCGACAGGGGTGCGAGATGATTGACAGTCAAGCATACCGGCACGATTAAGTAGATCAAGAATATACTGGCGTTGGGAAAGAAAAAGGCTGGAGGAATCTCGAACAACAGTAATGCCTAAGAAATGATGAAGGAGTCCTAGGTCAGTCATAGAAAATTCAGATCTAAGAAGAGAGACAATATGATCTAAGAAATTTTGAGAGGATGCGGTGAGAATGATATCATCTACATAGAGAAGTAAATAGGCAGTGTCGGAATTTTGATGATACACAAAAAGAGAGGTGTCCGAGAGAGATGGAGTGAAGCCTATTGTTTGGATGAAGGAGGAGAAGCGTTGAAACCAAGCTCTTGGGGCCTGTTTAAGACCGTAGAGAGATTTCTGAAGAAGACAGACATGAGTTGGAAAGGATGGATTTTCAAAACCCAGAGGTTGCTGACAGTAGACAGTTTCTTGAAGGGAACCATGGAGGAAAGCATTTTTAACATCAAGTTGGTGAATAGGCCAGGAAGAGGAGACAACAACACTAAGAACGGTACGAATGGTGCTAGGTTTAACAACAGGAGAAAATGTTTCATCGTAATCAATTCCTTGTTGTTGAGAAAAGCCACGACAAACCCACCTGGCTTTATATCGTGAGAGGCTCCCATCGGAGTGAAACTTTTGGCGAAAAATCCATTTGCCAGAAACAATATTTGTGTTGGGAGGACGAGGAACAAGTTGCCATGTGTTGTTTTGAAGTAAAGCATTATATTCTTCTTGCATCGCAGCGGCCCAATTGGGATCAAGTAGAGCAGTTTTGTAATTCTTTGGGAGGGAAGTGAGAGATACGGTGGTATGAAGGTTTAGGCGGTCTTGGGGTTGTTGAAATCCTGATTTGGCCCTAGTACGCATGGGATGATCATTAATCGGGACTGCTGTAGGAATAGCACGAGGGGGTAACGTGGGTACGGGTGAGTCCGGCGCAGCGGAAGAGTCGGACGAAGGAGCATGGTTGGGTGGTGGAGAGGGAGCAGGGACCGAGGGTGTTGGGGAGGGAGCAGGGGTCGAGGGTGTTGGGGTCGAGGGTGTTGGGGACGTCTCGGGTGGGGTGGGGGGAGGGTTGGTATTGGTTGTGGCTGGTGTTAAAGTTGTTGGTGGTATGTTGTGTTCATCGTGAGGGGGTGCAGGAAGGGGAGTATATAGTTGGAAAGGACGGGGAGAGGGGGTGTTTGCCGAGCTAGGGGTGTTGGATGATGTAGTAGTGCGTTGTGAGAAAGGAAAAATATGCTCAGCAAAGGTGACATGACGAGAGACATGAACGTGTCCTGTCTGAAGGTCGAGACAACGATAGCCTTTGTGCTCGACAGAGAAGCCGAGAAAAGCACATGGGATAGATCGTGGTGACAATTTATTTGTAGAAGTGGCATAGGCATTTGGAAAACAGAGACAGCCGAAAACACGAACCGCAGAGTAGTCGGGGTGGGAAAGAAAGAGGGAATAATAGGGAGTGGTGTTGGGTTTAGTTTTAGAAGGTCGAATATTTAGAAGGAAGGTGGCCATGTGTAGGGCTTCAGCCCAAAACTTGGGAGGCATAGATGATTGAACGAGAAGAGTGCGAACTATACCATTGAGGGTGCGAAGAGAACGTTCGGCTTTACCATTTTGCGGGGAGGTGTAGGGACATGAGAATCTAAGAAGGATGCCATGTTGTAAGAAGAAAGTACGATTTTTAATGTTATCAAACTCGCGACCATTGTCACATTGGATAAATCGAATTGGGAGAAAGAAGTGGACAGACACATAACGTTGAAAATTAAGAAAGAGAGAATGGACCTCAGATTTGTTGCGTAGAGGAAAAGTCCAGACAAAGTGTGTGAAATCATCTAGTATAACAAGGTAATATTTAAAACCCGAAACACTTGCAATGGGAGAGGTCCATAGATCACAATGTATTAATTCAAAGGGATAAGTGCTACAAGAGCTAGAGGAACTAAAGGGAAGACGCACATGTTTGCCTAATTGACACGACTCGCAAAATGCAGAATTATGAGAATCCCTATTACATGGTATGGTAAATTCACTAAGCATAGAAGCTAAGACAGCAGGGTTGGGATGGCCCAAGCGACGATGCCAGAGATCGACGGAGGCCAGCATGGATGTTGGAGGGGCGGCGGCAGGAACTCCATTAAGAGAGTAAAGATCACCGAAGCTATTGAAGCGAGCGATCTCGGCTTTGGTCAGGTAATCTTTCACAGATAAACCAAAAGGGTCAAATTCAGCCGAAACTAGATTGTCGCAAGTAAACTGGCGAACAGAAATAAGATTTTTAATGAGGGCGGGTGCAACTAGAACATCACGAAGTAGAAGAGGTTTAGTGGAAGAGGGAAGTTGAGCCTGACCAACACAATATATAGGAATAGATGATCCATCTCCGAGGGTAATGGAAGGGAAAGGAGATGTAGTGCAAGATGATAACCAATTACTAGATGCAGACATATGACTAGAGGCCCCTGAATCAAAGATCCAATCCGTACCTGAGTTTCCTTGCGCAACAAAGTTATTCATTGCTTGGAGAAAAGCAGCTTGATCCCAGCTCGGCATCGCAGGTGAGGGTGGCGTCGGGAGCAGTGCCGGTGGATATGATGGTGAAGGCAGCAAGGCCGGCTGGGGTGTGTAGTAGGCGCCGCCATCGGTGGAGTAGTGACCATAGGGAGCATACGTCGGGGCGGCGTGAGAGGCATTGGCCGGCTGTGGCGTCGGGAGCAGTGCCGACTGAGGTGTGTAGTAGGCGCCGCCGTCGGTGGAGTAATGACCATAAGGAGCATACGTCGGGGCGGCGTGATAGGCATTGGCCGGCTGTCGGGGGTTGAGAACCCCGGGAGCACCAGTAGGCGGCCGAAGGCCGGGTTGCCAGGCACCTGAGTATGCCGGCGGAGCACCGAGCGGGGACGGAGCGGACCAGGGCATGGGCCACGCCTGAACAAGCCCCGTCCAAGGATCATGAGGAGGCCGCCATGCAGCCGATGGAGCACTGGTGGGTGGTGTAGGACTCGGTGCTGTCGTAGGTGGAACTGAACGAGTCGACGGCGGCCTGTAGATAGGATTTTTTTCGCGGTAGTTCGGACTAGGGCGCCAGCCTGGGGGCGGTTGAGCGGATGACGACGCGGATGGCCCGGCGACAGGAGCCGGCATGGGAGGCGGTGCTGCTGTAGGTGGCGGAGGAGGGCGAGCCGCAGCATGAAAGACCTTGGGGCGAGAGTCCTTGCGAGCTTGTGTTTCCGCCGCGAGTTGGAGCAGAGAATGAACTTCAGCGAAGGTGGGAGGAGGCCGTATCATTGGTATGAACGAGGCTTGCTTGTCAAAATCCTCGCTGAGGCCGACGACGACGATGTTGATGAGCTATGAGTCGCTGACGGTATCGCCGAGTTCACGGAGCTCATCACCAATGGTCTTGACGCGCTGACAGAACAGGTTCACCGGGGCGTCTCCTTGCACCATATTGCGAAGCTCAGTGTGGAGAGCGTTTTTCCGAGCATCGGTGTTGCTTTGGAAGAGCTGACGGAGGGAGTGCCAGATGTTGGCAGCGGTGGCGCCGTCGTGATCGAGCATGTTGAAGATCTCGGTGGTGATGCGGGTGTAGAACCACTGGACGATTGCGAGATCGTCTTTCAACCATTGCGGATCGTCGGGGCGGGGAAGACAGTTGGCGGCGACATGCGAGAGCAGGTTGCAGCGGCCGAGGTGGAGATCGAAGAGATGTCTCCAATGGTAGTAGTTATGGGCAGCGAGATTAAGAACTATGGGGATGTATGGACTGACATCGGAGATTGTGTCAGCAAGAGACATTGGTGCGGCAAGGATGGGTGTAGGGGAGTTTTGTGGAGCTAGGGAGAGGGCCGAGAGAGAGGCGGCTGCGGCGTTGGCAGCCTTGGCGATGAGCGCGGCCTGGTGCTCGAAGTAGCCGGGCGGCGGCAGCGACGGCGGCCTTGGCGGAGCCATAACCTAAACCCTAGGACCGGTATCTGATACCATGATAGATGAATAAAACTGATTGTTATTGATTGATTTGGTGCGGCATACAAGTGTATATAAGAGGGTACAAACCGACTTGGGGTAAGGTTACAAAGATGACTTGGACTAGGAGTCGTATACGATAAAGACTACTCTAACAGCTGCGATTGTTGGAGGAAAGCTTGCGCGTGGACTGGTGCAAGGAAGGGGGCGCTGGAGGTGAGTGCGTCGGAGCACATCTCGGGATGCACGGCAGGTCGCGTACGAAGAGAGGGCAGGTCGCGTTGGAGGGTAGAGCAGGTCGGCGCTGGCACCTCCCCACGGCAGGGCCGCTTGCTTGCTTCCTGAGCATCACGACCTCTCCTGTGATAGCCCTCGCAGCCTCCGTTCTTGTTCTTGAAGCAGTAGCAGTCAACCCCTATTCTTGTTCATCTTCGAAAACTGTAACATTGTTTATTTGAACTGGGTGGAAATTTTGACCTGGACTGATGAGTGATTGATGACTAGGATGCAGTGCAGCTTCTCTGACATATGTTCACATCCCTCAAATGTGAGCTGCTCTGGCGTCTCTCACCGACCTTCCATGATGCATGTTCTTGACCTTCCCCGGCGTCTCTCATTGCTGTCGCACATGGCGCTCCGCGGTTTCATGGCGGCTATCGCCGCAACTGTGTGTGTGTGTGTGTGTTGTGTGTTTCCCTGGCACCTTCGCCCGTGCGTGAGGCTATGGCACCGAGCTGCTCCTTGAGGCCAACGAATGGCCTTCCCCACTAGCAGGCTGCTCCTTATGCTTCATCGGCAGGGGATCGAGCAGCATCAATACATTTCGTTGGACACTTTTTATTCGCATCAAACTGATGTTTTTTCTGCTATGGATTTCATACTACAGTGAAGAGGAAAGTAAAGTCAGAGAGAGAGAGAGAGAGCGCATAGTAATAGTGATGAGAGGATAAGATTGGAATGTGTGGGGGAGAAAGCACCATGTTTCCAATTAAGAATTGACCACTAGTTTTTCCAACTAGGAGTCCTTCTTTTAAGTTGTTACAAGAAATGGTATTTTTCTGCAAACTACAAATGTACAAAAATATAAAAATTGAGTTGCGATCCAACTATGCTTGATGCTTTTTTTAGAGAAAAGAAACTATGGAAGTCCATATATTGATTCTGAGAAGTTCAAACTATGTTTTTGTGTGTGAACACTTTGATGTCCACCATTTGTTTATTGAAATTCCACAGAATAAACGAGAACGAATCGAAGCTAGACGCACTACTTTCTCAAATATGAATGAGATGTCATATACAAGAGAATACAACGAAATCGATCTATTTTTGTGCATGTACAACCGTGTATTTTTCTATTATTTATTTATTTTCCTAAGGCCAAGATATTGTGTTCGAGAAGGTCAAGTTTGAGGTAGTTCATGAATTGTTTGTTCAAAACAAAATGTATGTAAGTACATCTCCCATCAAGAAAAAGGCCAAGGTATATGATTAAAAGTTAAAGCAACTATGTTTTTTGTTCTAGGAATGCATGCAAGATATACAAAGTAAAAAAAACAATTGTGAGCCACATTGTTTCTTATTTTAGCTAAAAGAAAAAGATAGTTCAAAGCACTAAATTTAAATAAAAAACACCCTCATCGTTGTAGTTCTATTTCATCATGCGTGAGAGTCCAAAATGAATAGTTCTTGAAAAGTGCACGTCCACACGTGCGTTAAAATGCTCATAGAATGTTCATATACGATATTTGCAAAAAGGTTAAAATATGAAATGCAAAAATAAAGTTTGTACATGAATAAAATTCAGATTGTCTCATGTAAAAAAATCAAATACAAAAAGCGGTTAGATGTGTGTGAAAAAAATGTTTAGTTTTTATTTCCCCATTCATAACAAAAAATAAAAGTAAGAAGTTCAAATTTAATAAAATGAGTAGTTCAAACGTTACTTATTCTCTAAAACCAAGAAGTCCAAATTTAAAAATGGAGTGGTATGATGTTTATAAAAACTCTGATTTTACACTTTAGAAAAATCCTCCAAAAAGTTTCTTTATTAAAGTGGTTCGATGTTTATTACAAGACTATAATTTTTTTTTCTGCTGCTAAGAAATAAAACCAATTTTTTTTTAAAAAAAGATGGAGAAGTTCAATGATTATAGAAACTATGATTTTCCTCGTTATTTAAGAATGGAAACAAGAAGTACAAAACAAAGTAACGCAATAGTTTAATGTATAAAAAATGGAAAATTTGAATCTGTTGATGGGAAGAATATAAGAAGTTCAGACAAAAATAACGAAATAGTACAAAAATAAGAGAGCACTTTGAAACGGATATTTCACAGTTTCTAATAAAAAATTAAGAAGTTTGAATTTTTAACATATAGCAGTTCAAAAAAAATTGTGAGAGAAAGTTCAAGTCCTCGGATGGAGAAAGTTCAAAAATTCTTGTGAGAGAGGTTCGTTGTGTATTTGCATGTTCAAAACACACAAAAAAAATGTCATTTTGGATGTTTTAAACTAATTCTATTAATCCATTATGAAATTTAAATAAAATGATCTATCTGAAAAAGTTTCTCCTATTCAACAACTTTCCAATGGTATATCGTATGCTCTATTTCAAAATAAATGGTTAAAAAATCCATGTACGTTGTTCAAAACCAATTTTAACCCGTATTAGATAAAATTACATCTTTTCGACAGGTTTCAAAAAAAGGTATGTCATTTGTGTAAATCTAATGAATGGTTGAGAAACTACGAACAAGAATAGGTGACAGAAGTTCAAATTGAAAACAGTGGGAAGCTCACCTACTACACCGAATGCGTTTCAGATGAGAATAATTTTTTTAGAGCGGTTCGATGTCTATAAATAACTCAGATTATTTATGTTACTAAAGTGAAACAGAGAGAAGTTCAAATTAATAACAGACGAAAGTTCACGTACTTCATGGTATGTGTTTCATACGGGGAAAAGAACAAAAAACCAAAGTCTAAATTTTTTGTTGCTAGAAGTTCATGTGCTCTGCCCTCGGAAGTTCAAAATTCATGAGGGAGAGGTTCACCATGTGTTTACATGTTCAAAAAACACAAAAAAAGAAAAAAAAAATCTGCTTTAAAGATATTTCTCTCAATCCACAAAGAAGTTCAGTTATTATTTGGGAGCAATTTGATTTCAAAAAGAAAAAAAATTCAAATTATAAAAATGGGAAAAGTTCCTGTACTACATGGTATGTGTTTAATACGAGAAAAATGAATTTAAAAGCAATGTCCAATTTTATTGTTGTTATAAGTTCAAGTCCTCGGTCGGAGAAAGTTAACAAAATTATTGTGAGAGAGGTTTGTACAAAAGGAATATCATTTGTGTAACACCTACGAATGTGTGAAAAAATTACAAATTAAAATACGTCACAAAAGTTCAACGTGTAAACAGCAGGAAGTTCAACTACTACACTAAATAAATTTCAAATGAAAAACTTCTAAACTTGTCGCGAGTATGAAAAAATGATCAACACGGGAAAGTTCATGTCTACAACATCTTTCCATCGGTTTATCACTTGCTCAATTCCGGAGAGTGGATGAAGAGCTACGAGCAAAAAAAAGCACGTCGGGGGCCCCATATGCATGCGGTTGCGCCACGCGCGTTGCCACGCAATGCAGTTAAGTGCGGCACGATGGAGTTACGCGCTGCAAATTAGAACTGACATTAGGGCCTGCCGAGTCCTGGCCGTCCGGCTTCCCCTTTAATTCCCGCGACCATTATAACCTTAGTCTCTTCAACCTTTCGATCGTGCCCCACAACACAACAAGCACACCCACGATGAAACATAGAGAGGGGATGTCTAGCGGCACTCCAATGGAGTTCGGAGAGCATAAAGTGGAGACCCACGAGAGGGAGACGGATCTCTCGGTGGTGTACACCATCGACCCGGGACGACTACATCAACAGCGTTGAGCAGTTGCTTGCTCGAGACAAGTACAAAGTGGTTGGCACCGACCTCTAGTACACCACCGGTCGTCCCGACATAGATCAGAAGGTTGACATCGCCCAGTTGTGCGTGGGCCATCATGTCCTCATCTACCACTACTGCAAGACCACAGAGCCTTGCGACCGTGTCAACAGTTTTGTCAACAACATCGACTACAAGTTTGCCACGGTGGAAACCACCGATGATGTAAAAGCGCTCAGGGTTACGGGCTTGGCCTGCCAGAACCTTGTCGAAATCCGTGAGCACTACAGGGTCTAGGGCACCCGAAGAAGGACTCCCTGGTTAAACTCGCCTCAGCCATCATTGACCCCTACTACGAGAAGATGAAGTAGGATGCCAAGAGAACAAGTCCCGTATCCTGGCACAAGGCCTGTATGAGGCAACCGGATGAACCTCACCTCAGGTTCGCGGCCAAGAGCGTGTACACATGCTACAAGATGCACATGCTGATCATTGACATGAGGAAGTGCCTTGTTACCCAAGTCGACGAGCCCGGATCGAGCCACAAGCAGAGCAAGCGTCACAATAAGTAGATGATGACGAGATGATCATTTATGCTAGTGAATCATGCATGTAATATATAGTTTATTTTATTGGTGTGTGGAAATGTCATGTGCGTAGTAGCCACCTATGTAATTATGCATGTAATAGTTTACTTTGTTGTGTGCAAATGCCATGGTTGTAGTAGCCACCTATGTAAGTGGATGTTTAATTTGGTTATGCAACCATGTCCTTATAAGCGTGTGTGTGTGTATATATATATGTTGTTCTGTATGCAATCCCATCGCACAACACACATGTCTTATGAGCAGCAACCGGCTGTGTTATTATCGGTCTTCGCACACATTTTTGATTATAAACCTGTTTGCCGCGTATCACACACATCTTATATTGAACCGTTTATGTTCTCTTGTCTCAACACAAATAGTTCATCTGAGTGAACCGTATGTCGTATATCGCACACACCTTGATCTGGTTGACCGTTTCTTTTGTGTTGCCTAATCACAAACAGTTCCTCCGAGTGAACCGTATGCTGTACATCACACACGCCTTCATCTCAAAGCCCGTTTCTTTTGTTCCTCCTCATCACAAACAGTTAATTGAACTGGACCGTATGCCCATCATCGCACACGCGACCAAAATCTGAACCGTGTTTTATGCATCCGTCATCGCAAACATCTTGCACCTTTTTTGACGGGTTTTTTACACCATCGTTTGCAATTATTGCATCGCACACAGTTTCGTCGAAGGGTCTCTGATCTTAGTGTCGCGTTAGCAGCATCCTGCAGTAGTGTAAATACCAAGCAACAATCCCCCGAGCAGTTTCGGAAATGGAGCTTCGAGCAAAGAGATCGAAATCCGCGGGTTTGAGAGCAAGAACACGAGAGAGAGAGAGAGAGAACAATGGTGAATTTTTTCTGGAGGTAGGTGATGATGTGGTGTAAAGAGATAAGTGAGGGGCCCACGTGGGGACCACAACCCACCAGGGCGCGCTTGGGGGTCCTCGCGCGCCCAGGTGGTTTGTGCCCACCGGGTGCACCTCCCTCTGATATTATTTGCACAATAAATTCTTAAATAATCAGAAAAAAATCATGTTAAATTTTCAGAGCATTGTGAGAACTTTTATTTTTGGGTCATTTTTTTATTGCACGGGAAACTCAGAAAACATGCAAAACATGGCATTTTATTTTATTTAACTAATAAAAATAGAAAACAGAAGGCAGGGACGGAAGATAGTGCTCACTAAATTCATCAACTTCATTCCTCTAAAAATGATTTATTAATAAGGTTGATCAAGTCTTATTAACAACAACTTTCGATTAGCATGAAACCGAAGAAATTTCGTAAATCACTAAGTTACCTCAATGGGGATATGAATGTCCCTAACAATAAGCATTTCATATTTATTTTTAATAGTAGGTAGAGGTAGATGAAAACTTCCAATAGTGATTGTCGGAGATTTTTCAATAACATTAACACCATTCACTTGGAATTGTTTCTTCGGAAAGTGCACCGTATGCTCATTACCATTGATATGAAAAGTGACCTTGCTTATATTGCAATCAATAACAGCCCCTGCAGTATTCAAGAAGGGTCTACCAAGGATAATCGACATGTTGTCGTCCTCGGGCATCTCATGTATAGCAAAGTCAGTCAAAATAGTAACATTAGCAACAACAACGGGCACATCCTCATAGATATCGATAGGCATGGTAGTTGATTTATCATCCATTTGCAAATATATTTCAATAGGTGTGAGTTTATTCAAATCAAGTCTTTTATATAAAGAGAAAGGCATAACAGTAACACCAACTCCTAAGTCACATAAATCAGTTTTAACATAATTCTTTTTGATGGAGCAAGGTATAGTTGGTATTTCGGGGTCTCTAAGTTTTTTATGTACTCCATGCTTAAAGGTATAATTAGCAATCATGGTGGAGATTTCAGCTTCTGGTATTTTTCTCTTATTGGTGTTGATGTCTTTCATGTACTTTGCATAAGGAGGCATTTTCAAGATATCATTCAAGCGAGTACGCAAACAGACTGACCTCAACATTTCAGCAAAGCGTTCAAATTCTTCATCATCTTTCTTTTTAGTTGCCTTGGGTGGAAAAGGCATAGGTTTTTGAACCCACGGTTCTCTTTCTTTACCGTGTTTCCTAGCAACAAAGTCTCTTTTATCATATCTTTTATTCTTAGGTTGTGGGTTATCAAGATCAACTGGTGGTTCTATCTCAACATCATTATCTGGTTCCTTTTCATTGTTTGGTTGAGTATCTTCATTAACCTTGTCATTATCTTTTTCATTATCACTAGGTGAATGTTCATTACCAGATTGAGTTTCAGCATTAGAGATAGAAACATCATTATCATTATCAGGAGGTTCTTCTACTCCAGGTTCACTAGTAGCATGCAAAGTCCTATCATTTTTCTTTTTCTTTTTCTTTTTAGAAGGACTAGGTGCAGTGGTGTTGTTTCTTTGCGAATCATGTTCAATTCTTTTTGGGTGTCCCTCAGGATAAAGTGGTTCCTGTGTCATTTTTCCTCCTCTAGTTGCAACTCTAACAACAAAGTCATGTATGTTGCTATTCATTTCATCAAGCAATTTTCTTTGTGATTTAGCAGCTTGTTCTAACTGGGTTTGTACCATAGAAGCATGCTTTCCCACACCTCTAACATCATTTGAGATTCTAAATAACAAGTCACTCAAGCGAGCAATCATATCATAATTGTATTTCAATTGTTTCATAACATTTGCATTGAATCGATCTTGTTTCCTAATATAATTTTCAAACTCATGAAGGCATTGACTGGGGTGCATATTGTAAGGATTGTCAGTATCATTGAATTTCATTAAATAATTTACCTCTGCCACCTTAGGCAGTGATGGTGCATTAAGCCCATGCATTTCTTCAATAGGACGTAAATTTTTAACATCCTCAGCTTTAATACCTTTTTCCTTCATGGATTTCTTTGCCGCTTGCATATCTTCAGGACTGAGATATAATATACCCCTCTTCTTCTGAGTGGGTTTAGGCAGTGGTTCAGGAAAAGTCCAATCATCATAATTTTTCAATATGTTATTCAATAATTCTTTAGCTTGTCCAATAGTTCATTCCCTGAAAACACAACCAGCACAACTATCTAGGAAGTCCCTAGAAGCATCGATTAGTCCATTATAGAAGATATCAAGTTTTCATTTTTCTTAAGAGGATGATCGGGCAAAGCATTAAGTAACTGACAAAGCCTCCCGCAAGGTTGTGGGAGACTCTCTTCTTTAGTTTACACAAAATTAAATATTTCCTGTAAGGCAGCTTGTTTCTTATGAGCAGGAAAATATTTTTCAAAGAAGTAATTAATCCTATCCTGGGGACTACGCACACAACCAGGAGCAAGAGTATTGTACCAAGCTTTAGCATCACTCTTTAATGAGAACGGAAATAATTTGTGAATATAGTAGTAACGAGTTTTCTCATCATGAGTAAAAAGGATGGCTCTGTCATTCAACTTAGTGAGATGTGCTACAACAGTTTCAGTTTCATAACCATGGAAAGGATCAGATTCAACCAAAGTGATTAACTCTGGGCGACAGAGAATTCATAATCCTTATCATCAATAAAGATAGGTGAGGTAGCAAACTTGGGATCACATTTCATTCTAGCATTCAGAGACTTTTCTTTATACTTGCATAATAATTTCTCTAGATCATCTCTATCCTTATAGGCAAGAATATCTCTAGTTGTTTCCTCATTCATAAATAACCTTCGGGTACCTTAGGAAATTCATATATAGGAAGGCTAGTCCTAGCAGGTGTTTCAAACTTTTCAGTTTCAAGCTCATCATCAGATTCAACAACATCATGTTGTCTTACTCTAGTAATTTGTTCATCAAGAAATTCATCAAGTGGCACATCATCATCATGCAAGGTAATAGCATCATCATAATTATCATTCATAGCAGAAGTAGCATTATCAATAACTTGCGACATATCAGGATTAATAGCATGTGGTAGTGTTGCAAGTTTACTTATAACAGAAGGTGAATCTAAAGCAGAACTGGATGGCAGTTCCTTACCTCCCCTCGTCTTAGAGGAAAAAATATTAGTCTTAGCATCCTTTAGATTCTTCATAGTGATAAATTGATAATAATCCCAAGTGAATCAACAAATATAGCTATTCTCCCCGGTAACGGCGCCAGAAAAAGGTCTTGATAACCCACAAGTATAGGGGATCACAACACTTTTCGAGGGTAGAGTATTCAACCCAAATTTATAGATTCAACACAAGGGGAGCCAAAGAATATTTGTAAGTATTAGTAGCTGAGTTGTTAATTCAACCACACATGGAGATTAATTATCTGTAGCAAAGTGATCAGTAGCACAGTAATATGATAGTTTTGATAGTAGTGGTAGCTGCAATAGTAACGGTAATCGTGATAGCAATAGTTTTGTAGCAAGTGCAACAGTAAAGATAGCAGTAGTAACTTGACAATATCAATATAAGAAAAAATCGTAGGCATTGGATCGGTAATTTGTTGGATGATATTCATCATGTGACAATCATAACCTAGGGCGATACGACACTAGCTACAGTTCATAAGTATAGTATAGGCATGTATTATGTAAATAGTCATACATGCTTACGGAAAGAACTTGCATGACTTCTTTTGTCCTACCCTCCCGTGGCAGTAGGGTCCGTATTGGAAACTAAGGGATATTAAGGCCTTCTTTTAATAGAGAACCAGAACAAAACATTAACACATGGTGAATACATGAACTCCTCAAACTACGGTCATCACTGGGAGTGGTCCCGGCTATTGTCACTCCGGGGTTGCCGCATCATAACACGTAGTAGGTGACTATAACATGCAAGATCGGATCTAGAACATGGATATAATGGTGATAACATAAACGGTTCAGATCTGAAATCATGGCACCCGAGCCCAAAGTGACAAGCATTAAGCATGGCAAAGTCATAGCAACATCAATCTCAGAACATAGTGGATATTAGGGATCGGCCTTAACAAAACTAACTAGATTACCTGATGAATCTCACCCAACTCCTCATCGACCAGCGAGCCTACGAATGAATTACTCACTCTCGATGGGGAGCATCATGGAATTGGCGATGGAGAAGGGTTGGTGATGACGAAGAACGAAGATACCCATCTCCGGAGCCCCAAACGGACTCCACATCTGGCCTCCCGATGAACAACACGAGGTGACAACGACTCCGTCTCGTGGATCACGATAATTCTTTCCCCTTATTTTTTCCTGGAAATATAGGATTTTATAGGGTCAGTATCAGGGTCAGCGGGGCCACCAGGTGGGGACAATCCATTTGGGCACGCCTGGAGGGGGGGGTGCCCTGGTGGGTTGTGCCCACCCAGGTGCCCCCTTCGGTGGTTCTTGGCTCCAGTATTTTTCTTTCATTGTATAAAAATTCGTCGTAAAATTTTGTTCCATTCTGAGAACTTTTATTTCTACACAAAAACAACACCATGGTAGTTCTACTGAAAACTACGTGAGTCCGGGGTTAGTTTCATTCAAATCATGCAAATTAGAGTCAAGAACAAGAGGAAAAGTGTTAGGAAAAGTAGATACATTGGAGACATATCACCACTTTATGTGTGCAGGTTAATCAAATATGAGTTCAGTACATCGCTACCTCAGTGAGCTGGCATAATCAAATAGGAAAACGTGATTTGCGCACTTCCCCATGAGAATAGGTAAATTTTGGCCATGAACACATTAGAGGCACCAGTGAGCCCAAATGAAGCAGTGAAGCACATCCTCAGTATTATCATCGGCTAAAGGCCGGAGAAACATGTGTTATGCCAAACTTAGGAACCCAAGCATCAGGCTTTTGGCAAAGAACAATCCAAGCTATGCGTAGCCAGTTCTATCCGAAATATCAAAAGCTCAGACAAGACGTCAAACCCAATCATGATAGCAAACAGGGATAACTCCTATTATCTCGGACCACACACCGCGTCAAGAATCCCATAGAGGAACAACAGGTCGGACCTAGGGGTTGCATAGAGATCCCAAACTCCTATTACCTCGGGTCACACACCTCATTGGTAATCACATAGTGGAACCACACGCCGGACCCGGGGGCTACATAGACAACCCAAACTCTAACAACATCGAAGTGCTCTGTGGAGCTGTTAATGACTTCCTCGGACCTTACGCCACTATATGCATCAATTTTGACTTGTGTCTTGGATCAATAGTTGGGTTGTCTGGATCTATGTTTACCCCTTATGTTTGGCTAAGGGAGCACATCTGTGATTGTTACTTCTGGTTAAACGAGTAAAGTACCTCACGTGGGAGAAGGCCAAAGCTGATTGTCACAAAATGTGCAAATTCGGTCGGCAGATCGGAATAAGAATAAAATGCATAGTTCAAACCATAAAGGTTGTAGGTAGCATCCGTGACTTTTTGATAAAGTCACATGCCCAACTTTTGTAATGGTGTTCCGTATGTCCAAGGTCACAATAGAATAGCAGCTTAGTTTTCAAAACCGCGGCTAATCACCGGAATGGGGAGGGCCTTAACCCAGAAAAATCCTACCCGAGGGCTATTTACTTGCCCGTCAAATGCTCTCTGACATCTTATGTTTAGGCCCTACAAGTATGATCGCCTAGTTTTTTGGCCCAAGGCACCTCAGAATGCCAACATCTCAGCTAAAGAGCTTACCACCGAAAAGACTCTATGAAATTGTCTTAGAGGAAGAAGTCGACGACTGGCTAACTAAGCACTTAACATTATGATCAAGTCAATAAAAATTCCATGTAGGCATCACGCAGGTTGACCCACGGGTCCATGTAGAGCCGGCCTAGGAGATCTTAGAAGCAAAAATATTCCACGTTGCATCAGGGGCGAATCTATGTGTAAGCTGTGGGGTCAGCCGACCCCACAAGTTTTTTAAAAAACAGCCTACAATCACTGTTCATTAATGTTCATTGTGAAGAACAAAATTAAAAAAATTACCATTGACCCCACAGATTTTCTTGTCTGGCACCGCCGTTGCGTTGCATCTCACAGGTTGACTGACGGGTCCCTGTGAAGCCGGCATGGGGGCTCTCTGAAGCAAAAAATGAAATCACATTATCATCTCCCAGAGGTCGACCGATGGGTCCCCGTAGAGCCGGCCAGGGATGTCTTAGAAGCAAACAATTTCCACACCGGCACCTCATAGGTCGACCAATGGGTCCCCGCAGAGCCGGTCTAGGGGCTATTTGAGGCAATAATTTCCACGCCGACATCTCGCAGGTTGACCGATGGGTCCCCGCAGAGCCAGTCTAGGAGCCGTTAGGAGACAGAAAAAATTTCACGTTGGCATCTCGCAGGTTGACCGATGTAACACCCCTGTGTAATGATGCTATAGTAACCCCTAGGGTTAAGTTAATCATTTTGCTAAACAAGTGTTCGATCATTATTGTCTCTTATCTCTTTCAAAATCCATTTGAATTAAATTTCAAATTATGAGTGAAATTCAAAATTGATCAAACATGAAAACTAAAATGTTCGTCATGTGGAAAATAATCCTTTGTGAATATTGGTGGTGAACCAACTTTTTGCAAGGTGTTTAAGTGCACTAAACTATTTAAAATAGTGTATAAAACAATCGATTAAATGCCTTTTTAAATTATAAAAGTTGCAAACTCTTTCAAAAGCCTCACAATCTTTTTGTGGCAGTGCCAAATATTGAAATGTAATTGTTGGGGAACATAGCATGATTTTGTTTTAAATCCTACGCTCACACAAGATCTATCTACGAGATGCATAGCAACGAGAGGGGGACAGTGTGTCTACGTATCCTCGTAGACCGAAAGTGGAAGCGTTTGACAACGCGGTTGATGTAGATGAACTTCTTCTAGCTCCTACCGATCAAGCACCGAACGTATGTCACATCCGAGTTCTGCACACGCTCAGCTCGATGACGTCCACGCCTTATTGATCTAGCAAGTTGGGCGTAGATATAGATGAGTTCCGGCAGTACGACGACGTGATGACAGTGATGGTGAAGTGACTTCTGCAGGGCTTCGCCTAAGCACTATAAAATTATGACCGAGGGAGTAACGGTGGAGGGGGGGGGCGCCGCACACGACTAAGAGAATGTCTCGGTTATGTGTGGCGCCCCCCTCAAGTATATATAGGTGGGAGGGAGAGGAGGCAGCCAGGGTTGCGCCCCCAAGTAGGCTGAATCCTACTTGCGGTGCCTCCCCAATTCGGCCTCAACCCTGCCATATATTCGGAGAGAAGAAAGGTAGGGGGAAGAAGTGGGAATCCTAGTTCAAACTTTCCTTCCTCCTTTCTCCTTTCCTTCTCCTCTTTTTAGTCTAGACCATATGGGGGCGCACTAGCCCCTTTTGGCTGGTGTGTTTCCCCTCTTGGCCCAATAGGCCCATATCTTTTGCCGGGGGTGCCTGAAACACTTTCCGGTGACCCGATAAGTACATGATACCCACCGGAATACTTCCAGTGTCCGAATACCATTGTCCCATATATCAATCTTTACCTCTCGACTATTTCAAGACTCCTCATAATGTCCGTGATCTCATCCGAGACTCCGAGCAACATTCGGTCACCAATCATATAACTCATATAACGCTATATCATCATCGAACGTTAAGCGTACGGACCCTACGGGTTCAAGAACTATGTAGACATGACCGAGACGACTCTCCGATCAATAACCAATAGCAGAACCTGGATGCTCATATTGTCTCCTACATATTCTACGAAGATCTTTATCGGTCGAACCGTTAAGACAACATACGTTATTCCCTTTGTCATTGGTATGTTACTTTCCCGAGATTCGATCATCGGTATCTTCATACCTAGTTCAATCTCGTTACCGGCAAGTCTCTTTAGTCGTTCCGTAATACATCATCCCGCAACTAACTCATTAGTCACTTTGCTTGCAAGGCTTCTCATGATGTGTATTACCGAGAGGGACCAGAGATACCTCTCCGATACTCTGAGTGACAAATCCTAATCTTGATCTGTGCCAACCCAACAAAGACCTTTGGATATACCTGTAGAGCATCTTTATAATCACCCAATTACGTATGTTGTGATGTTTGATAGAACACAAGGCATTCCTCCGGTTTCCGGGAGTTGCATAATCTCATAGTCGGAGGAATATGTATTTGACATGAAGAAAGCAATAACAGTAAAACTGAACGATCATTATGCTAAGCTAATGGGTGGGTCTTGTTCATCACATCATTCTCCTAATGTTGTGACCTCGTTCATAAAATGACAACACACGTCTATGGTTAGGAAACTTAACCATCTTTAATTAACGAGCTAGTCTAGTAGAGGCTTACCAGGGACACGATGTTTTGTCCATGTATTCTCACATGTATCAAGTTTCCGGTTAATACAATTCTAGCATGAATAATAAACAATTATCATGATATAAGGAAATATAAAATAACAACTTTATTATTGCCTCTAGGGCATATTTCCTTCAGTAATTTTGTGGCCAAGTCACACATTTTACAGAATCCTTTTGGCAGCTCAAATATTTCAAAGTGTTTTCTGTAAAAAGAAAAGAGCAAAGAAAACAAAAGGGAGAAATGAGAGAGAGGCTCCCTGCCTCACCTGGGCTTCGGCCCACCCCACCCGATCAGGCCTAGCCCACCTCCTCCCTTGTCATCTTCCCCTCTCTCCGCTCAACCGACCGAGAGCGTTCCCGCTTGTCCCCATCGAGCCGCCTCGCCGTCCCCGCGCCGCTACAACGTTTGCGGGATAAGGTCGCCAGGTCCGCGCCTCCTCGGACCTTCCACCCATTCACCTCACCTGCTCACTCCCCTCTCACTCTCGGCCTCTTTCTCCCCTCCTCACCCAGATCCGCCACGATCTCCACCGCAGCCGCCATGGCTGCCACCGTCTTTGTGCTCTCCGCCATTCCCTTCGCCTAGGACCGCGCCAAGGGCCCCGACGTCGACCTCTCCTTATGTCGCGACTAGCCCCTCGAGCTCGGCACCCATGCATCGACACCGACGCCAACTTCTTCTTCCTCGGCAACCACCGACGTTCCTCTGCGTTTCCGGTGCCCTGCTGCTCCTAACCTTCCAACAAGCCACTATGCGCTCCTACGTAAGCTCCTCGACCTTTCCCCTATGCTAGAGCCGTCGATCTCGCCCCTCAGTTGCCATCGCCATTGGTGCCGCCCCGCCACCGTGGTGAAGCTCGTCGCAGTGGCCACCGTTACCGCATCTCGCGTTCGAGCTCGTAGTCGAGCTCCCGAGGTTCCCAGGAGCCCAACGCGCACGCGTTTCCCCGAGCCCGCTACCACCGTTTACGTCCATGCCCAAACACAACCACTGCCATGGCTTGTCACCGGCGCCCCTTCGGCCGTCCCCAGCACCCGCGACCAACACCCCTAGATGCGCGCGAGCGCCAGCATCCCGGAGACCTCTTCCGCGTGCCGATCCGTGGCCCATAGCCATTTTCCAGCGAACGTCCGAGCCGCACCGCCGCTAGAAAGGTCGCCGGAGCCAACTCCGGCGCCGCCGCCGATGTGGCCGACCCTGGGGCCCACCCTGGGTCGCTCCAGGTGGGTCCCGTGGGCCCTGTTGACCATGTTGACTTGGTCAACATGCTGACTGGGCCGCCCAGTGCCACACACAGATGGGTCCCACCCTTTAATTAACCAAACCACGTTTTAAAATAATTAATTTAATTAGTTTAACCTAATTACCCTATGACAGGTGGGCCCAGTAGGTTAGTTGGCTAATTTAGATTAGTTCTTAACACTGTTAACCCCCAAGTGTCATTGACAGGTGGGTCGCGGACGTCAGCTTGACCAGCAGGTTGACTGCTGACGTCATCCTGGTGAATTAAGTTCTTTTGAATTAAAAATAATTCTAGAAATGTGTAAACTTAGAAAATTCATATAAAATAATCTGTAACTCGGATTAAAAAGTTTTATATATGAAAGTTGCTCATAAAAATCCAATGAATCCGAACATGCTTTCTATTCATCTATCACATGCCCCTATCATGCTGAAAATGGATTCTATCCTCTCTTTCATATGTCCAAAATAAACCAAATGCCGGAAAAATCCCTCCGTATGTTTTTCTTCTCCGTCTGCAATGTAGAACACCCTAGCTCTGCATATCGTCATGTCATGCTTAGTGTTGCATCTGTTTGCATTGTATTTACTATTTCTTCCCCCTGTTCTCTCCGGTAGACCCCGAGACTAATGCTGCCCGTGTGATCGACTACATCCCTGATGACCGGTCCCTTGCAACAGAGCTTCCATGCAAGCAGACCCCCCATGGATCATTCCGATATCTCCCATTCCCTTCTCTCTTATGCTTGCATTGGAACTGCTACTATTTTTGTATGATCCTATTCTGATGCATAGCCTGTTCTTGTTACCTGCTTTCATACCTTACCTATTTATCCTAAACTGCTTAGTATAGGTTGGTTGTTGACCCACCAGTGACCCCCCACCTTGTCCCTGTTGCCCCCACTGGATTACTAGATAAGTCGATCAACATGATCGACGTCCAGGCCCCGACACTGCACATCACCCCCCTTAGTTGTACGACTTTGCAGAGTTACTATCGAGTGTTGAGGGTGATACCTCGTATAACACTTCTGATGAGATCTCTGTAGTGTAGCTATTCGGCCGTGGTCATCGAGGGTGATTCCTCCTTCACCACTCCCGATAATGACTCTGTCGTGCAACCTGTCAAGTGTGGACCATCGAGGGTGATTCCTCCAAGTCCACCTTGACAATTACATCGAGTGGGAATCCACCGAGGGTGATTCCTCGGGTTTCCCCCTTGCTGTTTTGGACACACAGTTACTTTGACTATACCACAATACCATGATGAAGTCGGGTTGACCAGGAGGGTACCCGCGAGATAATTACGTGGCACTACCGGGCATTCTTAGCCCTTGCCGTAAGTCCATGAGACGGGGCGATAGGGTCACATGATCATGAGTCTCTGCCCGTTACCGCGCACTACCAAGACACTAACTATTTGGATATTTGATCCGAGTACTTTTCGCACTAACCACCACGCGAGAATAAGTATGTGCACTCTGCGTTGTATGCATCAGCCGACGTTCATTAGATGCCAGCGACTGAGCGGCACGCGCCGGGTTGGACCGTGTAAGCACCCTCCTTTATAAAGGAGGCTGCCAGGTCTGCTCACCGGCCGCCCACGCAATGTGCAGGAGCGCAAAGGGTGATGGGACCAAGACCCCTGCACGCTTAGGATGTAGACGGGCGTGCTGGCCTCTCTGATGAGCCTAGGTAGGGCTGTGACTTGTTGATCCTCCGAGGGCGCGCATGACCTGATGGTGTGTCCGATCGGAGTTGATCTAGCGTGTTGGGTAAGTTGGCGCACCCCTGCAGGAAAAAATGCTCTATTCGAATAGCCGTGTCCACGGTTACGGACGCTCGGAATTGTATCCCGATCGATACAACTAGAACTGGATGCCGAGGCATGAAATGGATATGTGGCTCCAGGATTGCTTTCTCGCAGGGAGTCGAGAAGGGATCTCTGGGCGTTAATGCTACAACATAATTAGTACTTATGTTATGTTACTCTACTCTCTCCTATTGCCGCAAGATGATGCCTTCAAGAAGATGCTAGTCTTCGATAGGACTAGATCCTTCCCCTCTTTTCTGGCATTCTACAGTTTAGTCCACTAATACCACCCATTTCATTGACATTGATGCATATGTAGTGTAGATCCTTGCTTGCGAGTACTTTGGATGAGTACTCACGATTTATTTGCTCCCTCTTTCCCCCTCTTTTCCTTTCTTCGTAGTTGATGCTACCAGATGGTGGATCCCAAGAGCCAGATGCCACTGTTGACGACTACTACTACCCCTACGGAGGATACTACTACGTGGGGATCACCGACGACCAGGAGTAGTTAGGAGGCTCCTAGGCAGGAGGCCTTGCCTTTTCGATCGTTGCTACTTCTGTGCTAGCCTTCTTAAGGAAAACTTGTTTAACTTATGTCTGTACTCAGATATTGTTGCTTCCGCTGACTCATTCGTATTCGAGCTTATGTATTCGAGCCCTCGAGCCCCTGGATTGTTATATAAAGCTTTTATTATTTTAATTTTGTGTCTAGAGTTGTGTTGTGATATCTTCACGTGAGTCCCTAATCTTAGTCGTACACATTTGCATGTATGATTAGTGTACGGTCAAATCGGGGGCGTCACAAGTTGGTATCAAAGCCGACTGCTTGTAGGTAGCCCCCTTTCCAACTCATTGGTCGAAGTTGAGTCTAGTCATTGCAAAACTTTTACTAACATGGCTGTGTGGCTTATGGCCCCACGTCGCCATTAGGTGGTATTATGATCTTTTACTCCTCGTCTATACTCTGGGACTCTGATCTCTCTTCCATTCGGGTTAATGAATTTACTAACTCTAACATTAGGATCACGTGACCACATTCACCCCAAAGTTGGATAAGCCATAATTATTCCTTAGAATAGTATTTTTGAATAATACACACTCTGTCATGCTGACTACTATGTGGTACCCGTCGTACCTCGTTCATTCTACATGTTAGATAGTGAATAATTCTTTGTCTTTGCAAATGCTCAACGCTGAACTACCCCTGTCACATGTTAGCAGGATGGTTAGACCAGGTTGTCGTTGCCGTGGTGGCAACGCTCCACCACCGCCCGAATTCATGGCAGGAATGATGCAGCAGTTTGAGCTGAATCGCCAGTTCATGGAAAATGTTATGGCTCAGTTTCCTCGCCCAAATATGAATCATCAGCCAGTGGCAGTAACACTGCAAGACTTTGTGCGTCTCAACCCTGTCATCTATCATAGCTCAACTCAACCACTAGACGCTGATGACTGGCTCCGTGACATTGCTTTTGAGCTAGAGTCAGCCGGAGTAGCCCCTGCCAACTATGTCACCTTTGCGGCATACTATCTGAAGGGTCCCGCTGCTCAATGGTGGGACAGACACACCCGTTCACTACCTGCTAGGACAATCATCACTTGGCCAGATTTCCAAGCTGCCTTTCGTGCCCGCTTCATTCCTCAAGGAATCATGGACTTGAAGAAGAGAGAGTTCCGCAACCTCACCCAAGGCAATAAGTCTGTAGATGCGTATCAACGGGAATTGTTGGACTTGTCCCGCTACGCTGAAGAAGACATTGCTACTGATGCTCATAGGCAGGAAAAGTTCCGTGACAGAGTTCAAGCTGATATCAAGCTAGCGCTCCTCGTTCATGACTTTGCCGACTTTGCCACCTTGGTGATCAAGGCCGTTCAGGTTGAGACTGGTCTTCAGGAACATCAGGGATCTCTCAAGCGCAATCATGATGCTGCTCATCTTCGGGCCCGTCCTCGCAGAAGTGTCGGATTTGGATCCTCCACAGCATGTATCGTCTAACTGCACCTGCACCCAGACAGTCCTATGCAGCACCATGTCTGCCTCCACCACCATCAAGGCAACCTCTTAGAACTATACCACCCCAAACTCCTGCCCTCAATCCCAATGATGGGTTATGCTTCAAGTGTGGCCTTCCAGGTCACTCTTCCAGGAACTGTCCTCAGAATCAGAATCAACTGGTTCTTCCTGCTGCTGGTCGTGGTAGCAATCAAGCCCGCCACAACAATGCCAGATCTTATGGTCATGGTCAAGCTAACCACGTTGATCTGAATGAAGCTCAAGACCAGCCTGCTACTATGATGGGCACTCTTCTCGTTAATTCAGTACCGGCTTCTGTTTTATTCAATTTAGGAGCATCACATTCATCATGTCAGAAAATTTTGCATACGCACACGACATTCGATGCAAGCCCACGAACACTCTGATAGTGGTACGCACCCCTACGGGCCAGTGTTGAACCACCATGATTGGTCGTAACGTCCCCGTTGAAATTGAAGGGTTGGAATTCCATATTTCTCCCGTTATTTTGGAGTCTTCTAATATTGAACTCATTCTGGGAATGGAATGGTTGAAAGCACATACTGCCTCTACCGTTTGCGCCACCAAAGTCGTTCATCTACTACATCCATCGAATGAGATAGTAAGCTACCATGCTCAGATTGTTCAAAATGCTGAGGCACAACTTTATGCCTTGAATGCGTTAAACAGAACACCTCTTGAGGGCATTGAAAAGATTCCAGTCATTCATGTTTTCCAAGATGTCTTTTCAGAAGAACTCCCAGGCATACCTACTACATGGGTTGTCGAATTCATCATCGACTTGAAACCAGGCACCGTTCCCATCGCTAAACGACCCTACAAGATGTCGCCTCATGAGCTCCTTGAACTTAAGGAGGAAATCGAAAAATCTCTTTGCAAGGGTTTCATTCGTCCAAGATCCCCTACTTGGGGAGCACATTCTCTCTTCGTCAAGAAGGAGGACAGAACAAACCTTTTAGTCCAAGACCACCGTCCTATCAACCAGGAAACTATTCAGAACAAATATCCCCTTCCTCGAATCATCGATCTGTATGATCAACTGGCCGGTTCATCGATATTCTCTAAACTCAACCCAAGGTTGGGTTACCACCAGATCTGTGTTCGTGAAGAGGATATTCCGATGACCGCATTCTTCACTCCTTATGGTTCTTACAAGTACACCGTCATGTCCTTCGGCCTGTCTAATTGCAATACTACAAATCTTTGGGTTTGGTTTTTCTTCCAAACTTTTGGTCTTTTGGAAGGGGGGGTGTTTGATCTACTCTTGAAACCCTTCTAAAATCTCTTCTGGCCAAAGTTTGTGTGTTATTCTCTTACTTGATTTTTGGTCTTGAAAGTTTCTTCTTGTGTTAGCTAAACACAAGTTGTTTTCTTAGGGATTTGTTTGATTCTTTTCCCTTCTTGATTTAAACATCTTAGGTTTAACTTTGGGCTTATCTTCCTCTCCAACTTTCATCTTGCCTTAGCACCCAACAGAAATATTAATCTCCAAGACCTCCTCTTCACCTTAGGACAAGTCACACATTCATTCCAGTGAGTTTCAACCTTATTGGAAATTTTCCTCTATATATTTTACTCCAAAAACAATTTCTGTCCATTAAAGTGAACCTTGGTGATTTACAAGGAACCACCATGTCCACCTTGTTATTTGATTCCAAACTAACTTCTCTGGATAGTCCTTAGTACCCACAACCTAGATCCATCTTGTTTCACTGGTCCATAGTTCAAAATTTTCAAATTTCACCTGCTGCAAGTTTGGACCAGATTTGTAAAATTTGGTGAAATTCATATTTTTCTCCTCCCGAAAATTCGGTGAAAATTCAGGAAGCCTCTAGATGCATCAAGAGGCCACTCCACCAAATATCAGCCCCAGAAACATTTCCGACATGACAGAACCATTTCATCATACACCTGGCGTGCACTGTTTCTGTCAGTTTCAGAAACTGCTAACTGAACTTTGCAGGCGACAGTGCAGTTCGTCAGTTTCGTCAGTCAGCATCGTCAATCTCGCCAGTGCTCGCCTTGGATCGATGCTCACTGCACCTCCTTCTTATCCAGCGCGCCGCATGCTTGCTTGGATGCTTCTTGGCGTCGGTGGCGCCCTGGCCCGCCCACGCCGGCGTCTTCCGCGGCGGCAGAACCTCCCGTGGCGGCCGACAGGAGGCATCCTGCGGCACGACGCCGTTTGGCACCGCCCAAGCCACCTGAGAGCTCCGCGTGGCCTTCTCCACTGCCAGCGCACACCTGTAGCACCGTCGCCGTGGCCTGGCGCGCACAGGGCGCGTTCTCTGCCGCTGACGTGCCGCATGGCCGTTCCGTCGAGGGAAGACCGTAATCGCCCCTCCCCTACTGAGTTAGACACGGGAATGGAACCAGTACATCTCCTAGTCGATGCTCAAGCCCCTAAACCCATCGTCCAGCCACTGCGCCGCCGTAATCGCTCGCCGGACTTATCCCGTTTACGGCAACGGCCTCGGGCCGGCTATATAAAGCGCCCCCGAGCTCACTCTCGAGCCCGCACACCTCCACCATCTCTCTAGACCACGCCTAGCCTCTGGAAGAGCCTCGAGGGGCCCTTCTTCCTCAACTCCGGCCAATTCGGTCCGCCTCGGGCTCCAGCAACGTTCTCTCCAGTGAGAACTCCTCCGCCGCCCTAGGCTCAAGCGTAAACCCCTGGCACCTACCCGAGTCTAACCCCCACTCCAATTTGACCCCAGGAGCCCTCTCCGACGAGGCCCACGACCACCCAAGCCGCCGTCCGCCGGAGACAGGGTCGCCGTCGACGTGGGGCTCGCCGACGCTCAACTCCACCACCCACCGACGCGGAAGAACACCAGGAAGCTGTACGTACCACTCCCTTCCCCTAACCCGCCGTGGATCGGCGCCGGCGACCACCGCAGCTTCTGGCGCCGGCGCGGCTATGTTTCAGCATTTAAACCCGACGAGTGGGACCCCCTCGCCAGCCTCTCGTTTCCCTCCGAAACGTTTTTATGGAAAGCGCCTTCGGGCAAAGTACGTCTTCGTCTTCAGTTGGCGTACTGCGTACCGGTTTGCTTTTCTGTTTTCTATTCTAGCCCCTAGAAACTTTTTGTTTCATTACAGATGAGTCCCTGGACAGAAACTCTAATATCTTTTTAACTAAAGATGATTTTGAGTTGATTCTTTTTCTGTCCTCTTTAGTTTTCTGTCTAGTTTTTTGTCATATTTATTTGAAAATATTTGGAGCAGCTCTCTTTGCACGCGCGACATTTATGTTAGTATCCGTTTTGTTTGAATACGTAGATACCGAAGGACGTGACAGAGCCGCAAACCTCACCGAGTTAGACTCCGACTACTCCGAACCAGGCAAGCATGTTTGAACCTTTGATATGATGGATGTGTTGCATGTTTGCTCGAGTAGTTCTTTTCATAGCAAGGTCATATAAGCATTTTGTATGGTTATATTTCTTGCAAGAAAGCTTTGGGGTGAGCCCCGTATGATAATGGTTGAACCACCTCGATCATGTGGTGACATGATGGGTGGTGTACTGGTAGTGTTGGAGCATGCCAGTAGAGGGTTAACTTAGTATTAGTATGGATCAAGTCATGATCCCACTCATCTCCTTTTTGGTACTATCATATGCCGTCTGTTATGATTACGGCTAGTCAGTTGCAAACCACTTTCCGAGTACACACCAAGTAGAGGGGCCGGGATGAGGGTTTCATGTCCCTGGATTAAAGCTCGTCATCCGGTCAGGGGGCATGGGTGTTTCTGGTTGGGACCGAGAGGGGGGCACCCCTTAGAGCGCGCATATATAAATTTGATCCCATGCTATTCGAGGTTGTAGCCTCCCCGTCTTAAAGTTTTTCGTGAATGTTGTCACGGGTGATTCCGGACAGCAGGATGTGAAATGAGTGTGTACTGGTCAGTTAGCTTTCTACTAAAACACCGTAGACGGAACTAGTCCCAGTGGCTAGTAGAATCCGTTGGCTATGATTTTATAGTACAAGCTCTGTAGAGTCAAATCTTCCGAGTAGCCATGGTTATGGCCTAGGGTCAATCTTTGTGTCAACACCGGTGACCATCTCTAATAAATTCTTGATGGTAACAATAGTGTTGATTTTATCAGATTCATTTTGGGTAGATGAACTAATCGGTTATCTCTGTATTGATTTACTACCTGGAATAATTCACTGTTATATTGTTATTTATAAGCCCTTTCTGTGATGTCGCTCAGACGTCCGACTGTGGCATTCTTGTTATTTATTTTCTTTATAAGCCCTTTCTGTGATGTCGCTCAGACGTCCGACTGTGGCATTCTTATTATTTATTTTCTT
>LR738709.1:326124369-326146081 GCA_902687465.1 Secale cereale
CATTCTTGTTATTTATTTTCATTATAAGCCCTTTCTGTGATGTCGCTCAGACGTCCGACTGTGGCATTCTTGTTATTTATAAGCCCTTTATGTGATGTCGTTCAGACGTCCGACTGAGGCATTCTTGTCATTTATCTTCTATATAATCCCTTTATGTGGTGTCGCTCAGACGCCCGACTGCGGCATGTATCCATTTATTTATCCTCACGAGGCGTCACTCAGACACTCGTTTGGTTTCCTTTTATTTATCTTATGGATCTCGGGAGGATTATCGTCCGACTTCTATTTTTACATACAGTACCGTAATATTATTATCCAGTTGCATTTTGCTAGAATACTCATATCCATCATGCTTGCTTTTATTATATCTTAAGTCCGAACTGTCTTGCGAGTACATTCAAAGTACTCACCTGGCTTGTTGATTTGGCCAGATGTGGACGAAGGCGATCTCATGGATGAAGAGTTCGATAGCGAGTCTGACGTCTAGTGGAGTCCCAGTCAGTCTCTTGCGATCCTGGAGTTGATCACTGTTATATAACTGCTTCCGCCAACCACCAAATAAATTCATCGGGTCTCACTCCGACATTCGATGAACTGTATGATAGTGGAGTCACGCCACCCGCTACACTATGACATATCCACCACCTTTTTATTACGAGTTAGTAGTATGCCACCCTACCATTGTGTCATATCCGCCTTTATGTACTATATTGGCGCACTTGTAATAAATTGTTGAGCAACCTCAGCTCAAACTTGTATAATATTCAGTATTCTGGAATTCTGTATCAAGGAATTGTCTATCGGCAAGAAGTATTCTTCCTTGCTGGTTTAATAAAAAGGTCGGTCTTTTGGTAATTATTTTACTGAAAAACTGGTCCTGACAACCTTGGTATCAGAGCCAGGCTGACTGTAGGAAGCCACTAGGTGCGATCGCTAATCGGTTATTAGCGTAATAACTGCTATTCAGCATTTTTGCATCTGTAGCAATTATCTGTTAGTCATCATAAATTTACGACTTGACTATTCGGAATTTTTGTCTACTTTGTACATGGCCAGCAACGACTGCGATGCACAAGTGTTCACCAACATTCCTGAGGGGTTTGTCAAGCTCCTCTTCGCCATCACCAAGGTCGCGATTGGGCCATCAACCCGTCCAGAGTTTACACTCTACCGTCATAATCTCAACGACAGCGTGTCAATGCGCTAGGCCGTGGTGCACTACAAGGGAGGGCGTTCTGAAGCGCGCCGCCTTCGATTTGTGGGCAGGGCCATGCCTACGGAGAGGCATGCCATGCAAATGGCTGCCCGTGAGGCGATAGCTCGTCTCCGGGACATTCTTCCTTCAATGAAGACTCGTCGCTACCGTCACCTCCCATGCCACGTGCCCTACACATGCCACTATGCGTTTGCTTGCGCAAATGGGGAACGTGATGAAGCCATCGAATCAATGGTTGAGTACCTCAAGGCACTTGAGGCAGCATTGATAATCTTGTGGACGACTTGGTGGCTGCTCGTATGGACTTGGTCCAGAGTGGTTCCGCCAACAGGAGGGAGCTACTCCATACTGCGCCACCACTGACGTTTGTCTCGTCCGCCGCGTCCTATGCACCTTCCATCTTAGCCACCGCTCGCCGTCTGCCTACCACCGAGGAGTTCGACCAGGTCATTGCTCCTACCCAGTCAGAGCTGCACCACCTGCCGCACCCGCATCAACGCCTCGTACCCATACTCCGAGCCTGGAGCCTATTAGTGAGGAGGAAGTTGAGTCTCCATCACCACTGGGCCTTACCCTCGGCAGGCCGAGGGAAATCTTCAACATCTCCGACTAGTGCATCTATCCGCGACGCGTTATGCTCGCTTGTATGATATGTGTGATATGTAAAATAGGTTGATGGGAAGTAGTCTGTTTGCGCATCATGTAGGAACTTGGAGAAGTGCACTAGTATAAATAACATGTCAGGAGTGTGTACGCGCATCTTGAGTGGTGTATGTATAATTACGACTCGCATGCAAGATATGTACTAAGCAGTCCTTCTCCGTGCGCAATCTAGTTTATTTTAAAAATTTCTTTGGAGCTCGTGTTTTTGTTGCTTTTGCAAATCTTGGTTTATTTTGCTGCCCGGTTCGTCTCACGATTTCTGCAATAATACCCCAGAGTAAGAAATGACTCGTCCCTGGACGCGTTCCATGCCAAGTCCGCCAGAGGAAAATTATGGCACACATACAGGTAACAATTTCACGCAGGGGCAGTCAAGTCAGCAGGGCAGCGAAACAACATTTTCTCAAGTATGCCGTCTTTACGAGCAAAGTCAGCAACAACATCAGGAAATGATGAACCATGTCATTAACATGGGAAATCACCGTGAGCCATACCAGCGGCACTCAAAATTATCTGAATTTCAGAAGACACGTCCACCAACATTTTCTCACACAGACAGACCTCTTGAGGCCGATGATTGGCTTCGAGATATTGAAAGGAAATTAATTGTGGCACAATGCTCAGACCGTGAAAAGGTACTTTACGCACCACATTATCATACTGGAGTAGCCGCGTCATGGTGGGAGAATTTTCTGCATATGCCCCCCAACATAAATGATATCACCTGGAAAGATTTCAAAGAAGGCTTTCGTGGGGCGCACATTCCTAAGAGCATTATGAAGATCAAGAAAAGAAAATTTGATGACCTCAAGCAAAGGGGCATGACAGTAACTGAGTACAACAGTCAATTTACGCGATTATCCCGCTATGCCAACGAAGAGCGTATGACTGAAAATAAGAAGATGGAAAAAATCTTGGACGGATTGGCACCAACACTTAAATGCCAGTTAGTCGTACACACTTTTCCAGATTTCAAGACGCTGGTGGACAAGGCTATTACGTTGGAAAATGAATGTCGCAGTCTGGAAGACATTCGCAAAATAAAAAGGGATCAGACCAACCACCCCCGCAACAACAGGAATAAGGTAAATTTTCAGAAAAATGGGGCGAACAAATCCATGACAAATGACACACGTTCAAGCAGGAAGTTTCATGCAAGGGACAAGGATTTCACCTATCGCCCAGGTGTTACTTGCTACACATGTGGAGAAGAGGGACACTATGCTAAACAGTGCCCAAAGCCAAGAAACTCAGCACCAAAGCCTAACAGCAACGGAAACAATTCCGCGCCCAAGCGTAACAACTTCAACCCCAATAACAATCACAAGAAAGGCCACCTGAACCATGTGACCAAGGAGCAAGCACAGGATGCCCCGGATATCGTACTCGGTATGTTCCCTATCAACACAATACCTGCCATGGTTTTGTTTGATTCTGGAGCTTCTCATTCGTTCATTTCGAAGAGTTTTGCTTTGCAACATGGTTTTTCGATGCTTCCCTTGGGAAAGTCAATGACCATCAAGTCCCCCGGAAGTAAGCAGATCACTCAGAATTACTGCCAAGGTTTAACCATTGAAATTGAAGGGTTAAAGTTTCACGCAAACCTCATCGTGTTGGAAAACAAGGGGCTGGATGTTATCCTGGGTATGGACTGACTAACCACCAACAAAGGATTTATCGACTGCTTCAACCGGACTGTGATTCTTACTCATCATCACAGAAAGACAATAAGAGTCGCAGCTCAAGAAAGACTAGTATCGCGGCAACCAAATTTAAACAAGGTAGACACTTCTGAGTTAAGCAAAGTTCCAGTAGTATGTGAATTTCCGGACGTATTTCCCGAAGAACTACCAGGCATGCCACCAGACAGAGAAATAGAATTTATTATTGAACTAGCGCCTGGAACCACCCCCATATACAAGAAGCCATACAGAATGGCACCATCCGAGTTGATTGAACTAAAGAAGCAAATAAAGGAATTGCTGGACAAAGGAGTTATACGAGCTAGCTCCTCACCCTGGGGTTCGCCGGTATTATTTGCCAAAAAGAAGGATGGGACTATGAGATTGTGTATAGACTACCGAGCACTCAACATGGTCACTATCAAGAACAAATATCCGATGCCACGGATAAATGATTTATTTGACCAGCTCACGCAAGCCAAGGTTTTCTCAAAAGTTGATCTAAGGTCGGGTTATCATCAATTAAAAGTACGTACAGAAGATATCCCGAAAACAGCATTCACCTCCAGATACGGACTATATGAATTCACAGTAATGCCGTTTGGACTAACCAACGCCCCCGCATATTTCGTCCACCTCATGAACAAAGTATTTATGAAATTCATGGACAAATTTGTGGTAGTATTTATTGATGATATCTTGGTATATTCAAAGACACGAGAAGAGCATGCTGAACACCTCCGTATTATACTGGGAGAATTAAGGAAACATCAACTCTTCGCCAAATTCATCAAATGTGAATTTTGGTTAAGACAAGTTGGTTTTCTAGGACACGTATTGACACAAGAGGGAGTTGCCGTGGACCCGGAAAAAGTCAAGGCTGTACTTGGTTGGAAGTCACCGGCCAATGTAATGGATATACGAAGTTTCCTCGGAATGGCTGGATATTACCGAAGGTTTATTGAAGGATTTTCCACCATAGCCAAACCAATGACACAGTTACTCAAGAAGGATAAGAAATTCGTATGGACCAAAGCGTGTGAGAAAAGCTTCCAGGAACTCAAAAAGAAATTAACCACAGCCCCAGTATTGGTTGTACCAGACATACACAAGAGTTTTGAAGTATATTCCGACGCATCCCGAAAAGGTCTCGGATGCGTACTAATGCAAGAAGGCAAAGTAGTCGCCTACGCTTCCCGGCAACTACGGAAACAAGAAGAAAATTATCCTACTCATGATTTGGAATTGGCAGCAGTCATTCATGCACTCAAGGAGTGGAGGCACTTTTTGCTTGGGAATCGTTGTGTAATATATACGGACCATAAGAGCCTCAAATATATTTTCATGCAACCAGAACTCAATTTACGACAACGACGCTGGCTGGAACTAGTAAAAGATTATGACGTTGGCATCCACTATCACCCAGGAAAAGCAAACGTGGTAGCTGATGCTCTCAGCCGTAACCCCAGCCATAACAACGGCAGCCTACAGAACCTGAGACCCGAATTTTAGCAAGAATTCGCCAAACTCAACTGAATGATGGTCACTGAAGGCGAAGTGTCAAATCTGGAAATACAGCCTACGCTAATAGAACAAATAAAGAAGGCTCAGCATGGACACCCCAGCATCGAAGGAATAAAAAGAAAAGCAAGTCAGGGCAAGGCCTCAGAATTCACCATAAACAGTGAGGGAGTATTATGGTTCGGAGACATGCTTTGCGTACCAAATAGCGAAGACCTTAAACAGCAAATTCTAGCAGAGAGCCACACCGCTCCGTACTCAATTCACCCTAGAGGGACTAAAATGTACAAGGACATTCAGGAAAGATTTTGGTGGCACGGCATGAAGAGGGATATAGCCACATATATTGCATGATGCGATTCATGTCAACTCATTAAAGCCGAGCACCAAAAACCCACAGGACTCTTACAGCCAAACAAGATACCAGAGTGGAAATGGGACGATATTGGGATGGATTTTATTGTTGGACTGCCACGGTCACAGCACGGAAATGATGCCATATGGGTCATCACAGATAGACTGACCAAGGTGGCACACTTCATTCCAGTCAAGACAACCCACACCACCCAAAAGCTTGCCAAGCTTTACCTCGCCTGTATAGTATGCCTACATGGGGTTCCAAAGACTATAATATCCGACAGAGGCACTCAGTTCGTCTCCAAATTTTGGGATCAGTTGCAGCAAGCCCTCGGAACGCAACTAACATTCAGTACAGCTTATCACCCCCAGACTGGAGGACAAACGGAATGAGTAAATCAAATACTAGAAGACATGCTGAGAGCATGTGTCCTCACCTATGGGACCAATTGAGAGGCAAGCTTACCATATGCCGAGTTTGCATACAACAATAGTTACCAAGCCAGCCTGCAGATGGCACCTTTCGAAGCCTTGTACGGACGAAGATGCCGTACTCCATTAAACTGGTCAGAAACAGGGGACAGTCGTATCTTCGGCCCAGATATGTTGAGAGAAGCTGAGGAAAGAGTTAAAATGATACGGGATCGACTCAAAACAGCCCAAAGCCGACAGAAGAGCTATTACGATCAAAAGCATCGGGAAATAAGTTTTGAGCCCGGTGAAGATGTATACCTACGTGTATCTCCTATGAGGGGACTGCAACGATTTAAGGTCAAAGGGAAACTAGCACCACGATTTATCGTACCCTTACGTATAGTCGCACAGAGAGGCACAGTGGCTTACCAGTTGGACCTTCCCAAGGAACTGTCAGACGTCCATGATGTGTTCCATGTTTCACAACTTCGGAAGTGTGTAAGCAACCCAGAGAAGCACGCGTCGCACAAAAGTCTTGATGTGCAACCAGATCTCACCTACCAGGAACACCCAATAAAAATATTGGAGGAGTCTGAAAGGAGAACCCGTCAGAAGACTATTAAATTTCTCAAGGTTCAGTGGAGTAATCACACAAAGGATGAGGCAACGTGGGAAAGGGAAGAGTTCCTTCGGACAAAACACCCACACCTATTTGAGGATCAGCTGAAATCTCGGGGACTAGATTTTTCCTAAGGGGGTAGGTGTTGTAACACTCCAAATTTTTGGGTTTGGTTTTTCTTCCAAACTTTTGGTCTTTTGGAAGGGGGGGGGGGTGTTTGATCTACTCTTGAAACCCTTCTAAAATATCTTCTGGCCAAAGTTTGTGTGTTATTCTCTAGCTTGATTTTTGGTCTTGAAAGTTTCTTCTTGTGTTAGCTAAACACAAGTTGTTTTCTTAGGAATTTGTTTGATTCTTTTCCCTTCTTGATTTAAACATCTTAGGTTTAACTTTGGGCTTATCCTCCTCTCCAACTTTCATCTTGCCTTAGCACCCAACAGAAATATTTCTCTCCAAGACCTCCTCTTCACCTTAGGACAAGTCTCACATTATTTCCAGTGAGTTTCAACCTTATTGGAATTTTTCCTCTATTTATTTTACTCCAAAAACAATTTATGTCCATTAAAGTGAACCTTGGTGATTTACAAAGGAACTACCATGTCCACCTTGTTATTTGATTCCAAACTAACTTCTCTGGATAGTCCTTAGTACCCACATCCTAGATCCATCTTGTTTCACTGGTCCACAGTTCAAAATTTTCAAATTTCACCTGCTGCAAGTTTAGACCAGATTTGCAAAATTTGGTGAAATTCATATTTTTCTCCTTCCAAAAATTCTGTGAAAATTCAGGCAGCCTCTAGATGCATCAAGAGGCCACTCCATCAAATATCAGCCCCAGAAACATTTCCCACATGCCAGAACCATTTCATCATACACCTGGCGTGCACTGTATCTATCAATTTCAGAAACTGCTAACTGAACTTTGCAGGCGACAGTGTAGTTCGTCAGTTTCGTCAGTCAGCATCGTCAATCTCGCCAGTGCTCGCCTTGGATCGATGCTCACTGCACCTCCTTCTTATCCAGCGCGCCGCACGCTTGGTTGGCTGCTTCTTGGCGTCGGTGGCACCCTGGCCCGCCCATGCCGGCGTCTTCCGCGGCGGCAGAACCTCCCATGGCGGCCGACATGAGACATCCTGCGGAACGACGATGTTTGGCACCGCCCAAGCCACCCGAGAGCTCCGCGTGGCCTTCTCCACTGCCAGCGCACGCCTGCAGCACCGTCGCCATGGCCTGGCGTGCACAGGGCGCGTTCTCTGCCGCCGACGTGCCGCATGGCCGTTCCGTCGAGGGCAGACCGTAATCGCCCCTCCCCTGCTGAGTTAGACACGGGAATGGAACCACTACATCTCCTAGTCAATGCTCAAGCCCCTAAACCCACCGTCCAGCCACTGCGCCGCCGTAATCGCTCGCCAGAATTATCCCGTTTACGGCAACCGCCTCCGGACGGCTATATAAAGTGCCCCCGAGCTCACTCTCGAGCCCGCACACCTCCACCATCTCTCTAGACCACGCCTAGCCTCTGGAAGAGCCTCGAGGGGCCCTTCTTCCTCAACTCCGGCCAACTCCATCTGCCTCGGGCTCCAGGAACGTTCTCTCCGGTGAGAACTCCTCCGCCGCCCTAGGCTCGAGCGTAAACCGCTGGCACCTACTCGAGTCTAACCCCCACTCCAATTTGACCCCAGGAGCCCTCTCCGACGAGGCCCACGACCACCCGAGCAGCCGTCCGCTGAAGACAGGGTCGCCGTCGATGTGGGGCTCGCCGACGCTCAACTCCACCACCCACCGACGCGGAAGAACACCAGGAAGCTGTACGTACCACTCCCTTCCCCTAACCCGCTGTGGATCGGCGCCGGCAACCACCGCAGCTTCTGGCGTCGGCGCGACTCTGTTTCAGCATTTAAACCCGACGAGTGGGACCCCCTCGTCAGCCTCTCGTTTCCCTCCGAAACGTTTTTCTGGAAAGCGCCTTCGGGCAAAGTACATCTTCGTCTTCAGTTGGCGTACTGCGTACCGGTTCGCTTTTCTGTTTTCTATTCTAGCCCCTAGAAACTTTCTGTTTCATTATAGATGAGTACCTGGACAGAAACTCTAATATCTTTTTAACTAAAGATGATTTTGAGTTGATTCTTTTTCTGTCCTCTTTAGTTTTCTGTCTAGTTTTTTGTCATGTTTATTTGAAAATATTTGGAGCAGCTCTCTTTGCACGCGCGGTATTTATGTTAGTATCCATTTTGTTTGAATACGTAGATACCGAAGGACGTGACGGAGCCGCAAACCTCACCGAGTTAGACTCCGACTACTCCGAACCAGGCAAGCATGTTTGAACCTTTGATATGATGGATGTGTTGCATGTTTGCTCGAGTAGTTCTTTTCATAGCAAGGTCATATAAGCATTTTGTATGGTTATATTTCTTGCAAGAAAGCTTCGGGTGAGCCCCGTATGATAATGGTTGAACCACCTCGATCATGTGGTGACATGATGGGTGGTGTACTGGTAGTGTTGGAGCATGCCAGTAGAGGGTTAACTTAGTATCAGTATGGATCAAGTCATGATCCCGCTCATCTCCTTTTTGTTACTATCATATGCCGTCTGTTATGATTACGGCTAGTTAGTTGCAAACCACTTTCCGAGTACACACCAAGTAGAGGGGCCGGGATGAGGGTTCCATGGCCCTGGATTAAAGCCCGTCATCCGGTCAGGGGGCATGGGTGTTTCCGGTTGGGACCGAGAGGGGGGCACCCCTTAGAGCGCGCATATATAAATTTGATCCCATGCTATTCGAGGTTGTAGCCTCCCCATCTTAAAGTTTTTGGTGAATGTTGTACAGCAGGATGTGAAATGGGTGTGTACTGGTCAGTTGGGTTTCTGCTAAAACACCGTAGACGGAACTAGTCCCTGTGGCTAGTAGAATCCGTTGGCTATGATTTTATAGTACAAGCTCTGCAGAGTCAAATCTTCCTAGTAGCCATGGTTATGGCCTACGGTCAATCTTCGTGTCAACACCGGTGACCATCTCTCATAAATTCTTGATGGTAGCAATAGTGTTGATTTTATCAGATTCATTTTGGGTAGATGAACTAATCGGTTATCTCTGTATTGATTTACTACCTGGAATAATTCACCGTTATATTGTTATTTATAAGCCCTTTCTGTGATGTCGCTCAGACGTCCGACTGTGGCATTCTTGTTATTTATTTTCTTTATAAACCCTTTCTGTGATGTCGCTCAAACGTCCGACTGTGGCATTCTTGTTATTTATTTTCTTTATAAGCCCTTTATGTGATGTCGCTCAGACGTCCGACTGTGGCATTCTTGTTATTTATAAGCCCTTTATGTGATGTCGCTCAGACGTCCGACTGTGGCATTCTTGTTATTTATTTTCATTATAAGCCCTTTCTGTGATGTCGCTCAGCCATCCGACTGTGGCATTCTTGTTATTTATAAGCCCTTTATGTGATGTCGTTCAAACGTCCGACTGAGGCATTCTTGTCATTTATCTTCTATATAAGCCCTTTATGTGGTGTCGCTCAGACGCCCGACTGCGGCATGTATCCATTTATTTATCCTCACGAGGCGTCACTCAGACACTCGTTTGGTTCCCTTTTATTTATCTTATGGATCTCGGGAGGATTACCGCTCGACTTCTATTTTTACATACAGTACCGTAATATTATTATCCGGTTGCATTTTGCTAGAATACTCATATGCATCATGCTTGCTTTTATTATATCATAAGTCTGAACTGTCTTGCGAGTACATTCAAAGTACTCACCTGGCTTGTTGATTTGGCCAGATGTGGACGAAGGCGATCTCATGGATGAAGAGTTCGATAGCGAGTCCGACGTCTCGTGGAGTCCCAGTCAGTCTCTTGCGATCCTGGAGTTGATCACTGTTATATAACCGCTTCCGCCAACCACAAAATAAATTCATTGGGTCTCACTCCGATATTCGATGAACTGTATGATAGTGGAGTCACGCCACCCGCTACACTGTGACATATCCACCACCTTTTTATTACGAGTTAGTAGTATGCCACCCTACCATTGTGTCATATCCGCCTTTATGTACTATATTGGCGCACTTGTAATAAATTGTTGAGCAACCTCAGCTCAACCTTGTATAATATTCAGTATTCTGGAATTCTGTATCAAGGAATTGTCTATCGGCAAGAAGTATTCTTCCTTGCTGGTTTAATAAAAAGGTCGGTCTTTCGTTAATTATTTTACTAAAAAACCGGTCCTGACACTAATGCTCCAGCTACATTCTCTCGTCTAATGAACTATATATTCATGGAATACCTAAACAAGTTTGTCGTAGTCTATCTGGACCATATCCTGGCATATTCCAAGAACTAAGAAGAACATGTTGAACATCTACATCTTGTTCTAGAAATGCTTCGAGAGCATCAACTTTATGCCAAGTATTCCAAGTGCGAAATCTGTCTTCCTGAAGTAACCTACCTTGGGCATGTCATCTCCAAGGATGGTATTGCCGTCAACCCAGAGCGCGTTCAGGCTATTCTTGACTGGACCCCATCAAAGACTGTCAGGCAAGTCAGAAGCTCTCTCGGTCTCGCCAGCTATTGTCGCCGTTTCGTCGAGAACTTGTCCAAGATCGCCAAGCCCCTGACCGTCAGTGTCAAAACTGGCAGATCTCGGGTAGGGGGTCACAAGATGTGTGTCATGGATCGATGGGTAACAGGAGACAGGGGAAATGGTGTTTACCCAGGTTTGGGCCCTCTTAATGGAGGTAATACCCTACTTCCTTCTTGATTGATCTTGATGAATATAGATATTACAAGAGTTGATCTACCTCGAGATCATATGTTGTGGTCTAAAACCTAGGGGTATGATGAATAATATCATAATCTATGGACTGCCCTGGCCTTGGCTTATATAATGTACTAGAGGCCTAGGATAATAAGAGCCCTAGTCGAATACGATGGTGGATAGGAGTCCTTGTCTTGATCACCAAGTCTTGTGGAATCTTCCTCATGTATGTCATCGGCTGTCCAAACTGGCCCATGAGTGATCGGCCATGGGGGTCCTCGGCCCAATCCAACTGATCGGGAGACGACATGGTGAGTACCCCCTTGTCCAGGACACTGTCAGTAGCCCCCTGAACCGATCTTCAAGTAGGGGATGCTCCTCTGTTCTTCTGAATTGTTCTTCGTCTTCGGTCGTCGGTCTTGAAAACTGGTTCAACAAATCCTCCCACCTTTGATCTTGAGGATTGCCGAGCTAAATCTGAAGATTTCACATGTCGGGTATCCGAGGAGCCCTTTAAGTCTTCGGCGTTATCAATGCCTTGGTATTTTTATGCCACATCTTGGGTTTGAAGTTTTCCCCGGTTAGCGGTATCCCCTTTCACGACCGAGTTCCAACGCCGGATTGCATCCGAGTTGTCCTTTGGCAGCCGAGCTCCAATGCCGAACTATATCCGAGCTCTAACACCGGACTGTATCTGAGCTCCAATGTCGAACTGTATCCGAGCTCTAACGCTGGACTATATCCGAGGTGTCATAAATTACCTCATTCTTGGAAAACTTTGAAGGAGTTCAACCGAGCTTAATGCTGGAGATGCCCTCTAAGGAGCCAACCACTTGCATCTGAGCTATATGCTAAACTGCTTCCGAGGTGGTGCACCACCTCGGTCGTGGGCTGATTGTTTGTGGATTTTATTTCCAATGCGTGTAAATTTATTTGTTGACAAGATGTATTGTCAATAGCCCTCAAGGTGTCTGTCGGCTTAAAATCCGAGATGCACCCGAAGGAAAACATGAAACCGCTGATCCTAGTAGCCCTTGAGACTTAGGTCAATTCATTAAATCGGCCTGAGGATCGACTCCTAGCTCGGCAGCATACATAGGAATAGAAACACAGTGTAATATATTAGAGGTAATAATGATCGGCAGACAGGACCTTGAGAGAGGGTCGTGAGAAGTCGCCATGATATATTAGCTTGATGCCGGATAAGTCCGAGATGGTACTTATTGTTGTCCGAAGATGCGCTTGTCCATAACTCGGTCAAGCCGAACACTGAGCTCTTTGGATTTTCTGCATTGAATAGGCAATGTAGTAGCCCCTGAGCCACTGGTTGGGTGGCAACACCAGATCAAGGGATCGATGTGCCCCTTTAATATTTGTAAATAATGAGCGCGAAGCCCAGTAGCCCCCGAGCCTTAGTGTGGGCACGGGTGGCCGAATTAAGGATCGATATCCGGAGTAAAATCACAAATTATGTGTAATGATTCTATGTATCCAAGTACTCTACATCATTAATGCTCGGATCCGCATTGTACAAAACTTTGTTGACCGACCATCAGCTTCAACCTCCTCGGTAAGTAGCCGGGGAGTGTTTGTCCTACTTTATAAAGCCTTTATGAGGGCAAAGATTTATGGCAAACAAGGCAATCCGGCCATACGGTTTTATGAACAAAGGTACGCACAGAGATATGTTATATTACTATTTAATGTAAGAAACATCTTCCATAGAAAATAGTCCTGATATCGGTTCCTTTCTTTGGGTTTTCATGCTGATCATGATCATGAAACCTCACCTCCGATCAATGTGGGGGGGGGGGATATTGAGGATTTAGTTCGGGGGAAGTTTCCGATCTCTGTCGTCTTTAATGAACTAAAATTTGCACTTCCGTCGTTGCCGACCAATTATATTCTTTAAGATGGATGACTTTCGGCTTCTCCCAGTCTAAGGTACTAACACGGATGACCCGTAAGTAACAATCACATAGGTGCCCCCTTTGCCTCCTAGCCAAACAATCGGGAACGTAGGGGTAATCATAGGAGCCAAGCAACCCAGCTTGGCCGAAATCTGAAGTCAAATTTATGCATATTTATGGCTTTATAACGATAATTAAGGAAGGCTACGCTTGTATAATGAATACAAACGCTGATGATATATGTTTATTTTGACTCCATTCTGACCGTTTATCATTTGAAAGTGGCCCATCGTCAACTTGTACCCCTTTGTAGGTGCTACACAGGGTGTTTCCGCAGTAACAAGACAACCCTTAGCCGACGTCTCGGTGCCCGGAGGCAGTTGTGTTAGCGGAAACAAGGCAATCAGATATGCGGGCTTTATAACTTTCACTTAGTCATAGGAGCTTAAAGTTGGGAGGCCAGTTACTAGCCCCCGGTTAGTGTTCAGCGTCAGCCGAGGTCAAGCCGTTAACACTTAGGCCAATGTTATGAATGGACCATCGTTTAACACAGGGTGACCTCCATCGATCTTATAGTTTAACACAGTCATCAGACCGCTGACCAGTTTACGCTTATTGTGACAGTCGGTTTTCAGCTTTCTCCACTGAGGCGCTTAACCGTGCGAGTTGGAAGCACAATCGCAGTGGTTCTCCCTTTGCACACCTAGCCGAACAAAGCGGAACGTAGGAGGCAAACACAGGAGCCGGGCAATCCAACTATTAACCGAAGAAAAAAATTTCAAAACTGATGCATATAAAGCAATATCCGAGAATGTTTTGCTAAAGACTCCTCGGAGTACCCTGGCTTTTGGTGGGTTTGGCTGTAGTCTAGCCCCACATTAATATTGCCAATGCTTTAAAGGCGTCTGGCATTGCACTGCTCGGGAACTAGTCCCGATGTGGCATGTATTTTGTCAACGCCGATGCGTAGTTTGGCAACAAAGATGCTGAGATGTGGGTCGGAAAAGATCTCCCGAGTTGAATTATTATGCAGGACACCTCGGTCGTGAGGATGTCCCGCTTCCTGAAAGAAAAACAGACAAATAGCTAAAAAGTGCCATAAGCTCGAAAAAGCCAAAAAAACTTATGTAAAAGCTTGACGTTCGAACTAAATCAAGTTTTTCGATGCCAATCCGAAAATTGGACATCAAATAAATTTGTGCTTCGTCGTGCTTTGACACATCCGATCTCTAGACATCAAGTAGGTCAGCCTTCGGCATCAACCACCTTATCTCGAAGGCGAAGTGCTTCTCAAAGGCCAGTTTGACGAATAAAACTCGAGCGACTTTAGAGAGAGAGATAGGCCATCTGGCTATTGACCATATACTCGAGTCGAAAAAGGAGTGGTAGAAGAAGACTTTGCAACGACTTAGAAGAAAACACTTATTATAAAATGGCTCATGTAAATTTGCGAGCCCCCAGTTAACTTGGGTAAGAATATTTTTTTAACAAACAACGTTTTTGACAAACTAAGTTTTTAACAAATAAATATAATGTTTGGTCGAACCAAACAAGAATTCAAAATTAAAATAATCATAATAACTGAGCATGAAAGCGACTTAGGTGGTTAATGTTCTTGGTGTTGTTGACGAGATTCAGGCTTGTGACGGGACGAAGATGTAGTCCTTGGCCTGGCTGAGGTCACAGCCCCCGAGCCCGAACTGACCGGGCGAGGAGTTCGGCTTGACGAAGTGGCGACACGGCGCGGTCGATGTGGCGAGCCAAAGCCTCGGTCCAGTTAATCATGATAAAGCTAGATGGTTGGTGACGCCGAAGTCACCGGAGTATGTTGATAAGGAAATAGCAAAGTCCCCGGTCTAGCCGAGGTGTCGAAGCCTCCATGTCAGCCGATGAGTCGAAGCAGGTGATACGTCCAAAACGTATCTATAATTTCTGCTTGCTCCATGCCACTTTTGGGATGATATTGCTATGATATTCATATACTTCCATACACTTTTGATCATATTTGGACTAACTTACTAATCCAGTGCACCCGAGTGCCAGTTTCTGTTTTCGGCTGTTTTTGTATTTCAGGTTTTCACGTTTCGAGAACTGCCCAGAAAAATCCAGAAAAATTATATAAAAAATCAGCGATCCGGAAACAACACTACGTCCGAAGGGCAGCCTGGGGGGGCCACAGGGGCTCCAGGCGCCCTGTGGGCGCGCCCCCCCTAGGCCGCGCCGGGGGGGGGGGGCGCCTGGGCCCCCCGAAGCCCGTCCGGTGCCCCCCTTTGGCATATATTTAGAGGGACCTCCGAAACCCTCAGAACAGGAACTCTTTTCGCGATCCCATCTCTGTTCCGCCGCCGCCGCCGCTTCCAAGATCGGGAGCACCAGGAGAACTCTTCCCGGCACCCTGCCGGAGGGGAGGATCACCACCGGGAGCTTCTCCACCACCATGGACGCCTCCCGGATGACTCATGAGTAGTCTCCCTTGGACCATGAGTCCATGACCAGTAGCTATGTGATGTTCTCCTCCCGTTCTTGTGCTTCACTAATTAGTCCTCGTGAGCTGCCCTACATGATCGAGGCACCTATGTAATCCTGATGCTGTTGCTATGTTGAGTTTGCTGGGATCCGATGGATTATGAGATTATGTTCAGATTGATCTTGAGTAATATATTTGATTCACCTCTTTTATATTTTAGTTCATAAGTAATTCTTGCATGTTCTCCGTTGTTAATTATTGCTTTGGCCGAGTAGTAGGTAGTGACTCCAAGAGGGAACGTTATGCTCGATTGTGGGTTCATGCCCCTCGATGACTAGCTTGAGTGACAGAAACATGAGTCTAGGGGATGTGCTGTTGCCACAAGGGGGAAAACAATGGTGCTTGTGCCCGCGGGTGCAAGGATTGTTTACTTTACGCAAAGTTCTTTTAATGCAGTTGTCTGTTGCATTGAGTTTACACTATGGGTGGGACTCGCAACTTAATACCAGCGAGATGTTCTGGATAGATATCTCAAGGTGGATGATTAGTAGTAGATATTGATGGATTTCGGTCTACTTACTTTGGCGTACCGCCCATGCTTTGAACCTCAACCTTTCTTGCAATGTAATCAGCATTGGTTTGCGTTCGTGGTCCTGTCAATTGCCCAACTGTAATTTGTTACCTCACATAGCTGTTTTATCGTCTTTTGGGAGAGAGACATCACTAGTGAACATCATGAGACTCTGGTCCATATTACTATCATTGATCACATCCACTATTTACTTTCCGTTATTATTTACTATTGCAAAAACTATCTATCACTACTATCATTACTTTTAATCCTTTGTGAACTACAAGGCCGGAGAGATTGACAACCTCTGTGTACTCGTTGGGAGCAAAGTTATTTGTATCTGTGTGCAGGTCCACGTTGGTTGCTACTAATCTGGCGCCGTAGCAATTGACACCTACTTGTTGAACCTAGGAGTCTCTGGGGAATCGGTCCTTGGCATCTTTGCTAGGGGAAAACACTTCTACTTACTGCATCTTACACCTTCCACTTGGGGTAACCAACGAGGGGTTCGAGGCCCATCAAGGAGTATTTTCTGGCGCCGTTGTCGGGGACTCCACTCTTCAGGATAGGGGAGTTGCATGCTATCTTTTACCTTTGCTTTTTAGTCTTGTTAGTTTACCTTTCATTTTTGCTTTAGTTCCTTTTATCGAAAATCACAAAAATAGTTATCTTGCTTGCTTGCTACTATGGGTTCCACCGAGAACACCAAGTTGTGTGACTTCACTAGTCACAACAACGATGACTTTATCAGCACACCTATCACTACACCTGCCACTTCAGCACCTTCATATGAAATGAAACCTGCTTTACTTAGCTTAGTTATGAGAGAACAATTCTCCGGTGCTGGAGATGATGCTGCTTTACACTTGAACAACTTTGTTGAACTTTGTGATATGCAAAAGTACCAAGAAATAGATGGTAATATTGTTAAGCTTAAGCTTTTTCCTTTCTCTTTGAGAGGAGGAGCTAAAATTTGGTTTCAGTCTTTGCCTATAAATAGCATAGATTCATGGGACAAGTGCAAAGATGCTTTTATCAGAAAATACTATCCACCTGCTAAAATTATCCAACTTAGAAGTAACATAATGAATTTTAAACAATTGGATAATGAACACGTTGCCCAAGCTTGGGAACGTATGAAGTCTCTTATCAAGAACTGCCCTACTCACGGTTTGACTACTTGGATGGTTATCCAAACTTTTTATGCAGGCTTGAACTTTACCTCCCGGAACTTGTTAGATTCGGCCGCGGGAGGAACTTTTATGTCAACTACACTTGGTGCTGCCACGAAGCTTCTTGATGAGATGATGACCAACTATTCCCAATGGCACACCGAACGCGCTCTAACAGGTAGGAAGGTAAACTCTGTCGAGGAGATTTCCTCCCTCAATGAAAAAGTTGACTTGATCATGTCTCTACTTTCGAAGCAATCTACTGTTGATCCTCGTGATGTTCCTTTAAATTCTTTGATTGCTCAAGAACAAGTAGATGTGAACTTTATCTCTAGAAACAATTTTAACAACAATGCTTATAGGAGTAACTTTGGTAACAATCCTAGACCGTTTCCCTCTAACTCTTATGGGAACAACAATGCTTATCCTAGTACCAAGAACTCCAATACTGAACTAGAGACCATGCTTAGAGATTTCATCACTACCCAAAAAGCTTTTAATAAGAGTGTAGAAGAGAAACTACATAAACTAGATGATCTTTCTTTTAAGGTAGACCACTTAGCCAATGAGGTAAAATTGCTAAAAATTGAAACTTCTCCTCTTAAGGAGAGAGAAGTCATCCCTATTAATGCTACTCAAGTACAAATTAATGAAAATATTAGGATGATGGCTAAGCTAAAAAAAAGATGGGCTAGAGAAAGGGAGGAAGAGGAAAGAATTAAGAGCCTTCCTACCCACCACACTGTTGCTACTATCCAAGTTATTGAGGATGTTCACACTCTTAGCACCCAATGTACTCCTGGTCCCAATGGACCTATTAATGGTGATGCTATGACTATAGAAGCTACCAAACAAGTGAACCTTAAGGACACCACTACCGCTTTACTTGATGCTCGTGACCTTGATTTTGATAATTGCACTCTTACCGAAGTTATTGATTTCCTTCACAAGATGTCTAGAGATCCCCGCACTAGCACGCTTAACCTTGCCTTCACAGAGCATATCACTAATGCTCTCATCGAAGCTAGGGAGGAGAAACTTAGAGTAGAAGCCTCCATACCTAGAAAGCTAGAAGATGGTTGGGATCCTATGATAAAAATTTATTTGAATGACTTCTCTTGTTATGCATTATGTGATGTTGGTGCTAGTACCTATGTTATGCCCAAAAGGATATATGATATGCTTAAATTGAAACCTTATGATTCTTGTTCTTTTGGTGTTCGTCTCGTTGATTCTTCCATAAAGAAACCTTTGGGGAGGATCGATGATGTTCTTATTGTTGTCAATGATAATTATGTGCCCGTTGATTTCACTATTATGGATATTGAATGTGATCCTTCATGTCCAATTATTTTGGGATGTCCCTTTTTGCGCACCGTTGGTGCTGTCATTGACATGAAAGAGGGTAATATAAAATTTCAGTTTCCTCTCAAGAAAGGGATGGAACACTTCCCTCGAAAGAAGATCAAGTTACCTTTTGAGTCCGTTGTACGGGCTAGCTATTCTTTTACTCTTGATAAAACTTGATCTCTATGCATTATGCCTAGCTTAAAGGCATAAAAGAAAGCGCTTTTGGGAGGCAACCCACATGAATAAAATTTTTGCTTTTGTTGTGTCTTGATGTTGTTTACTGCTGTAGCATCATCATTGTATCTTTGCTTTTCGTATTTGTGCCAATTATAGCCTCCGATTGCTAGAAAGTTCAAAAGTTGTGAGGTGCTGTCCAGGAAACAGATTCTGTCCTTGGATAGAAAAATTCGTATAAAATCACCAGATCATCTTTTCGGTCTGAATTTTTTCGACAGCGTTCTCTATATAATTTTCTTTCGTGCGTCAGTTCTGAGTTTTTTGATTTGAGTTGCAGAAGTATCCCGAACAAGTCAATTACTGCCTGCTGTTCTGTTTTTCACAGATTCTGTCCTGTTTTGCCTTACCTTCACTTTGCAAATTAAGAACTTTTTCTTTGCAAAAACCTTTTGGCAATCTTGAGAAACAGTAGAACTTCAAGAATATCCTTATTTCCAGCAAGGTATAATTATTTTATTAAGGGTACTAACCTCGCTAATCAGATTATGATGAGTTATGTATGAAGGGAGTTTTCAAGTGTGCGAGGGAAGATGATAAAAAGATTCAGGAGTGTCAAGCGCTCAAGCTTGGGGATGCCCCCGTGCACCCCCAAGAAACATTCAAGGAGACTCAAGCGTCTAAGCTTGGGGATGCCCCCGTGCATCCCCTTCTCCATCAACACTATCAGTTCGTCTTTCGTTTCGCTATATTTTTATCACTTTATGTGTTATGTGCTATGCTTGGAGCGTCTTGCTTTTAGTTTTCTTTTTAGTTTTTCATAACGAGTCGGAACCCAGCATTCCTTTATGTGGGAGAGAAACACGCTCCACTTCTACCTAGAACATTACATAGAATTTTCATGTCTATCTATGCTGTGTGTGTTCTTTGTCTTTTAATAGCTACTATCGTGCTCTGCTCTTAGTATTCATGCTTATCTTTTCAAGAGCTTTTATTTAGTTGGTTGCTTGAACTCTCTTTAATTACCATGCTCACCTTATTAAGAGAGTTTGCTTCCGTTGCATGGGTTAATGTGTCTATGATAAAGATGCTACTTTCATGATGGTGTTTAGTAGTTCAGGTTTTCTTTTGGTTAATCTCGAATAGCTGGGGGGTTCCCAATGTGTTATTGGAGTACCAACTTGGTTTTTTTGCCTATGATATGGTATGTTTTAGTAATATCTTCCTTCGAGAATTTATTTTGATTGACTTGGCGTATGCTCACGCATATTTAAGACTGTAAAGAAAGTCTGTCAAGCCTTGATGATCTTTTATTTCTAAGTAGCCATATAACTACCATGCCTGATTCAATATTGCTTTGTCGCTCTGCATGATTATGACCGTCATTGCTCTCTTAGTTGGTCGCTCCCAGTCTTTTGCTAACGCCACCTGCACTAAGCAAGCTAACCATGCAATACATAGCTCATGGGAAAGTAGCCTAAAAACTATTGTGGTAAAGAATATGTTGCTTATGTATCTTATTTCTTATAAGTTGCTTGCTGAGCGGTAACCATGTTTCTGGGGACGCCATCAACTATCACAATTTTGTTGAATATCATGTGAGTTGCTATGCATGTTCGTCTTGTCTGAAGTAAGGGTGATTTGCCGTGGGTTGAATAACTATGCATATTGTTAGAGAAGAACATTGGGCCGCCAACCAAAGCCATGCATCATGGTGGAAGTTTTAGCTTGGACCTTAATCCTCAATCTCTCATGAGAATATTCTTATGCATTAAAGAGGAGTCCATCATCTATTTTCTATGTTGTCCCGGTATGGATGTCCTCAAGTTGAGATCTATCAAAAACGAGAAATCAAATGCGATCTATCTCCTTGGACCTTTGTACAGGTGGCATAGAGGTACCCCTTTGTGACACTTGGTTAAAACATATCTAATGCAATGATAACCCATGGGGATCCGAGATAATTAGGACAAGGAGCAAGCACTATTAGTATTCGATGCATGAGGCTTGCAACTTATAGGATGTTTTATGCATGACACATATGAAGTACTACTACCGTTGACACAATTGCTTCCATGTTTTCAAAATAAAAAGCTTTAGCACTTAACCTTTCTCTTACCTTTATGTTAAAGCACCAACTACTGAGAGCATGATTGTCATTCTGAGTGTAATGTGCATTGTTCCAAAGTAGCATTGTCTTTTGCATGATTGTGATATCGTTTATTCTGAAATGATTGTATCTAGTCATCACTTAAACCTTGAAGGTGCCCTTGCATTTATGTTTTGCATCACTAAAGGGGGCAAGCTAGATATCACTTTGTCATATTTGCACATCATGTTCATTGCAAATCTTTTTGATGTTTCAGTTTCATGTTGTAAAAACTTTCAGTCATTTGTGATTTTCTCTTGAGGCAACTTAATTATTTTAGAATCATTGTCTCAGTAAGCTTTCGTCATATGACTATGAGAAAGTCATATATGGTTAATAGCATGTCACCACAGAAATTATTCTTGTTATCATTTACCTACTCGAGGACGAGCAGGAATTAAGCTTGGGGATGTTGATACGTCCGAAACGTATCTATAATTTCTGCTTGCTCCATGCCACTTTTGGGTGATATTGCTATGATATTCATACACTTCCATACACTTTTGATCATATTTGGACTAACTTACTAATCCAGTGCACCCCAGTGCCAGTTTCTGTTTTCGGCTGTTTTTGTATTTCAGGTTTTCACGTTTCGAGAACTGCCCAGAAAAATCCAGAAAAATTATATAAAAAATCAGCGATCCGGAAACAACACTGCGTCCGAAGGGCAGCCTGGG
>LR738709.1:326146164-326160249 GCA_902687465.1 Secale cereale
CCTGGGCCCCCCGAAGCCCGTCCGGTGCCCCCCTTTGGCATATATTTAGAGGGACCTCCGAAACCCTCAGAACAGGAACTCTTTTCGCGATCCCATCTCTGTTCCGCCGCCGCCGCCGCTTCCAAGATTGGGAGCACCAGGAGAACTCTTCCCGGCACCCTGCCGGAGGGGAGGATCACCACCGGGAGCTTCTCCACCACCATGGACGCCTCCCGGATGACTCGTGAGTAGTCTCCCTTGGACCATGAGTCCATGACAAGTAGCTATGTGATGTTCTCCTCCCGTTCTTGTGCTTCACTAATTAGTCCTCGTGAGCTGCCCTACATGATCGAGGCACCTATGTAATCCTTATGCTGTTGCTATGTTGAGTTTGCTGGGATCCGATGGATTATGAGATTATGTTCAGATTGATATTGAGTAATATATTTGATTCACCTCTTTTATATTTTAGTTCATAAGTAATTCTTGCATGTTCTCCGTTGTTATTTATTGCTTTGGCCGAGTAGTAGGTAGTGACTCCAAGAGGGAACGTTATGCTCGATTGTGGGTTCATGCCCCTCGATGACTAGCTTGAGTGACAGAAACATGAGTCTAGGGGATGTGCTGTTGCCACAAGGGGGAAAACAACGGTGCTTGTGCCCGCGGGTGCAAGGATTGTTTACTTTACGCAAAGTTCTTTTAATGCAGTTGTGTGTTGCATTGAGTTTACACTATGGGTGGGACTCGCAACTTAATACCAGCGAGATGTTCTGGATAGATATCTCAAGGTGGATGATTAGTAGTAGATATTGATGGATTTCGGTCTACTTACTTTGGCGTACCACCCATGCTTTGAACCTCAACCTTTCTTGCAATGTAATCAGCATTGGTTTGCGTTCGTGGTCCTGTCAATTGCCCAGCTGTAATTTGTTACCTCACATAGCTGTTTTATCGTCTTTTGGGAGAGAGACATCACTAGTGAACATCATGAGACTCCGGTCCATATTACCATCATTGATCACATCCACTATTTACTTTCCGTTATTATTTACTATTGCAAAAACTATCTATCACTACTATCATTGCTTTAATCCTTTGTGAACTACAAGGCCGGAGAGATTGACAACCTCTCTGTACTCGTTGGGAGCAAAGTTATTTGTACCTGTGTGCAGGTCCACGTTGGTTGCTACTAATCTGGCGCCGTAGCAATTGACACCTACTTGTTGAACCTAGGAGTCTCTGGGGAATCGATCCTTGGCATCTTTGCTAGGGGAAAACACTTCTACTTACTGCATCTTACACCTTCCACTTGGGGTAACCAACGAGGGGTTCGAGGCCCATCAGCAGGTCGGCTGGTGACGTCGAAGTCACCAGAGTAGGTTGATGACGAAGCCCCCGGCCTAGCCCAGGTGACGGAGCAGGTCGGTAAGGTGGTGTTGTAGCCACCATGCCAACCGATGTGTTGAAGCTGTTCGGCGTGATGGACATCGGCTTGAAGAAGCAACAATGCGGCCATGCCGACGCAGGTCATAACTTGTGTGGCGATCAAGCCGGCTTGATGAAGTGACCGTGCGGCGATGATGGTGTGGCTGCTCCATGTAATCCGTGGGGCGGTGATGTTGGTGATGATTTATCCTTTTCGATGACGAACTCTTGTTCAGCTCGCCGAGATGATGATCCAAAGAAGTTGAGCTCGGCTCAATAAAGTGACGACGTGTCTAGCGTAGGTCGGTAGCCATGGAGCAATATTGCTAGACTGGTCTGACACCAGCGTGATGGTGAAGATTACATCAGAGGATGCTTAAAATTTGATGGGCACGTGTTAAAAAACAACACACAATACCTTAGAAAAAAATTCCTTCAAAAAGGTTGTCCAATATCCCGTTCATGAAGAAACATGAACTCGGGTCGGATTCGTATTCGCGTAGAAAACAGATCCGAAAATTTGTCCACTCATCAGCAGGTTCCCGGAGATTGAACGGTCGGATCGAGCTGAAATTTTGAGGGATGGTAGATATAGGAATTCCACAACCGATCGTCGAGCGAGAAAGGTCTCTTTTTTGGTTTATTCACTGATCTGAAATGAAACTTATCACTTGTTTTTTTATTGATTCATGGGGCTAGGCATGATCAACGGTTGGATCGTCCAAAGGATCTTCGAGCTGTGCTATGGAGACCACTCCCTAAACTCGTGCAGATTCCCATCCAGATTTGACAGGGCTCCGGTATATTGTAGATCGTCGGAGATTTCTCCATCGGAACGCGGCGAAATTTTACAGGGTTATCATATATTTAATTCCTCACAATTCCACAGAAGGGTTCGTCAAGTAGACGCTCGAGGAGGCGGTGACGGCGGATAAAAACTCGTTGTCGAGAAAAACAACATGGTCGCTCAAGGGCAATGTTGATGTTGAGCCCCCGAGGTCCATGTATGATTGCTTCATGATCTTGGTATGGATCAGAGTTGATGCTGATAACGGTCCTCCTCCGAAGATGAAGATTTGAGATGAGGCGCAGTCCTTGGTCGAACCAATGTGACTAATCGAGCCGACGACGAATATGCCGACATTGCAGTTGATTTGCAGGCTGGCCATTGATCCTTCGTCGATCTCACAGCGGAACTCTCAATGAAAGCACCATTGTCTGTTTCAAAACTAGCAGATCTCCGGTAGGGGGTCCCAAGCTGTGTGTCATGGATCGATGGGTAACAGGAGACAGGGGACACGATGTTTACCCAGGTTCAGGCCCTCTTAATGGAGGTAATACCCTACTTCCTGCTTGATTGATCTTGATGGATATATAGATTACAAGAGTTGATCTACTCGAGATCATATGTTGTGGTCTAAAACTAGGGGTATGATGAATAATATCATAATATATCGACTAGCCTAGCCTCAACTTATATAATGTACCAGAGGCCTAGGATAACAAGAGTCCTAGTCAAATATGTTGGTGGAGAGGATTCCTTGTCTTGATCACCAAGTCTTGTGGAATCTTCCTCATGTATGTCATCGGCTGGCCGAACTGGCCCATGAGTGAATGGCCATGGGGGTCCTCGGCCCAATCCAACTGATCAGGAGATGACGTGGTGAGTACCTCCTAGTCCAGGACACCGTCAGTGACTAATCTGCTTCACAAGGGTGTTAAGTTCGATTGGGTAGACAAATGTTAGGAAAGTTTCCAGGCCCTCAAGGATAAGCTGACTTTTTCCCCAGTGCTTGCTCCCCCTGATTCTCGCAAGGACTTCGTCATCTATTGCGATGCTTCACATCAAGGATTAGGCGTGTCCTAATGCAAGAGCGTAGGGTGATTGCTTATGCCTCCCATCAAGTGCGTCCTCACGAAGAAAACAACCCAGTTCATGACCTCGAGCTTGCATCGGTCATTTATTCGTTGAAGCTGTGGCGATAGTACCTTCTCGGTAATCGTTGTGAGATCTTCACCAATCATCATAGTCCGAAGTACCTATTTAGTCAGCTAGATCTGAACCTCCGTCAACAACGATGGATGGAAGCTATTGCTGACTACAACTGCGGTATATACTATACCCCTGGCAAGGCTAATGTAATGGCCGATGCCCTGAGCCGCAAGTATTATTGCAATAACCACATGGTTCATAAATCTCAACCCTGCCTTTATGAAGAGCTATGCAAGCTGAACCTTCAACTAGTTCCACAGGGATCTCTGAATAACCATTTCTTGGAACCAACTCTTCTGAACGTTGTTAAGTCCATGCAAGCCAAAGATGCTCACATTGATCTGATGAAAAAGATCTTGCCTTAGAGAAATCCAGATATTTTTCACTTGGTGATGATGGGACCTTGTACTTCAGAGATCGTAGTGTGGTACCCCAATTTGAGCTTATGACAAAGAAGGTGATGAAAGAATCACATGACACCCCTCTTTCTATTCATCCAGGAAGTACCAAGATGTATCTAGACATCCGTTAGAAGTACTGGTGGTCTAAAATGAAGCAAGACATTGCTCGATATATACAGGAATGTGATGTTTGCCGCCGCGTCAAAGTAGAACATCAGAAACCGGATGGACTTCTACAACCACTCCCTATTCCGGAATGGAAATGGGATATGATTCAGATGGACTTTGTAACTGGCCTTCCCAAGTCGCAAAAGGGCAATGATGTTATCTTTGTCATCATCGACCAATTCTCGAAAGTTGCTCACTTTCTGCCAGTGAAGGAGACAATCACTGCTAGTCAATTAGCAGACTTGTATATCTCCAGAATTGTGTCACTCCACGACATTCCAAAGGAGAACACTGCTTATCATCCCTAATCCCAAGGCCAAGTCGAGCGAGTCAATCAAACTCTTGAAGACATGCTTACAGCTTGTGCTATCTCTTTCGACAAGAAGTGGAAGAATCTCTCCCTTACGCGGAGTTATCTTATAACAACAGTTATCAAGCCAGCTTGAAAATGGCACCCTTCGAAGTGCTATATGGACGTAAGGGCCGAACCCCTCTGAATTGGTCTGAAACTGGGGAACAGATGCTCATTGGTCCAGACATTATTCAACAAGATGAAGAGCATATTCACATTGTCCGGGATAATCTCAAGGGCCCAGTCCTGCCAGAAGAGCAACTATGACCGGAAACACCGGGGTTCAACTTATCAACCTGTTGAACAAGCTTATCTGCGTGTCACTCCTTTGAGAGGCACTCATCGGTTTGGAGTCAAGGGCAAGCTAGCTCCATGCTTTATTGGTCCCTTCTGCATCCTCGCCCGTTGTGGACTGGTGGCTTATCAATTGGAGTTGCCACCTCACTTCTCTCACATCCATGACGTCTTCCACGTGTCGCAACTTCGTCGTTTCTTCAAGGATCCAGAACATGAAGTGGATCCGGAACTTATTGAAGTGCAAGATGATCTCACTTATAAAGAGCATCCGATCCGCATTCTTGAAGAAGCTGAATGTCAAACCCGCCGGAAGGTTACCAAGTTCTTCAAGGTGCAATGGTCGAATCATACTAAAGATGAAGCCACTTGGGAACGCGAGGGTAGCTTCCGTGCTAAATATCCTGATCTTTTTCCTTCTACCTCTTAATTCTCAGGACGAGAATTTCTTTTAGAGGAGGAGAGTTGTAACACCCCTGTGTAATGATGCTACAGTAACCCCCGGGGTTAAGTTAATCATTTTGTTAAACAAATGTTTCATTATCATTGTATCTTATCTCTTTCAAATTCCAGTTGAGTTCAATTTCAAATTATGAGTGAAACTCAAAATTGCTCAAACATGAAAACTAAAATGTCATCATGTGAAAAATAATCCTTTGTCAATATTGGTGGTGAACCAACTTTTTGCAAGGTGTTTAAGTGCACTAAACTATTTAAATCAGTGGCCAAAAAATAGATTAAATGCCCTTTTAAATTATAAAAGTTGCAAACTATTTCAAAAGCCTCACAATCTTTTTGTGGCAGTGCCAAATATTGAAATGTAATTATGTAGCCAAGTCCCACATTTTACAGAATCCTTTTGGAGCCTCAAATATTTCAAAGCATTTTCTGCAAAAAGAAAAGAGCAAAGAAAAGAAAAGGGAGAAATGAGAGAGAGCCCCCGTGCCTCACCTGGGCTTCGGCCCACCCCACCCGACCAGGCCCAACCCATCTCCTCCCCTGTCGTCTTCCCTTTCTCTGTTCAACTAACTGGGAGCGTTCCCGCTCGTCCCCACTGAGCCGGCTCGCCGTCCCGGCGCCGCTACAGCGCCGACGGGATAAGGTCACCAGGTCCGCGCCTCCTCGGACCCTCCGCCCACTCACCTCGCCCGGTCACTCCCCTCTCCCTCTCGGCCTCTCTCTCCCCTCCGCACCGAGATCCACCACGGCCACCACCGCAGCCGCCCTGGCCGCCATAGTCAACATGCTCTCCGCCTTCTCCTTTGCCTAGGACTACGCCAGGGCCCCCGTCGTCGACCTCTACTTCACCCGCGACCAGCCCCTCGAGATCGGCGCCCCTGCATCGATGCCGACGCCAGCTTCTTCTTCCTCGGCAACCACCGGCGTTTCTCTGTGATTCTGGCGTCCTTCTGCTCCTAACCTTCCAAAGAGCCACCGTGGGCTCCTACGTAAGCTCCTAGACCTTTCCCCTATGCTGGCACCGTTGATCTCGGCACCTAGTTGCCGTCTCCATTGGTGCTGGCCCGCCGCCGTGGTGCAGCTCATCGCAATGGCCACCGTTGTCGTAGCTCGCGTCCGAGCTCGTAGTCGAGCTCCTGAGGTTCCCAGGAGCCCAACGCGCACGCGCACGTGTTTCCCTGAGCCTGCTACTGCCGTTTACGTCCACGCCCGAACACCATCACCGCCACGGCTTGTCGTCGGTGCCCCTCCGGTCGTCCCCAGCACACGCGACCACCACCCCTGGATGCACGTGAGCGCCAGCATCTCGGAGCCCTCTTCCGCGCGCCGATTCGTGGCCCATAGACGTTTTTCGGCGAAATTCCGAGCCGCGCGGCCGCTAGAAAGGTCGTCGGAGCCAACTTCGGTGACGCTGCCGACGTGGCTGACCCCGCTTCCCACCCTGGGTCACTGCAGGTGGGTCCCCTGGGACCTGTTGATCATGTTGACTTGGTCAACATGCTGACTGGGCCGCCTAGTGCCACAGACAGATGGGTCCCACCCTTTAATTAACCAAACCACGTTTTAAAATAATTAATTTAATTAGTTTAACCTAATTACCCTATGACACGTGGGCCTAGTAGGTTAGTTGGCTAATTTAGATTAGTTCTTAACACTGTTAAGCCCTCGAGTTATTCACAGGTGGGTCCCGTACATCAGCTTGACCAGTCAACTAGCAGGTTGACTGCCAACGTCAGGGGTGATGTCATGCTAGCGCATTAAGTTCTTTTGACTTAAAATTAATTCCAGAAATGTTTAAACTTACAAAATTCATATAAAATAATCTATGACTCGGATTAAAAAGTTTTATATATGAAAGTTGCTCAGAAAAATCCATAGAATCTGAATACGCGATCGGTTCATCTTTCACATGCCCCTAATATGCTGAACACAGATTTGTCCCCTCTCTTTCATCTGTCCGGAATAAACCAAACACCTGAAAAATCCTTTCGAATGTTTTCCTTCACCGTCTACAATGTGTAGTACCGTGTTAGAACACCCCTAGCTCTGCATATCGTCATGTCATGCTTAGTGTTGCATCTGTTTGCATTGTATTTACTGTTTCTTCCCCTCTTCTCTGCCGTAGACCCCAAGACTGATGCTGCCCCTCTGATCGACTACACCCCTGACGACCGGTCCCATGCAGCAAAGCTTCCAGGCAGGCAACCCCCCCCCCCATTGATCATTCCGATATCGCCCATTCCCTTCTTTCTTATGCTTGCATTAGAACTACTACTATTTTTGTATGATCCTATTCTAATGCATAGCCTGTTCTTGTTACCTGCTTTCATACCTTACCTGGTTATCCTAAACTGTTTAGTGCATGTTGGTTGTTGACCAATCAGTGACCCCCACCTTGTCCATGTTGCCCTCGCTAGATTACCATATGACTCGATCAACGTGATCGACGTCCCGACCCCGACACCGCACATCACCCCCCTTAGTGGCACGACTCTGCAGAGTTACTATCAAGTGTTGAGAGTGATACCTCGTATAACACTTCTGATGAGATCTCTGTAGTGTAGCTATTCGGTCATGGTCATCGAGGGTGATTCCTCCTTCACCACTCCCGATAATGACTCCGTCATGCAACCCTTCAAGTGTGGACCATCAAGGGTGATTCCTCCAAGTCCATCTTGACGGTTACATCGAGTGGGAATCCATCGAGGGTGATTCCTCGGGTTCCCCCCTTGCTGTTTTGGACAATAGTTACTTTAACTATACCACAATATCATGATGAAGTCGGGTTGACAAGGAGGGTACCTGTGACATAATTACGTGGCACGATCGGGTATTCTTAGCCCTTGTCATAAGTCCACGAGACGGGGTGACAGGGTCACATGATCGTGAGTCTCTGCTGATACGTCCAAAACGTATCTATAATTTCTGCTTGCTCCATGCCACTTTTGGGTGATATTGCTGTGATATTCATACACTTCCATACACTTTTGATCATATTTGGACTAACCTACTAATCCAGTGCACCCCGGTGCCGGTTTCTGTTTTCGGCTGATTTTGTATTTCAGGTTTTCACATTACGAGAACTGTCAGGAAAAATCCAGAAAAATTATATAAAAAATCAGCGTTCCGGAACCTACCTTGCACCCGAAGTACAGCCGGGGGGGGGGGGCACCAGGGCTCCAGGCGCCCTGGCGGTGCCCCCCTGGGCCGCGCCGGGGGGGGAGGGGGGGCGCCTGGGCCCCCCGAAGCCCGTCTGGTGCCCCCCTTTGGCATATATTTAGAGCGTCCCTCGAAACCCTCGGGACGGGAACTCTTTTTCGCGATCTCATCTCTGTTCCGCCGCCGCCGTCGCTTCCAAGATCGGGAGCACCAGGAGAACTCTTCCCGGCACCCTGCCGGAGGGGAGGATCACCACCGGGAGCTTCTCCACCACCATGGACGCCTCCCGGATGAGTTGTGAGTAGTCTCCCTTGGACCATGAGTCCATGACCAGTAGCTATGTGATGTTCTCCTCCCGTTCTTGTGCTTCACTAATTAGTCCTCGTGAGCTGCCCTACATGATCGAGGCACATATGTAATCCTTATGCTGTTGCTATGATGAGTTTGCTGGGATCCGATGGATTATGAGATTATGTTCAGATTGTGATTGAGTAATATATTTGATCTACCTCTTTTATATTTATGTTCATAAGTAATTCTTGCATGTTCTCCGTTCTTATTTATTGCTTTGGCCAAGTGATACGTAGTGACTCCAAGAGGGAACATTATGCTTGATTGTGGGTTCATGCCCCTCGATGACTAGCTTGAGTGACATAAACATGAGTCTAGGGGATGTGCTGTTGCCACAAGGGGGAAAACAACGGTGCTTGTGCCCGCGGGTGCAAGGATTGTTTACTTTACGCAAAGTTCTTTTAATGCAGTTGTCTGTTGCTTTGAGTTTACACTATGGGTGGGGCTCCCAACTTAATACCAGCGAGATGTTCTGGATAGATATCTCAAGGTGGATGATTAGTAGTAGATATTGATGGATTTCGGTCTACTTACTTTGGCGTACCGCCCATGCTTTGAACCTCAACCTTTCTTGCAATGTAATCAGCATTAGTTTGTGTTCGTGGTCCTGTCAATTGCCCAGCTGTAATTCGTTTACCTCACATAGCTGTTTTATCGTCTTTTGGAAGAGAGACATCACTAGTGAACATCATGTGACTCCGGTCCATATTACCATCATTGATCACATCCGCTATTTACTTTTCGCTATTATTTACTATTGCAAACACTATCTATCACTACTATCATTTGCGTTTAATCCTTTGTGAACTACAAGGCCGGAGGGATTGACAACCTCTCTGTACTCGTTGGGAGCAAAGTTATTTGTATCTGTGTGCAGGTCCACGTTGATTGCTAATATCTGGCGCCGTTAGCAGTTGACACCTACTTGTTGAACCTAGGAGTCTCTGGGGATTCGATCCTTGGCATCTTTGCTAAGGGAAAACACTTCCACAACACTGCATCTTTCACCTTCCACTTGGGGTAACCAACGAGGGGTTAGAGGCCCATCAAGGAGTATTTTCTGGCGCCGTTGCCGGGGACTCCACTCTTCAGGATAGGGGAGTTGCATGCTATCTTTTACCTTTGCTTTTTAGTCTTGTTAGTTTACCTTTCAGTTTTTGCTTTAGTACCTTTTATCGAAAATCACAAAAATAGTTATCTCGTTCTTTAGTTATCATTATGTCGGGTCCTTTTGTCTTTGACGAGGCAGAAGTTCTCACCTTTAAACAAAGAGGTGGGGAAAGTTTGAAAGATGCTTGGTATAGAATTAATGATTCACAAAAAAGAGCCACCAAGAAGCAACCTACTACTATCTTGCTTAGAAATTTTTATGTTGGAATTACTTCTTTGAATAGGTTTATTCTAGATACTGCTATCAATGGGAATTTCCTAGAGGCCCCAGTTTGGGAGTCTCTTAGTATTATTGAAAATCTTGTTGGGAATCTCCCTGTTGTTAGCATTCGAGAGGACATCACCCTAGCTCACATTATGAAAAAACTTGAAAAAATAGAGCTAGAGATGCTAAGCATTAATAAAATAAATGAGTTGGATCGTAAGATCCAAGGGAATTTGAATAGACTTGATAGCTCCATGCTTAATTTTTTTAAAATTTTGGAGACCGTCAAATTCCATGACTTGGACTCTTCTAGGATAGACAAGATTGAGGAAATATTTGATACCCTAGGGACTACCTTCTCCTCGATCAAAACCAAAAAGGTAGAAACTCCGGCAAAGAGGGAGCCTAAGTTCGTTCACGTTCCAAAGGCTCCCCGTTCTAAAAGTAATCCATCTATTGCAAAAGGGGTTGAAACTGTAAAGACCTTGGAAGAAACACCTGTCTTTGATAAATTTATAAATGAATCTTCCCTTGACTTTTATCCTTTTGGTCTTCTACCTAGAAGTATCTCTATGAGGCCTTTATTTGAGAGTCCTCTTAAGACTAGTTGTATTATTGAAGAGCTTTTTGATGATCTTGATGATGGTTCAATTGATACAACTTGATCTATGCATTATGACTAGCTTAAAGGCATAAAAGAAAGCGCTTTTGGGAGGCAGCCCACATGAATAAATTTTTATATTTTGCTTTTGTGGTGTCTTGATGTTGTTTACTACAGTAGCATCATCATTGTATCTTTGCTTTTCATATTTGTGCCAAGTATAGCCTCTGATTGCTAGAAAGTTCAAAAGTTGTGAGGTGCTGTCCAGGAAAAGAGATCCTGTCCTTGGATAGAAAAATTCATATAAAATCACCAGATCATCTTTTTGGTCTGAATTTTTTCGACAGCGTTCTATATATAATTGTCTTTTGTGCGTCTGTTCTGAGTTTTTTGATTTGAGTTGCAGAAGTACCCCGAACAAATCATTTACTACCTGCTGTTCTGTTTTTCACAGATTCTGTCCTGTTTTGCATTTCCTTCAGTTTGCAAACCAAGAGCTTGCTTTTTCTTTGCAAAAACCTTTTGGAAATCTTGAGAAACAGTAGAACTTCAAGAATATCTTTATTTCCAGCAAGGAACAATTATTTTATTAAGGGTACTAACCTCGCTAATCAGATTATGATGAGTTATGTATGAATGGAGTTTTCAAGTGTGCGAGGGAAGATGATAAAAAGATTCAGGAGTGTCAAGCGCTCAAGCTTGGGGATGCCCCCATGCACCCCCAAGAAATATTCAAGGAGACTCAAGCGTCTAAGCTTGGGGATGCCCCCGTGCATCCCCTTCTCCATCAACATTATCAGTTCGTCTTTCGTTTCGCTATACTTTTATCACTTCATGTGTTATGTGCTATGCTTGGAGCGTCTTTGTGACGCCCCCGATTTGTCCGTACACTAATCATGCACGCAAATGTGTACGGCCAAGATCAGGGACTCACTGGTAGGTATCACAACACAAGTCTAAAAGTAAAATAATTCATACAAGCTTCATATTACAAGCCAGGGGCCTCGAGGGCTCGAATACAAGTGCTCGATCATAGACAAGTCAGCGGAAGCAACAAATATCTGAGTACAGACATAAAGTTAAACAAGGTGCCATAAGATGGCTAGCACAAACTGGGATACAGATCGAAAGAGGAGCAGGCCTCCTGCCTGGCATCCTCCTAAACTACTCCTGGTCATCGTCGGCAGACTGCACGTAGTAGTAGGCACCACCGGTGTCGTAGGAGTCGTCGTAGGTGGCGTCTGGCTCCTGGGCTCCACCATCTGGTTGCATCATCCGAGAAGAAGGTACAGAAGGGGGGAAAAAGGGGGAGCAAAGCAACCGTGAGTACTCATCCAAAGTACTCGCAAGCAAGGATCTATACTACATATGCAATAGTAACAATGATATGGGTAATATCGGTGGACTGAACTGCAGCAAGCGGGAATAAGAGGGGGATAGCTAATCCGAACGAAGACTACTCTTCTGGCAGCCTCCATCTTGCAGCAGTAGAAGAGAATAGATGGTAAGTTCACCAAGTAACATCGAATAGCATAATCCTACTCGGCGATTCTCCCGCACATCACCCTGTGAGAGAGCAACCACCGAGTTATATCTGGAACTCATCTGGGTGTGTTTTATCAAGTGTCCGGTTCTAGTTATCATGAGGTCGGAATACAACTCCGGGTCGTCCTTTTACCGAGGGACACGGCTATTCGAATAGATTAACTTCCCTGCAGGGGTGCACCACATAACCCAGCACGCTTGATCCCATTTGGCCGGACACACTTTCCAGGGTCATGCCCGGCCTCGGAAGATCAACACGTCGCAGCCCTACCTAAGCACAGCAGAGAGGTCAGCACGCCGGTCTAAGTCCTAGGCGCGCAGGGGTCCGGGCCCATCGCCCAACGCACACCTGCACGTTGCGTACGCGGCCGGTGAGCAGACCTAGCAACCTCCATTACTAAGGAAGTTGCGTTACGCGGTCCAACCCGACGCGCGCCGCTAAGTCGCTGACGTCAAGAAGGCTTCGGCTGATACCACGACGTCGAGTACCCATAACTATTCCAACGTAGCTGGTTAGTGCGTATAGACCAAATGGCCAGACTCAGATCAAATATCCAAACTCGTTAAGCGTGTTATTATGAAATAACCGCGGACAACGACCAGGGCCAGGCCACCTGTCTCCTAGGTGTCTCAACCTGCCCTGTCGCTCCGCCACAAAGATCCACACAGAGGGCCGTCGGGAAAGTATGTCCTTTCAGCCCCCAATCCGTGAATCAACCGCGGGTACTCAACGAGCCGACCCGAGTTTAGTCACATCAAGTATCATGTATATGTGTATGTAATATATACCCGTGATCACCCCCAAGTGATCACGGCCCGATAGAATAGCAGGGCAGACGGACAAGGGTGAAGGGCCACTGATGGAATACTAGCATCCTATTCTAAGCATTTAGGATTGCAGGTAAAGTATCAACAGTGGTAGCAACAATGACAGGCTATGCAGCAGAATAGGATTATCGAAAGCAGTAACATGCTACACTACTCTAATGCAAGCAGTAGAGAAAAGAGTAGGCGATATCTGGTGATCAAAGGGGGGGCTTGCCTGGAAGCTCGGCAGCCAAAGTGGGGTCGTCAACACCGTAGTCGATCGGGGCAGCAGCAGCGTCGGTCTCGTAGTCTACCGGAGAGAAGAGGGGGAAGAAACAGTGAATACAATGCAAACAGATGCATGACGATGCATGACATGACAGGTAACGGTGCTAAGTGTGCCCTAACGCAGTATCGGGTGATACTGACGAAGGGGGGAAACATCCGGGAAAGTATTCCCGGCGTTTCGCGTTTTCGGGCGGATGAAACGGAGGGGGAAAGTTGCGGGTTCGGTATGCTAGGGATGTGTGGTGGACAAACGGTTTGCGTATTCGGATGCGTCTCAAAATTCTGAGCAACTTTCATATATAAATTATTTTCATCCGAGTTACGGTTTAAAAGATATGATTTTCTAAAGGTTTTATTAATTTCTGGAATTTAATATTAATTAACTTAAATCGAAAAATGATTTATGACATCAACATGACATCATGCTGACGTCATCATGGTTGACTGGTCAAACTGACCAGTGGGGCCCGTGTGTCATAGGCAGTAAACTAACTAACAGTTTAGTTAGTTTAATTAGGTTTTAGTTAATTACAGATTAGGTTAATTAAAGATTAGATTAATCTAAAGGTGATTAATTAACTTAATTAATTTGTTAATTAATTAATTTATTTATTTATTTATTATTTTATTTTTATTTTTATTATTTTTATTTTATTTTATTTCATTTTTTTTAAAACGTTTCTGGGGGCGGGCCCCGTTTGTCATAGGCCCATAGGGGCCAAGCGGGCGAAGGGTTCTTGGGCACAGGGCAGAGCCCGACTGGGACGGGCGCTGGGCGTCGGGCCTTCGCCCGAGAGGGACGAAGCCACCGGGCGCCACCGGCGGGCAGCCGCGATGCGGCAGCGTCGGCACCGGGCGGTGCAGCAGCTTCAAGCGGCTGGTAGCGGC
>LR738709.1:326172301-326226745 GCA_902687465.1 Secale cereale
CCAGGGCTCCAGGCGCCCTGGCGGCGCGCCCCCCTGGGCCGCGCCGGGGGGGCGCCTGGGCCCCCCGAAGCCCGTCTGGTGCCCCCCTTTGGCATATATTTAGAGCGTCCCTCGAAACCCTCGGGATGGGAACTCTTTTTCGCAATCTCATCTCTGCTCCGCCGCCGCCGTCGCTTCCAAGATCGGGAGCACCAGGAGAACTCTTCCCGGCACCCTGCCGGAGGGGAGGATCACCACCGGGAGCTTCTCCACCACCATGGACGCCACCCGGATGAGTTGTGAGTAGTCTCCCTTGGACCATGAGTCCATGACCAGTAGCTATGTGATGTTCTCCTCCCGTTCTTGTGCTTCACTAATTAGTCTTCGTGAGCTGCCCTACATGATCGAGGCACATATGTAATCCTTATGCTGTTGCTATGATGAGTTTGCTGGGATCCGATGGATTATGAGATTATGTTCAGATTGTGATTGAGTAATATATTTGATCTACCTCTTTTATATTTATGTTCATAATTAATTCTTGCATGTTCTCCGTTGTTATTTATTGCTTTGGCCAAGTGATACGTAGTGACTCCAAGAGGGAACGTTATGCTTGATTGTGGGTTCATGCCCCTCGATGACTAGCTTGAGTGACAGAAACATGAGTCTAGGGGATGTGCTGCTGCCACAAGGGGGAAAACAACGGTGCTTGTGCCCGCAGGTGCAAGGATTGTTTACTTTACGCAAAGTTCTTTTAATGCAGTTGTCTGTTGCTTTGAGTTTACACTATGGGTGGGGCTCGCAACTTAATACCAGCGAGATGTTCTGGATAGATATCTCAAGGTGGATGATTAGTAGTAGATATTGATGGATTTCGGTCTACTTACTTTGGCGTACCGCCCATGCTTTGAACCTCAACCTTTCTTGCAATGTAGTCAGCATTGGTTTGTGTTCGTGGTCCTGTCAATTGCCCAGCTGTAATTCGTTTACCTCACATAGCTGTTTTATCGTCTTTTGGGAGAGAGACATCACTAGTGAACATCATGTGACTCCGGTCCATATTACCATCATTGATCACATCCGCTATTTACTTTTCGCTATTATTTACTATTGCAAACACTATCTATCACTACTATCATTTGCGTTTAATCCTTTGTGAACTACAAGGCCGGAGGGATTGACAACCTCTCTGTACTCGTTGGGAGCAAAGTTATTTGTATCTGTGTGCAGGTCCATGTTGATTGCTAATATCCGGCGCCGTTAGCAGTTGACACCTACTTGTTGAACCTAGGAGTCTCTGGGGATTCGATCCTTGGCATCTTTGCTAAGGGAAAACACTTCCACAACACTGCATCTTTCACCTTCCACTTGGGGTAACCAACGAGGGGTTAGAGGCCCATCATCTGCTCGTTACCGCGCACTACCAAGACACTAACGATTTGGATATTTGATCCAAGTACTTTTCACGCCAACCACCATGCGGGAATAAGTATGGGCACTCTGTGTTGTATGTATCAGTCGAAGTTCATAAGACGTCAGGGACTGTGTGGCGCGCGGCGGGTTAGACCGCGTAAGCACCCTACTTTATAAAGGAGTCTGCCAGGTCTGCTCATCGGCTGCCCACACAACATGCAGGAGTGCAAAGGGTGATGGGCCCAAGACTTCTGCATGCTTAGAATGTAGACCGGCGTGATAGCCTCTCTGATGAGCCTAGGTAGGGCTGTGGCGTGTTGATCCGCCGAGGGCGGGCATGAACTGATGGTGTGTCCGACCGGAGTTGATCGAGCATGTTGGGTAAGTTGGTGCACCCCTGCAGGAAAGATTGATTTATTCGAATAGCCGTCTCCATGATTACGGACGCTCGGAGTTGTATCCTGAACGATACAACTAGGACTAGATGCTAAGGCATGAAATGGATATGTGGCTCCGGGATTGCTTTCTCGTAGGGAGTCGAGAAGGGATCTCTGGGTGTTAATGCTATAGCATAATTATTACTTATGTTATGATACTCTACTCTCTCATGTTGCTGCAAGTTGATGGCTTCAAGAAGATGCTAGTTTTCGATAGGACTAGCTCCGTCCCCTCTTTTCTGGCATTCTGTAGTTTAGTCCACATATACTACCCCTTTCATTGATACCGGCGCATATGTAGTGTAGATCCTTGCTTGTGAGTACTTTGGATGAATACTCACGGTTGCTTTGCTCCCTCTTTCCCCCCTTTTCATTTCTTCTCAGTTGGTGCAACAAGATGGTGGACCCCAAGAGCTAGATTCCACCGTTGATGACTACTATTACCTCGACGGAGCCTACTACTACGTGGAGACCACCGACGACCAGGAGTAGTTAGGAGGCTCCCAGGAAGGAGGCATTGCCTTTTCGACCATTGCTACTTTTATGCTAGCCTTCTTAAGGCAAACTTGTTTAACTTATGTCTATACTCAGATATTGTGCTTCCGTTGACTCATTTGTTTTCGAGCTTATGTATTCGAGCCCTCGAGGCCCCTGGCTTGTAATATAAAGCTTGTATTATTTTAATTTTGTGACTAGAGTTGTGTTGCGATATCTTCCCGTGAGTCCCTAATCTTGGTCGTACACATTTGCATGTATGATTAGTGTACGGTCAAATCGGGGGCGTCACAACCTTCGAGTCCCATAGAACCGGCCTGGATTTTATTGAGTTAGTTTTACTCGGTAAAATCTTTTCCGACCCATAGTTCGGCATCTCTCCTATCGAATTCCAGCTTGGCGTGGAAAAAACGCACACGATGGTTGAACTAGTTCCCGAGGGGATACGATCCTAGGGTCGGCCATGTGGCAAAACCCAAGTCTCAGTGGCAACTACATCGACAATTCAATGCAGAAAAGCTCAAAGTGCAGTATGGTTTCAGAGGAGATTACAATCGCTAGGTCAGTAAGGTGCAGCCGACCTGAGTGTAGTGGGATACCGCACACTTCGTTTTGTTCCTAAAGTATGCTGCCAAGAAAGTATTTGATTATCACGAAAATTTCATGATTCGACCAGAGTCTCAGGGGCTACTAGGATCAGAGATTTTATGTTATCCTTCAGGTGCATCCTTTCTACTTGTGAGTTGCGTTGGGATTTCCCCCGAAGAGGAAGGGTGAAGCAATATATTAGTGGATGTATTTTCTTCAGTGATAACCAAGGTTATAGAACCAATAGGAGAAACAAGCAAATCCTAGTCAAACAACACCCGAACACACAAGAGCAAATACTTGCACCGAACGCGGGCAAGAGGGTTGTCAATCCCCTTGAACTCATTACTTGTAAGGATTAAATCTGGTAGTGGTAGATAGATAAATTGCAAAGTAAAATAAAACTAAATAAATTGCAGCAAGGTACTTGTGGTTTTAGTAATACTGTAGAAGTAGACCCGGGGGCCATAGTTTTCACTAGGGGCTTCTCTCTCTCATAATAATAGCATATGGTGGGTAGACAAATTACTGTTGGGAAATTGATAGAAAAGCACATAGTTATGAAGTTATTGATGGCAAATGATCATGTATACAGGCATTATGTCCGTGACAAGTAGATCAAAACGATTCTGCATCTACTACTATAACTCCACTTCGAGAGCGCTTCTATGCTTGCCTCTCTATGTATTAAGTTCATAACAAACAGAGTAACACATGAAGTATGATGACATAATGTAGACAGAATAAAACCAAGCATTATGATTGAACCCCATGATTTTACCCTTAATGTCAACAATACAAATACGTGCCTCGGCACCCCTTCTTTCACGAGGTGAGGACACCGCAAGATTGAACCCATCACAAAGTACCTCTCCCACTAAAGATAAATAAATCTAGTTGGCCAAACCAAACATACAGATTGGAGAGAAGTACAAAGTTATAACAATCATGCATAATAATGTTTAGAAAAGACTCAATTACTTTCAATGAATAATCTGATCATCAACCCACAATTCAGCAGATCCCAACAAACACACCGCAAAAGAAGATTACATCAGATAGAACTCCATGGAGATCACAGAGAACATTGTATTGAAGATCGGAGAGAAAGAAGAATCCATCTAGATACTAGCTATGGACCCATAGGTCTGTGGTAAACTACTCACACATCATTGGAGGTGCAGCGAGGTTAATGTAGAAGCCCCACCCTCGGTGATTGATTCCCCTTCCAGCAGAGTACCGGAAAGGCCTCTAGATGGGATTGCGAAAGAACAGAGACTTGCGGCGGCGGAAAAAGTGTTTCAGGTGGTTCTCTGTTGGTTAGGGGATTTTATGGAATTTATGGAATTGGAATTAGGGAAAACGAAGCTGTGTGGGACCCACAAGCTCAGGTGTCGCCCCCTGGGGCGCACCGTGTGAGCTCATGGCTCTCTCATAGACCTTCTGGCCTCTACTTGAACGTTCTAGTGTCCCTATTGGTCCAGAAAAAGTCATCGTAAAGTTTAACCGTGTTTGGACTTTATTTGATACTGATTTTCTGAAAAGTCAAAAACAAGCAAAAAACAGCAACTGGCACTGGGCACTGAGTTAATAGGATAGTCCCCAAAATGATATAAAAGTGCATATAAAGTATGTGAGATCAGTAATATAATAGGATGAAAATAAAAAATTATAGATATATTGGAGACGTATCAGGATCCCAAGCTTAATTCCTGCCCTTCCTCGAGTAGGTAAATGATAAAAACATAATTTTGATGTTGATCATGTAATCTCTTTGACGATATAAATTTTGAGAAATGATGAATTAATTGATATCAACATAATAATATCCGTGAATGTAAGAACATAATGATTACTTCTTTAAAATATACGATGCTCAACAAATGTTATCCATACTCATTGAATTATGTAACCATGACATGACTCCGCCTTTACCGCATAAATATAAATCACGAGCTCCCCGGTGTCAAACCAAGAAATTGAATCATACTATCTAACGCCACTCAATATTTTCAACTCCACTCAATACATGAGCGTGAGCCATGGATATTAGCACTAGGGTGGAATAAAGTGCAGTGGTAGAGATATATAAGAGAAGTCAGAAGAAAGAAAGGCTCGCATCAACTAGGCAGATGGTTAGGCAATGGAGAGGCCTTACAATCAATATCAATGTGAGGAGTAGGGATTTCCATGCAACATATGCACTAGATCTACACGTGTATGAAATCTCAAACTGAAACTAAGTGGGTGTGCTATGGAAGTATATAGGGGAAGTCAAAAAGGAAGAAAGTCTCGCATCAACTCTATGGATCATTAGGAAATGGAGAGGCCTTACAATGGATGGACTGGATCTATAAGTATATGAAAGCTCAAACTGAAACTAAGTGGGTGTGCATCCAACTTACTTTCTCATGAAGACCTCATGCATTTGAGGAAGCCCATCATCGGAATATACAAGCCAAGTATTATAATGAAAAATTCCCTCTAGTACATGAAAGTGACAACTCACGAAACTATCTATATGAAGAACATGGAGATACTTTGACGCACAAGTGTGGTAAAAGGATAGTAACATTACCCCTTCTTTATTTTTTTCTCATTTTTTGTTGGGCTCTTTTGGCCTCTCTTTTTTATGTCTGGAGTCTCATCCCAACATGTCGAGAAATCATTGTCCCCATCATCCTTTTCCTCACTATGACAATGCTCTAATAATGATGATCATCACACTTTTATTTACATAAAACTCGATATTACAAATCAATAACTGAAACAATACGACTCTATGTGAATGCCTCTGTTAGTGTAACAGGATGTGCAATGATCTAGCATAACATGTTAACAATGATGAACGGTGGCTTTGCCACAAATATCATGTCCGCTCTATATGATCATGCAAAGCAGTATGATGATGAACACACATGTCACAAGACGGAACGGTGGAAGTTGCATGGCAATATATCTTGGAATGGCTATGAAAATGCCATGATGGGAAGGTATGGTGGCTGCTTTGAGGAAGACATAAGGAGGCTTATAAGTGATAGAGTGTATCATATCACGGGGTTTGGATGCACCGGCGAAGTTTGCACCAACTCTCGTGGTGAGAAAGGACAATGCGTGGTACCAAAGAGGCTAGCAAATTATGGAAAGGTAGGAGTGCATAATTATCCATGGACTCACATTAGTCATAAAGAAATCATATACTTATTGTGAAAGTTTTATTAGCCCTCTAAGCAAAGTACTACCCACATGCATCTAGGGAGGAGGTTGGTAGGAGTTAACCATCGCGCGCCCCTGATGCAAACATCACAAAGGATTTCAATCAGACCTAAGAATGCTCGGACATCCCCATCATGCCATGTCGGACAATTTAATTAGTAATTAATAACAAGCTTTAATATCGATATCTTACTAACCAATGATCATGGACTTATACCATTTCATATTAAAATATCAATATAGTAAAAGTATGCATTTCATTTTTAGTGATCTACATGAAATGTTTTATTATAGCACTCTTAAATACCTATACAACTAGATAGCTCAAAAGATATAAGTGAAGCTCGTAGAGTATTCTAACAGATCACAATGAATGTGTGTCTCTCTAAAAAAAGTGTTTCAAGAAAACAGTGATAGTGGCAAACTAATAAAAATGTGAAACAAAATTATGGCACAAGACAGTGACACCCCGAGACCGATGCGCCAGGTGTCTTCCAGTTATTCGTCATCGTTGCCATGTCATCTGCTTGTGTGTTGCATTTTTCCATGTCATCATGTGCATTGGATCTGCATAGTTTTCAAAATTTGCATCCGTCCATAGTTGTCGGGTCTCTCCGTTCTCCGTTCTGAGCCCAGACACACTCGCACGCGCCCGCGGCACCTCCCAACATTTATTTTTGTAAGTGACCGGAAAAATGTTCTCAGAATGGGATGAAACTTGGTGTGCGGTCTTATTATAGTGTAGGTAGACCACCTGCCAAATTTCGTCGCATTCGGAGCTCGTTTGATAGCACAACCGTTAAATCTATAGCAGCAATATAGCTGGATAAACGTCGGACATTTCGGTGTTTCTAAACTGCCACCGGGCCACTCTCTCTCTTCTCTCGTCTTAGCCCGAGGCCTTCTACACAGCCCACTAACCAGCCCACTAGCCACCTATGCCACCCCCTCTCGTCGGAGCCGTCTGATCGAGATCGAATGGCTCATAACGGCCTCAAAACCCCCAATAACCTAGCCCCTGCTTATTTAAACCCCCTACCCTTGCCAATTTTGGCCTAAACCTAGCCTTCCCTAACCTCTAGCCTCCCCTCTTTGTTTTCCGCATGCAGCCAACCCCTCTCTCCTCCAGATCCGGCACCCACCACCTCATCCTCACCAATTGGCGCACCCCGATTGGGCCAGCCACCGTCCAACCTCGCCACAGCCACTACACGATCGCCACCTGTCCCCCAGCCCTCTCCCCCGCCACCGCGGGCCCGCCAGGACCAGGCCAGGCCGGCTCCACCGCCCGACCGAGCCCGAGCCGCCCGTCTGCCCCGCGCCCAGTGCCTCCTCCACTCCTCCCCGGATGCCTCCTGCGCCTCCCGCTCTGAGCGCCTTGATGTCGACTACGCACCCTTCTTCTTGTAGACGTTGTTGGGCCTCCAAGTACAGAGGTTTGTAGGACAGTAGCAAATTTCCCTCAAGTGGATGACCTAAGGTTTATCAATCCGTGGGAGGCATAGGATGAAGATGGTCTCTCTCAAGCAACCCTGCAACCAAATAACAAAGAGTCTCTTGTGTCCCCAACACACCCAATACAATGGTAAATTGTATAGGTGCACTAGTTCGGCGAAGAGATGGTGATACAAGTGCGATATGTATGGTAGATATAGGTTTTTGTAAACTGAAAATATAAAAACAGCAAGGTAGCAAGTGGTAAACGTGAGCATAAATGGTATTGCAATGATAGTAGGCAAGGCCTAGGGTTCATACTTTCACTAGTGCAAGTTCTCTCAACAAGGATAACATAATTGGATCAGATTACTAGCCCTCAACATGCAACAAAGAGTCACTCCAAAGTCACCAATAGCGGAGAACAAACGAAGAGATTATGGTAGGGTACGAAACCACCTCAAAGCTATTCTTTCTGATCGATCTATTCAAGAGTCTGTCGTAACGTTTAATCTATCATAGAGTTCGTACTAGAATAATGTCAGGCCCAAGATGCGATTCTATCCCGATCACGTGACACTTACGTGATTGGGGCACAACCGCATTTTGGGCGCTTAGCAAGATGGATATCATTACATCGTACCATTACATACATACATGGAGGATACAACAATACATACAATTCACATGAATACAACAACATCAATACAAGGCATCCGACTACGGATGCAAACATGAAAAGATCAACGACATCCATCTGCTATCCCAGGCTGCCGACCCGGAACCTGACCCAAGACTGAAGAAGAAGAAGAAGAAGAAGAAAGAAAGAACTCCAACACAACGATCATCGCTCTCACGTCAAGACATCGGAAACCTGCACCTGCAACTGTTGTTGTAGTATCTGTGAGCCACGAGGACTCAGCAATCCCATAACCATGGGTAACAAGGCTATCAAAGCTTAATGGGTAGGAAGAGGTAAAGTGGTGAGGTTGCAGCAGCGACTAAGCAATATATGGTGGCTAACTTAGGAGTACAAGAATAAGATGAGCATCTACGGAAATGATCGCAAACTAGTAATGATGGCTAAAGATCATGAACTACCTACGAGTCATACATAACCCCACCGTGTTCTCTTCTCAAAATGAAAAGAGACAGTCACGGTTACTCACACAGTTGTGTGTTTTATCTCGGATCCTCTGTCAAGTTTTCTACAACCGGACATTAACAAATTCCAATCTGCCACATAAACACGGGCACGGCTTTCGAAAGATCATAACCCTGCAGGGGTGTCCCAACTTAGCCCATCACAAGCTCTCACGATCAGCAGAAGTAATAATAATATTATCACCCCTTATCTTAGGGACAATCCGACCAGGCTCGAAATCCCGATGCACAAGACATTTCGACAATGGTAAAACAAGTCCAGCAAGACCTCCCGGTTTGTCGACACCCTGATAGTAGCTGCGCGTATCTCGTCTCAGGCCATGACCGGATGGGCGATCCTACAGGTAAAACCAATCCTCGAGTTTCCCCGTGGTGGCCCCGCATAACCCCCGTTTGGGACCAACACCATCAGCACTGGCCCCCCTGCTATGTAGAAAGAATACTCGAGGACGCGACCCCCTATGCAATTTAATTAATTAATTAAGTTGTTATTATGAGGCAAATTAAACCAATGTAGGGCCTTGCTAGAGGAGTTTTATTCAAAGACGAACTGTCAAGGGGTCCCCATATACCCAACCGTGTAAGGAACGCAAAATCAAGGAACATAATGCCGGTTTATCGGCTCCTAAGTTGGCATGAGTGGAACAAAACACCGAGCAAAAGGCGAAGCCTTCCACCCATGCCCAGTATATAGGTGTGTTAATAATAATAATAGATATTGTGATATTCCAACAACAAGTTGCCACCTGGAACGATCTTCGTCTTCACTTGCAACTAGCAATGCTATAAGAGGGGCTGAGCAAGCGGGTAACATAGCCAAACAATGGTTCGCTAGGAAGGTGTCAAAGATTAGAGGTTTCATGGCAACAAGGAGAGGGGCTGACAATAATGATGGGTAGCACGACATGTAATGATAGCATCGAGACAACTAAGCATGGCAAAGATAGTAAAGGTATCCAAGGTGATGGTCATCTTGCCTGAGATCCCGCAAGGAAGAAAAACGAATCCATGAAGAAGACGAACCACGGGTAGACGAACGAATCCTCACGATCGCAACAGAACAAGCACTAACGAGAAGAAGCAAGCAACACGGTAAACACACCACACAAGACATGACAAGATGCTCAACCAAGTATGATGCAAGACAAGTCTATATATGATGCAAGACATGGCAAGGTATGAAGCACACAAGAACAACACAAGCCAACAAGTTTAAATGAGGCCAGAATCAACATATAACAAATCCGGTAAGCCCTCATTTTCACATTTTGTAATTAGTCCAGATCTGAACAAACCTTAAGTTAAAGTTGTTAAACAGCAGGTTAACATGCACCATGATGATCTACTCGAAATTCTAGTCAAATTTCATATAAAGTTTGTTTAATTCGGAGCTACGGCCTAGAAGATAGGAGCAAAACAAGTCAAGCAAGGCAACGGTGCAAGATGCATCCAAACATCAAGCAAACACACTCCAAACATGTAAACAACATGATATTATGATTCTACATGCAAAATCACACAAGTTTCATATAGGGCACGCTCAAAACGGAGCAACGGTTCAACACATACACACGAAACAAGATACAATGCAAAGCTGAAGTTAACAGCCACATAGCAACTTTGGAGCAAGAGATATATAGGCTACAGCACCCAAACATGATGACAAGAAGCATGGATGTGAAGTAGACATATCCTACAGCAAACAACTCCATTGGAGCAACTCCATAGGAGGCATGGATCATTAGCAACAAGCTACACCAAATTGATCATGCTGATAAAAACCTGACAGACATAATTTATAGCAACTTGAGAGCAAGAAATAAATAAGCTACAGCATGCCATATGTGCAAGTAAGGGCATGAATGGATAGACAATAACATTGAAAACAAGACATGATCAAATGGCCACTCCAAAACAAGCATGGATTTGAGTGGGGCATCAAGCAAACATAGCATCAGGTTATAACAGATTCCAGACTCAGCAATTTTTCACTAAGTATAAAACAGCAACAACAACATGGCATGTTTACAAGCTTGTTTAAGTCACCTCAAGGCATATCATGAAAAGTGGATTGCACCACAGCAAAGACCATATGATGGTGCTTCTAAAACATATAGACATGTGGCATGAAGACAAACACACCAATAGCAATGAGCAAGTCAAATCAGCATCTCATAACAAGTTTCAGCACTTAACAGCCAAATGCACTTTTGCAACAGAGATTAACATGGCAATATGACACCTAACATGAATGCTACATCAACCAACATGTAGAGCACTTCACAATGAACATTTTGACATATCATATGCTCCATTTGGATAAACACGCACAAAGCTGCAAGCATCACAAGTACGCAACAAAATTATAGTTAACAACAGTTTTTAACAAGTAGCACTCTTGCAATGATGATTAGAGCATCAAGATGAAGTCAAACAAGCATGGCACAATGGAACAAAGTGTAGAGCATATCATCACGATCATTTTGACATATCATTCACTCAAATTGGATAAGCACACAAAATAGATACATCCACATGAACATAGCAACATATTATGCAAAAACTGGGACTTAGCAGTTTTTCAAAGACAAAAAAACGAGCGTCAAATAATATTACGCGCACAGGGCGAGGGTTAGCGGGTTTGCTCACCCATGGGCTCGGCCCAGTTGAGGGGGAGGTGGACTGGGCTGGTGGACTGGGCCTTGGAGGCCGACGGGACCTGGGCCGCGGGAGGCCTGGGCCCACGAGCGGATGGGGTCGGCGCGCTGGGGCTCGAAGGTAGGCCGGGGCGATGCAGAGGCTCACCAGGCCGGATGGAGACGAGGCCGCGGCTGGCCCGGCTGTGGCTGGACCTGGCCCTTGTGGCCGAGTGGCTGGGCCAGCGGGCAGGGGAGGCCCAAGAGCAGGCATCGGGGCGTCGTCCCTGCTCGACTGGGGTCGAAGCGGCGGCGGCGCAGCTCTCTGGCGAGGCGCGGCTCGCCAGTCTCCGGCGAGGAGGGCTCGAGGGGCGGCGGACGAGCCAGATCCGGGGGCGCCGGGCCCGGATCCGGCCGGAGGGAGTCGGGCGGCGGCGACCGGGAAGCTAGAAGGCGGCACGGCGGAGCACAAGACGGCGGCGGGGTCCGACTCCGGCGACTCGCCGGCGGCCGGAGCGAGGAGGTGCGGGCTGCGGCAAGGCGGCCAGATCCGGCGAGGATCAGCGGCGCAGAGCCGCGGGGACGCGGAGGCGACGGTCGGGCCCGCACGGGCCCCGGATGGGCTCCGCGGGCCAGCGGCGGCGGGGAGGAGAGAGAAGGTCGGCGGGTGACATGGCAGCACATGATTGGCTGCGGGGGCGGCTGGACATGTCCGGCGGCGGGGTGGACATGTCCGGCGCGCGGAGGAGGAGGAGGAGGTTAGGGTTTCGCTGCGAATTTGGACGGGGGAGACTCTTTTATAGGTAGAGGGAGCTAGGAGTGTCCAAATGAGGAGCCGTTCGCGGCCACGCGATCGTGATCGAACGGCCAAGAGCATGGAGGGGTTAGAATGGGCTTGGGGGCTGTGTGAAAGGGGTGTTGGGCCAAAAGAGAAAATTCTTCCGGCGGTTAGCACAGTTAACTGTTGTGCTATCAAACGAACTCCGAACGCGACGAAACTTGACAGACGGTCTACCTATGCGATAATAAGACCACACGCCAAGTTTCACCCCATTCCGAGAACATTTTCTGGTCACTCACAAAATAAATATTCGGAGGTGCCGCGGGCACGTGCAAGTGTGTCTGGGCTCAGAACGGACAACGGAAAGGACGAGGGGACTCGGGCGGATGCAAGTTTTGAAAACATGCTGATGCAATGCACATGATGACACGGCAAGATGCAACACGCAAGCAGATGACATGGCAACGACGATGAATAAATGGTTGACACCAGGCGCACCGGTCTCGGGGTGTCACAAATAACACCTTAAGACACAAATCAACCAAAACCCTAATGTCACCTAGATACTCCATTGTCACCTCAAGTATCCGTGGGCATGGTTATACGATATGCATCACACAATCTCAGAAACATCTATTCAACCAACACATAGAACTTCAAAGAGGTCCCCAAAGTTTCTACCGGAGAGTCAAGATGAAAACGTGTGCCAACCCCTATGCATAGGTTCACAAGGTCACTGAACCCGCAAGTTGATCACCAAAACATACATCAAGTGGATCACATGATATCCCATTGTCACCGCAGATAAACACGTGAAGACATACATCAAGTGTTCTCAAATCCTTAAAGAGTCAATCCAATAAGATAACTTCAAAGGGAAAACTCGATCCATTACAAGAGAGTAGAGGGGGAGAAGCATCATAAGATTCAACTAGAATAGCAAAGCTCGCGATACATCAAGATCGTGCCATCTCAAGAACACGATAGAGAGAGATCAAACACATAGCTACTTGTACATACCCTCAGCCCCGAGGGTGGACTACTCCCTCCTCGTCATGGAGAGCGCCGGGATGATGAAGATATCCACCGGTGAGGGTTCCCCCCTCTGGCAGGGTGCCGGAACGGGGTCTAGATTGGTTTTCGGTGGCTACAGAGGCTTTCGGCGGCGGAACTCCCAATCTAGGTTAATTTCTAGAGGTTTCAGTATTTATAGGAATTTTTGGAGTCGGGGCCAAGTAAAGGGGAGCTACGGGTCGTCCTCAAGATAGGGGGCGCGCCCCCTGCCCAGGGTGTGGCCCCCACCCTTGAGGGCAGTCCGTGGCTCTCCTGGCCCAACTCTTTTGCTTCAGGGGCTTCTTTTGGTCCAGAAAAATTCATAAAAAATTGGCTGGTCAATTGGACTCCGTTTAATATTCCTTTTCTGCAAAACCCTAAAACAGGAGAAAAACAGAAACTGACACTGGGCTCTGGGTTAATAAGTTAGTCCCAAAAATGATATAAAAGTGAATGATAAAGCCCATTAAACGTCCAAGACTTCATAAATAATAGCATGGAACAATAAAAAATTATAGATACGTTGGAGACGTATCAGCATCCCCAAGCTTAATTCCTGCTCGTCCTCGAGTAGGTAAATGATAAAAACAGAATTTTTGATGTGGAATGCTACCTAATATAATTTTAATTGTAATTCTCTTAATTGTGGCATGAATGTTCAAATCTAAAAGATTCAAGATAAAGTCTATATTTACATAAGAAATAACAATACTTCAAGCATACTAACAAAGCAATCATGTCTTCTCAAAATACTATGGCTAAAGAAAGTTATCCCTACAAAATCATGTAGTCTGGCTATGCTCCCTCTTCATCACACAAAATATTCATATCATGCACAACCCCGATTTCAGCCAAACATTTGTTTCCATACTCTATCTTTTCAAACCTTTCAACTTTCACGCAATACATGAGCGTGAGCCATGGACATAACACTATGGGTGGAATAGAGGTGGTTGTGGAGAAGACAAAAAGGAGGAAGATAGTCTCACATCGACTAGGCGTATCAACGGGCTATGGAGATGCCCATCAATAGATATCACTGTGAGTGAGTAGGGATTGCCATGCAACGGATGCACTAGAGCTAAATATGTATGAAAGCTCAACAAAAGAAACTAGTGGGTGTGCATGCAACTTGCTTGCTCACGAAGACCTAGGGCATTTGAGGAAGCCCATCGTTGGAATATACAAGCCAAGTTCTATAATGAAAATTCCCACTAGTATATGAAAGTGACTAAACACGAGATTCTCTATCATGAAGATCATGGTGCTACTTTGAAGCACAAGTGTGGAAAAGATAGTAGCAATTGTCCCTTCTCTCTTTTCTCTTTTTTTGGAGGGGCTTTTCTCTCTTTTCTTATTAGCCCCTCTCTATATTTTTTTGGGCCTTCTCTTTCTTTATTGGCCTTTCCTCACACGGGACAATGCTCTAATAATGATGATCATCACACTTTTTGTTACAACTTGAAATTACAACTCGATACTACAACAAGTATGACTCTACATGAATGCCTCCGACGGTGTACCGACATAAGCAATGAATCAAGAGCGACATATATGAAAAATTATGCATGGTGGATTTGCCACAACTATGTGTCAACTACATGATCATGCATGGCACTATGACAATATGAAGCGTGTCATATGAACGGAACGGTGGAAATTTGCATGGCAATATATCTCAGAATGGCTACGGAAATGCCATGATAGGTATGGTGGCTGTTTTGAGGTAGGATATATAGTGGGTTTATGGCACCGGTGAAAGTTGCGCGGTACAAGAGAGGCTAGCTATTGTGGAAGGGTGAGAGTGCGTAAAATCCATGGAATCAACATTAGTCATAAGAACTCATATACTTATTGCAAAAATCTACGAGTCATCAAAACAAAGCAATCAACGCATGCTCCTAGGGGGGAGGTTGGTGATACGTCCAAAACGTATCTATAATTTCTGCTTGCTCCATGCCACTTTTGGGTGATATTGCTATGATATTCATACACTTCCATACACTTTTGATCATATTTGGACTAACTTACTAATCCAGTGCACCCCAGTGCCAGTTTCTGTTTTCGGCTGTTTTTGTATTTCAGGTTTTCACGTTTCGAGAACTGCCCAGAAAAATCCAGAAAAATTATATAAAAAATCAGCGATACGGAAACAACACTGCGTCCGAAGGGCAACCTGGGGGGGGGGCACAGGGGCTCCAGGCGCCCTGTGGGCGCGCCCCCCCTGGGCCGCGCCGGGGGGGCGCCTGGGCCCCCCGAGGCTCCCCCGATGCCCTACTTTGGCATATATTTAAAGGGTCCTCCGTAACCCTCAGAACAGGATTTCTTTTCGCGATCCCATCTCTGTTCCGCCGCCGCCGCCGCTTCCAAGATCGGGAGCACCAGGAGAACTCTTCCCGGCACCCTGCCGGAGGGGAGGATCACCACCGGGAGCTTCTCCACCACCATGGACGCCTCCCGGATGACTCGTGAGTAGTCTCCCTTGGACCATGAGTCCATGACCAGTAGCTATGTCATGTTCTCCTCCCGTTCTTGTGCTTCACTAATTAGTCCTCGTGAGCTGCCCTACATGATCGAGGCACCTATGTAATCCTTATGCTGTTGCTATGTTGAGTTTGCTGGGATCCGATGGATTATGAGATTATGTTCAAATTGATCTTGAGTAATATATTTGATTCACCTCTTTTATATTTTAGTTCATAAGTAATTCTTGCATGTTCTCCGTTGTTATTTATTGCTTTGGCCAAGTAATAGGTAGTGACTCCAAGAGGGAACGTTATGCTCGATTGTGGGTTCATGCCCCTCGATGACTAGCTTGAGTGACAGAAACATGAGTCTAGGGGATGTGCTGTTGCCACAAGGGGGAAAACAACGGTGCTTGTGCCCGCGGGTGCAAGGATTGTTTACTTTACGCAAAGTTCTTTTAATGCAGTTGTCTGTTGCATTGAGTTTACACTATGGGTGGGACTCGCAATTTAATACCAGCGAGATGTTCTGGATAGATATCTCAAGGTGGATGATTAGTAGTAGATATTGATGGATTTCGGTCTACTTATTTTGGCGTACCGACCATGCTTTGAACCTCAACCTTTCTTGCAATGTAATCAGCATTGGTTTGCGTTCGTGGTCCTGTCAATTGCCCAGCTGTAATTTGTTTACCTCACATAGCTGTTTTATCGTCTTTTGGGAGAGAGACATCACTAGTGAACATCATGAGACTCCGGTCCATATTACCATCATTGATCACATCCACTATTTACTTTTCGCTATTTACTTACTATTGCAAAACACTATCCATCACTACTATCATATTGCTTTTAACCCTTTGTGAACTACAAGGCCAGAGAGATTGACAACCTCTCTGTACTCGTTGGGAGCAAAGTTATTTGTATCTGTGTGCAGGTCCACGTTGATTGCTAATTGCGCCGTTAGCAATTGACACCTACTTGTTGAACCTAGGAGTCTCTGGGGATTCGATCCTTGGCATCTTTGCTAGGGGAAAACACTTCTACTTACCGCATCTTACACCTTCCACTTGGGGTAACCAACGAGGGGTTCGAGGCCCATCAGTTGGTAGGAGTTAACCATCGTGCGCCCCCGACCTCCACACAAAGGTTGGCACTCTACAAATACCTCATGCTCTAACTTCGTCACATAGTGGTTCACCATACGTGCATGATACGGGAATCACTAACCTTAACACAAGTATTTCTCTATTTCATAATAACTCCACTAGCATGACTCTAATATCACTATCCTCATATCTCAAAACAATTATCAAGCATCCAACTTCTCATCATATTCACTGCACTTTAGTGTGAAAGTTTTTACTACATTGATATTGGATGTCTATCACGTGAAGACTAGTTTTATAGCCTATGCACATTACCATGATGTTTTAATAGACTCTCAAAAGGATATAAGTGAAACATAAGAGTTCATCTATTTCTTCAAAATAAAATCACCGCCGTGCTCTAACAGATATAAGTGAAGTGCTAGAGCAACCAACAAACTATTCCGAAAGATATAAGTGAAGATCAATGAGTAGTTGAATAATTGTGTAACTATATGAAGACTCTCTAACATTAAGAATTTCATATCTTGGGATATTATTCAAACAGCAAGCAAAACAAACTAAAATAAATTGACGCTCCAAGAAAAACACATAACATGTTGCGAATAAAAATATAGCTCCAAGTATAGTTACCGATGGATGAAGACGAAAGAGGGGATGCCTTCCTGGGGCATCCCCAAGCTTAGGCTTTTGATTATCTTGAATTTACTTTGGGTTCCATGGGCATCCCCAAACTTAGGCCTTTGCTACTCCTTATTCCATAGTCCATCAAAGCAATACTCAAAACTTGAAAACTTCACAACACAAAACATAGACAAAAATTCTCGTGAGCTCCGTTAGTAAGAGAAAGCAAACTACTACTCAAATATACAGCAATTAATTGATTCTTTGTTTATATTGGTGTTAAACCTACTGTACTCCAAGTTCTCTATGGTTCATATCCTCCAATATTACTCATAGATGCATCGGAATAAGTAAACAACACACGAAAAACAGAATATGTCAAAAACAGAACAGTCTGCAGTAATCTGCAGGGTTCGCCTACTTCTGGAACTCCAAAAAATTAAAACTAAATTGGTAAATTTGCGCAATTTGTCTACCAATCAGCAGAAAAAAGAATCAACTAAAAATCACACTCCAGTAAAATCACACGGCTAGTTTAGCCAGAACTAACGATTCTGTTTTTCACAGCAAGATTACATAAACTTCACACAAGACTTCCCAAAGGTTCTACTTGGCACAAACACTAAACAAAACATGAAACCACATCTAATCAGAGGCTAGATGCAATATTTTTTCCCTAACAGCAACAAAAACAAAAAATATAAAGTTGGGTTGCCTCCCAACAAGCGCTATCGTTTTACGCCCCTAGCTAGGCATAATGATGCTCACATAAAAGATAAGAATTGAAACATAGCGGGAGCATCATGAAGAACATGGCTAGCACATTTAAGTCTAACCCACTTCCTATGCATAGGGATTTTGTGATCAAACAACTTATGGGAACAATAATCAACTAACATAGGTAAGCAAAACAAGCATAGCTTCAAAACTTTTAGCACATAGAGAGGAAACTTGATATTATTGCAATTCCTACAAGCATATGATCCTCTCTCATAATAATTTTCAGTAGCATCATGAATAAATTCAACAATATAACCAGCACATAAAGCATTCTTTTCATGATCTACTTGCATAGAAATTTTACTACTCTCCACATAAGCAAAATTCTTCTCATTCATAGTAGTGGGAGCAAACTCAACAAAATAACTATCATGTGAATCATAATCCAATTGAAAACTAAAATCATGATGACAAGTTTCATGGTTATCATTATTCTTAATAGCATACAAGTCATCACAGTAATCATCATAGATAGCAACTTTGTTCTCATAATCAATTGGAACCTCTTCCGAAATAGTGGATTCATCACTAAATAAAGTCACGACCTCTCCAAATCCACTTTCATCAATATAATCATCATAAATTGGAGGCATGCCTTCATCATAATAAATTTGCTCATCAAGACTTGGGGGACTAAAAATAACATCTTCATCAAACATAGCATCCCCAAGCTTGTGGCTTTGCATATCATTAGCATCATGGATATTCAAGGGATTCTCACTAACCACATTGCAAGCATGCTCATCATTCAAGTATTTAGTGCGAAGCATTCTATGTAATTCTTCTTTTAGTACTTGAGCAAAATTTTCCTTTCCATCATTTTCACGAAAGATATTGAAAAGGTGAAGCATATGAGGTAACCTTAATTCCATTTTTTTGTAGTTTTCTTTTATAAATGAAACTAGTGATAAAACAAGAAACTAAAAGATTTGATTGCAAGATCTAAAGATATACCTTCAAGCACTAACATCCCCGGCAATGGCGTCAGAAAAGAGCTTGATGTCTACTATGCACCCTTCTTCTTGTAGACGTTGTTGGGCCTCCAAGTGCATAGGTTTGTAGGACAGTTGCAAATTTCCCTCAAGTGGATGACCTAAGGTTTATCAATCTGTGGGAGGCGTAGGATGAAGATGGTCTCTCTTAAGCAACCCTGCAACCAAATAACAAAGAGTCTCTTGTGTCCCCAACACACCCAATACAATGGTAAATTGTATAGGTGCACTAGTTTGACGAAGAGATGGTGATACAAGTGCGATATGTATGGTGGATATAGGTTTTTGTAAACTGAAAATATAAAAACAGCAAGGTAGCAAGTGGTAAACGTGAGCATAAACGGTATTGCAATGATAGTAGGCAAGGCCTAGGGTTCATACTTTCACTAGTGCAAGTTCTCTCAACAAGGATAACATAATTGGATCATATTACTAGCCCTCAACATGCAACAAAGAGTCACTCCAAAGTCCCTAATAGCGGAGAACAAACGAAGAGATTATGGTAGGGTACGAAACCACCTCAAAGCTATTCTTTCTGATCGATCTATTCAAGAGTCCGTCGTAACGTTCAATCTATCATAGAGTTCGTACTAGAATAACACCTTAAGACACAAATCAACCAAAACCCTAATGTCACCTAGATACTCCATTGTCACCTCAAGTATCCGTGGGCATCATTATACGATATGCATCACACAATCTCAGAAACATCTATTCAACTAACACATAGAACTTCAAAGAGTGCCCCAAAGTTTCTACCGGAGAGTCAAGACGAAAACGTGTGCGAACCCCTATGCATAGGTTCACAAGGTCACTGAACCCGCAAGTTGATCACCAAAACATACATCAAGTGGATCACATGATATCCCATTGTCACCATAGATAAACATGTGCAAGACAGACATCAAGTGTTCTCAAATCCTTAAAGATTCAATCCGATAAGATAACTTCAAAGGGAAAACTCATTCCATTACAAGAGAGTAGAGGGGGAGAAGCATCATAAGATCCAACTAGAATAGCAAAGCTAGCGATACATCAAGATCGTGCCATCTCAAGAACACGAGAGAGAGAGAGAGATCAAACACATAGCTACTTGTACATACCCTCAGCCCCGAGGGTGGACTACTCCCTCCTCGTCATGGAGAGCGCCGGGATGATGAAGATGTCCACCGGTGAGGGTTCCCCCCTCCGGCAGGGTGCCGGAACGGGGTCTAGATTGGTTTTCAGTGGCTACAGAGGCTTTCGGCGGTGGAACTCCTGATCTAGGTTAATTTCCGGAGGTTCTAGTATTTATTGGAATTTTTGGAGTTGGGGCCAAGTAAAGGGGAGCTACGGGCCGTCCTCGAGATAGGGGGGCGCGCCCCCCTGCCCAGGGCGTGGCCCCCACCCTCGAGGGCAGCCCGTGGCTCTCGTGGCCCAACTCTTTTGCTTCGGGGACTTCTTTTGGTCCAGAAAAAATCATAAAAAATTGGCTCGTCAATTGGACTCCGTTTGATATTCCTTTTCTGTAAAACCCTAAAACAGGAGAAAAACAGAAACTGGCACTGGGCTCTGGGTTAATAGGTTAGTCCCAAAAATGATATAAAAGTGAATGATAAAGCCCATTAGACATCTAAGACGTCATAAATAATAGCATGGAACAATAAAAAATTATAGATACGTTGGAGACGTATCACGCCTCCAGCCCCGCCGCCGCCCTGCATCTTTGCCGCCGGCAGCCGCTCCGCCCCGCGCCCAGCTCCCTCTCGAGCGCCCCACTCCACCTCGCCGAGCACGCCCGTTCCCCGCCGCCTCCACCTCGCCTGCTCATCGTATCCATGCCTGCCGCCGTCGCCTATGAAACTCGCCGCCGGCCGCGTTCTTCGGCCGATCAGGTCGACACCCGCCAGATCCGGAGCCCTCTGGTCCATTCCCGGCCTCGCGGGCTCCGCCGGATCCCTGCGGCCCTTGAGCTTCGTCGGAGAACACCGCCCCGCCGCCGGTCGTCATTGCTTCCTGCCTCTTCCTCCAGCACGATGGGCAAGCACGCCTCGTGTGCGTGGGCCTCCACACCGGCCTCGGCCCACCGCAGCGCACGGCCCAGCTTCGCCCCGGTCCAGCCGCGAGGCCCAACTCTGGCCTGCTAGCCCTCCTCCCCTTCCTGGGCCGTGGCCCGCAAGGTGAGCCCGGCCAGCCATCTATCTCACTCCTAAGCGTCGTTTAGTTAAACGGCGCTCACTCTGTTTTTCCCTCGTGTTAAAAAAACTGCCAAGTCCTTTTTCTATCATAATATGTGTGCATGTTGTGTGGGCCCTAACTTGGTGCATGTTTTTCCGAATGAGGCATATAATATATCAAAATATTCGTCTCTTGATGCTCTAGAGGATGGTGTAGTTTTCATACATGTTACTATTCATCTTGATGCCCTAATCGTCATTGCAAAACTGCTATGTAATGTTACTGCTCAGTCCTTGTTGTCTATCAACAATATGTTAGCATGTTTGTGAGGTTGTATCTTTGTGCATGTTAGTCCAAATTGAGGATATAATATGTCCAAATGTTAATTGTGAAGTGCTCTACATGATGGTGGCTGTTGCATTCACGTTAGGTGCCATATTGCCATGTTTATCTCTGTTGTAAGAGTGCATATTGATGTTAAGTGCTGAAAACTATTATGAGATGCTGATTTGTCTTTTTCATATCTTTATGTGTGATTTTTGTTTGAGATACATGTCAATATGTTTTAGAAGCACAATCATGTCATCTTTGCTGCGGTGCAATCCACTTTTCATGATATGCCTTGTGGTGAGTGTAACAAGCTTGCAAAGTGACCTACTCGTTGTTGGCTGATTTCTTACACTTGTTGAAAACTGCCAAGTCTGAAACTGTTATATTGTGATGCCATGTTTGCTTGATGCTATAGTCAAATCCATGAATGTTTTGGAATGCCCAATGAGCATGTCTTGAAGTCCATGTTATGCTCTATCCATCCATGCCCTTGTTTGCAATTATGGCATGTATTAGCTTGTTGTTTTCATGCTCTCAAGTTGCTATAAAATATTTCTGTCAGCCTGTTAATAGTAAGTTCAGTTTTGCCATGTGAATAGCTAGTATTCTATGCATCCTACGACCATATTCTTGCCATGAGTAGCTTCATAAACATGTATTCTTGATGTTGGATATATTCACATGCGATGATATACTTTGATATGAGTTGCACAAGCTTGCAAACATGCCTACTTGTCGTTGTTACTGCCATGTTCAGTTTATTTCACTAAGTCTGTGAATCTGTTATCTTTTCCAATCTTGCCATGATGTTTTGAGCATGTTCTAGTGGTATTTGGCAGTAGCTCAGTGATCATACTTGTGTGCTTGACATGTACATGCTTGTCACGCCCTTTGATGCTATGAGATGTTCCTGTAGCATGTTGTTTTGATGTTGCAAAGTGCTTAGTGGTTGTTTTGGGACAACTTGTTGGTATATCTTGTTACATGTGTATGTGTTGAACCGTTGCTCCATTTTGAGTGTGCTTTATATGAAACTTGCTTGATTTTGTGTGTAGATGCATAATATCATGTTGTATGCATGTTTGGAGTGTCTTTGCTTGATGTTTGAATGCATCTTGCATCTTTGCCATGCGTAACTTGTTTTGCTCATATCTTCTAGGCCGTAGCTCCGAATTAAATGAACTTTATATGTAACTTGACTAGAATTTCGAGTAGATCATCAAGGTGCATATTAACTTGCCTTTTAACAACTTTAATTTAAGGTTTGTTCAGATCTGGACCAATTTCAAAATTTGCATAAGAGGACTTACCGAAATTGTTATATGTTGTTTCCGGCCTCATTTTAACTTGCCTTGTTGTGATGATCTTGTGTGCTTCATCTGTTGCCATGTTTTGCATCTTGTAGCCTTGTCATGCATCATACTTGATTGAGCATCATGTCTTGTTATGTGTTGGGTGTTTACCGTGTTGCTTGCTTCTTCTCGTTCGTGCTTGTTTCGTTGCGATCATGAGGATTCGTTCGACTACGCTTGGTTCATCTTCGTGGCTTCTTCTTCGTCTTCTTCATGGACTCAATCTTCTTCCTTGCAGGATCTCAAGCAAGATGACCGTCACCTTGGATCTCATTACTATCATTGCCATGCTAGTTGTGTCGATGCTATTGCTATATGTCGCGCTACCTATCTATTTGTTGTCAGCCTCTCCTTGTTGCCATGAAACACCCTCTAACCTTGACACCATCCCAACAAACCGTTGTTTGGCTATGTTAACGCTTGCTCAGCCCCTCTTATAGCGTTGTTAGTTGCAGGTGAAGATGAAGATTGATCCAAGTCGAAACTTGGATGTTGGAATATCACAATATCTATTACTATAATTAACACACCTATATACTTGTCAATGAGTGGAAGGCTTGGCCTTTTGCTTGGTGTTTTGTTCCACTCATGCCGCCTTAAGAACCGATAAAGTTGTGTTATGTTCCTTGATTTTGCGTTCCCAACGCGGTTGGGTATATGGGGACCCATTGATAGTTTGCTTTGAATAAAACTCCTCCAGCAAGACCCAACATTGGTTTTAATTTGCAACATAATAAAACTTAATTAATTAATTAATTCGCATAGGGGGTCGTGTCCCCGTGGATTCTTTTCTACATATAGGGAGGGGCCAGTGCCGATGATGTTGGTCCCAAATAGAGCAGCTTGGGGCGCTGGCCCTTGGCAACTTGGGGTATCTGGTCGCTGTAACCATAGCTCTTCCGGTCATGGCCTGAGACGAGATACGCGCGGCTACTATCAGGGTGTCGGCATGCCGGGAGGTCTTGCTGGACTTGTTTTACCATTGTCAAAATGTCTTGTGCACCGGGATTCCGAGTCTGATCGGGTTGTCCCTAAGATAAGGGTTTTTTACCTCTTCTAATCGTGAGAGCTTGTGATGGGCTAAGTTGGGACACCCCTGCAGGGTTATGATCTTTCAAAAGTTGTGCCCGCGGTTATGTGGCAGATTGGAATTTGTTAATGTCCGGTTGTAGAAAACTTGACAGATGATCCAAAATAAAATACACGAACCGCGTGTGTAACCGTGACCGTCTCTTTCATTTTGAGAAGAGAACACGGTGGGGTTATGTTTGAGTCGTAGGTTGTTCAGGATCTCTTAGCGATCATTACTAGTTTGTGACCGTTTGCATAGATGCTCATCTTTTTCTTGTACTCGTAAGTTAGCCACCATACATTGCTTAGCCGCTGCTGCAACCTCACCACTTAACCTCTCCATACCCATTAAGCTTTGCTAGTCTTGATACCCATGGTTATGGGATTGTTGAGTCCTCGTGGCTCACAGATACTACAACAACAGTTGCATGTGCAGGTTTCCGATGACCTGATCGTGAGAGCGATGTTTACTCGTGTTGGAGTTCTTTCTTCTTCTTTGTCATCAGTCTTGGGATAGGTTCCTGGTCCGCAGCCTGGGATAGCAGGATGGATGTCGTTGTGTTTTCCAAGTTTGCACCCATGGTCGGATGTCTTGTATATGATGTGTTGTATTCATGTGGAGTTGTATGACTTGTATGTATCCCCATCTATTTATGTAGTGGTACAATGTAATGATATCCATCTTGCTAAGCGCGCGAAATGCGGTTGTGCCCCAATCACGAGTTCATCAAGTCATCGGGAAAGAATCGCATCTTGGGCGTGACAAAGACCCACCAAGTAAAACTCATATCATGTGATGAATATAAATATAGCTCCAAGTAACATATCGATGAATTGTAGACGAAAGACGGGATGCCATCCGGGGTATCCCCAAGCTTAGACACTTGGGTATTCCTTGAATATTATGTTGGGGGTGCCTTGGGCATCCGCAATCTTAGGGTCTTTCTGCTCATTATTTTTTCATCCATCGTGATCTCACCCGAAACTGAAAAACATCAGCACAGAAAACTCAACAGAAACTTAGTGAGATCCGTTAGTATAATAGATAAATCATAAACTTTAGGTATTGTTGTCAACTCATTCATAATTATTCTTGCATAATACCTACTATATTTTAACCTCTCCATGACTTATACCCCTTGATATAATCCATAGCATCATTAAAACAAGCACACTATGCAATAAAAAAGAATCTGTCTAAAACTGTATAGTTTGTAATGATCTGAACAAAAACTATACTTCTGAAAGTCTAAAAATCTAAAAAATTGGGATATCATGGGAAATTTGTATATAAATCATGTGTAAAAATTTAAACTAATTACCACTTTACATTAAATAATAGGAATTTCAGAACTGGAAGCAAAACTTTCTGTTTTTGCGCAAAATCAAATCAACTATCATCCTAATCACCCCAAAGGCTTTACTTGGCACAAACACTAATTAAAAGATAATAACACAATCATTACAGTAGCAATAGTCATGCCATCACAGAAGAACATAAAGGAAAAAAAATAAGATAAATATTGGGTTGCCTCCCAACAACCGCTGTTGTTTTTATGTCCCTAGCTAGGCATAATGCATTGTTTCAACTATTATCATCCTTCATTTTAACCACCCTAGATGGCCTTTTCTCGAACCCCGGAGGCTCCTTACACTTCCCATTATTATCAATTCTACTATCTACTCCCTCCGCTCCTAAATATAAGTTTTTTTTAGAGATTTCAATAAGGACCACATACAGATGTATATAGACATATTGTAGAGTGTAGATTCACTCATTTTGCTTTGCATGTAGTCTCCATTGAAATATCTAAAAATACTTATATTTAGCAACAGAGGGAGTAGGTGACAAACCTTTTATTGCAAAATCTAAGAAGTGAATTCATACGATGGAGATTCAAACTAAGGATTTTTAGTGGTTCATTAAACTTTTGCAAGTCAACCATTTTTCTGCATATCCCCCAACTTTTATAAAATTTGAATCCCTTCTTGAGTATAGGGAGGTCCCTTGTGAGGAGGCGGAACTCTGACTATTCCTTCTATTTTCTCAAAGGTAACTTTGGCATCGCTTTCAATAAGATTTCCTTTAGCGAAAAAATATAAAAGTTGTCTATTAGGCATAGCGAGACCCACATATAAATTTCAAAGTAATTTTTTTATATCACTTCTTATAGCAAGCAGTGTTACGGTAAAATTCCATCAACCCGAGCCACACATATTTCAAACTCTCCCGTTGTTTCTATTTAAAGTAGAACACCTCAAAATCAGGAGAGAGCGAAAGAACGGAAGAACTAGCCATCGTAGCAAAACAAGCAAACAAGCAAACTAATAAAGATTTTTTTTTTGATTTTTTCACACGACTGAGAATAAAGCAAATAAAAGTGGAGCAAGTAAATGATAATTTGAGTGTAGGTACTTATAGAGATTTGATGATGTCTAACCCGACAACGGCGGCATAAATTATTTCTCCTACTTGTGAGGCGCGTTGGGATTTTTCCCGAAGAGTAATGGTGAAGCAATATAGTAGAAGATAAGTATTTACCTCAGTGAGAACCAAGATTTTTGAACCAATAGGAGAACCAAGAAAATCCTAGTAAAACAACACCTGCATATAGAAGAGCAAATACTTGCACCAAACGATGACCCAAATGGGTTCACCAGGTGGTTCTTCATGACATACTGGGGAGTAATTAATGTTTATTTTATGTGGGCATTGGATTGCTTCTTCAGGGGATAAATGCATGGTCTAAATGCCATCAATAAGGACATTGTCACATTATTGCCTAAGGTTGATAGAGCTGTGGAAGTAAAGGATTTCGGTCGGATTCAAGGGCTCTGCAAACCCAAAGGGGTACGAACACTGGGGCATGAATGAAGGACGCCACTTCACCAAGGGACAAAACTAGCCATGCTCAGAACTCAAGCTCGACGGTCAAGATGATTAGAGGAAGGGTGGAGTGACACGGAGATTTACCCAGGTTCGGGCCACCTTGCAGTGTAAAACCCTACTCCTGCTTTGCGGTAGATTGGCCTCATGAGGGGGGAGCTAGATATGAACTGTTACAGTGGACGAGTTGCCTCCGGAGGGCTCAAATGGTGAAGGTGGGATCGATCTTCAGATCTCTCATACCCCTCTATGATGGGCCTTCTTCCCTATTTATAGCAGCCTTGGTCCTCTTCCTGAATCATCTGTGCGCGAAGGGATCCCACAACGACCAATTTTGAAGGAAGACAAGAGGTACATCTTATCCTGACGAAAGGTGGTCTTCACCTGCAAAGTCTCAGGTCATGACGTAGGGGTGGGCTCGGAGTTGAAATCCGTCTTGCAGGGCATGTGGTCTTGGTCTTGTAGCACCAGAATGGAAACCTTTGGCGCTCCCCTCGGGAATACGCGCCTGGCCTCGTCCTTCTTGCATGAGAGGGGAAACTGCCCCTATGCGCCCGCTAGCGCCCGCCTGGCTGTGGTCGTCATGGCTCACGTCATCACGCCCTCATGCGAAGGGGCACTTGCATAGGAATCTCTCCCCTCGGGAGGCAGCTGGCGGAGCCGCTCCCCGGGAAGTCTTGATGTTGTTCTCCTTGCAACGTCAGGGGGCCTCGCGAGGGTTTTCTCACGCAGTCCTCCACCTGGGCCTTGTCGAGCCGTCGTGGGCCCGCGCACTGGGCCGCGGGCATGCAAGTTGTGGGGACCCCGACTCATAAGTCCTGATCACCGAATTCACGTGTACAGTGATCCCAGAGATCAATGCTCACTGAACACAGAGAAGCTGAATAACAAGAGTCTTACATCCATACATACCGTCTTACACAAGTAGGACCATTATGGTCAAGCCTTGAGTGTATCATCGCAGCGGAAATCTTCAATGATAACTTGGACCCATGCCATCTACCTTAACCCTACATGCATTCTGACTAGGAAGCGTCCTAGCTTGCATGTTCATCACCAAAGCAATCTTCATCTTACACCTATTCTTTTATGCCTAGCCAATAAAATAATGAGTGGCAAGCCAATGAGTACTTTGAATGTACTCGCAAGCAACCCAAGAGTGATAACAGAATAATTATGCAAAGCTCCATTGCTAAAATTTGCAGTTTTGCAAAAAGCTAGTTTTTCTCATGCAAGTATGATCAATATTTATCAATGATATAAATGCGTGTACAACAAGTATCAGGAGGTTACAGACATCAACATCGAGAAAGAGTTATGAACAACTCATGCTCAAGCTCATAGTGACTTCCTCATGAATCACGTCAACAGATTTACCAAGCCGTGTTGTTTTCCAGAAACACATGGACATAGTCTAAGCAGCACCACCCAACTTGTAATGCCCAGGATGGGACTATACCTCCTACGTGTCGAGGCACGACTTAAAGGTATAAGCCCATCCTAGAATGATCTCAAGTTTGGTATCTTTGCACGACTCATGTAAAAGAGGGATTAAATTGCAAAAGGAGATAGTTGGCTTACACTCGCCACTTCACACAATACATTACATAAGCAATCATCATCCAAAACATCACAACCCATCTAAGGGCAAGATCCAAAAGAAAGATACCAAAACAACATAAAGCCACAGGTCAGGATCGAATCCTAGTAGAAACCACTACTGATCGTCGAAACGTCACAAGCATACGGCCAAACTCTTCATCGAACTCCCGGTGAAGAACTGGTCCATCTCCTGCATCAAACTCGGCTGAACCTGCATCTGGTGTGGTGAAGTAACTGTGAGCCACAGAGGACTCAGCAATCCCGTTCCCGGGTAACAAGACTATTTAAGCCTTGGGTGAGGACAAGGCTGAAGAAAGAACGAGAGGTGAAGGAACAACAAGAGTCTGCAGCAGCAACTAGCAACTAGCTTACGTGAGAGAGAGCGAGAAGAGAAAGCGCATCGGTCGAAAGATGATCATGAAGTGATCCTAGCTAAAGCTCAACAAACATAACCCCACTGTGTTCAACTCCCGAATCCCTATTCGGAAATTGACAGTCACGGTACACACGCTGGTAGTGTATTGAAACATTGTGTCAAGTTATCTACAACCGGATATTAACAAACTCCCATCTGCCACATAACCGCGGGCACGGCTTTCGAAAGTTCAAACCCTGTAGGGGTGTTCCAACTTGACCAATTACAAGCCCACGATCCGCGGAGTCGCAACTCCATAGGTGGGAAGACCCGAGTATTCTCGGAATCCCGTGCTCAAGATACTCCGAACTAAGGTAAGGCTAATCCAGCAAATCCTCCCGGCGTGTCGGCACCCTGATAGGTAGCCGCGCGTATCTAGTCTCAGGACACGACCGGATGGGCGATTCTACAGGTTTTTACCAAACCTCGAGTTTCCTCGTGGTGGCCCCGCAGAACCCCCGTTTCGGACCAACACTCATGTGGAGCACTGGCCCGGGGGTTGAATTAAAATAAAAGGGATAGCTAGTCCACATGCAAGTTTTATTAGTTATTAGGCAAATAGTACCAAATGTTGGGACTTGCTGGAAAAGACTTAGCACTTAGCGGTTTATCAAGGGGGTCCCATACACCCCAACCGTGTTAGGAACACATAATCAAGGAACATAACACCGGTTTATACGGTTCATAACAGCATGAGTGGAACAAATCACCAAGCAAAAGGCTTAGCCTTCCACCCTTGCCAATATATAGATGATTTCAATCTAAGCATTTATATAGTGTGATATAACCCAACCAAACTTCAACATGAAGCAAGCATCTTCAATCTTCACCTGCAACTAGCAATGCTATAAGAAGGGCTGAGCGAAGCGTACTTAGCCAAGCAACGGTTTGCATAGGTAGGTTGGTTAAACAGGGCAATGGTTACAAGTAGGAGGCTGACAAGAAGATCATGGGCATCGAGGCAAAACTATAGAGCGGAACTACTAGCAATAGGCAAAGATAGTAATGTTATCGGGGTTCGGTCATCTTGCCTGGGATTCCACAAGGGAGAAGAACGGATCCATGAAGTGGACGGAGCAACACAGTCGAGCGAATCCTCACAACTCCGGAATGAAACCGAAGCTAACAAGAGAAGCAACGGGAAAGAAGGAAACAACACGGTAAACACACAAGCATAAACATGGCATACGATGCACATCCAAGTATGATGCATGTCCGGTTTAAATATGCATGGCATGGCAAAGTGCACAAACAACACTACAAGTTAGGTGGAGCTCAATATGCAACGAGTTGCATATTGACGAAACACCACATTTATTTAATGGACTCTTGTTATTTACAAGACAAGATTAAATGTTGGTTAACATGGCAAGAGGTGAAGCATAAAGAAACTACACTATTTAGGCATTTTAAATGAGGCCGGAAAATAACAACAACAAGTCCGGAAAATCCCCATATGCATGTTTAATAATTATAAGCAAACAACAATTCACACATATATAATGTTGTTAAGATGATGCGGATGACATGATCAAGTTTATGCAATTATTAAAAGGTTGACTTAAAAGAGATAAGAAGTATTGTCACCGTGGTGGAAGAAAAGGGTGCCACGGCAACAATCCGAAAATGATGCAACGGCATCATATCGGTTCCGGTAACTCGTTGAGAGTCCGGTGCGAAAGATGACAGAGAGCGAGTCAAACGAGATGAAAGGTGGGGCGATCCCGTCACCGGGTTCCCACGGGTCGGCGACGAGGCAACCGAGGAACAAGACAAACGATGGAACGGGCACGAAGCACACACGGGAGACATTTCATACAACCACAACAAGCATCCACGGTTCACGTCACGGGGTTATACCTTCGAAGCGTGCGTTTCGGGGCGGTTCGAGACGTAGAAGAAGAAGGCGTTCACGTTCGGAGAGGAAGTAGCCGTTCATGTTTCCGAAGAGGAAGTAGTTGTTCACGTCATCGTGTCGTGGTACTTGGCGAATTCCTCGTTTCCGGGCGACGGTAGTGGTACATGCCATAGAGGGAAGTAGGTGTTCTCGTTCATCGGAGAGGTACTCACCGCATCGTCTTGTGTCGTCGAGTAGGCGTTCCCGTTCGTAGATGTACTTGCGGTCTCTGCGACGGTAGGGGTACTTGGTGTTTCCGGGCGTCGGTAGTCGTACACGGGGGTCGTCGAGCGTAGTGGTACTCATTTCCGTAGATGTTCGGGTGCATACGTAGAGGTACTTGTTTCGAAGAGGTACTTGGTCGGGTCGCCGTGTACTCGTTCGGGTCATCTGTCAATTCAACAATACAAGGCAACGCAACACAAAAAACACAGGAGCTAACAAAAAGGGGACGATGCAGAGGAGGCCCGCGTGCGTCCAGAGGCGAGGTCAGGGCTCCATGGCGCAGCAGCGGCCGGCAGTGGAGCACGGAGGGAGGCGCTCCTGGAGGAGGGGCGCGGGCTCGGGGCGCTCGTCCTGGCGGCTTGGAGATGGAGGCCACGCGCTGCGGCCTGGCGCTGGTCGCGGGGGCTGCAGGGGCTCGGCCCTGGCGACGGGGGCGCGGAGGCGCTGCGGAGCTCCCCTCCTTGGCGACGAAGAGGAGAGGAGGAAGGCGCTCGGGCGGCCCTGGCGAATGGGGCGCGTCCAGAGGCGCTCGGGGAGGCTCGTCCGGGCGGGGCGATGCGGGCGATGGGAGGTGAGGGGAGAAGGAAAGGAGATCGGGGCGAGGCCAGAGGGGCTCGAGGGAAGAAAACGAGAGGAGGAGGCGTCGATCGATGGGGGAATCGGGGCGATGCAGTCGGGTGGCGGCGTGGGGTGAGCGAGGGGAGCTGCGGCGTACTCGGGAGGAAAGGAGAGGAGCGGGGGCACCGCTAGGGTTAGGGGGATCGGCTGGGCCAATGGGCCGGCTGGAGGGGCTGAGGCCCAGAGGGAGGAGGAGAAGACGGGCCAGCTGGGAGGAAGGAGGAGGCCCGTTGCGGCTGCCCTCTTTTATTAATCTCTAAGCAGAAAAATAAAATTAGAGAGAGTCCACAATAATAAGAAAAGGAGGCCATGAACAGAAATAAAAGATGGAACATTTTTGTAAGGCTTTACGGGATATTACCAACCCAACAAAAATAGTTCCAACAAAAAGGGAAGTGCAAACTAAAACATTTAGCTTGCAATAAAAGGAGTTTGAACGGAGTCTAGATATTTGGAGGAGCCTCGAAAATTGAGAAAAGAATATAGGGAAGGTTTTTGATGGAGAACTCGAAGTGAAAAGACATGGGGAAATATTGCAAGTGTGTTACGGTGAATTCCAACAAATGGAATATTTATTAATATAGCTCCCTAAATATTGAGAGGCTTTTATATGTTTTAAAGAGAAGACATTCTTCCCTCGATTTAAATGGACCGAAGGTCCACACGGTTTATTTAGGTTGAGATGCAAAAGAAGATGACATGATGGCATGATGACATGATGCAATGCGAAAATAAATAACACAAGAACAAAAGAACACACGGGCAACCCGGAACATCTGGAATCTTCTGGAATCTTCTGGGGCGTCGGTCTTCGGGCATCACAACTCTCCCACACTAACAGAGGATCTCGGCCCGAGATCCTAGAGATATCACCGGGTAAAAAAACGGAAGAGGAAGAGGTAAAACAAAGTTGCTTCTTTGACAGACGAGTGAAACCAAAGAACCTTGAGAGGTTGAACAAGTTGAAAGAAAGAATGCAACGGAGATGAACAAAGATGAAAACACTCCATTAGAAAGAGTAACAAGGAACATTATGAGAACCTTGAAGGTTGAAAGACATGAAACAAGAGCTTACGAATCAAAAGAATATGAAAACGCAACGGTATAGCCAAGGAATAAGAATGACATAATTTGGACAGCATTCCGTCTGAAAATGGAAGGAGTTGAACAAGAACTAGAGAAGATGGAATGATACTTGATGAAAACAACAACATATTGCCTCCGAAACAATTAAAAGAATGGCACAAGGGTAAGAAAGACTCAGACAGCACTCCGGTTGAAAAGAGAGGCAAACTTGATGAGATGAGAGAAATAGAATGGAGAACAGAACACTCCGGTTAAATAGACAAGCAAGTGAGAATATGATCTTGATAAAAAACGAGGTGATGGTTAAAGAGAGCAATATCACAAAGCCTCCGGAATGAAAGAATAGCATATAAATCAATGAAAGAATTGAACGGAGAGAAAAAGACAACTTCTCCCACAAAATTGAATTAGGAAATCCTCCTTACAAAGAAGGGATGGAAGGGGTTGATGGAAAAATCAACAACGAAAAAGAATAAGCTTGATGTGGGCTTATGGAAAACATCTCAAAATTATGAGGTGACAATCGGCCACTAACTTAAACAATTGATTGGACTGAGATCAACAAGGAGATGAAAAACTTATCTCATCGGCATGATAAATGAAGAACTTGGGTCATTTATAAGCACCATAATAGCAACAATCCTTAGGGAAAGCTTTTAGGTGAATTATAACCCAAGATAACTCCAAAGAATAATTGAATGGTTGAAAAGATCTCCTGAACAAGGAAAATGATGGTTTTAAATATCTCATTCCTGACAACTTGTGAATCATGAAACATGAAGAAAATTGTCAAAAATGGCATAACACCATCTCAAACAATAAGGTGGAAAGAATTGCACTTCAAAATGCAAGAAGAAGAAATATTTGAGCTCCTCCAACAAGAATCTTGATGAAGACTTCGAGGATGAATTAAACCATGATGAACCATCATGAAAACTCCGGTAATGAAAGCATGAGAAATGAAAGATGAAAATAATAAGATTCAAGGCCTGCGATGAATTAGATGGAGGTTTGAAAATGATATAATTGAAACAACATGGAGCTTCGGAAAACAAGATGAACAACTTAGGAGCGAGAATATGATATGCTGAAGAAGCTCCGGAAAACAGAGATTAAAATCACCTTGAAGGAATAAGAATAAGAATTATGTCATGCATCTCCTTCACCAATTTAAATTGATGACAACCAAAGGAATTGGCATACTACTTATTCTCGTTGGAAAGAATTAAGAGAGATCTCGCACAAGCTTGAGAAAATTCTTCAACGACCCACCGGTAGGATTATGAAAAGAGCGAGTGAATTAAAACGATAACAACGGAAGGGTAATCTTGAAAGAACCACCGTAAGTATTGAAATTGAGTGAATATAAAAGAATGAATCACCGGGAAGAATAGGGAGGCGAACGAAGAGACATCAATGAAGAATATTTGGAGGACGAAGTTGCAAACAGAGAACGAAGAAAATATTCTGAAATGATGGCCTTCGGAGGATCACAAAGAAAAGAATTCATGAAATGCTTCGGACAGGTATAAAAGAATTCCTCACAATCGGAACAATAATGAGGATGGCATGAAGCTAGAACCACGAATCTCATCAAGAGAACGTGCCAAGATTAAGAGAAACTCTTCTTCGGTCTCCAAAATCTGAGAAGGCGATGATATACACCACCATGAATTGTTGAGCACTCCGGAATGAAGAATTAAAAGGTTGAACCAATGATGAAAAAGAATTTGAAAGCGATCTTGGAGAAGGCATGTGACTGATGGAGATCATTCTTACGTCACACTTTGAAAAGAATTTCAAAATAACTCCGGAAAAAGAAGAGTCAGGTAAGATCCTGGGAAAAGACCTGTGGGTTAGGGCCCACTCAAAGAAATCACCATTGAAAAAGATTGCTTAAGAGATATTGCACCGGTTGAATTAAATGGCTTGAGTAAGATAACAATCCTCAAAATAATTTGAACGGATTAAGAATGGAATTATGAATCTTAAGCACTCCGGATATGAATAGCAAGAGGAGAATGATTAATTGGGCACCGGAATAAGAAAGCATTATGAAATGAGGAAAAGGATAAGATCAACACCGAAATCTTGAATTACATCCACCGGCAGAATTGAGAACAAAAGAATGATGAACTTGAAGCTCTTGAGCATCTTCACGATAATTCACCGGATAAGAACATTGAAGGAAATGAATGAAGAAACATCACATGAATAAAATGGATACTTCATCTGAGAATTCCAGCTTCATAAAGAAAAGGGTGGGAGGGTGGGGAAAACAAAGACAACTTGGAATGAATGAAACAGACAAAACGTCAGATTTCTCAACGGCGTCCGTATGGAATAAGTTGAAGAGAAGGCACACCGGTTGAAAAGGATTAACACGACCATCTTGATGATCAAGAGGAATTAGCACTCCCATAGAAATATGAGAATACCGATTAAGAAAGGTATGCAATCAACATTTGACATCGAAGCAACTCGAATACCAGAATCAAAACAAGAACAAAGGATAGATATGCAGCATCATCTTCACAATATCATCCGAGCAAAGAATTTAAACGAATGAATTCCGCAGGTACATCAACTAGACGAGAAGCCACTTGGAGAACAAAAGATAAATAAAAAGGAACAAGGAACAGATAGAACAAATACAAGATAGAAGCTTCGTTCGACATCTTCGTGCTGAAAGCTTATGGAACGTGTTACAAAAGGGTTTTGTCATCCCCGGATCAGCATAGCCAAGGACCCTTTAAGATGCAACTCCTGATCGGAACAAGCCCATAAAACCACTTCACTCAATGTAGAACCCCGAACTTCTTATCGTGCATCCGTTGGAAGAATGCCTAGAACTACTAGATGAACCCACCTATAGATTTCCGAAAGTTTCCAGTTATGCAATCAGGTGTTGGGGATACACGGGAAGCACCACGCAATCAACTCTAAACCTACATCCAGGTGTATACATCCTTCAACACATAACCAGTCTTTCTCGGAAACTGTTTACCTCGGACCTTCGAAACACATCCACTATACAAGCTATGGCAATACTCCCGAACTACCTCCCCAGTACTGGGTGATGTCGGCGTTATCTTGCCACTAACCGCATAGGAGAGTTTTCGATGTCGGCCTTCTTAAGTATTCTAGTACTGCCGCGATGGATTTGTGACGACAACACCTCGGAGCTCAACTCCCCGGGACACTGCCACAACCCCTAATGACAGGAGGCATCGAGAACAATGTTCTCGTCACAAAGACATCGGAACAATCCAAACAATACTCGCGAGATCCTAAAAAAAAAATTTGGTGCAATTTTTGAAAGTAGAAGAGACAAGAGTAGTCGTCAGGAGTCCTCACCAGAGTGAAAAGAGATGAGGAGCAAAAGAAATCCTACTCTCCGATATAAATATAGGACTCAAAACATTTTCAAGTGTGTGCCTAGACTCAACCGTCAACGATTCGATCAATCAGTGGGGGCTTCTAGGTCGGAGAAGGCTCTGATACCAACTTGTAATGCCCAGGATGGGACTATACCTCCTACGTGTCGAGGCACGACTTAAAGGTATAAGCCCATCCTAGAATGATCTCAAGTTTGGTATCTTTGCACGACTCATGTAAAAGAGGGATTAAATTGCAAAAGGAGATAGTTGGCTTACACTCGCCACTTCACACAATACATTACATAAGCAATCATCATCCAAAACATCACAACCCATCTAAGGGCAAGATCCAAAAGAAAGATACCAAAACAACATAAAGCCACAGGTCAGGATCGAATCCTAGTAGAAACCACTACTGATCGTCGAAACGTCACAAGCATACGGCCAAACTCTTCATCGAACTCCCGGTGAAGAACTGGTCCATCTCCTGGATCAAACTCGGCTAAACCTGCATCTGGTGTGGTGAAGTAACTGTGAGCCACAGAGGACTCAGCAATCCCGTTCCCGGGTAACAAGACTATTTAAGCCTTGGGTGAGGACAAGGCTGAAGAAAGAATGAGAGGTGAAGGAACAACAAGAGTCTGCAGCAGCAACTAGCAACTAGCTTACGTGAGAGAGAGCGAGAAGAGAAAGCGCATCGGTCGAAAGATGATCACGAAGTGATCCTAGCTAAAGCTCAACAAACATAACCCCACCGTGTTCAACTCCCGAATCCCTATTCGGAAATTGACAGTCACGGTACACACGCTGGTAGTGTATTGAAACATTGTGTCAAGTTATCTACAACCGGATATTAACAAGCTCCCATCTGCCACATAACCGCGGGCACGACTTTCGAAAGTTCAAACCCTGTAGGGGTGTTCCAACTTGACCCATTACAAGCCCACGATCCGCGGAGTCGCAACTACATAGGTGGGAAGACCCGAGTATTCTCGGAATCCCGTGCTCAAGATACTCCGAACTAAGGTAAGGCTAATCCAGCAAATCCTCCCGGCGTGTCGACACCCTGATAGGTAGCCGCGCGTATCTAGTCTCAGGACACGACCAGATGGGCGATTCTACAGGTTTTTACCAAACCTCGAGTTTCCTCGTGGTGGCCCCGCAGAACCCCCGTTTCGGACCAACACTCATGTGGAGCACTGGCCCGGGGGTTGAATTAAAATAAAAGGGATAGCTAGTCCACATGCAAGTTTTATTAGTTATTAGGCAAATAGTACCAAATGTTGGGACTTGCTGGAAAAGACTTAGCACTTAGCGGTTTATCAAGGGGGTCCCATACACCCCAACCGTGTTAGGAACGCATAATCAAGGAACATAACACCGGTTTATACGGTTCCTAACAGCATGAGTGGAACAAATCACCAAGCAAAAGGCTTAGCCTTCCACCCTTGCCAATATATAGATGATTTCATTTAAGCATTTATATAGTGTGATATAACCCAACCAAACTTCAACATGAAGCAAGCATCTTCAATCTTCACCTGCAACTAGCAATGCTATAAGAAGGGCTGAGCAAAGCGTACTTAGCCAAGCAACGGTTTGCATAGGTAGGTTGGTTAAACAGGGTAATGGTTACAAGTAGGAGGCTGACAAGAAGATCATGGGCATCAAGGCAAAACTATAGAGCGGAACTACTAGCAATAGGCAAAGATAGTAATGTTATCGGGGTTCGGTCATCTTGCCTGGGATTCCACAAGGGAGAAGAATGGATCCATGAAGTGGACGGAGCAACACAGTCGAGCGAATCCTCACAACTCCGGAACGAAACCGAAGCTAACAAGAGAAGCAACCGGAAAGAAGGAAACAACACGGTAAACACACAAGCATAAACATGGCATACGATGCACATCCAAGTATGATGCATGTCCGGTTTAAATATGCATGGCATGGCAAAGTGCACAAACAACACTACAAGTTAGGTGGAGCTCAATATGCAACGAGTTGCATATTGACGAAACACCACATTTATTTAATGGACTCTTGTTATTTACAAGACAAGATTAAATGTTGGTTAACATGGCAAGAGGTGAAGCATAAAGAAACTACACTATTTAGGCATTTTAAATGAGGCCGGAAAATAACAACAACAAGTCCGGAAAATCCCCATATGCATGTTTAATAATTATAAGCAAACAATAATTCACACATATATAATGTTGTTAAGATGATGCGGATGACATGATCAAGTTTATGCAATTATTAAAAGGTTGACTAAAAAGAGATAAGAAGTATTGTCACCGTGGTGGAAGAAAAGGGTGCCACGGCAACAATCCGAAAATGATGCAACGGCATCATATCGGTTCCGGTAACTCCTTGAGAGTCCGGTGCGAAAGATGACGGAGAGCGAGTCAAACGAGATGAAAGGTGGGGCGATCCCGTCACCGGGTTCCCACGGGTCGGCGACGAGGCAACCGAGGAACAAGACAAACGATGGAACGGGCACGAAGCACACACGGGAGACATTTCATACAACCACAACAAGCATCCACGGTTCACATCACGGGGTTATACCTTCGAAGCGTGCGTTTCGTGGCGGTTCGAGACGTAGAGGAAGAAGGCGTTCACGTTCGGAGAGGAAGTAGCCATTCACGTTTCCGAAGAGGAAGTAGTTGTTCACGTCATCGTGTCGTGGTACTTGGCGAATTCCTCGTTTCCGGGCGACGGTAGTGGTACATGGCGTAGAGGGAAGTAGGTGTTCTCGTTCATCGGAGAGGTACTCGCCGCATCGTCTTGTGTCGTCGAGTAGGCGTTTCCGTTCGTAGATGTACTTGCGGTCTCGGTGACGGTAGGGGTACTTGGTGTTTCCGGGCATCGGTAGTCGTACATGGGGGTCGTCGAGCGTAGTGGTACTCATTTCCGTAGATGTTCGGGTGCATACGTAGAGGTACTTGTTTCGAAGAGGTACTTGGTCGGGTCGCCGTGTACTCGTTCGGGTCATCTGTCAATTCAACAATACAAGGCAACGCAACACAAAAAACACAGGAGCTAACAAAAAGGGGCAGCACGGGGAAGAGTCCGCGGGCACTGGTTCCGTTGCTGGATGACGACGAGGCGGGACCTGGCCACGCGAAGGGAGCTGCTGGAGGACGGGGCGCCGCTGCGGCGGAGCGGAGGCCTTGCTGGAGGCGCGCGGTGGCAGAAGAGGAGGCCCGCGGTGCTGCTGGTCGTTGGAGATGGAAGGCACGGCGACGACGGTGGCCTGTGGGGCGACGGAGGCAGGAGGGTCGCGACCTCGGGGCGGCCGGCGCGAAGGGAGACGATGCAGAGGAGGCCCGCGTGCGTCCAGAGGCGAGGTCAGGGCTCCATGGCGCAGCGGCGGCCGGCAGTGGAGCACGGAGGGAGGCGCTCCTGGAGGAGGGGCGCGGGCTCGGGGCGCTCGTCCTGGCGGCTTGGAGATGGAGGCCACGCGCTGCGGCCTGGCGCTGGTCGCGGGGGCTGCAGGGGCTCGGCCCTGGCGACGGGGGCGCGGAGGCGCTGCGGAGCTCCCCTCCTTGGCGACGAAGAGGAGAGGAGGAAGGCGCTCGGGCGGCCCTGGCGAATGGGGCGCGTCCAGAGGCGCTCGGGGAGGCTCGTCCGGGCGGGGCGATGCGGGCGATGGGAGGTGAGGGGAGAAGGAAAGGAGATCGGGGCGAGGCCAGAGGGCTCGAGGGAAGAAAACGAGAGGAGGAGGCGTCGATCGATGGGGGAATCGGGGCGATGCAGTCGGGTGGCGGCGTGGGGTGAGCGAGGGGAGCTGCGGCGCACTCGGGAGGAAAGGAGAGGAGCGGGGGCACCGCTAGGGTTAGGGGGATCGGCTGGGCCAATGGGCCGGCTGGAGGGGCTGAGGCCCTGAGGGAGGAGGAGAAGACGGGCCAGCTGGGAGGAAGGAGGAGGCCCGTTGCGGCTGCCCTCTTTTATTAATCTCTAAGCAGAAAAATAAAATTAGAGAGAGTCCACAATAATAAGAAAAGGAGGCCATGAACAGAAATAAAAGATGGAACATTTTTGTAAGGCTTTACGGGATATTACCAACCCAACAAAAATAGTTCCAACAAAAAGGGAAGTGCAAACTAAAACATTTAGCTTGCAATAAAAGGAGTTTGAACGGAGTCTAGATATTTGGAGGAGCCTCGAAAATTGAGAAAAGAATATAGGGAAGGTTTTTGATGGAGAACTCGAAGTGAAAAGACATGGGGAAATATTGCAAGTGTGTTACGGTGAATTCCAACAAATGGAATATTTATTAATATAGCTCCCTAAATATTGAGAGGCTTTTATATGTTTTAAAGAGAAGACATTCTTCCCTCGATTTAAATGGACCGAAGGTCCACACGGTTTATTTAGGTTGAGATGCAAAAGAAGATGACATGATGGCATGATGACATGATGCAATGCGAAAATAAATAACACAAGCACAAAAGAACACACGGGCAACCCGGAACATCTGGAATCTTCTGGAATCTTCTGGGACGTCGGTCTTCGGGCGTCACACAACTGTTCTTGACCATGGACACGACTATTCGAATAGTTTGACACTCTGCAGAGGTTGCACACTTTACCCACAAGATTCGGGGAACTTTCGTGTCATCCACCACCTGTGGTACCTCAAGTACCCGAGGTAAGCACCCGATCACTATCTTTCCCTAGCCATGACTAACATAGAGTCCACTCGATTGGTAATAACCCCCGTGCCCGACATTTCACACCATAAATTTCGTGGAGCCACGCTCCCATATCCATCACATACCACAAGCACGGGGTACCAACCGTGTGTCCGATGCCCTGTAAGAAGAGTCATGGCCGCCTATCCAAGCACGACCTCGTCCCGAGACCTCATGTCACCCCCGTCACTAGTAATGTGGGCACCATGCTAGTATCGGTCTAGGTAATCAATAATGAACTTTCCCATATAAGGGTAGAGTGGTTGCACATGTTTGGTTGGGACGGTCGACAAATCTTAAATCTAATCCATCTGTGTGAACAACACTTTCATCAAGCCTTGGTACACTACTCTCCACAAAGTAGTGACCTAGATCATCATCATCTCCCAGGGGGCTTTAGTAGCACCCACTCGGTTATTTTTGCAAGTATGTCAAACCACACTTGTTTCTTTCAATGCATAACCCTGACCCATTTTGCGTAGCCAACTACTATAGCATATTTCTACAACCCACAAACACAACTCTAAACAAGGATAGAGTCATGAACAATGCAATGTATCAACGGGGTATGCAACAGAGTCAAGCCTAGCAAGGCTGCCATTCAAGATATATCATGCACTCGATGAAACATTGAAAATGCTTTCATGATATAAAAGGTTTCAACATGGTCAAAGGGATGCTTGTCTGGCTCAACAAAGTCCTCGGGGTCTTCAAACTCTTCTGATCAAGCAACTCAAGGAAGTAAGTATGGAAGGCCTCCCACCCCCTCCCTCTCCTCCCTCCCCTCTCCACCTGCTGCCCACCAACAATGGCGACCTCTAGCCATCTAATCCACCCATGGAAGGCCTCCTACACTGGGATTTTGCACCAGGCATAGCCCTGGCCGATCAGGTGAGAAGAATTTTTGGTTCTACGGTCCATTTTTCGCCTTCCCGTGACATCAAGGAGTTCTTTTTGGTGGTCTCTTTCTCTTCTGCCTCCTTCCCTCTGACGGTGGAATCTGTGGGTATTGCTCTACAATGTTGCATTGGTGGCCTCAGTACTGGTCTCAATGTATTACAAATGAGCGCTCGTTCCTTTCGTTTCTCTGTGGCAAACAACAAAGTGGGGCACTTTATCTACAAGCTCAAAGATCATATTTGGCCGGATTTCATATGCCATTTTCATCTTTTTAAAAGGAATTCTCCCAATGTTCGTCCCACATTGCGGGTTGGCATGCAGACGTGGTTTTATTTGACATTTCGGCGCGCCGACGTATGGCTATCAAACCTATAGCGGCGTTTTCATGCGATGACAGCAATGACAGGTCTCACAGAGCCGTGAAGATCTCTTAGTCCAAAGCAGTCTCACAATCCCATATGGTTTTCTCCAATAAGAATGCTTTTGAGGCTTCTTCATCATCTATGTGTGCGCCAATTCTTCCTCAAGATCACAAGACTGATCATACTCATTTTGGATCTTTTCACCACATTCAAACGAAAATATTGCTCCATTACCCCGCGCAGTTTCCTCGGACAACATTGATCACATCGCATTAATGGAGCTCTTTATGGCTGAGGCAGAATTGGAGGATAAGCAATCACCGAATTTTCTTCGGCTAGGTGCATTTAATTGCCCCCTGAATACTCCATACCCACCCTTTCCGCGATGTTTTCTTCTTTCGGCTCTCAAATATGCTCCCGATCATGTTTTATGGCCCCCCATCCTTCAGGCCAAGCACAAGGCAGATTTGGCCCAAGCCCAATACTCTCTGCAGGATATTATTAATCTCTCCACTAATTGGGCCTCCCTTTGCTCACGCTGTCTACAATGGGGCCACAATAAGATAGCTTGCCATGCCAGATTGATTTGCATCAAATGCTCCGCACCTGATCACAAGGCAATTTTTTGCCCCAATTCTGGTAAGTCTCCCCAAATCATTGAGACTGTTTTGGAGACTAAAATCCCTACCGAGGCAACTAATTCCCCTGCCCCCCTCCACCCACTGTTAGCCCGCACCCACGCCCCAGAGCCACCGTCCGATGCACTGCATGTGCATTCTATGGCCACATGGCTAAATCTTGCCGCAAATGCCTCCGCGCCCAAAGATGGAAATGGATTCCCAAATTGCCAGGGATTTCCACTCCTGCCCCACACGCTCCACCTTTCGCCTCGTTACTCCAACCGCCGCGCTCCTGCCCAGTCCCATCGCCATTACCGCCCACTGACCAAAATCCACCACACCCGCTGACCTCTAACTTGGCCATGGCGAACTTCCCTCTGAACCCCGTCCCGTTCCTTCCTCCAGGATTTGCCGTTGAGCCGGGGCCGGCGGACTGTGTGGTTCGTAGCGGTATGATTGTTGGACCAATCCCGCCGCTCAACCATGACTTCTTGGCCATCGCCGAGGCGAGTGAGTACGTCCCTCTCCATCGCCGTGCCTCCATCCGCAATGCCATTATAGGTCAGCCTCATGCATCTCAGCTCTTTACTACTGAAGTCAGTGACCACCCGTTTGGTATTGGGGTTTTTGGATTTGTGGATTCTTTCATGCGTGATACGGCCGTGAACACCCCCATTGATCTTGAAGATGAAGATCTTCTTATCACCTTTGTCCCGCACAATGAAGCTCTGAATCGCCGCACTACCTCCTTTGGACCCGAGGTTTGGTTAATGTTCTTCAGCTTTCCTTACGATTATCAGACTGACTACTACATCACCAAAGCTTTGGGTGGATATGGATCTCTTATGCATTGGTACAACCCACGCCAGGACAGAAGATACATGATGATCAAGGCTCGAGTGCTCCGCCTGCGTCTGATCCCAAAGAGCTTCGTCGTCTGGCAGCTTGGAGGAGCCCGGGACTGCTGGACTGTTCAGGTAACTATCCTCCGCAGCAACGATTGGATTGGGCTGCTTCCTGAAGTTCTGCCTGCTGGCAAAGATCCGCCGCCGCCCGATGGCAACCCTCACCCGCAATTCGGCCCTGAACTCACTGCAGAGCAGCTCTATCAACAGCAGGTACACAACTGGTTGGTTCAGAACAGAGCCCCCGTTGGCCCCAATGCTGATGCCAACAGTGCTGCCAATGCCAATGCCAACACCGGATGGGGTGCGTGGCCGCAACCGCCCGCTCCGCCTCTACCTCCTTTACCACCGCATTTGGTCAACTATCAAGCATGGCTTGCAGCTCAAGGCCTGACATTCCAAGATGGCATAGTCCCTGAAAATAACCTTACTGATAGCCCCACACAAGCTTGGAATGATTCATTCTCTTCTTCTGACGAAGGTAATAGCTCTGATAGCTCTGCGATGATCATTTTGCCCCAGCCCTATCCTCCAACTATGGAGCCCCCAATGCCATCAGAAACACTTTCTATTTCAGTTGTTCTACACGACCGTGGAATACAATTTGGACTGTCCTCTCAAGGATCAAATCTGCTATCTTTGCTGATCGATAACCCAATTCCTAGGCAGAGACTGAATACCTTCCTCTTTGATGCCCTCCGACCAGCGTTTGCCTCCATTGGCCCTTGGAGAACTGCATTTGGTATACGACCTGCAAGACTGGAAGTTTCTGTATCAGTTTCGGCCTCTGCTGACCACAACTTCATCCGCTTGGACAGTCTGACTTCTTCGTCTGTGGTCATTCAGGAATTGCCACTAGAGGATAATGCTCAAGCTCCTCAGCCTGCTGCAAATGTCCTTCCTAGCTTGCTGATCGGCACTGCAGATGTGATTGATACACCTGAAGACTTGCTTGCTTTGGCTGATGATCCTCTGTTTGTGACCCACCTGCCCTCTGCCCCAAGCATGCTGGAGTCTGATGCTCCAACCTCTGACCTAACCAACACTCCACAGGCTGAGCTCCACACTGCCATTTCCAACCATGAAGTGCAGCCTGTACCAGTGGCAGCCCGTGGCCGCCGCGCGAAAGCTGCTGTGGTACCCGTCTCCACTGCGGAGGTTCGTCGCAGCACTCGTTCCACTAAATACAAGGGTTTTAAGGTGCATATGCCCACTGACAGCCGCAAGGCCATCTCCAAGGTTAAGCCTAGAATCGCAACTAAAATAGGCTCATCCTCAGCTCTTCACTCCAGGCAGGTTTCTGATGACACCCCCCACCAACACCAATCTCAACACTGCAAGATATTGCCATTTACAGGTGCGCAATCCCAGCAGAAGAATTAACTGAAGAAGCTCTCCTAGCACCACCAACTCAGGCTGAATCTACGTCTGTCACTCAACACGCTGAAGCTTCTGAAGCCGAAGGCGCTGAGGCTTCCCCCTCTGCTTAATCTGGTGGTGATTTTATTATGTCACTTTTGCGCTCGTGGAATGTCCTCTCTTGGAACATTCGATGCCTTAATTCCAACCCCAAACATTTAGCGCTTCACAATGCGATCACTACTAGTGGGTGCGCGATCGTTTGTTTACAAGAAACCAAAAAAACCTCGTTCGATCTGGCTTTTATCAAATCCTGCTGTCCACGCCAATTCGATCGTTTTGCTTTTGTGCCTTCGCGTGGTGCCTCGGGTGGCATTATTACAATATGGAAGAGCTCGATGTTTACGGGCTCAGTTCTATTTTCGGAACCTTTTGCGCTAGTTATCAATTTCACCAGTACACAATCCCAACAAACATGGACGCTAGCAAATATATATGGGCCATGCGCTGGAGACGATCGCACAATTTACACCAATTGGTTATATGACCTGGATATACCTACGGCACAAGATTGGCTCTAGGTTGGCGACTTCAACTATATTCGTGCTCCGGATAATCGTAACAAATCTGACGGTAATACTCAGGACATGTTTACTTTCAACGATATTATTCGCACGCAAAACCTTAGAGAACTTCCAGTAAAGGGTCGCGCCTACACTTGGAGTAACATGCAGATCGACCCGCTCCTTGTTCAATTGGACTGGTTCTTCACGTCTTTACACTGGACTCAGGCCTACCCCAACACACTGGTTAAACCCCTCGATGAACCTGTATCTAACCATACTCCTTGCATTGTTACTATTGAAACCAACATCCCACACAGCAAAATTTTCAGATTCGAATCGTACTGGATCTTACACCCCGGATTCATGGATGTGGTGCATGCATCTTGGAGTAAACCGGTTCATTTGTCCAACGCCGCCTCTATGCTATGCCTTAAACTCAAAAGGCTCAGACATGCTCTCAAGACTTGGAGCAAGAACATTTCACGCTTGAAGATTGCTATTGACAACTGTAACCAATTCTTGGCACATCTGGATGAACTAGAGAACATACGGCCTCTTACTACCCCTGAATATAACTTCCGTATTATCCTCAAGAAACACACCGTACGACTGTTACAATACCAGAAACTCTACTGGAAGAAACGATGTACCATTAGTTGGGTTAAGTTTGGCAATGAAAACACGAAATTTTTCCAGGCGGTGTCCACTGAACGCTACCGACACAACAACATTGCATGCCTATTGGATGACAAGGGCAATCAAGTAGAAGATCATAATAGCAAAGAAGCCCTTCTCTTTCATGCTTACAAAAGCCGATTAGGCGCCATCTCACCCGCTGAGATGAAATTTGACCTGTCTGCACTCATACAACGCTCCAACAACCTGGATCATCTCACCGACCCTTTTTCACACAATGAGATAGATGCTGTTATTAAAGAAATGCCTGCAGATCAAGCCCCCGGCCCTGATGGATTCAGTGGGGCATTCCTCAAAAGTTGTTGGCCCGTGATCAAACATGACTTCTATGCTCTTTGCTCCCAATTCCATGCTGGGGACCTTGATCTTACAAGCATTAACGATGGACTTATTACTCTGATCCCCAAAGTTCAATCACCAGAGTCAGTCAATGACTTTAGACCGATAACACTACACAACTGCTGCCTAAAAATGATCACTAAACTCCTGGCCAATCGACTACAAAAGGTAATCCTCCAACAAGTACACCGCAATCAATATGGTTTTCTAAAGGGTCGGACCATCCAAGACTGCCTTGCCTGGGCCTTCCAATATATCCATCAATGCCAGGCTTCGAAGGAAAAATCATCCTTCTCAAATTGGACTTCGCAAAAGCTTTTGACACAATTGGACATGACCCCATGATCAACATCATGCGACACATGGGATTCAACGATAAATGGCTTAAATGGATCAAAGGTATTTTCTCCACAGGGAGATATTCTGTCCTACTCAACGGTGTGTAGGGCAGACAATTTCAGTGCAAAAGCGGCGTACGCCAAGGTGATCCCCTCTCTCCCCTACTATTCATCCTCGCGGCCGACCTCCTACAAGCTGCCATTAACCAAGCTTTCAGGCAAGGGCGAATCAACTTACCTTTTCCATGCCCTGGCCAAACGGACTATCCGGTTATCCAATATGCTGACGACACGATCCTAGCCCTACCTGCATGTCCTACACAAGCTGCAATGATCAAACAGATCCTATCAGACTATGCAATCTCCATTGGTCTCAAGATTAACTTTGACAAGTCCACACTCATCCCAATCAACCTTGACAGCAACTCTGCCATTGAACTTGCTAATATTTTTGGTTGTTCGATTGGCACCATGCCTTTTACGTACCTCGTTCTGCCTATGGGTACCTCAAAGCCTACTGTCCAAGACCTAATGCCCCTAGTATGCAGTACTGAACAAAGACTCACCGCTACGATTTCCATGATGTCATATGGCGGAAGACTCTCATGGCTGAATGCAACTGTCACTTCTGTGCTCATCTATGCCATGTGCACGCTCAAGCTAAACTCTCAAATAATTGAGATGCTGGATAAGATCAGTCGCAGATGTCTTTGGAATAAGATGACAGAACATGGCGAAAAATGCAACTCTCTGGCTGCCTGGGATTTGGTCTGCAAACCAAAGAAACATGGAGGCTTGGGGGTCCTCAATATCAAACTCCAAAATGAAGCCCTCCTCATGAAATTCTTACATAAATTTTACAACAAGGTTGATGTACCGTGGGTACATCTCCTATGGGATACTTACTATCAAGGCAAAATCCCTCATGCCCTCGATTCGGTGGGATCCTTCTGGTGGCGTGACATACTCAAACTCACACCCCAATATCATGGGATTTCTTGTATACAAGTGGTTGATGGGACAATAGCTCTCATATGGAAAGATCTATGGCTACCCACCGTCCTAGAAACATCACATCCCCGGGCCTTCTCATTTGCCAGAGATGAAGATATATCCATCAAAGCTTTCTTGGAGAGCACGTCATTACATGATATCTTTCATTTGCCCCTCTCCCCGGAAGCACTCACGGAGGTTCGCAACTTACAACACCTATCCAATCACCTGAGCCCCTCCACATCCTCCACTGATGTCTGGTACTACACCTGGGGGAAAGTTGACTTCAAAGCCGCTGATTACTACAAGTTTTGCTTTAGACACACCCCACGACATCCAGCCTTCCAACTTTTATGGTGATCCAAATGCACCATGAGAATTAAAGTATTCAGATGGCTCATGCTACTTGATCGACTTAACACAAGAAACATGCTGAAAAGGCGACACTATGACATTGGGGATGTGTTTGACTGCCTCCTATGTGGACAGAATACCGAAGAAACGGTCGACCACATGATCTTCACGTGCCCATTCAGCAAAGCTTGCTGGGAAAAAATGATATCCACTAGCCTGCCTTTGCCTCCAGGCTAGACTTGATCGCCCAAACCAATGAGGAGGACCCTAGACCCCTCTTCACGGAAATCTTTTTGATGGCGGCGTGGAGTCTGTGGAAAGAACGCAATAATAAACATTTCAGAAGGATCAACCCCAGCACAGCCTCTTGGTTGACACGTTTCAAGGAAGACTTTGGCCTTCTCCAATACAGAGTAAAAGAGTCTCAGAAGACTTCTGTGATTGCCTATTGTAACTCTCTGCCCTAGCTCCCTCCATTTTCACTTGACTGATTTTGAGCAGACACTACATTGTGCTCGCCTAAACCTCACCCCCACTTCTTGAGAGGAGGGGAGGGGTAGGATGACCACATAATTGTAATGCAACCTATAACATACTTGTAACACCCTATATCATATATATATATATATATATATGCAAAAACAGTAGGAGCCTCTCCTACTGTCATTCCATAAAAAAAACTCTTCTGATCCAACTCCATCGTCAACTTTGTCAACTAACGTCGGAAACAATCACAATAAGCAACACAACAAGGCAAAAATAAAAGTGCTCTAAAATGTGATTTGGAATTTTCTAGGATACCTCTGGTCATATGAAGAATGACCAAAGTGGTTTCATTGGGATTGGATCAATGGATACTCTGGAATATTTCAATATGAATGATATAAGGGATTTAATGGATTTGCAAGTTATCCACATAATGCCTTTTTATAAAATGAGTAAAAGTACCCATTAAATTAGGCATGATTTTAGAAACATTTAGAAATTGGTTTCACTAGATTTGGAGTTGAAATGAATATAATATGGAGTTTTGAAGTTGACATATGTGAATGAATGGCCTATTAAATAGATTTAGTGGAAGAAGGGCATAGTAAAAATGTTCACTGTTGCCTATTAAATAGAACATGATTTATGGAGTCAGTAGAAATTTGAATCATCAAATTTGGACTCCATTTGAATTGTGTATGGATTTTACAATACCTGTGAAAAACAAAAAAAAGAAAAGGATTTAGGTTTTCGTGCACAGAGCGCCGGCCCAGCGGCTCAGCCTTGAGGGCTCGGGCGACGTCGAAGGCATACTCCGCATAGTACGTCTCCCCGCGAGGGAGGCGGCTTCAGCTAGCCTCGTCTTCACTTAAATAGTGGGGCCCACCCGCTGGGTAGCCTAAAGGCGGGCCAGCGGAGGAGGCAGAGCCTGCTCGCTGGCCTCCTTCTTCTTCCTCGCGCGGGCCTCGCGGGAGATAGAGGGGGCGGCGATGGCCGGTGCCACCAGCCACCGTTGGAGGCGCTGGAGGCAAGTGCACGCTCAGGGCACCGCGCCGCGCCCGATGGGGGTTGATAGGGCCGCCATCGAGATGGAAAGCGAGCCCGTCGTTGTCCGAGGCGGAGGGAGGCGGAGGTGATGATGGAACCGGTGGTCCGGCGGTGGAGAGGGAGCATTGGAGGGCGGCGAGGCTTCCTGATGGCTATGGGGGTCCTCTTGGGTGGTTAGCCAGAGTGGGGAAGGAGAGGGGGCTTGAACTGGTCTGGGGGCACGGCGCCAGCACCCCTGCCATGGAGGGGGCAGGAGAGCACGAGGGGGAGAGAGAGCTTGTCCGGGAGATGCACGGGAGAGAGAGGAATTAGAAGAGGCGACAGAGAGCATAGGGGTGGCTATATAAAAAGGGGGTACCGGTGCACCGTAGCCATGGTCCAGGCCGCGCTCGGGCGAGCTCACATCGGGGAGAGGAGAGAGGGCCAGGAGAGGCCTGACATCTTGTCATGTTGCGGACTTCGAGGCGTCCACGACGGACACGCTCGCTCTGCCCAATGCCGCCTGGTTGCCTCGGGAGGGCCGAGCTATAGTGCTCTGGCGCACTGTAGCACGCTCCTGAGTGAGACTTTGGCTGGCATGGGCATGTCGTTTGCGTCCTGGCCGTGTCCTCCCGTGTGTAACAGCCCTAGGGGGTAGTAAACTATAGGAAAGTGGCATTGGATGCACTGGAGAGACCACTTGCGGGGAGGGGAGGTTAAGAGAGAGAAGAAAGTGAGTTGTCCACAGGGGTAAAGTGAGGTTTTCACCCCTCAATTATTGAGCTCTAGTTGGATGGGTTTTACTGGAGGTAGGTGATGACCAGGCACACCTCTAGTAAAAATTTGAGGCAAAGGAGGGTAGTGAAAGTGGACCAAATGGTGGTTTTGGCAAAGTGCCAGAAGGTGTTTGATGCTAGTTTTATCAAGCAAATGGATTCCAATTGACATGAAAATTAACACGATCAAGTGGAATGTAGAATTGAGGCTGTCCACCAATTTTGAGCCCATTTTGAGAAAGTTGTCCATCTAACTTTGGCAAACCCTAGAAAATCAACAGAAATGGCTTTTCCAAGATTTAGTGATGCAAATAATTCCTCCTTCATGCACCACTTGGTTTAGTGTCATCATTTGGGGTTGTGAGCATGCCCACAAAATTTGAGGTCACAAGTAAAAAGTTGGTAATATAGAGTTATTCAAACCTGGATCTGGTCAGAGAGGGTTTTGGGGAACTTTGATCAAGTTATCATTCTCTCCAACTTGTGCAATTTGGTCTAGATGCATAATTACACCATTTCAGCATGTGCACCAAGTTTGAGAGATTTGGACATGTTCGGCAATGTAAAGTTGCACAAACTTCAAAATGGACAGAAATGGTTTTGAGGGGTTTTGATGATGTTGACTTGACTTTTAAGGCACGAGGCTTGGCAAGATCATCAAATATGTCATATGTGACATGCTAGAATTTCTTGGAAATAATGAAGAAAATTTCCTTTGTAAATATTTCAAAAGCTTGAAATATCCAGAAAGTGTTTTTGATGGATTTGACCAATATTTTGAACATGACTCCTATATATGGGAAATATATGTCCACTAAGTTTTCCTAAATTTTCTCAAATATTTTTGAAATAGTTAAATAATTTAAACCTATTAAAGACCATTTATGGCCTAAGGATAAAGCCTTTAAATAAAATAGGAAGATAACTTTTAAAATAATATTTTTGTGGTTTTGGGGAGTCCTATATCTAATATGACTCAAATATAATTTTTGAAAGATTTTTCACACCCTTAATTAAGTACTTGTAGTTCAAGTCTCAATTCATTGGTTTTTGGATATTTGGATAATACTTTTTGGCCAGATTATTTTTGTAAGAAAATACTATATTTCACTATACACATGGCATGACCATTGGGCAGAATTTTGGAGCAAGGAGATGAAGTATAAGAGTTGGAGGATTTATTTGTTTTTTAGAGCACTAGCAAACAACAAACAAAAACCAAATCAAGCAAAGTCCAGAACACTCAAAAGTTTTTCTCAAACCACATTTTAGCATGATTATTAGCTTAAGTGTTGTGGTATGGAAATCAGGGTGGGACACCGTCTAGGTACCCTCGTTCCCAAAACACCGACAGTAGCCCCCGGGCCCAAGGTGCGCCGGGCCTTGCCCGGAAGCGAGGACGAGGGGCGAAGTGCGAAACCTCACGGGCCCCCGACCACCCGTGGCGCACGACGGGTCGCCGGCGCCTCCACTTCCCCATGTTGCCTCGAGAACTACCCTTGCTGACAAAAACCGAGCGCGCGCCATAGAGCCGTTACTTCTGTCACACGCTCGCCTTTTGCTCCTTCCTACCCCTGCAAGATCAGGGCCATGGCGACGGCGGAACCCCAGCAGGGCTAGAGCCTGCGCTACCAGTACACCATGGTCAATCTCATGGGACTGGACAAGGTTCGGCGCGTGACCACCATCGACTCCAACGTGTGAAAGGCGATGAAGATTTGGCCCACTTCTCTGTCTTTAGTAGATCAGTCTGCCACCAAGATCCCTCTTCATATCCACGCCCTTTTCTTCGGCCTGCTGCCGCCATTCTCAGACTACTTCAACACCATGCTGACACACTATCAAGTCCATGTTCTGCACTTTGATCCTAGGTCCATCCTTCTTCTCTCCGCATTCGCATTCCTATGCGAGGCTTTTGTGGGGATCACCCCATCCTTGGCCTTGCTCCACCACTTCTTATCCCTTGAACTGGTCGCCCCCGACTAGTGCTCGGGGTGCGTGTCTCTCCGAGCGGCGGATGTGCCGGAGGGCACGGGCATTGTCTTCGCACCACTCCTGGACCCCCATGGCAATGGGTGTATGTGGACACCACCATGCACAGCCTCTTGCTCCAGACCCCCAGGACCCCCAACGCTTTGACGAGTGGGTGCTTCTCCCCAAGGCCCACGCGAGGCCTCGCAACAACCCCCTCCTGGTGGCACCAAGCGTCGGAGACCCTGCTGCCGAGGCCCCTGGGGCACCCGCAGGGCCTCAAGCCGAGGGGCCTACCCCTCAGCAACTCGACCTCATGGCTTCAGGCATTGGGAGCATCGTCGTTCCCGCGAGTGCGGTCGCGGCATCCCCGATGAGTGGGCATGCGTCGAACACCAGCCGCCCCTGAGGGAAGGGGAAATGCAGCAGCTGGGGCGGCCTGGACTAGTGGGTGTTGAAGAAGAGGAGGTGGATCACCATGGACAAGTAAGTCTCCTTCTTCCCTTAGTCATTGCCCTTCGACTTCCCCCAAGTCGTCTCTTCTCAGGCTCTCTCCAGTTGAGGAGGCAAAGAAGGCTCCATTGATATCCTCCCAAACGCCGGCGGACTCGGCCGCCGCGCTCGTGCCCACATGAGGGCCTGGCTTCCTCCCGAAGCGGACTTCAGAGGCCCACCATCCTGAAGCCGCAGTGCCTCTTGATGATGGCAACATCACGCTCATCTGGCTGGCGCCTCCACTTGCTACCGCATCGCCTGGTGGCATTTGCGGCCACCTAAGGCCTACTAGCAGCCTGACCCTAGGCCCGCCAAGGGACGACCCCCAGCCTCGGGTACAGGCGTCAGACTGGATGACCCTGAGCACCCTCTCAATGCCTTGGAGGCTCCATGAGCCATTTCCGCAGCCAGGGACACAGAGCGGGTCCCGTGGCTAACATTGAGCTTCATGTGTGTCCGCGGCATCGACCGGCACAGCCTTCTTCAGGAAGCGAGGTGTGTGAACGAAGTCATTGTGGATCGCTGGTGAACGAAGTGTGAAGGTTTGGAAGTCTACCTTGAAGACCCAGAGTGATTGGCGAGGATTAGGTGTCCTTAGCTCAAGGGGAATAAGGTGAAGACGCGGTCTTCTGAGTTAAATCTCAGCCTCCCTAACCAGACGTACAGTTGTCACAACAACTGGAACTGGTCTAACAAATCATTGTCTTCCCCGAGCTATTGGTTCTATCCTTTCCTTCCCTTTACTTACTGTCTTACATTGTGAAGTCATTGCCTGCCTGCCTTATCTTTTTGACTTCACTGTGTGACTACTTGTTCGGATTGGCTTCATTCCTTCTTCCCTCTTGATCCTTACTGCCTAGCTGCTATTAGTCTTGATGCTTTCACTTTATGGAATACCCGACTGTAGCTTGTCTAGTGTAGTCTACTTTCCGCTGCATACAAATAGGATTGGATTTGTCCTTTGTCTTCGAAACTATCATGTTTTGAAGCATTTCATAAAAATCTCCTATTCACCCACCCTCTAGTCGATATACTGCACTTTCAGTGCTGGACCGCCTTGAGGCCGGGCTTGAAGACATCGATGCCCATCACGAGGCTGAGCACCGGAACCTGGCACGAGAGCAGCGCCATCTTGAAGTAGCCATCAACTTTAGCCGTCTTCAGCACGAAGCCTCCCGCCCGAAGGACGATGCATCCTCAGTCGCGGCCAAGGAAGCCGGCGGCTGCGCTTTTGAGGAGGCCGAGGCCGCGGAGCTTCGATGATAGGCCACGAAAACTCGCGAGCAGGAGATCCTTGCTATGAATGCCTCCCTTGACCTTTGTATTAAGGCGGGCGAGGGTCACTTGGCCAGCTTGACGGGGGGGGGGGGGG
>LR738709.1:326226756-326240736 GCA_902687465.1 Secale cereale
GGGGGGGGTCCCTGGGAACATGAGGAAAAATTTGCTCGCTTGAGGAGAAGCTGGCGCTGGAGGCATTGGAGCAGAGCTTGGATCAAGAGCGGCTGGGTGCGATCGAGGGGCAAGTGGCGGCCGCCGAAGATTCCTTGGCCTCCCGAGAAGTGGAGGTTGGTGGTGAGGTCGTGAGAGTCCGGCAGTGTGACGCCCGAAGACCGACGTCCCAGAAGATTCCAGATGTTCCGGGTTATCCCGTGTGTTCTTTGTGCTTGTGTTATTTATTTTTGCATTGCATCATGTCATCATGCCATCATGTCATTTTAATTTTTGCATCTCAACTTAAATAAATCGTGTGGACCTTCGGTCCATTTAAATCGAGGGAAGTGTGACTTCTCTTTATAACATATCCTCCAAATATTATGGAGCTATTATAATAATATTCCATTCGTTGGAATTAACCCAACACACTTGCATATTATTTTTCCCCATGTCTTTTTCACTTCGAGTTTCACCTTCAAAATCTTGCCAATAATTCTTTTCCGTTGTTTCGAGGTTCCTCCGAAAATTCGAACATTTTTGGACACCTCAATAATCAAGTCTTAGTTCAAACCCATTTGAATTAAATTCAAATATGTTTGAATTATTTTCCGATCTGGCCTTTTGTATTTTTCTCCGGTCGTGCTCATTTTTACGAGCCCGAGAAAAATTAACCTTTGTCCTAATTCTTGCCCTAACCCCCCTCCTCTTTTTCTTTTCTTCTCTTTTGTTTCTGCTAAAGAAATAAAAAGAAGAAGAGCAGCCCAGCTGCAGCCTTCCCAGTCCAGCCGGCCCATCCCTCAGCCTCCTTCCACCAGCGGCCCATCTCTCCTGGCCCAACCGCACCTTGGCCCGACCGCAGCCTCCCCAACCCTAATCCATCACTCCTCCCTCTGTTTCCTTCTGTGCGCCGCCAGCTTCATCTCGATCCCATCGACGTCCGTCCCTCGAGCCCCTTCGCCTCTCGTTCGCCCGCACCTTTCTCCTCTTGCCCGAGCCTCCCCATCGCTCGATTCTCTTCCCTCGCGACCCCGAGCTCCCTCTACGCCCCTGCAACCCCCTCCTCCAGGTCGCCTCAGCCCGTCCTCTAGCTCCCCAGCGCGCCTCCAGGCCAGGCTCCCGCCTCCCTCGCGTGGACGCCGTCGCGCCAAGGCGCCGTGCCTCCGTCTCCAGCGGTCAGGAGCCGGCCGCCTTGTTTGCCCGGCCTCCCTTCTCCAAGGCCGCGACCGCGCCCTGCCTCCGTCTTCAGGCTCGCGCGCGCCAGCGGCGCCCTTCGCCCGAGCCACCGCGCCCGCATCACCCCGCGGAGCGACGCCCCCTCTGCATCGCGTCGGACTTCCTCCGTTCCTGCCGCGCCGCTTCTTCCGCGGGTCGCCCAAGGCCGCCTCTTCGTCCTCCTGCGGCCAGGAACTGCGCCAAGGCCGCCTCCTCTCGCCTCGCCTTCTGCGTCCAGACGCCAAGGCAGCCGCGCGACCCTTCGGCCAGGTTCGCGCACGCCCCCGTCGGCCTCCTCCAGAGCAGGCGAGCCGCCCCTGCTTCGTCCAGCCTCCCCGCGGTCTTCCTCCGCGCGCCAAGGCAGCCGCGCCTTCCGCGTTCCGATGGCCGCGTCGCCTCCCGTGCTGTTTTGTTTGTTTGGTTATGTTGCCGTGTGCTGTTGCAAGTGTCCAGGAACCGTTTCGTTTGCCAAGTGGAGACCGAAGAACGGGGATGCATCAAGTTCCTCTACGGAAAACCCGAACGTCTACGAACCGTGACGAGTACGGCTACACGACGATACGACCAAGTACCCCGACATCGATGACATGAACGACTACGAACGAGAACGACTTCATGGACAAGTACCACTACCGTCGCCGAGACCAAGTACCACTACATAACGAGTACCCCTACCGATGCGCCAAGTACCTCTACGGAACGAACGTGTTCGACTACCTTCGGTGAAGAAACGAGTTCAACTACTTCCTCTTCGGAAACGTGAACCACTACTTCCTCTACGACTCGTGAGAACGACTCCTTCCTCTACGTCTCGAACCGCCCCGAAACGCACGCTTCAAAGGTATAACGAGACGACCCCGTGGATGACCCGTGAATGCATGCTTGTGTTGTATGAAATGTTTCCTTGTGTGCATCGTGCTCGTTTCATCTTTTGTCGTGCTCCTCGGTTGCCTCGTCGCCGACTCGTGGGAACCCGGCAACGGGATCGTCCCACCTTTCTTCCATGTCTCGCTCTCCGTTACCTTTTGCACCGGTCTCTCAACGAGATACCGGAACCGATATGATGCGTTGCATCATTTTCGGATCGTTGCCGTGGCACCCTTTCCTTCCACCACGGTGACAAGTGCTTCACATCTCTTCATGTTAATGTTTAACTAAATTGCATAAACTTGATCATATCATCCGCATCATGTTAACAACCTTGAATGTTTAATTGTTGTTTGCTTATAATTATTAAACATGCTCATGGGGATTTTCCGGATATGTTGTTGTTTTTCCGGCCTCATTTAAAATGCCTAGATAGTTAGTTTACTTATGCTTCATCTCTTGCCATGTTAAAACATTTAATCTTGTCTTGTAAATAAACGAGAGTCAATTAAATAATTAATGTGGTGTTTCGTCAATATGCAACTCGTTGCATATTGAGCTCCACTTAACTTGTAGTTTTGTTTGTGCACTTTGCCATGCCTTGCATATTTAAACCGGACATGCATCATACTTGGATGTGCATCTTATGCCATGCTTATGATTGTGTGTTTACCGTGTTGTTTCCTTCTTTCCGGTTGCTTCTCTTGTTAGCTTCGGTTTCGTTCCGGAGTTGTGAGGATCCGCTCGACTGTTGCTCCATCTTCTTCTTGGATCCGTTCTTCTCCCTTGTGGAATCCCAGGCAAGATGACCGAACCCGGATACCTTTACTATCTTTGCCTATTGCTAGTAGTTCCACTCTATAGTTTTGCCTCGATGCCCATGTCTTTCTTGTCAGCCTCCTACTTGTAACCATGAACCTGTTTAACCACCCTACCTATGCAAACCGTTGCTTGGCTAAGTACGCTTCGCTCAGTCCCTCTTATAGCATTGTTAGTTGCAGGTGAAGATTGAAGATGCTTGCTTCATGTTGAAGTTGTTGGGTTATATCACACTATATAAATGCTTAAATGAAATCATCTATATATTGGCAAGGGTGGAAGGCTAAGCCTTTTGCTTGGTGTTTTGTTCCACTCATGCCGTTAGGAACCGTATAAACCGGTGTTATGTTCCTTGATTATGCGTTCCTAACACGGTTGGGGTGTATGGGACCCCCTTGATAAACCGCTAAGTGCTAAGTCTTTTCCAGCAAGTCCCAACATTTGGTACTATTTGCATCATAATAACAACTTAATTAATTAATTAAATTTGCATAGGGAGTCGCGTCCCCGAGGATTCTTAATTCTACATAGCAGGGGGGGCCAGTGCCGATGGTGTTGGTCCCAAACGGGGGTTCTGCGGGGTCACCGCGAGGAAACTCGAGGATTGATATAAACCTGTAGAATCGCCCATCCGGTCGTGTCCTGAGACTTAGATACGCGCGGCTACTATCAGGGTGTCGACACGCCGGGAGGATTTGCTGGATTAGCCTTACCTTAGTTCGGTTTAACTTGAGCACGGGATTCCGAGAATACTCGAGTCTTCCCACCCATGGAGTTGCGACTCCGCGGATCGTGGGCTTGTAATGGGTCAAGTTGGAACACCCCTGCAGGGTTTGATCTTTCGAAAGCCGTGCCCGTGGTTATGTGGCAGATGGGAGCTTGTTAATATCCGGTTGTAGAAAACTTGACACAATGTTCTAATACACTACCAGCGTGTGTACCGTGACTATCAATTTCCGAATAGGGATTCGGGAGTTGAACACGGTGGGGTTATGTTTGACCGGCTTTAGTTAGGATCACTTCGTGATCATCTCTCGACCGAGGCTTTCTCTTCTCGCTCTCTATCACGTAAGCTAGTTGCTAGTTGCTGCTGCAGACACTACTCTTTTCTCCAGCCTTATCCTCTCCCAAGGCTTAAATAGTCTTGTTACCCGGGAACGGGATTGCTGAGTCCTCGTGGCTCACAGATACTACAACACCAGATGCAGGTTCAGCCGAGTCCGAAGCAGGAGCTGGTTCAAGTTCTTCACTGGGAGCTCGATGAAGAGAGTGGCCGTTTGCTTGTGACGTTTCGACGATCAGTAGTGGTTTCTACTAGGATTCGATCCGACCTGTGGCGTTATGTTGTTTTGGTATCTTTCTTTTGGATCTTACCCTTAGATGGGCTGTGATCTTTTGAATGATGTATTGCTTATGTAATGTATTGTGTGAAGTGGCGAGTGTAAGCCAACTATCTTCTTTTAGCAATTTAATCCCTCTTTTACATGAGTTGTGCAAAGATACCAAACTTGCGATCATTCCAGAATGGGCTTATATCTTTAAGTCGTGCCTCGACACGTAGGAGATATAGTCCCATCCTGGGCATTACAAGTTGGTATTCAGAGCCTTCTCCGACCTAGGAGCCCCCACTGATTGATCGAATCGTTGACGGTTGAGTCTAGGCACACACTTGAAAATGTTTTGAGTCCTATATATATATATCGGAGAGTAGGATTTCTTTTGCTCCTCATCTCTTTTCATTCTGGTGAGGACTCCTGACGATTACTCTTGCCTCTTCTACTTTCAAAAATTGCACCAATTTTTTTTAGGATCATGCGAGTATTGTTTGGATTGTTTCGATGTCTTTGTGACGAGAACATTGTTCTCGATGCCTCCTGTCATTAGGGGTTGTGGCAGTGTCCCGGGGAGTTGAGCTCGAGGTGTTGTCGTCACAAATCCATCGCGGCAGTACTAGAATACTTAAGACGGCCGACATCGAAAACTCTCCTATGCGGTTAGTGGCAAGATAACCCCGACATCACCCAGTACTGGGGAGGTAGTTCGGGAGTATTGCCATAGCTTGTATAGTGGATGCGTTTCGAAGGTCCGAGGTAAACAGTTTCCGAGAAATACTGGTTATGTGTTGAAGGATGGATACACCTGGATGTAGGTTTAGAGTTGATTGCGCGGTGCTTCCCGTGTATCCCCAACACCTGATTGCATAACTGGAAACTTTCAGAAATCTATAGGTGGGTTCATCTAGTAGTTCTAGGCATTCTTCCAACGGATGCACGATATGAAGTTTGGGGTTCTACATTGAGTGAAGTGGTTTTATGGACTTGTTCTGATCGGGAGTTGCATCTTAAAGGGTCCTTGGCTATGCTGATCCGGGGATTGCAAAAACCCTTTTGTAACACGTTCCATGAGCTTTCAGCACGAATATGTCAGACGAAACTTCTATCTTGTATTTGTTCTATCTGTTCCTTGTTCCTTTTTTTATTTACTTTTGTTCTCCAAGTGGCTTCTCGTCAAGTTGATGTACCTACGGAATTCATTCGTTCAATTCTCTGTTCGGATGATATTGTGAAGATTAGGCTGCTACACATCTATCCTTTGTTTTTGTTTTGATTCTGGTATTCGAGTTGCTTCAATGTCAAATGTTGATTCCATACCTTTCGTAATCGGTGTTCTCATATTTCTATGGGAGTGCTAGTCCTTCTTGATCAATCAAGATTTTTATGTTAATCCTTTTCAACTGGTGTGCCTTCTCTTCAAGTTTTTCCATACAGACGCCGTTGAGAAATCTGACGATTTGTCTGTTTCATTCATTCCAAGTTGTCTTTGTTTTTCCCACCCTCCCACCCTTCTTCTTCTCGGAGCAAGAGATTCTCAAATGAAATATCCATTTTATTCATGTGATGTTTCTTCATTCTTTTCCTTCAATGTTCTTATCCGGTGATTTATCGTGAAGATGCTCAAGAGCTTCAAGTTCATCATTCTTTTGTTCTCTAATTCTACCGGTGGATGTAATTCAAGATTTCGGTGTTGATCTTATCCTTTTCCTCATTTCACAATGCTTTCTTATTCCAGTGTACCAATTAATCATTCTCCTCTTGCTATTCATATCCGGAGAGCTGAAGGTATCTCAGAAGATTCATAATTCCATTCTTAATCCGTTCAAACTATTTTGAGATTGATATCTCATCCAAGCCATTTAATTCAACCGGTGCAATATCTCTTAAGCAATCTTTTCCAACGGTGATTTCTTTAGTGGGCCCTAACCCACAGGTCTTTTCCAGGATCTTACCTGACTCTTCTAATTATTCCGGAGTTATTCTCAAATTCTTTTCATAGTGTGACGTAAGAATGATTCCCATCAGTCACATGCCTTCTCCAAGCTTGTTTTCAATTATTTCCATCTTTAGCTCCACCTTCCTCTTGTCATTCCGGAGTGCTCAACAATTCTTATGGCATTTCTCGTCTTCACTCTCAACATTTGAAGACCGGAGAAGTGTTTCTCTTAAATTTTGACCCGTTCTCTTGATGAGTTGTGATTCTAGCTTCATGCCATCCTCATAAGTGTTCCGTTTGTGAGGAATTCTTTTCTTTTTGATCCTCCGAAGGCCATCATTTCAGAATATTTCTTCGTTCTCAGTTTTCAACTTTGCCCTCCAAATATTCTTCATTGATGTCTCTTCGTTCCTCTCCATATTTTACGGTGGTTCTTTCAAGTTTACCCTTCCGTTGTTATCGTTTTAATTCATTGTTCTTTTCACAATCCTACCGGTGGTTCGTTGAAGATTTACCCAAGGTTATGCTAGATCTCTCTTTAATTCTTTCCAACGAGAATAAGTAGTATGCCAAATCCTTTGGTTGTCATCAATTTAAATTGGTGAAGGATACTCACAACATAATTCTTATTCTTGTTCCTTCCAAGTGTTTAATTCTTTTGTCTGGAGCTTGTTCATCATATCATATTCTCGGTTCTAAATTCTTCATCTTGTTTTCCGGAGCTCCAAGTTATTTCAATTATATCTTTTCAAAGCTCCATCTAATTCATCACAGGCCTTGAATCTTATTCTTTTCATCTTTCACTTCTCATGCTTTCATTACCGCAGTTTTCATGGTGGTTCATCATCTTCTAATTCATCCTCGAAGTCTTCATCAAGACTCTTGTTGGGGCTCAAGCATTCTTCATCATGCTTTCAATTGCAATCCTTTCTACCTTATCTTTTCAGATGGTGTTATGTCATTCTTGTTAATTCCTTCATGTTTTATGATTCACGAGTTGTCAGGAATGAGATATTTAAAACCATCAATTTCCTTGTTCAGGAGATCTTTCCAACCATTCAATTTATTCGTTGGAGTTATCTTGGGTTGTATTTCACCTAAAAGCTTTCCCTGAGACTTGTTGCTTATTATGGCGCTTATAAATGACCCAAGTTCTTCATTATCATTCCGGTGAGATAAGTTTTTCGTCTCCTTGTTGATATCAATCCATTCAAATGTTTTCGTCAGTGGCTGGTTGTCACCTCTTAATTTTAAGATGTTTCCATAAGCCCACTTCAAGCTTATTCTTTTGCTGTGGAACTTCCAACAACTCCGTTCAACCCTTCTTCGTAAGGATGCTCTTTCAAATTCAATTTTGAGAGAAGTTGTAATTTTTCTTCTCCATTCATTTCTTTCATTGATCTATATTATATTCTTTCATTCCGGAGGCTTTGTGATATTGATCTCTTTAACCATCATCTCGTTTTATCGAGATCTTGTTCTTTCCCTTGCTTATCATTTAACCGGAGTGTTGTATTCTTCATTCAAGTTCCATCATCTATCTAGTTTTGCCTCTCCTTTCAACCGGAGTGCTGTCTAAATCTTTCTTAACCCTTGTGCCATTCTTTTAATTGTTTCGGAGGCAATATGCTATTGATTTCATCAAGTATCATTCCATCTCCTCAAGTTCTTGTTAATTCCTTTCATTTTCAGACGGAGTGCTGTCCAAATTATGTCATTCTTATTCCTTGGCTATACCATTGCGGTTCCTTATTCTTTTGGTTCATAAGCTCTTGTTTCCCAACCGATAAGGTTCTCATAATGTTCCTTGTTACTCTTTCTAACGGAGTGCTCTTAACTTCGTTCATCTCCGTTGTATTCTTCTTTCATTTTGTTCAACCTCTCAAGGTTCGTGGTTTCACTCGTCTGTCAAAGAAGCAACTTTGTTTTACCTCTTCCTTTTCCGTTTTTACCCTGTGCTATCTCTAGGATCTCGGGTCGAGATCCTCTGTTAGTGTGGGAGAGTTGTGACGCCCGAAGACCGACGTCCCAGAAGATTCCAGATGTTCCGGGTTATCCCGTGTGTTCTTTGTGCTTGTGTTATTTATTTTTGCATTGCATCATGTCATCATGCCATCATGTCATTTTAATTTTTGCATCTCAACTTAAATAAATCGTGTGGACCTTCGGTCCATTTAAATCGAGGGAAGTGTGACTTCTCTTTATAACATATCCTCCAAATATTATGGAGCTATTATAATAATATTCCTTTCGTTGGAATTAACCCAACACACTTGCATATTATTTTTTCCCCATGTCTTTTTCACTTCGAGTTTCACCTTCAAAATCTTGCCAATAATTCTTTTCCGTTGTTTCGAGGTTCCTCCGAAAATTCGAACATTTTTGGACACCTCAATAATCAAGTCTTAGTTCAAACCCATTTGAATTAAATTCAAATATGTTTGAATTATTTTCCGATCTGGCCTTTTGTATTTTTCTCCGGTCGTGCTCATTTTTACGAGCCCGAGAAAAATTAACCTTTGTCCTAATTCTTGCCCTAACCCCCCTCCTCTTTTTCTTTTCTTCTCTTTTGTTTCTGCTAAAGAAATAAAAAGAAGAAGAGCAGCCCAGCTGCAGCCTTCCCAGTCCAGCCGGCCCATCCCTCAGCCTCCTTCCACCAGCGGCCCATCTCTCCTGGCCCAACCGCACCTTGGCCCGACCGCAGCCTCCCCAACCCTAATCCATCGCTCCTCCCTCTGTTTCCTTCTGTGCGCCGCCAGCTTCATCTCGATCCCATCGACGTCCGTCCCTCGAGCCCCTTCGCCTCTCGTTCGCCCGCACCTTTCTCCTCTTGCCCGAGCCTCCCCATCGCTCGATTCTCTTCCCTCGCGACCCCGAGCTCCCTCTACGCCCCTGCAGCCCCCTCCTCCAGGTCGCCTCAGCCCGTCCTCTAGCTCCCCAGCGCGCCTCCAGGCCAGGCTCCCGCCTCCCTCGCGTGGACGCCGCCGCGCCAAGGCGCCGTGCCTCCGTCTCCAGCGGTCAGGAGCCGGCCGCCTCGTTCGCCCGGCCTCCCTTCTCCAAGGCCGCGACCGCGCCCTGCCTTCGTCTTCAGGCTCGCGCACGCCAGCGGCGCCCTTCGCCCGAGCCACCGCGCCCGCATCGCCCCGCGGAGCGACGCCCCCTCTGCATCGTGTCGGCCTTCCTCCGTTCCTGCCGTGCCGCTGCTTCCGCGGGTCGCCCAAGGCCGCCTCTTCGTCCTCCTGCGGCCAGGAGCTGCGCCAAGGCCGCCTCCTCTCGCCTCGCCTTCTGCGTCCAGGCTCCAAGGCAGCCGCGCGACCCTTCGGCCAGGTCCGCGCACGCCCCCGTCGGCCTCCTCCAGAGCAGGCGAGCCGCCCCTGCTTCGTCCAGCCTCCCCGCGGTCTTCCTCCGCGCGCCAAGGCAGCCGCGCCTTCCGCGTTCCGATGGCCGCGTCGCCTCCCGTGCTGTTTTGTTTGTTTGGTTATGTTGCCGTGTGCTATTGCAAGTGTCCAGGAACCGTTTCGTTTGCCAAGTGGAGACCGAAGAACGGGGATGCATCAAGTTCCTCTACGGAAAACCCGAACGTCTACAAACCGTGGCGAGTACGGCTACACGACGATACGACCAAGTACCCCGACATCGATGACATGAACGACTACGAACGAGAACGACTTCATGGACAAGTACCACTACCGTCGCCGAGACCAAGTACCACTACATAACGAGTACCCCTACCGATGCGCCAAGTACCTCTACGGAACGAACGTGTTCGACTACCTTCGGTGAAGAAACGAGTTCAACTACTTCCTCTTCGGAAACGTGAACCACTACTTCCTCTACGACTCGTGAGAACGACTCCTTCCTCTACGTCTCGAACCGCCCCGAAACGCACGCTTCAAAGGTATAACGAGACGACCCCGTGGATGACCCGTGAATGCATGCTTGTGTTGTATGAAATGTTTCCTTGTGTGCATCGTGCCCGTTTCATCTTTTGTCGTGCTCCTCGGTTGCTTCGTCGCCGACTCGTGGGAACCCGGCAACGGGATCGTCCCACCTTTCTTCCATGTCTCGCTCTCCGTTACCTTTTGCACCGGTCTCTCAACGAGATACCGGAACCGATATGATGCGTTGCATCATTTTCGGATCGTTGCCGTGGCACCCTTTCCTTCCACCACGGTGACAAGTGCTTCACATCTCTTCATGTTAATGTTTAACTAAATTGCATAAACTTGATCATATCATCCGCATCATGTTAACAACCTTGAATGTTTAATTGTTGTTTGCTTATAATTATTAAACATGCTCATGGGGATTTTCCGGATATGTTGTTGTTTTTCCGGCCTCATTTAAAATGCCTAGATAGTTAGTTTACTTATGCTTCATCTCTTGCCATGTTAAAACATTTAATCTTGTCTTGTAAATAAACGAGAGTCAATTAAATAATTAATGTGGTGTTTCGTCAATATGCAACTCGTTGCATATTGAGCTCCACTTAACTTGTAGTTTTGTTTGTGCACTTTGCCATGCCTTGCATATTTAAACCGGACATGCATCATACTTGGATGTGCATCTTATGCCATGCTTATGATTGTGTGTTTACCGTGTTGTTTCCTTCTTTCCGGTTGCTTCTCTTGTTAGCTTCGGTTTCGTTCCGGAGTTGTGAGGATCCGCTCGACTGTTGCTCCGTCTTCTTCTTGGATCCGTTCTTCTCCCTTGTGGAATCCCAGGCAAGATGACCGAACCCGGATACCTTTACTATCTTTACCTATTGCTAGTAGTTCCGCTCTATAGTTTTGCCTCGATGCCCATGTCTTTCTTGTCAGCCTCCTACTTGTAACCATGAACCTGTTTAACCACCCTACCTATGCAAACCATTGCTTGGCTAAGTACGCTTCGCTCAGCCCCTCTTATAGCATTGTTAGTTGCAGGTGAAGATTGAAGATGCTTGCTTCATGTTGAAGTTGTTGGGTTATATCACACTATATAAATGCTTAAATGAAATCATCTATATATTGGCAAGGGTGGAAGGCTAAGCCTTTTGCTTGGTGTTTTGTTCCACTCATGCCGTTAGGAACCGTATAAACCGGTGTTATGTTCCTTGATTATGCGTTCCTAACACGGTTGGGGTGTATGGGACCCCCTTGATAAACCGCTAAGTGCTAAGTCTTTTCCAGCAAGTCCCAACATTTGGTACTATTTGCCTCATAATACCAACTTAATTAATTAATTAAATTTGCATAGGGGGTCGCGTCCCCGAGGATTCTTAATTCTACATAGCAGGGGGGCCAGTGCCGATGGTGTTGGTCCCAAACGGGGGTTCTGCGGGGTCACCGTGAGGAAACTCGAGGATTGATATAAACCTGTAGAATCGCCCATCCGGTCGTGTCCTGAGACTTAGATACGCGCGGCTACTATCAGGGTGTCGACACGCCGGGAGGATTTGCTGGATTAGCCTTACCTTAGTTCGGTTTAACTTGAGCACGGGATTCCGAGAATACTCGGGTCTTCCCACCTATGGAGTTGCGACTCCGCGGATCGTGGGCTTGTAATGGGTCAAGTTGGAACACGCCTGCAGGGTTTGAACTTTCGAAAGCCGCGCCCGCGGTTATGTGGTAGATGGGAGCTTGTTAATATCCGGTTGTAGAAAACTTGACACAATGTTCTAATACACTACCAGCGTGTGTACCGTGACTGTCAATTTCCGAATAGGGATTCGGGAGTTGAACACGGTGGGGTTATGTTTGACCGGCTTTAGTTAGGATCACTTCGTGATCATCTCTCGACCGAGGCTTTCTCTTCTCGCTCTCTATCACGTAAGCTAGTTGCTAGTTGCTGCTGCAGAAACTACTCTTTTCTCCAGCCTTATCCTCTCCCAAGGCTTAAATAGTCTTGTTACCCAGGAACGGGATTGCTGAGTCCTCGTGGCTCACAGATACTACAACACCAGATGCAGGTTCAGCCGAGTCCGAAGCAGGAGCTGGTTCAAGTTCTTCACTGGGAGCTCGATGAAGAGAGTGGCCGTTTGCTTGTGACGTTTCGACGATCAGTAGTGGTTTCTACTAGGATTCGATCCGACCTGTGGCGTTATGTTGTTTTGGTATCTTTCTTTTGGATCTTACCCTTAGATGGGCTGTGATCTTTTGAATGATGTATTGCTTATGTAATGTATTGTGTGATGTGGCGAGTGTAAGCCAACTATCTCCTTTTGCAATTTAATCCCTCTTTTACATGAGTTGTGCAAAGATACCAAACTTGCGATCATTCCAGAATGGGCTTATATATTTAAGTCGTGCCTCGACACGTAGGAGATATAGTCCCATCCTGGGCATTACAGGCAGGCTCTTAATGAAGAGTATCGCCGCAGATTGGAGCTTCAGGAGTCCCGCTTCTACAAGCGCCGCGGTGAGCTGGTGAGCAAAATCGACGATCTCAAGGAGCAGTTGGCCGCCGCAGAACGTTGTCAGAAAGCAGCGCTGGATGCCCAGGCCGCCACCGAGGCCGAGCTTTCCTCCCTTATCACCAGGTGGACGGCATTTCCTCCCTCTCGGAGAGGACTGAGGATGAGAAGAGGCAGACTCTTGGGCTACAGCACATCCACTCCCAAATGTTTCAGGATCTGGAGATCCGAGCTCTTCGTGTCTTAGACTGCGTCACTGGCGAGAACGTTCCTAGTCCACTCGTGGCGATGACGCCGACTACCTTGACTTCTTCACTAGGGTCATGGAGCGCCTCAAGAGGGGCGTATAGATAACACACCGACTGCTCGAAGAGAAGAGTCGCGTCCTCCTGGTGCATGGGCAACGCGCATCTTCAGCAACCTTCTTTGCTCGGATCCTGATTTCGATTTTGGGGCCGTGAAAGCCCCCGTGCGTGAGGTGATTAGAGGCACCTTGGAATACTGGGTGGAGGGCCACATAGATGACCTAATCGCGGAGCTTAATGCCGGCGACCGTGAGGGCCAATCCAGGGCCGAGGAGCACGAGGCTGATAACAGTGGTGACAAAGACGCCAGTAGCAGTGAAGATGACTACGCTTGCTTGTCAAAATTTTGGACATGGCCCCGCGGGGGCGTGAAAGCATTTTTTGGAGAGAATTCCCCTATGATGTATGAAACAGTGATATGTCCCCCAAACTATTCTAAAGATATGTTGCCGTGAGCTGGAGGGCTCCTGACTAGCATAGTTGGCATGACTTAGCTTTTTGTGTTCGCAACCTTGGACAAGTTCTTGTATCGTAGGGACGTGCTTCTCCTGAGATTGGGCCTCGGGAGCCCCCAGTCCGCGAAACCCCAGGAGGAGCCCGCAAGAGCTTAGGGTCTCTCGATGCGCCCCTGCTAGGCGTTGGGCTTCACGGGGGTGTGAAGAGTGCCCGACATAGAGTCCCTGATGGAAAGCTATCCCCATGTCGCTTTCCTCCTTCACCCTTCTGCCTTGTCGCCCATGTCCCGCCCACGACCCCCATGCCAGAGCCGATCGCTGTCGCGACGAGGGGTGCGTGGGACGCCCCGAGTCGGGCACTCCTGAGGCCAAGAGCTGAGTCCCAGGCATAGTGTGTGACAGCTCGCTCCTTTCAGGCGCCGTGTGAGAAACGAGACGCCAAAGCTTTGGCAAGGTGTGCACATGGGCAGACCCATGACAGTTGTGTCCTTGGCCCCGAGGGGGCCCTAATGCCACTAGGGCTAGCTCAGACGTGCATGCCATATCCAGCCCCCGCTTGTGGGACGCTCGGGAGGGGACATCAGGTAGCTGTCGTGCCTCCCAAAATACAAATAGAAGAAAAGAGAAACAACAC
>LR738709.1:326248074-326307145 GCA_902687465.1 Secale cereale
GACATACTTTCGATCCTACAAGTGGTATCAGAGCTTTGGTCTCCATTTGTCGTGATTTCCATAGCTTTGGTGATCATAGCCTTGGTTTCACAACCTAGGAGAGTATGGCGTCTAGCGAGGGAAGTTACCACCATAGAGGTCCTTATTTTGATGGTACTAATTTTGCTAGTTGGAAGCATAAGATGAAAATGCATATTCTTGGACATAACCCCGCCGTTTGGGCTATTGTGTGTATTGGTTTGCAAGGTGAATTCTTCGATGGGAAGGAACCGAATCGTGAAGCTACGACGGAAGAGTTGAAGATGCTGCAATACAATGCTCAAGCTTGCGATATCCTCTTCAACGGATTGTGCCCCAAAGAATTCAACAAAATCAACCATTTTGAGAATGCATAGGAAATTCAGGATACTTTGATTGATATGCATGAAGGTACCGACTCCGTCAAGGAATCCAAGTTGGATGTGCTTCAAAGTCAACTTAACAAGTTCAAGATGAAGGATGGTGAAGGTGTCGCTAAAATGTACTCTAGGCTTGCTCTTATCACAAATGAAATTGCCGGCTTAGGAAGTGAAGAGATGATCGACAGATTCATCACCAAGAAGATCCTAAGAGCCTTGGATGGAAAATATGGCACCGTGTGCACATTGATCCAAATGATGCCCAATTACAAAGATCTCAAGCCAACAGAAGTCATTGGAAGAATTGTTGCTCATGAGATGTCACTCGAAGATAAAGGAGAGCTTCACAACAAGTCTAGTGGTGCTTACAAAGTCTCATGTGACGCTCCTACATCATCAAGTGAGAAACAAGTCTTCAATGAAGAATTGAGCTTAATGGTGAAGAACTTCAACAAGTTCTACAAGTATAGAAGCAAAGAGAGAAGTTCCAAGTCAATGTCCTACAATGACAAGAGATCTGCAAGTCATGATCGGAATTGCTACAATTGTGGAAGGCCCGGACACTATTCCAATGAGTGTACATCTCACCACAAGAAAAGAGAAGAATCACCTAAAAGGAGAAGTAGAAGAGAAGATTCACCACCAAGAGAGAGAAGGAGAAGAGATGATCGTTATGAACGAAGACCTTCTCGGAGAAGCAACGATTCGGAAAGTAAGGAGAAGTCATCAAGGAGCTATACAAAACGAAGATATCAAGCTCACGTTGGTGAATGGGCATCTGGTTCCGGCTCCGATAACCACTCCGAGAGAAGCTACTACTCCGACTCCGAAGATACTCAAGATGAAGGTGTTGCCGGAATTGCTCTTGTGTCAACCAACTCCTACGATATATTTGACTCACCAAATGAAGGAATTGGAAGATGCTTCATGGCTAAAGGTCCTAAGGTATCACACCCCGAGTATCTTGATTTCAATAGTGATGAAGATGACTTGCTAGGAGATGATGACTTACTTGTTGGTAGCAATAGTGATGAAACTTTGGATGAAAACTATGTGGAAATAGCTATTAATCATGCTAATCCAGATAAAACGAATGATAATGATAAGGAGAAGATTGAGCGTCTAACTAAAGAACTAAACACTCTTAAGTTAGCTCATGAAACTACCTTGGAAGATCATTGAGAACTTTTAAAGACTCATGAGAAGTTACGCTTTGAAAAGCTCAACCTTGAGCAAGAGCATGAGTTCTTAAAAGCAATCAATGATGATCTTCGCAAGAAAAGTTCTTCTTACATTGCCAAGCGTTTACTCTTGTATACCTACATGCCACAGGTAAAACCTAGCAACAAGAACAAGAAAAATTCTTCCTCTAGTAGGAACAACAATCATGCTAAATCCAATGATGTTGCTTCTAGTAGTTCTCTTGATTCCACTAATGATTATCTTAGCCAAGTTACACTTGAGCAAGAAAATAGCTTATTGAAGGGAATTATAGAGAAAGGTGTTTACAAGAGTCTTGCCGGGAGTAAGCAATTTGAGGAGATTGTACGCAAGAAAGGAAGATACTGGAAGAATCAAGGTGTTGGTTTGAACGAAATTTCAATGCCAATGGAGTTGAATGGGAAGAAGATCAATACGCCAAGACAAAGTTTGTCCCTCAACAAGAGAAGTATGATCCTACTTCTTTTCAAGGGACACAAGCACAAGATGATCTTCCACCACAAGACCACCAGCTAAAGGGCAAGGACAAGCTTCAAGAAGAGATTGATGCATTTGAAGAAGCTCCTAAGGCCTTGGTCAAGTGGGTTCCCAAGACTACATCAAGTTCTACTTCATCAAGTATGACTACAACTGCAAGGATTCCCATCAAGATGGTGTGGATCCCGAAGAAGAAGAACTAGAGAGTTCTTGAGGGTGACTCTGCCAACATACTTCACTCATATCATTTTGACGAGGACAAGTGCAAACAACTTCCATATCTTGCACTAGTTCAAGGAGTCACAAACCCTCTTGTTGGTAAGACAAGGGACAAGGTAACCTAATCCTTTCATGGACATCATCGTGTGTGCAATTCACTCTATGTATATGGATATCCTTGTTTGTTCCATGTGGGACTAACCCGTGTAGGTATTGAAAGTGCAACTCATTCCAATGGATTGCTCCAAATGATCTACATCAACATTGAGCATCTACATCTTCGACACCTACATGAAGTCATCATCGACAAAACCCAAGGTTAGTTCATCCCTCTTAGGGGGGATATCACATCTAGGGGGAGCTTTACTCTAACAATTGAGCTAAATCAACTCCAATGATGTGAACACAACAATGCTTTATGTAAAAGTGGTAACCCCACTTGTGCTTAAACGATGAGTATGACCTATGATCAAATGTTCTCATTTGACTCCTAAGTCAATATACTCATATATAGATGACCTAGTCATCGCCAATTGCTTGATAGATGCTAGAATGGTTGTGCATGCTTTGCCACATGTTTCATTTGCTATCTTATTGTGTGAGCATGTTGAATGCATATTTTTCTCATTCGAGGACATCCATTTGTTACTTTGATTGTTTGGCTCTTTTTCTTTTGCCAAATGTATGGACAAGAATGCCTAAGAACCCCTCTAGCTATCTATGTTTTTTTCGTCTCAAACTCTATTCATGCTACATCATAAAAGCTTGATCAAGTCAGATTCGAACCACTCTGTGTGAGGAGCACTCGGAGTCCCCGATTCATCATAGGCTTAAACTTCCAAAACCTCTTTGTGCATTTCAGTATGACCGAGTCATCCACTTCGGTCACACCGAGTTCACTAAGTTGATCTAGGTTTTTAATCTCAGTGCAACCGATTTGAACTTTTCGGTCACACCGAGTTGCAGTAACTGCTAGCAGTTTTTGCATCTTGGTGCCACCGAGTTGTTCCACTCAGTCACACTGACAGTGTCAGGTTATATATACCGACGAGCCAAATTTTGGAAAACTTTCCAAACCCTCCAGCCCGCGCATGACCTGTTCTGCCTCTTTGGGTCTCCGGATTGGCTCCTCACCGCCAGTGACCTCCCGTCACTGGAATCCGCCGCCGTCAACGGCAATCTTCACCGCCGTTCCCGCCGTAGCAAGTTCACCGCCGAGTTAGGGTATGAACTTGATTCTTTGTGCTATTCCTTAACTCCGATTCGTAGCACATTTCATTGCCATGATTCTTGCCACGTATGAAATCTTCCTATCCAGCAAAAACTCCATAGAAAGTAGTTTTGATTTGAAAAATTTAGGGTTAGGTCTCCGCCGAACTTATCTCGGACCGACCGTGTTGTACAAACCAGTCCCACCGATTTGGCTTAGGACAGTGCACTTGCTCTTTTCGGTCTGACCGAAAGTTGCAAATCGGTGTGACCGAGTTCAACTCTTTGTGAAACCCTAGCAATATCGGTGCCACCGAACTGTGACTCGGTCTGACCGAGTTCACTAGTTCAGGCTCCAGAATTGCTTCTGTGTCACTGAGTTTAACAAATCGGTAGCTCCGAAATGCTTTCTATAGAGAACTAAAACTAAGTTTTTGTTGTCATCTGTTTTGCAAAAAATCTGTGCTTCGTGATTCTCATCCACTCTACCTCATCTACATCTATTCACAGGGTCAACTTTCAGTTTGAAGTGCCAAGATGTCAGATTAAAGTGATAGCCAGAATGTGTCTGAGGAGCAGGTACACATGAGTGAGGGCACTAGTCCCTCTAGCAGCTATGATGAGGGTAGCAAGAGCACACCTAGTGACCTTCCAAAGGCTGCCACCAAGTCAAGGAAGAAGAAAACTTCAGATACTGAGGATGAGGACTTTGTGGCAGATGAGGCCACTTCTAAGAAGAAGGTGCTCAGGAAGGAGTATGGCACAACTGCTGCAGCTAAGCCAGGATTGAACAAGAAGGCACCTGCAAAGAGGATTCCCATGTCAAAGGCCAGAGCATCAACTCAAGAGACTATAGTTTCCACACTTGAAACCAGAGATGATGAGCCAGCAGGAAAGAAGAAGAGAGCAAGAAAGACCACAGCTAGAGTGATTGGCAAGCCATCCATGAGGGATGATGATGATGATGATTATGAAGCTGAGGAAGAAGAGGTTGCTGCACCAGCTCCTAAAGCTCAAAAGCTTATGGGGGACGCTATCAAGTCTGGGGCTGCTCCTTCTAAGCCCAAGACAGCTCCCAAAGCTGCTCAAGCCACCAAGGCAGCACCCAAGAGAAGCACAAGAAATATTCCAGCTTCAGAGAAGAACAAGGCCCCAGTGCCTGAAGTTGCTGAAGATGCTGAAGCCCAAGTGCTCAGAAAGTTGAAGCCCAGGATCCCTGACCATGACAACACTCACATTGTTGCTAAGGACATGAAATTGAGGAATGATGCATGTCTCAGGTTGTGGACAAAGACTGATCCATATGCTGTGAGGAGAAGGACTGATGTGGACTACATGTTTCACACCAAGGAACAACAAGACTTCTATGAGACAATTCTGCTTGACAAGAAGTCCATTGTGTGTGATATGAGAAGGGTGGACTGGGACTTCATTGATGACAATGCAGATTACTTTCCCAATGTGCATGAAAGCTTCAAAGCATGTGGAGTTGACAAGTTTGTGGCTCAGAAGTTGAAAAAGTGGAATGATGAACTCATCATGCAATTCTACTCCACAGCTCATTTCTATCCTGATCGTAGGATTGTATGGATGTCTGAAGGTACAAGGTACCAGTCAACTATTGCTGAGTGGGCCAAGCTAATTAATGCCCCAGAAGAGCATGAGGATGATTTGGATGTCTATGCCAAGAAGAAGCAAGACCACAACTCCATGGAAAATATGTACAAGGTGATCCCTAATGATGATTTGGAAACACACAAGTTTGGATCTATACATCACTTATAGTCTGGTCTAGCCACCACCAACACAATCTTGAGGCATACATTGTTGCCCAAATCTGGAGATGCAAAGATGATCAGAGGACATTCTATCAACATGCTGCATATTTTTGATGTGCCCCAAAAATTCAAAGTCATGAGTCTCATTGTTGAAACAATCAAGATGACTACTGCAGATCAGAAGAGATCATGTGGGTATGACCCACACATCCAGATGCTCATCAACTCTAAGATGGGCACATGCACATACCAGTTGGATAGAGAATATCTACCCTTGGTGCCTGACTTTGAGGACAACACATTTGTCATGGATGAGAATGAACCATCTTCAGTGTAAGCACATGAAAGGAGAGAGAAAACCAAAGCAGAGAAAGCTGCCAAGATGCCAAGTGTAGAAGAAGCATCTCAAATGACTCTCAAGTCCAAGCAAAACCAAATGGAGTATCTGATTCAAGCCACCATGAGGATTGAGAAGGGCTTGGCCACCCTGACTCAGAATCAGGAGATCTTGGAGAGGATCATTGAGACTAAGTTCTATGGTCTTGATCTGAAGGTGACAGAGATCTAGTCTGCAGTTGAGCAGCTCCAGGAGGAAGCAGAGGAGAGGTGAGGACAGGCTACCACAGATGCATTTCAGCGACTGCCTCGAGGTCAGAGATCTGCTGCAGTGCCAGTTCCAGACACCAGAGCTACTACATCAGCACCAGTAGCCATAGCTTTAGTGCCACCTCCAACAGCCACTCCACCAGCTCCAGCTACTTCGTCTGAAGCCTTCATCCTTGGAGTTCTCCCTACACAACCTCCCAAAGACCGAGCCTGAGAGACGCAAAGCACTATGCATTTTCAAACTTTTTGGTAACTTGTTGCCAAAGGGGGATGTCGGTGTATTAGGAACGACACCTATGGGATCACAAGAATCCCTACTACGGTTGCGGGGCGTGGGGTTGAGAGAAGAGCGGATCCAACAGATAGCACACGGTTCATTTATCTAGGTTCGGGCCACGAGGATGCATAAAACCCTACTCCTGCTTTGGTGGATTGTATGTCTGTGTTCTTCAGCTAGCTATGGGGCGTGAGGAGCTCCAAAAAGCCGAATTCTCCTCCTGGTCGCCCCGGGCCTCCTTTTATAGGGAAAAGGGGTCGCCACAGTGGCACACAGGAGGTGGAAAGGGTATAGTGATGCAAGGTTATCCCTCGCATTACATGACAAGGCACATTTAATGCGTCTTGCTTAGGTGTCCTTGCTTTATCGGGGACGGGGGAGATATCCATCTTGTCCATCGCCGCTCCTTCTTGCGTCGACACGCGCCCTGGCCAGCGATGCCTGAGATGCCATCTAGGCAGGTAGGCAGCTGAGGTGGCGCAATGGTGGGTCTTCGCGAAGATCTGCATGCCACCACGCAGGTGCCTGCCCAGCTGGTTGGGTCGGCAGCTGTATAAGGCGGTGGAGGTTTAGTTGGCGTGGGCCTGATGGTGGCCCTGTGGATGTCCTCGGCAAGGGCCTTGCCGGGGCCCCGGCAAGGGTCTTGCCGTGGCGCCTGCTGCCATCCCCGGCAAGGTGCTTGCCGGAGGTCTTGTGGTCTTCCTTGGCTAGGATCCCGCCAAGGGTCGCCGTCTTCTTAGTGTGTATCTGATCTTGAATGTCTTCACAAAGATCTGCATGCCACTACGGGGATGTCTCCCGAATCGTTGCCCCATGGGGGCAGTGGACTCAAGGGAGACTTGCTCCGTAGGCGTGGGGCGAATTGCCGCGGCAAGGGTCTTGCTGGGGCTGCTAAAGCCGGCCCCGGCAAGGATCTTGCCGGGGTTGCTAAAACTGGCTCCCGGCAAGGATCTTGCCGGGGGAAGCCGCTTCGTCCCTTTGCTCTTTGTGGTCTTGTTCTTGGTTTCGCTCCAGTTCCATCGAGCTTCGGTCTTACCCTGGCTCACCTCCCTTGCCTTGCTTGGTGTGGCGGTGCCCGTGGCTCAGACTGCCCGTGCACAGTCATAGGGGTACAAAAAGTGTACCCCTCTTTTTGTACACCGACAAGAGCCCCCGCGCCTGGGCCACACATTAGCGCGACGCGTTGTTGGGCTAGGCCCAGAACGGTGCAAGGGCAGGCGGGACGGTTTTTATCGTGGTAAGATTTTCCGTGCGCTGCGCCTCCCACGATCCACGCACGTGGCGCGGTGCGGAGGGGCCTGCGTGACGTGGGCGGCATGCACGGGGCGGTTCCCGCAGGCATGCGTCACATCGCAGTAAAGAGGCGGCTTCGCGCCTTCCCCATAAACGGGGGGGGGGGGGCGTGGAGGCGCGGCCCATTTACTGAATGGGGCCGAGGTGCGGTCCTCAAGGCGTCCACTCCCGACGATCACGAGGTGGGGAGAGGTCGCCTCACCCGTCCCCTCAGTTATGCACGTCTGCCACGTGCCTCCCATGCGCTTGGGGTGGCACACGGTGGAGGCGGGAAACTGGGCCGTCGCTGGTTGGGGCGGCGGGTCGGTCCTGGCTCCCTACGCCTTCCGTGTCTTGATTGGCCGAGCGGGGCGGTCGAGCCCCAACCCCGTTCCTTTATAAAGAGCGGGGGGGGGGGGAGGGACGGCGTCTCGCACTCTTCCATCTTCTTCCTCCTTCAGCTTCTCCTCCTCTATTCCGTTTGTCATGGAGAGAGGAAATCCCGGCCCTTCAACGGTGGCGGCGAGGGTCGCCGCTCGACAATGCGTCCCTCCTTCTCCTGCACCTGCGGTGACAGAGCCGACCACGAGGTGAAGGGGAAGGGGGCGAGGCCGGGGCGCTCGGGGAAGACGAGGACGGGGCGGCCCGCCGGCCTCGCCCCCGTCAGCAGCTCCTCCTCTAGTGGAGGGCCATGTTGGGGATGACCCTTGCGAGTTCTTCGTCAGGTTGCGGCGACCGCCGCGCCGTCGCCTTCATCTCTCGACTCCATTTGCGCGGGAGATGGAGCTGGATCTGCCGGAGTCATTGCGGCTGCACATGAGGGGCTGTGGGATCAGTGGCACGCGGGTCCGCGTCGACTTCCCTGCTCCTCATGTGATGTATCTTCGTCAGGGATGGAAGACGTTTGTTCGTATCCACAGCTTGACGGATGGGCTCACTCTCCATTTTACACTACTAGGAAAAGGGCTATAGATGGTATGGCCACTAATGGCGCACCAGACATGTGGTGCGCCATTACTATATACTAATGGTGCACCATGTGTTGGTGCGCCATTAGTGTCCAAATACTAATGGCGCACCACATCCACGGTGCACCATTAGTAACAATTTTTTTTTCATTTTTTCTTCAAAACTACTAATGGCGCACCAGTGGATAGTGCGCCATTACTAGTTAAACTAGTAATGGCGCACCACATCCACGGTGCGCCACTAGTAATTTTTTTTCAAAATTTTTTTAAGTTTTTTTTTCAATTTTTTTTTCAAAACTACTAATGGCGCACCGATGGATAGTGCGCCATTACTAGTTCAACTAGTAATGGTGCACCACATCCACGGTGCGCCATTAGTATTTTTTTTCAATTTTTTTTCAAAACTAGTAATGGCGCACCGTGGGAGTGGTGCGCCATTACTAGTCGAACTAGTAATGGCGCACCACTCCCACGGTGCGCCATTACTAACTTGGCCCAAAATTTCACCAACTGCACCCCCACCCCCCCGGACCGCCTTTTCCAGTTTAAAAAAGAGAAAATGAAATGATGGAAATGTCAAAAAAAAAAATAAGTTTCCCATGTGATATGTGGTCTACTTGTTGGGAAAATTTACAAATATGAATTTTGACTTTATTTGCAAAATATCTCTGGAATTTAGTAAAACGGGCATAACTTTTGCATACGAACTCGGATTAAAAAGTTTTTTGCATACGAACCCCGTTAAACATTTTCAAAATCCCCAAAAAACAAACAGAAAAAAAGTTACGAGGCTTTTAAGATCTAGAGGCAAAAAAATCAAAAAAATTCAAACTTACTAGTGGCGCACCGTTTGCTAGTTGCGCCACTAGTAACAGAAAAAAAATTGGTTTCGAAAAAAATATTTGATTTTTTTTCAAAATATGATACGTAATATGACCGGGAAGTTTGAAATATATTGTCAAAATTTCATCATACTCATGAACATGAACAAACTCCTAGACATCAAGAAGGTTTAATAGGATTGATATGATAGATATATCAACAAGTGCTTGTGAAGTGAGCTGGTGCTGGGGTTGGATAGAACTACGAAGTTAAGCATGCTCGGGCTGGAGTAGTGTGACTATGGGTGACCTTCCGGGAAGTTTGACCACAGAGTGCGATTTGACTTGAGATTAAGCAAATTGACCCAAGATTAAGCAATAATGACCCGAGATTAAGCCATAATGACCTGAGATTAAGAAAAAAAGAAAAAGGAAATTAAAAAAATTAAAAAAAAATTCTGAAAAAAATAAAAAAAATGTTACTAATGGCGCACTTCTATGTGGTGCGCCATTAGTATACCAGATACTAATGGCGCACCAGTGGTGCGCCATTAGTAAAAAATACTAGTGGCGTGGTACTAATGGCGCACCAGTAGTGCGCCATTAGTAGGCAAAACTGGTGCGCCATTAGTAGGCCTTTTCCTAGTAGTGTTAAGTTGATGGAGGGTGGCCTTCTTTCCGTCAAGGTCTTCGGGCACTTTGGGACTCGTGCAAGGTGCTACGTGGAGAGCTCTTCCGATGACGAAGATTCCTCCTCGAGCGAGGGTGACGAGGAGGACAGCGGCAGCGACGACGAGGGCGGTAGGCGGCAGGATGACGGGTCTGACTAGGCATCGGGCGCCACTCCTGGTGGCATCGGCGACCCCATCATCCGTGTCGCCGGCTCCTTGAACTTCTCGGGGCCGTCCCCTTGGCGGCTGGCGTTGGGAGGCTGCGGAAGAGGAAGAGGGCGGGCGGTAAGGTCGTCATGTCGGAGTACACGGGCACTGACGCCTTCGACGCGTACTGACGTCCTGCCGCCTCGTCTTCGAGCTCTCCTTCCGGCGCCGCCATCACCATCCAGCCTTTGGGCGGCCACCAAGATGTTCTCTTGGTGTCTTCTGCCACCCGTAGCTCGCCTAGGCGCTCCTTTTGCCCTTCTCGCTTCCTTGACCTGCCTCCTGAGGAGAGGGACAAGAAAGGCATTATGGGCATCTTATCTCTTTTTAGTTTGTAGGCCTTCGGGCATCTGTTAAATTTAAAACTTGTAACCCCCTTGTTCATGTTTTTCATTCCCTATGGACTGTACCTGAGTGGAATGTTTTTAATGAAAAAGGGATGTTTGTGTCGGGACCCCGATCCTAAGTCACACAGGTCTAGCCTGTAACACACCATATCACTTTGCGGCCTCACGCACGGTATCCCCACGGGTGCCACCTTACCTGGCCCGGGACCGTTTGCGCATTTTGGCACATGTATATGATAGTGTCGCTAGCATCCATTTGACAGAGAACCCGGGCTGGCATGACCAGTTATAAACCAAAAGTGGCACTAAATTACAGAGACATGCATACATGACCCAGCAACGAACGTGTCGGTCATCAACGTATGAACCCAAGTCGTAGCAAGCTACAAGGAATTAAAGGAGCATCGCATGACATTTCCCCTAAGGGACAGACACATGAACAAAGAAGGACACATGCCGGCCAGCCTAAGTGTTCCGGAGCAGTAGCGAGCTACCAAGGCTCGGTGGAAGCACTAGGAGACATTTCCCTGTAAGATAGGCTACCAAAGGTAAACAACTAGGTGTCGGATCCCACACATAGCAATACACATTACACGTACGCATAACATGCAAGTATGTGCTGTACAACATGGCATCACAACATAACTCAACAACTCATATAGATAAGGCCCAGAAGAGCCATCATAGCATTCATTACAATCAGAGGTCACATGACCCAACATACAGAGCATACAGGCAACAGAAGCATAACATGTCTGAGTACAGACAACTACAAATGAAAAAGGCTGAAAAAGCCTGACTATCTACAAGACTCTCCCAAGGGTACAAGATCGTAGCTGAGGTAACAAGCTAAACGTCGAAGTCCACGCGGAACCACTAGCGAGACTGAGGTCTCTCTGCAAAACATAAATTAAGCAAACGTGAGTACAAAGGTACTCAGCAAGACTTACATCAGAACTAACTACATATGCATTGGTATCAACAAAGGGGTGGTGGAGTTTGACTGCAGCAAGCTAGCTTTGACTCAGTGGCTATCCTAAACTACGACTGCAAGTAACTCTTTTGAGGTGGCGCACACGAGTCCACATATTCACCAATCAATACACCACTATGGATCCGCTCCCGTCTCCCTACGAGAAGGCCATCCATAGCACTCACGCTTATCTTGCGTGTTTTAGAGTATCCACTTTCACTTGTCTATGAACTGTAGAGGTAACCCAGAAGTCCATTTCCGCGGACACGGCTATTCGAATAGATTATATATAACCCTGCAGGGGTGTACTTCTTCACACACGCTCTCACCACTTACCGCCGTTTACACGACATGTACTCGGCAACCTTCAAGCGGAGGCCCAGCGAGGGTGTCGGCCACGACCTGACTAACCACACAAGTCTCTCGTCCAAGTTTATCGCCTATTTGGGTTCCATCCGTGGGGAGATCCGGCCGGGGTGTCGCTCACGGCCCCAAACGATGTGTATAGGGTTCCCGCATCACCAAACGGGCGATCGGTACACCGTGACACGTACCTGCCGCGTCACAGCCCACCCCGAGGGTCAGCGCTGCGCACGACCTCCAGTAAACTACAAACACCAGAAACTAGTTGCAACTCCTGGACAGAGATCATGTTGATTAATAAGTCGAGAGAGTCAATTAAGGATCCCAATGTGTGGTAGTAGCTGTTTCATGGACCAACCAACACAGAACTCAGTTCCTGAGGATGGCTGCAATGAGACAACCCACCATGTACTCCTACATGGCCTCTCATCGCTACCTTTACCAAATCGTGTTCACACACTTAGCTCACACACATTAGGACATGTTCATCACCATTCCAATTCATCCCCGATGAATCAGACCTGACACAACTCTAAGCAATAGCAGGCATAACCCGAAAGCATGAATGAGTAGGCACAACATGGCTGAAACAACTCCTACTCATACTAGTGGGTTTCAACTATTTACTGTGGCAATGACGGGTCATGTAGTGGAAAGGGGTTCAACTACCGCAGCAGGTAACAGTTGAAGCGTTGTTGTCCTAATGCAGTAAAAGAGAGCAAGAGCGAGAGAGTGGGATTGTATCGGAATGCTCAATGGGGTTTTGCTTGCCTGGCACTTCTGAAGATAACAATGGGTCTTCATCGGTGTCATCGATCACATCGTCGGAACACGTCTACTGAAAGGGGACAAGCACCGGCAACAGAGAAGAAACACAATCAATGCAATGCGACAATATGATGCATGATCATGACATGGCAATATGCTGTTGATTGAGCTAATGCAACTAGCAATCATATTAAATGAAGTTGGTTTGAACCAAAGGTTCAAATTCAAACTCCATATGTGATTATTCAAATGCCATTTAATTGATTTGACCTGATCAGCACGTTTAACTTATTCAAACATGCATGAAAATGCCATAAATAGATTCCTTGGATTTTTCTGATCATTTTTCATATATAAATTATTTTCATCTGAGCTACGGTTGATTTTATATGATTTTTAGAAGTTTTGTATATTTTCAGAAATAAATAAATCATTTCTGATTTATTTAAAATTCCAGAAAACACTTATTGCGTCAGCACTAGGTCATGCTGACATCAGCAGATCAACAGGCGGGTCTAGGTCAACCTAACCTGTGGGTCCCACAGGTCAGTGGCACAACTAACTAAACTAACTTAATTAGCACTAACCTAGTTTAGTTGCCGGGCGGGGCCCACATGGCAGTGTCACTAGGGGTTAACTAATTAGGTGATTAGCACTTAACCAAAATTAATTAAAAAGAGGTAGGCCCCACGAGTCAGTGACTCAGGGGGAGTCAAACCCCTGGTCAGGTGGGTCAACTAGCCGGCGGCTCGCCGCCGACGAGTGCCGAGACGGCGGTGCGCGTCGGAAAACGCCCACAGGCGACCAAACGAGCGGCGGAGGGGCTCTACGTGGAGTTGGTGAACTCGCGCATCCAGCAGGGCAAGCAAGAGGAGCTGGGGTGGCCGGAATCATCGGCGGCGACCTGAACGGCGACGGCCGGAATCGGGCCTCGGTGTTTTCGGTGATACTGGGCACGGGGAGGCGAGCTAAGGGGCTCTACGGGCTCCTAGGAGCGTGCTGAGCACGACGGAAGGCTCGGACGCGAGCTATGCTAGCTCTGTCCACGGCGGCACCATGTTCGGCGGCGAGGAGCTCCGGTCACGGCGGAAATGATGCTACGGCAAGGGGGCAAGAGAAAAGGAGAGAGGGGAAACGCGGTGGAGCTCACAGCGGGGTCGACGGGGGTCTCAGGAGGCTCGGGGAGGCGCCAGCCATCGCGAATTCGACGGCGAGGTCGTCGGCGGCCGGAGGTTGAAGAAGACGAAGACGGCGATGTTTCAGGGCTTCGGGCGTCGCCTGGCTTGGTGATGATGTCGAGGACGAGGTGGCCGAGCTATTGGGCACGCCGAGGGGTCGAGGGGGAGGCTCTGAGTGCGGCAACGGCGAGCGGCGGCGACGGGCGGGTTCGGTGGTGAGGGGGAGAGAGCCAGGAGAAGGGAGAGAGGTCGAGGAAGAGTGACAGAGAGAGGCAGGGAGGTGCGTGGCATCTCCAGGGGGGTCGAGGAGCAGGCAGGCAGCCTGGAGGTGGCCGGCGTGTGGCCACGCGCGGCGAGCACACGCCCTCCTGCCTACTGGCAGGAGGTTGAAGACGGTGGGGCGGCTGGGCTGGGCCAGCTACAGTGCTGGGCCACAGCTGGGCTGCACAGAAACTGGGTGAGCTAGGTAAGTTAGCCCAGGTTAGTCTCTCTCTCTTTCTAATTTCTGTTTTCTATTTTCTTTCTTTGTAAACTTTAGGGCTTTAATAAAAATGCCAGGGCATTTCCAAAAATCATAAAACCAAGCATGGCTACTGTTTAGAATAAATCCAACAGTAAACATTTTAGTTTATGATTATTTGAGCATTTAAAATAATATATAAAATTTAAATGCCCAATGCAAATACTTAAAGATTTAATTCCAAAAATCCAGAATGGCCCTATAAAAGTGTGCACCATTTTTTACAAGGGTTCTAGACCAATTCAGAAATCATGAACATTTTCAAAGGCATTTTGGGTCAATGGAAATATTTTTAGGTTGAACCTAGTTGAGTTCTTTTGGTGCTAGGGTTTGAACATCCCCATTTCCAGTTTCTGAGAAATTTAAACATGATGCACATGAAGACCAAGCAAGGCAGGCAAGGGCTGGTCTAGGGCTGTGACAACTCACCCCCACTAGACAAGAATCTCGTCCCGAGATTCAAGCGTAGGGTAAGAAATCAGAGGGGACACTAACTAACAAAATCTTCATGATCCAAGTGTTCTTGAAATGAATTTCGATTGCTTGCATCATGTTGATATTGACATCCTTGCTTTCGAGCTCTTTGTCCAAACGGTGACGATGAGAGGAACTCTACAAAATTGATCTTCCGAAAGATCGAGCAACTCAAGATCAACTCATGGAGTGAGACGTTGAAACATCTCTTGAGCTGAGACACGGAGTACACCTCCAGAGGGATGTAGTGAAATAAATGATGATGGTTCACCTGATGGCAATAATTCCACACCTAAGAAGAGGGTGATCGATACCACCAGATGGGGCACCTTGGAGAAGGTGACTCATAGAGTTATTCCCTTAAGTGGCAAAAAGAATTACTTCTGATATAGAGATCATTAAAATTCTCTATACCAGCCGGAGGCAAAACACACCCGATCGTTTGACGGAGTTCGAAAGAATGACATTCTCGGCCAGAATGGATGATGTGGACTACCTCGTTGAGGACAACACAAGGGATGATTTTGGTTATCACCAGAGATGGATGGGGCCCATGGCAAGTCCATCTCTGAAGATAATCCTAAACAGCAATGGCTGCGAAAGGCAACTCATGGAAAATTAGCACATTGGCGGTGCAAGCTGGGAACAAAATGCAAATGCTGGGAATGATTCTGGTAACTGGGAAGAATCCCAACAGTAGAGAGTAAATCTACTCTTGGAGGGTTTATAACATAACCAAGAACACTGGGAGCAATCCCGGTTGGTGTCGAGGATAACACCTAGTGCTTATGCGTGCTCTCAAGAACTTGAGTATTCCCATATCCATCAAGGTTTTACCAATATCCGTGTCAAGGATCCCGGCAACACAACATGCTACCATGATGAATAATGATGGATGATGCAGATGCAAAGGAAGATAACACTTTCTCGGATTTCACCTTGGCGAGGCCAAGGGGACGAAATCTGGATGATCGACCGAGAGACATTTAGCACTCCGCTTCTAATGTTCTCCTTGATGTGCTAGCGTAACCCATTTATTAAAATGGTTTTGTACCTAGAACGTCGAGTAAAAGGTCGGACTTCAGGAGCACAGAAATCCATAAGGAACAACTAGGGAGTAAATCCTACGAAGTCCTTATGGGGAGGTGGCCAACTTCTTCAATCAAGATTCTACAACAACAGGTCTTCCGGCTGGGTGTGTTGGCCACGACATCCACTTTACCGGTTATCGAGAGACCAATATTATAGTTCTTGGGAAAGGCTCCAACCATCATATATGCCTGAGATTCAGTTCTGGTTGGTGTCAGGATATTCTAGACTCATCGAGTCTAGAAGGAAAAATGAAAGTTTACAACACAAATCGACGAGATGGCGTTGCGAGATTCTCGGGAAGTGAACTACGATAGCAAGCTCCAAAACATGAGCTGGTTCTGCTACGTACCGGTGAACACGTTGTCCCAGACAAACGTGACCACATGGTAGTCTTATAATAAGATGCTACCGAGTTCAGATTGAGAACCATCATTGAAGATAGCGAAGTCATGTGCATGACCTAGGATTAGCACAACAGACTTCATTTTCTTGAACAAATCAATCAGTGGCTTGGTGTGCTAGGGATACGTATAGAGTGAAGGTTGCAAGTCTCCAAACCACAGAATACGTCGCACGTAGGCATGACTGACTTGAGATGATTCCACAGGAAGCAAACAACTTTCTCAAACTCACGGTGGCAACTTACATCAATTACAAATGAATTAGGGAAAGTCTCTTCTCTCATCCAACATATACCTCATGAATGGGACACGAAGGCAATGCTTACAAAGTTTCCAACACTAGCTTAATGTCCTACAAAATCATGGAGAAGATAGCAGTGTTGCTGATGGGCTCAACAACAATTCATCCAGGTTTCCATGGAGATGGAATTCCATAATTATGTGAACAAGTGATAGTATTGGTCAGACCAAGGGGATATAATGGTGTATGCTCGAGGGATCAACCACGAGTAAGACAACATTATGAACATCGTTGGTTCTGATTTGATTTGATGATAGCCCATACTCAAATCAAAGTTTTGGACAAGACAATAGATCCAATAATTGATCACAAGGATCAACCGATCAAGATATCATCTTTCTTCAACACACACACACAAAAGATATCCCTTAGAAGGAACTAAGTCAGGCAAGCTCTTATCTTCCAACTCTCCAAGTTGTTGTTTAGCTTAACCAACTAGTTCAGGGTATCCAACACAGATTCTTGGAGAAAGGGTGGTTTAGAGAGAAACCAGCTTGATCACGAACTCAACATAGCGGTCAGGTGACAACCTGGTAATACTTCCGAGAAGATATTCAGAAAATCACGAACCACCGATATGTTGCTAAGTCCGAAAACAATCTTGCTTTTCAGGGCAAGACGATATGATGAAATAAGCAAGGGATTGAATAATCCTAACTCATTGATCAAGGAGTGCACCAGGAAAGATGGGCTAGTAGCACGATCAACCTTAGGGTGATGATTCAATAATCAACTCGCTAAGGATGAGGTTATTGTCCATTTAACTACCAAGCAACAGAGTTGCTAGGAGTATTGATTTCACACATCACAATTCACTTGTCGGTATTCCGGTTATAACAACACGGAGACCAAGGAATGAATGACGATGGCGAGAAGTATCACTGTATCCAGAGTTCATAGGAGGTTGTGCAATTCCCATGACATTCTTGACATAAAAGAGGGTGACACTCCGAGGTAGAGCAGAGCAAAAGCTGGATTGGCATTTTGATCTACTGAATACAACTACTTTGACCCAATCCTGGATAAGGATAAGGTACTGGAGTTGGTTTCTCCTAGTCATTCTGAGATAGAATGAATTGACGGATCACAAGAGTAAAAGGCATCGATAAACACGAATGCACAACTACTCCTGACTATCAACTGATAGACGAGGGTCATAAGACAACTGAAGGGGACAACTCAAGGAACATATAACTTCTGAGTTGTGGATGCATAGATTAACATGTCGAACGAGTTCAACATATTTCTTCCAGATAACCCATGCAGAAAATAGAATTGGCAGAGTCACAATATGAATGGAGTACTACTCAGGAGCACTCTAGTTGTGATCTTTTGGTTTAGAAGAACTTCTGCCATGATGGTTCATGGTATTTGGAAGAAGGATATACCACGGACCTCGAGGATTATCACAAGGTTACTAATATCCTAAAGGGATGAGCAAATACTACCAACATGAAGTAAGTACAGTGAATCTCGGGTCCAAGAACCCAGGAGTAGAATGCCTACTAACTAAATGGCATCACGGGATGCTTTTGAGAATAATGGCCAGAATCATCACACTGGGAATATAAAGCATTGCTAGATTACTGGTGATCTTCTAAGACACCTAGGGTCATAATAATAACTCCAACATATATGTCGAGGTAACAGAGTACCTCAACACACTGACCAGTGTGCTTAGTCTGGCCTAAAAGGACATTAAGAACAGATAGGAATGATTTGCAAATGCATCAGACTATTTAGAAACCTGGGATGACTCGGACAGCATAACGGCTGTAAATGCTCGAAAATACTTTTGAGATCCAAACAAAAGGATAGCATAACCATTTAACTCCATCATGTCAAGGTTCTGGGACCAACAGTTGAACCAACAGAAGTAGTGGAAACTGAACTGAGGGTTGAATTCACAATTAACGTGATCCTGATAAATAGAATGAGAATCCTAGTTCTTAATCCCCGTAGAACGAAGAAGGTGACTCAGATCAGAAGGTCATAGGGTAGAGGAGTAAAAACAGCCTTACGTTCCCTTCCACAATCAATTCCCTTATATAACTAAAGAGTTTCTAGACACGACTTCGACCAGTTTGGCTTGCTAATCCTACACGCAGTCAGGCTCTGATACCAAAGCTGTCGGGACTCCGATCCTAAGTCACACAGGTCTAGCCTGTAACACACCATATCACTTTGTGGACTCATGCACGGTATCCCCACGGGTGCCACCTTACCTGGCCCGAGACCGTTTGCGCATTTTGGCACACGTATATGATAGTGTCGCTAGCATCCATATGACAGAGAACCCGGGCCGACATGACCAGTTATAAACCAAAAGTGGCACTAAATTACAGAGACATGCATACATGACCCAGCAACGAACATGTCGGTCATCAACGCATGAACCCAAGTCGTAGCAAGCTACAAGGACTTAAAGGAACATCACGTGACATTTCCCCTAAGGGACAGACACAGGAACGAAGAAGGACACATGCCGGCCAGCCTAAGTGTTCCGGAGCAGTAGCGAGCTACCAAGGCTCGGTGGAAGCACTAGGAGACATTTCCCTGTAAGATAGGCTACCAAAGGTAAACAACTAGGTGTCGGATCCCACACATAGCAATACACATTACACGTACGCATAACATGCAAGTATGTGCTGTACAACATGGCATCACAACATAATTCAACAACTCATATAGATAAGGCCCAGAAGAGCCATCATAGCATTCATTACAATCAGAGGTCACATGACCCAACATACAGAGCATACAGGCAACAGAAGCATAACATGTCTGAGTACAGACAACTACAAATGAAAAAGGCTGAAAAAGCCTGACTATCTACAAGACTCTCCCAAGGGTACAAGATCATAGCTGAGGTAACAAGCTAAACATCGAAGTCCACGCGGAACCACTAGCGAGACCGAGGTCTCTCTGCAAAACATAAATTAAGCAAATGTGAGTACAAATGTACTCAGCAAGACTTACATCAGAACTAACTACATATGCATCGATATCAACAAAGGGGTGGTGGAGTTTGACTGCAGCAAGCCAGCTTTGACTCAGTGGCTATCCTAAACTACGACTTCAAGTAACTCTTTTGAGGTGGCGCACACGAGTCCACATATTCACCAATCAATACACCACTATGGATCCGCTCCCGTCTCCCTACGAGAAGGCCATCCATAGCACTCATGCTTATCTTGCGTGTTTTAGAGTATCCACTTTCACTTGTCTATGAACTGTAGAGGTAACCCAGAAGTCCATTTCCGCAGACACGGCTATTCGAATAGATTATATATAACCCTGCAGGGGTGTACTTCTTCACACACGCTCTCACCACTTACCGCCGTTTACATGACATGTACTCGGCAACCTTCAAGCGGAGGCCCAGCGAGGGTGTAGGCCACGACCTGACTAACCACACAAGTCTCTCGTCCAGGTTTATTGCCTATTTGGGTTCCATCCGTGGGGAGATCCGGCCGGGGTGTCGCTCACGGCCCCAAACGATGTGTACAGGGTTCCCGCATCACCAAACGGGCGATCGGTACACCGTGCCACGTACCTGCCACGTCACAGCCCACCCCGAGGGTCAGCGCTGCGCACAACCTCCAGTAAACTACAAACACCAGAAACTAGTTGCAACTCCTGGACAGAGATCATGTTGATTAATAAGTCGAGAGAGTCAATTAAGGATCCCAATGTGTGGTAGTAGCTGTTTCAAGGACCAACCAACACAGAACTCAGTTCCTGAGGACGGCTGCAATGAGACAACCCACCATGTACTCCTACATGGCCTCTCATCGCTACCTTTACCAAATCGTGTTCACACACTTAGCTCACACACATTAGGACATGTTCATCACCATTCCAATTCATCCCCGATGAATCAGACCTGACACAACTCTAAGCAATAGCAGGCATAACCAGAAAGCATTAATGAGTAGGCACAACATGGCTGAAACAACTCCTACTCATACTAGTGGGTTTCAACTATTTACTGTGGCAATGACGGGTCATGCAGTGGAAAGGGGTTCTACTACCGCAACAGGTAACAGTTGAAACGTTGTTGTCCTAATGCAGTAAAAGAGAGCAGGAGCGAGAGAGTGGGATTGTATCGGAATGCTCAATGGGGTTTTGCTTGCCTGGCACTTCTGAAGATAACAATGGGTCTTCATCGGTGTCATCGATCACATCGTCGGATCACGTCTACTGAAAGGGGACAAGCACCGGCAACAGAGAAGAAACACAATCAATGCAATGCGACAATATGATGCATGATCATGACATGGCAATATGCTGTTGATTGAGCTAATGCAACTAGCAATCATATTAAATGAAGTTGGTTTGAACCAAAGGTTCAAATTCAAACTCCATATGTGATTATTCAAATGCCATTTAATTGATTTGACCTGATCAGCAGGTTTAACTTGTTCAAACATGCATGAAAATGCCATAAATAGATTCCTTGGATTTTTCTGATCATTTTTCATATATAAATTATTTTCATCTGAGCCACTGTTGATTTTATATGATTTTTAGAAGTTTTGAATATTTTCTGAAATAAATAAATCATTTCTGATTTATTTAAAATTCCAGAAAACACTTATTGCGTCAGCACTAGGTCATGCTGACATCAGCAGGTCAACAGGCGGGTCTAGGTCAAACCTGACCTGTGGGTCCCAGAGGTCAGTGGCACAACTAACTAAACTAACTTAATTAGCACTAACCTAGTTTAGTAGCCGGGCGGGGCCCACATGACAGTGTCACTAGGGGTTAACTAATTAGGTGATTAGCACTTAACCTAAATTAATTAAAAAGAGGTAGGCCCCACGAGTCAGTGACTCAGGGGGAGTCAAACCCCTGGTCAGGTGGGTCAACTGGCCGGCGGCTCGCCGCCGACGAGTGCCGAGACGGCGGTGCGTGCCGGAAAACGCCCATAGGCGACCAAACGAGCGGCGGAGGGGCTCTCCGTGGAGCTGGTGAACTCGCGCATCCAGCCGGGCAAGCAAGAGGAGCTCGGCTGGCCGGAATCATCGGCGGCGACCTCAACGGCGGCGGCCGGAATCGGGACTCGGTGTTTTCGGTGATGCGGGGCACGGGGAGGCGAGCTAAGGGGCTCTACGGGCTCCTAGGAGCGTGCTGAGCACGACGGAAGGCTCGGACGCGAGCTATGCTAGCTCTGTCCACGGCGGCACCATGTTCGGCGGCGAGGAGCTCCGGTCACGGCGGAAACGATGCTACGGCAAGGGGGCAAGCGAAAAGGAGAGAGGGGAAACGCGGTGGAGCTCACAGCGGGGTCGACGGGGGTCTCAGGAGGCTCGGGGAGGCGCCAGCCATCGCGAATTCGACGGCGAGGTCGTCGGCGGCCGGAGGTTGAAGAAGACGAAGACGGTGTCGTTTCAGGGCTTCCGGCGTCGCCTGTCTTGGTGATGAGGTCGAGGACGAGGTGGCCGAGCTATTGGGCATGCCGAGGGGTCGAGGGGGAGGCTCTGAGTGCGGCAACAGCGAGCGGCGGCGACGGGCGGGTTCGGTGGTGAGGGGGAGAGAGCCAGGAGAAGGGAGAGAGGTCGAGGAAGAGTGACACAGAGAGGCAAGGAGGTGCGTGGCGTCTCCAGGGGGGTCGAGGAGCAGGCAGGCAGCCTGGAGGTGGCCGGCGTGTGGCCACGCGCGGCGAGCACACGCCCTCCTGCCTACTGGCAGGAGGTTGAAGACGGTGGGGCGGCTGGGCTGGGCCAGCTACAGTGCTGGGCCACAGCTGGGCTTCACAGAAACTGGGTCAGCCACGTAAGTTAGCCCAGGTTAGTCTCTCTCTCTTTCTAATTTCTGTTTTCTATTTTCTTTCTTTGTAAACTTTAGGGCTTTAATAAAAATGCCAGGGCATTTCCAAAAATCATAAAACCAAGCATGGCTACTGTTTAGAATAAATCCAACAGTAAACATTTTAGTTTATGATTATTTAAGCATTTAAAATAATATATAAAATTTAAATGCCCAATGCAAATACTTAAAGATTTAATTCCAAAAATCCAGAATGGCCCTATAAAAGTGTGCACCATTTTTGACAAGGGTTCTAGACCAATTCAAAAATCATGAACATTTTCAAAGGCATTTTGGGTCAATGGAAATATTTTTAGGTTGAACCTTGTTGAGTTCTTTTGGTGCTAGGGTTTGAACATCCCCATTTCTAGTTTCTGAGAAATTTAAACATGATGCACATGAAGACCAAGCAAGGCAGGAAAGGGCTGGTCTAGGGCTGTGACAGTTTGCCGGGTAATTTGTTTGTGGGTGAAACCCGCGACAAGGAATAAATCCTTGATATCTCTAAGATAAACATTTTCTTGCCCGGCAACAGGCCTTGCCGTCTCCCCACTTCGCTCGACCTTTCTCACGCCTTTGGCGGAGGCAGGGATGAAGTGGGTTTAGGCTCCTCGTTTTACCCCTTAGCTGCCGCGACTACGACCCAACTTGGTCCCAGGAATGAGCCCCAGGGCCTAGAGTTAGGGGAGCACGGTAGTTTTAAGGAAAAAACGAGGTTTCACATACCTCAGCCCATAATGGAATGCATGATAAGGGATGGAGAACTTATTTGAAGCTGCAGCCCCCGGCAACCCTGGTTTGCCGTGGGTGAATCGTTGCTCTTGCAGCCCCCGGCAACACTGGCTTGCCGGGGCCTTGATGCTGATCTGTTCCTTTTTTTCTCCCCAAGTGGTTTCGACAAGGATATCTGTGCGTCCTGTGAACCAAAGAAGATAAAAGGAAGACCAAGGGATGCAAACTCGACCTCTAAGCTAGGGGTTAGCCGCCGCTAAGCACTATCAACCCTAACCAAGGACGAGACTTGACCTAGCATGCATGCTATAACTTATGGCGCCTACGCTTCATTTATTTATGCTCAGGGTCTGCGCCTGGCTTTGTACCAAGGGTTACATGCCTTGCCGGCAAGGCTTGTACAAAAGGTGGCTTGCCGGGGGGCCCGGCAAGCCGCGCCTTATGGGTAAAACTTGTGAAGATGCTCAATATTCCAGGAATTGCTCACCGGAACGGCATTTTCGGTCTCCAGGCGGACTGCGCCAGGCCTGGTGACTCGTATTACCCGATAAGGGCCTTCCCACTTCAGCGTCAACTTGTTGGTATTCTTGTCCGATTGAACGCGCCGAAGAACAAGGTCGCCTTCCTCAAAGCTGCGGGCACGGACCTTGCGGCTATGGTAGCGGCGCAAGGCTTGCTGGTTGTGTGCTGCTCTCACAGCCGCCCGAAGACGATCTTCCTCAAGGAGCGTTGCGTCATCTTGCCGCAGTTGCTCTTGCTCAAGCTCATCATAAGCGAGCACTCGAGGTGACCCGTATAAGAGTTCAGTGGGGAGAACTGCTTCTTCCCCGTATACTAGGGCAAAGGGTGTCTGGCCGGTGGCTCAATTTGGCGTTGTTCTGATCGACCAAAAGACCGTCGGCAATTCATCAATTCAGCGCCTTCCGCTCTTGTGCAGCCTGTCAAAGGTCTTTGTCCTTAAGCCTCGCAGTACTTTAGCGTTTGCCCTCTCAGCTTGACCGTTGCTTCGTGGGTGAGCAACGGAAGCGAAACAGACTTTGCTGCCGAGGTCTTGCGTATATTGCATGAAGGTGCGGCTTGTGAACTGTGTGCCATTGTCGGTGATGACCCTGTTGGGTACACCAAAACGGCACACTAGTCCCTTGAAGAACTTGACGACTGACTGAGCTGTGACCTTCCTCACCGCCTCCACCTCTGGCCACTTTGTGAACTTGTCGATTGCGACGTACAAGTACTCAAAGCCCCCGACAGCACGGGGGAAAGGGCCCAGTATGTCGATCCCCCAGACCGAGAAGGGCTAGGAGAGAGGAATGGTTTGAAGGGCTTGAGCTGGTTGATGAAGTCGCTTTGAATGGAACTGACACGCTTCACACCTGGTGACCAGTGTCGTCGCATCCTGGAGGGCAGTGGGCCAGAAGAAGCCTTGCCGAAATGCCTTGCCGGCAAGGGCTCTTGACCCTATGTGGGATCCACATATGCCTCCATGTATCTTTGCCAACAGCCCCAGTCCTTCCTCTCGAGGGATACACTTCAATTTCACACCGTTTGGTCTCTTTCTGTACAGGACGTCATCGACGAACTGGTACATAGCAGATCGATGGGCTACTTTTTCCGCTTCTTCCTGCTCCTCAGGAAGCTCCCCAGTTTGGAGGAATCGGACGGTATGCTGTGCCCATGCTGGAGCCTGGGGCTCGACGGCGAGGACTAAAGGCATTTCCTCCGCTATAGGAGCAGCTGTCTCGACGGCGAGAGCTTGACGCTCTGCCGGAGCTAGCCGTCCTGTGGCGGGCTCAGTGTCCCCGGCAACATCCTTGCCGGCGACTCCGGGGAGCTCGGCGGGAAAGTACTTGCCGGGCCCTGATTTACTCCTCTTGTTTTGCTCTGTTGATGGATCAACGGATGGCTGAGAAAGTTGAAGCACAAAGGTACCTGGTTCCACAGGTAACTTGAGGGCAGCGCGCTTTGACAGGTAATCGGCGATGTCGTTCTCCGCTCAGGGAACGTGCTCCGCTTGTATACCATCAAAACGCTCTTCCAGCTTTCTCACTTCATCGACGTAGGCCTTCATCAACGGGCTCTGGTAATCTTTGTTGACTTGTTTGACGACAAGCTGCGATTCACCCCTGACAATGAGTTTCTTAATTTCGAGGTCTGCCGCGATCCTAAGACCAGCAAGCAGCCCCTCATACTTAGAAGTATTGTTCGTTGATACCTCCCTGGGGAAGTGCATCTGGACCACGTACTTGAGGTGCTCTCCAGTGGGCGCGACCAGCAGTACGCCAGCCCCGGCGCCCTATAAGGAAAAAGCTCCATCAAAGTACATGATCCAGTCGCAACTCTCCTCTTTGCCGGGGAGAGCAGTTTCCTGGACTTCTTCATCAGGCGTCGCGGTCCATTCTGCAACGAACTCCGCCAGGACTCGACTTTGAATCGTCGAGGTACTTTCAAAATTGAGGCCAAAGCTGGACAGCTCCAGTGCCTACTCTACAATTCTTCCCGTTGCATCTGGATTGTGCAATATCCGTTGCAGAGGGAGGCGAGTGACGACAGTGATCTCGTGCGCCTGGAAGTAGTGACGCAACTTCCTCGAGGCCATAAGAAGGCCGAAGAGCAATTTCTGCACACCGAAGTACCTTGATCTAGCCCCCTGCAAGAGGGAGCTAACAAAGTAGACCGGGTGCTGCATCATTTTCTTTCTTGGCTGCACTACAACCGACCGTGTCGTCTCTGCACCAATGGCATCAGGCTCTGTCGCTGCTATCACCTCATCATCAATTTCTCTCTGCACCACTAGTGCGGCGCTGACCACCTGGTTTGTTGCAGCCAAGTACAGTAGCAACGGTTCTTGTGGCCTAGGCGCAACTAGTACTGGCGTGGAGGAAAGATACCTCTTCAAGTCTTGCAATGCTGCTTCGGCTTCTGGCATCCACTCCATTGGGCCTGCCTTTTTCAAAATCTTGAAAAAGGGAAGGGCGCGCTCGGCAGACTTGGAAATGAATCTGCTCATGGCGGCAACGCAACCAGCAAGCCGACGCACATCCTTGACCCGTTTGGGTGCTTCAATCTGTTCTATAGCTTTGATCTTGTCCGGATTGGCCTCTATCCCACGCTGTGACACAAAGAACCAGAGAAGCTTGCCGGATGGGACGCCGAAGACGCACTTCTCAGGGTTCATCTTGAGATTGATCTTGCGTAGGTTTGCAAATGTTTCTTGTAAATCCGGTATAAGGGTTGTCATGTTCTTGGTTTTGACCACTATATCATCCATATAGGCCTCCATATTTCTATGGAGTTGGGGTTCAAAACCAATCTGGACTGCCCTTGCAAACGTTGAGCCAGCACTCTTCAACCCGAAAGGCATTCGTACGAAACAATACGTACCACATGGGGTGATGAATGATGTCTTCTCTTCGTCTTCTCTTGTCATGAAGCTCTGATGGTAGCCGGAGTAGGCATCGAGGAATGACAGCAGGTCAAACCCAGCCGTGGAGTCAACAATCTGGTCGATGCGCGGCAACGGGAAGGGGTCTTTAGGACAAGCCTTATTGATATCTGTGTAATCAATACACAGCCTCCACTTCCCATTTGCCTTGCGCACTACCACTGGATTAGCCAACCACGTTGGATGGAGCACTCCTCTTCCCAAACCCGCAGCTTCCAATTTCCAGATCTCCTCTGTGATGAACTCTTGTCGCTCCAAAGCTTGCTTCCCGACCTTCTTCTTGACGGGCCGCGCATGAGGACAGACAACAAGGTGGTGCTCAATCACCTCCCTGGGAACGCCGGGGATGTCGGATGCTTGCCATGCAAACACATCGACATTTGCTCGCAGGAAGGTGACGAGCGCATCTTCCTATTTGTCGTCAAGGGTGGAGCTTATGGTGAAAGCCCCTCCTGTGCCGTCCTCCTTGACAGAAACCTTCTTGGTTCCCGGCGGTGTGGCCCTGGACTTCTTGTTTCTGCCGGTGGAGCTCTCTGGCACGTCCTCAACGGGAGCACTACACTCCGAAGAGGTGCGTTTGCCGGAGTGGGTGTCCGAGGTCTCACCGGTCTTCTTCTTGTTCTTCCCGGCGGAGCCCTCTGGCACGTCCTCGACGGGAGCACTACACTCCGAAGAGGTGCGCTTGCCAGAGTGGGTGTCCGAGGTCTCACCGGTCTTCTTCTTCTTCTTCCCTCCCGGGGCTCCAGTGGCAGGAGCAAGTGCCCTCGTGGCGGCAGCTGCTGCAACTGCCTGCTGGTATAGTTGGTCAGCGCAAATCAGCGCATCTTTCTTATCGGAGGGGATGGTGATGATCGTCACAGGCCCTGGCATCTTCAGGGTGTTGTAGGCGTAGTGTGACGCTGCCATGAACTTGGCCATCGCTGGGCGGCCAAGGATCCCGTTGTAAGGCAAGGGGATCTTGGCAACATCGAACACGGTCCTTTTTGTCCTGTAGTTCAGATCACTTCCAAAAGTCACGGGCAGCGTGACCTTTCCCTTTGGTTGACTTCTCCCCGGGTTGACCCCCTGAAACGTGCCCGTCTATTCGAGGTCTCCGTCGGGAATCTGCAGCGTCTCGATCACGGTGGGCGAGAGTAGGTTCAGACCGGCCTCGCCATTGACTAGCATCTTCGTCACCTTGAGGTTGCGTATTGTCGGTGAAACCAACAATGGCAATCACCCGACCGCAGTAGTGCGATCAGGGTGATCCTCAGTGTCAAAAATGATAGGCGTGCTGGACCATTTCAGCGGCTTTTGGGCACAGGACGACGGCTTCGCCGCTGTAATCTCACGCGATCACTGTTTAAGTTGGCGGTAAGAAGTATGCAGCGAGGCGCCGCCATCGACACACAGGGCCTCCGTAGCTTTCTGAAATTCTTGGTCGCCAGACTCGTCCTCTTCGTGATCGTCGTCTTCGGGCCTTCTGTCACGGCCCCAGGCGGGCCTCTCCTGCTGTTTATCCTTGCCGCGATGGCCTGCTTGACCGTCACGCTTCTTGCCGGACCCTTCAGCACCGTCCTGGCCCTTCTCCTTGTCCCGCCTCTCATATTCAGCCCTCTGCTTCTCAGCAAGGAGCTCAACCTGTCGGCAGTCCTGGAGATCATGGCCTTTGGTGCGATGGATCTTGCAGTCTCGCTTGCCGGAATTTTCTGGCTTCTCGGCAGCCGCCAAGGCCCGGCAGGCGACACACCCGGCAATTTCCTTGCCGGGGTCACCCGCCCTAGTTTTCTTGGCGGAGCCGGTGTCATCAGATCCCTCGACGGCGAGCATGGATTTACCTTTGCGCTTTCTGTTGCGATGCCGGCCTTTCTTCGCCGGGGCAGCAGTATCCTCATCTGAAGAGTCGGTTTCAGCGCCGGCATCTTCGCCGGGGTACTTCCTTCCCTCCTCAGCCCGGGCACATCTGTCAGCAAGAACATAGAGTTCCGCCACATCTTTCACCTTGGTCATCGCCAGTTCTTCACGCATCTTGCGATTACGCATGTTCTGATGGAACGCGTTGATGATTGCGGTAGGGTGAACATCAGGGATATTGTACTGTACCCAGCTGAACCTCTGTATATACTTGCATAGACTCTCGCCTTCCTTCTAGGGAATGACGTGCGGGTCACTTGCTTGGCCATGGGCTTGGTGACCTCCAGTAAAGGCGCCAACAAACTCATGGCACAAATCCGACCCGGAGGAAATAGAGTCCACCGGCAAGTGCATCAACCATGACATGGCGTTGGGTTTAAGAGCCAATGGAAAGTAATTCACAAGCACCTTATCGTCGCGGGCTCCGGTAGCTTGCATCGCGATGGTGTAGATGCTGAGGAACTCCGACGGGTGGGTCTTGCCGTTGTACTTCTCGCCAATGTCAGGCTTGAAGGTGCGGTGAGTGGGCCACTGGAACTGCCGCATCTCACGGGTAAAAGACGGACAGCCTACCTCGTAAGGTAGACCTCCAGGGCTCTCCGGTGCTGGGCGATTCACAGCAGGCCCTGCTCGCCTGTCTGACTGGTGGCGCGCTCCGCGCCGGCGCTCGATGGTGGTTCGAGCGTCTTCATGAGCTCGCTCTTGAAGAACTTGACGCTGGTCGCCGTGGGTCCGTGGGTCGGACGACGCTATGGAGATGGCGTCACCCGCGACGTCCCGATGAGTCGACACACGCGGTACCGGGCAAGGAGGAGGCGAATGCACCGTGGCCACGGTGTTGCCGGTCCTCCCACCACCGGTGTGTGGGACCCCATCGGGGCGTCGACCTGGGAGCTCCGCTGGACTTGGTTCATCCTTGTTGGCGACTGCGACAAGGCTTCGGATGGTGGCTCTCTATTCGCCGAGTTTCCCCGTAACGGGAGGAAAGTCGAGGAGCAACTGCGCGCGCGCCAGGGCTTTGGTTGGGGTTAGAGGTAGCGAAACCTGCACGGACCGCGACGCGCTTCGACCCCTGACCATGTCCGGAGGAGCTCCGTCACGATCCCGCGGTCGCATGCCGTTTCCACCAGCGCTTCGGCGGGCGGGCAGGTCTTCTACGTCTCGAGAGTGGCGCTCGGGACTCTTCCCGTGGCGACGCCCAGGATCTTCGGCGCGATGACGCCGTTCGTCGCACGCTACTTGGGAGGAGCGTGCTATTGGCGCCGGCATGGGAGCCCTGGAGGCCCTTGCTTCGCCTTCGGGTGATGCAGTAGCGATCTTGGAAGGCCCTGCGCCACCCGCGGAGGGCCTGGGTCCATCTTTGGATCTGGTGGTGTGTGGCCCGTTACCAGGCACACAAACATCGCCACCTCCCAAACTCCGACTGCTGGGACGGCGTTGGTGTTCGCGAGCAGCGCCCCGGGTCCTTTTCGCGACCGGCCCGCTGCTCGCCCGCGTCGGGACGGGCTGGCCGGCTTCCGACTGGCCAACCGCCACCGTCGTGTTCTTCTTGGGCGCCATGATGATGAAGAAGCGTCAAACTGACTGCTAAAGCCGATTCTCACAACTGCACAGCCCCTACCTGGCGCGCCAAAGATGTCGGTGTATTAGGAATGACACCTATGGGATCACAAGAATCCCTACTACGGTTGCGGGGCGCGGGGTTGAGAGAAGAGCGGATCTAACAGATAGCACACGGTTTGTTTATCCAGGTTCGGGCCGTGAGGATGCGTAAAACCCAACTCCTGCTTTGGTGGATTGTATGTCTGTGTTCTTCAGCTAGCTATGGGGCGCGAGGAGCTCCAAAAAGCCGAATCCTCCTCTTGGTCGCCTCGGGCCTCCTTTTATAGGGAAAAGGGGTCGCCTCAGTGGCACACAGGAGGTGGAAAGGGTACAGTGATGCGAGGTTATCCCTCGAATTACATGACAAGGCACATTTAATGCGTCTTGCTTAGGTGTCCTTGCTTTATCGAGGACGGGGGAGATATCCATCTTGTCCGTCGCCGCTCCTTCTTGCGTCGACACGTGCCCTGGCCAGCGATGCCTGAGATGCCATGTAGGCAGGCAGGCAGCCGAGGTGGCGCAATGGTGGGTCTTCGTGAAGATCTGCATGCCGCCACGCAGGTGCCTGCCCAGCTGGTTGGGTCGGCAGCTGTATAAGGCGGTGGAGGTTTAGTTGGCGTGGGCCTGATGGTGGCCCTGCGGATGTCCTCGGCAAGGGTCTTGCCGTGGTGCCTGCTGCCATCCCCGGCAAGGTGATTTCCGGAGGTCTTGTGGTCTTCCTTGGCTAGGATCCCGCCAAGGGTCGCCGTCTTCTTAGTGTGTATCTGATCTTGAATGTCTTCACAAAGATCTGCATGCCACTACGGGGATGACTCCTGAATCCTTGCCCCATGGGGGCAGTGGACTCAAGGGGGACTTGCTCCGTAGGCGTGGGGCAAATTGCCGCGACAAGGGTCTTGCCGGGGCTGCTAAAGCCGGCCCCGACAAGGTTCTTGCCGGGGCTACTAAAACTGGCTCCCGGCAAGGATCTTGCCGGGGGAAGCCGCTTCGTCCCTTTGCTCTTTGTGGTCTTGTTCTTGGTGTCGCTCCAGTTCCATCGAGCTCCGGTCTTACCCTGGCTCACCTCCCTTGCCTTGCCTTGTGTGGCGGTGCCCGTGGCTCAGACTGCCCGTGCACAGTCATAGGGGTACAAAAAGTGTACCTCTCTTTTTGTACACCGACAGGGGAGAAATATGTATAGATCATAGGCTTCGAGAGAGAGAGTGTTTGCCTCTTTGGTCTAGCTTGCTTTTGGTTGAACTTTATTGTGTGTTTGCTTTATACTCTATGTCCATGAGTGATATACTGGTGTGATCATGCGATTGATCATATGGTACCTTAATGTTTGCTTGGATGATATTATCTCTATATTTCTATATGATCATTCACTTTGCTTGGTGATGAGTGCATGTTTTCAGTTATATATCATTTTGAGCGCTCCACCAAGATGTATGTGACATGGAAGAGTAACCCATGATCCTAATCGATTGTGCATTTGCATTCAAACACAAATTTAAAATAATGCACAAATTTAGGGGGAGCCCTTGTTTATCACATACTTCTCAAAGCGACGATGTATTTCAATCTTATTCATTTGTCGAAGCTTTGATCTATATGTTGTCATCAATTACCAAAAAGGGGGAGATTGAAAGTGCAACTATCCCCGGGTGGTTTTGGTAATTACTAACAACATATAGCTCATTGAACTAATGCTATTTCAAGATTAATATTTCAGGAAAGTTCAATGATTGGTATGGCATGAACTAGGTATGTGGACCCCTCAAAATGCTAAGGACAAAGGATTGGCTCAAACTCAAGACTCTACATTTCTCCAGTTTAGTGATCCAAGATCACATTGAGTCCATAGGAAAGCCAATACTATTAAAAGGGAATGAGGTGTTGCTTAATGGGTTGCTTGCTCGAAATGCTTAGTGATATGTTCCAAAACCCTCAACCACTTTCTCACATCCACATATGTCCCAAACCAAAAGTCAAATTCGGCCCTACCGAAAAGATCTATCCGGCGCCACCGAGTTCATTTGACATAGCCACTGCCACTAAACCCTAACATTTCGGTCTCACCGAAAGGGATCTCGGTCTCACCGAGATGGGATTGCAAACTCTCTGTTTCCCTTTGTAACATTTCGGTCTCACCGAGATGAGCGATCGATCCCACCGAGTTCGCAATGCAAACTCTCTGTTTCCTCTTTGTAATGTTTCAGTCTCACTGAAACGAGCGAATCGGTCCCACCGAGTTTGCCTGACCAACTCTCTGTAATTTCATTACCAAAATTGGTCCCACCGAGTTTGTGTAATCGGTCTCACCGAGATTACGTTATGCCCAAACCCTAATGAAATCGGTCCCACCGAGTTGATCATATCGGTCCCACTGAAATGCCTATCGGTCACATTATGAACTAAATTGGTCTGACCGAGTTCTCAGAATTGGTCCCACCAAGTTTGGTAAATTGTGTGTAATGGTTAGACTTTATGTGGAGGCTATATATACCCCTCCACCCACTCTTCACTCGTGGAGAGAGCCATCAAAACATACCTGCACTTCCATCATACATGTTCTAAGAGAGAGCCACGTACTCAAGTGTTGAGATCAAGATATTCCATTCCTACCATATGAATCTTGTTCTCTAGCCTTCCCCAAGTTACTTTCCACTCAAATCTTTCTTCCACAATATCCAAATTTGTGAGGAGCTGTTTGAGTGTTGGGGAGACTATCATTTGAAGCATTTGAGCAAGGAGTTCATCATCAACACACCGTCTATTACCTTTTGGAGAGTGGTGTCTCCTAGATTGGTTAGGTGTCACTTGGGAGCCTCCGACAAGATTGTGGAGTTGAACCAAGGAGTTTGTATGGGCAAGGAGATCGTGTAATTTGTGAAGATATAACCCTAGTGAGGCAAGTCCTTCGTGGGTGATGGTCATGGTGGGATAGACAAGGTTGCTTCTTCGTGGACCCTTCGTGGGTGGAGCCCTCCGTGGACTCACGCAGCCGTTACCCTTCGTGGGTTGAAGTCTCCATCAACTTGGATGTACGATAGCACCACCTATCGGAACCAAGACAAAAAACATCCTTGTCTTCACTCGCGTTTGCTCCCTCCAAACTCCTCCCTTTACCTTCATATGCAACTATTTTACATTCCGCTGCTATACTCTTAGAATTGCATCTGTAGGTTGATTGCTTGACTTGTGCTAAGTTGCTAAAATCTGCCAAGAACTAAAATTGGGAAAAGACTATATTTTTATTAAGTCAAGTAGTGTAATCACCCCCTCTAGTCATACTTTCGATCCTACACCATCTCCGCTGATTTCAGCATCGAATATAACTCAGGAATGGACTTCTCCATCCCTTGCATATTGTACTTCATCACAAAGCTCTTGCATCTAGGTGGAAGCAACTAGAGGATTCTCTAAATGACCGAGTCATCTGGAAGATTAACTCCCTGCTGAGACAAGCGGTTGTGCAACCCAGACATTTTGAGTATATGCTCACTGACAGAACTATTTTCCTCCATCTTACAACCAAATAACTTGTCTAAGACTTCATATCTCTTGACCCGGGCATGAGCTTGGAAAACCATTTTCAGTTCTTGGAACATCTCATATGCTTTGTGTTGCTCAAAACGCTTTTGGAGCCCCGGTTCTAAGTTGTAAAGCATGCCGCACTGAACCAGGGAGTAATCATCACTACGTGACTGCCAGACGTTCATAACGTCTTGAGCTGCTGGGAAAATGGGTGCGTCACCTAGCAGTACTTCAAGGACATATGCTTTCTTGGAAGCTATAAGGATGATCCTCAAGTTACGGACCCAGTCCGTAGAGTTGCTTCCATCGTCTTTCAGTTTGGTTTTCTCTAGGAGCGCGTTGAAGTTGAGGGCAACATTAGCGTGGGACATTGGATCTACAAGATAGATTGTAAAGACAAGTTTAGACTAAGTTCATGATAATTAAGTTCATCTAATCAAATTATTTAATGAACTCCCACTCAGATAGACATCCCTCTAGTCATCTAAGTGATATATGATTCAAATCGACTAGGTCGTGTCTAATTATCATGTGAGACGGACTAGTCATGAACGGTGAACATCTCCATGTTGATCGCATCTACTATACAACTCATGTTCAACCTTTCGGTCTCTCGTGTTTTGAGGCCATGTCTGTACATGCTAGGCTCGTCAAGTCAACCTAAGTGTTTCACATGTGTAAATCTGACTTACACCCATTCTATGCGAACGTTGGAATCTATCCCACCTGTGGTGCTTCGAAACAACGAACCTTCGCAACGGTGCACACTTAGAGGAAACACTTTATGTGAAATTTTAGTGAGGGATCATCTTATTAATGCTACCATTGTTCTAAGCAAATAAGATGTAAACATGATAAACATCACATGCAAATCATAAAGTGACATGATATGGCCAATATCATCTTGCGCTTTTGATCTTCATCTTTGATGCGTGGCATGATCACCATCGTTACAGTCATGACACCATGATCTCCATCATCGTGTCTTCATGAAGTTGTCTCGCCAACTATTACTTCTACTACTATGGCTAACGGTTAGCAATAAAGTAAAGTAATTACATGGCGGTTTTTATTGACTCACAGGTCATACAATAAATTAAGACAACTCCTATGGCTCCTGCCGGTTGTCATACTCATTGACATGCAAGTCGTGATTCCTATTACAAGAACATGATCAATATCATACATCACATATATAATTCGTCACATCATTTTGGCCATATCACATCACATAGCATAACCGGCAAAAACAAGTTAGACGTCCTCTAATTGTTGTTGCATGTTTTACGTGGCTGCTATGAGTTTGTAGCAAAAATGTTTCTTACCTACGCAAAAGCCACAACGGTGATTTGTCAATTGCTATTTACCCTTAATAAGGACCCTGTTCATCGAATCTGATTCGACTAAAGTGGGAGAGACAAACACCCGCTAGCCACCTTATGCAACAAGTGCATGTCAGTCGGTCGAACCTGTCTCACGTAAGCGTACGTGTAAGGTTGGTCTGGGTCGCTTCATCCCACAATGCCACGGAATCAAGATAGGACTAGTAACGGTGAGCAAATTCACCAAATCATCGCCCACAACTACTTGTGTTCTACTCGTGCATACAATCTACGCATATACCTATCTCATGATGCCACTGTTGGGGAACGTAGTAATAATTCAAAAAAATCCTACGTAACCAAGATCAATCTAGGAGATGCTAGCAACGAGAGAGAGGGAGTGCATCTTCATACCCTTGAAGATCGCTAAGCGGAAGTGTTGCAAAGAACGTGGTTGATGGAGTCGTACTCGTGGCGATTCAAATCACGGAAGATCCGATCAAGCGTCGAATGGACGGCGCCTTCGCGTTCAACACACGTACAGCTCGAGGACGTCTCCTCCTTGATCCAGCAAGGGGGAAGGAGAAGTTGAGGGAGTGCTCCGGCAGCACGACAGCGTGGTGGTGGAGCTTGTGGTTCTCCGGCCGGGCTTCGCTAAGCACTACGGAGGTGGAGGAGGAGTTGGAGGGGGGAGGGCTGCACCAGGGGGAAGGGTGTGGCTGCCCTCCCACCCCTCAGTTCTAAGAGGACGACGCCTATGCAGGGCGAGTCTTCGAAGCGAAAGGAAGCGGGGGGCACCGTCGAGCCCCCTCTTTCATCGAAGGGGTATAGTTTTCAATATGTGCCTGGTTAGTAAGGCCGGTTTGTCACATTTTTCCTTCCGTCTTATTCTATAAGGAGCATACGTTGAACTGCGTCCGAGGACCCTGCTGACCGAACACCAAGCAATACAGCCCCAGGCCTATCAACAAGGACATGATCCGATACGAGCATAACACCGGATTGTCCTCCACAGGAGGATTCAGATAAAGTATCAGTCACAAATTCCAAAGTGGAAAGCACAATGAATCATGGACGGCGAAAAGAGGCCATGCGCGACCCAGTATTTACCGAGGAGGCGTTCAACGCCCTCAACTCTATTGATGCGTATATCCGATCTGCTCGGGACGGGCTTGCCGGATCCACTCACCTGCTTTCAAAGGATATGCGGGTAAGAATTTGTGTAAATTTAATAAGCCTATGCCAGTGGCCCCCGGGACTTGAAGTAGTTGGCCCAACTGATTCAAGGATCATTATGACCACATGTTCTCAACGGAAAGAATGACATTTTGTCCAAGGAGCTTGAAGCAAACCGGATCATGCTGAATACCGTCACCACCGAGCTAGAAGACCTGAAGAAATCCATGAAGGGATATAATGGTAAGGACGAATAATGTTCGGAAAATACAATTTTGCCATCAATGATGTTTAAGCATTCATTGTTTAGTTTCAGTGGCGGAATCAGCAGATCGACTGGAGGAGAAGCTAAGGGCTGCTCAGGAGGACAAAAAACATGTTGAAGGGCAAGAAGCAGCTAGTCAGCGTGTATTAACACGGACCATTGAGCAAAAGAACAAACTGCTTGATGAAAATATCACGCAAGCCGAAGAGCTAAAGGACCTAAGGGCCCAACTATCAGATGCTTTGCAGGAAAATAAAAAGTTAAAAGGCGGCATATTTAGTATGACATTTGAACTAGCTTTCATATTATCCAATTATTTAGATCTTCACAATGCTATTCCTGCAGGTTTGTTAACTGGGCGGCCCGAAGGAGAAGTATCCGGATTTCAAGGCAACGTGCTACATGAGTTCTCCAAAGTGCATGAGCGAGTTCAAAAAGCCATGAATAGCATGGCTAAAGCCTTATGGACATACGATTCTCCTCCAGAAATTATGGAGGATCTGGCGAACTTATTCAAAAGGGCCCGGCGTCGCTTTGAGCTATGGAAGGCGTCAGCATGCTGAGAAGGTGCACGAGAAGCCTAGGCCATGGTGAAAACGCACTATATTGGGCTTGATCCAAATCATATGGCCCGTGTTGGACCTCGGGGACCGGATGGAAAAGAGATTCCCGTGAGCTTGGTGTATGAGCAAGTAATGATAGCCGCAAAGTTTACGCAAGAAGTTTGTAGTTTAGACAGTCTTATAGATCGCATAGATAAAGAATAGGCATTTGATTCCATTTAGTAATGTATTTTATCATCAAACTTATCTCCGACCAAACTTGTAAAAAATTTGTCATGGCAGGCCTTTGGCTTCAACCTCTTGAACCCAAGGGTTGGATTGTTTCCGGATACTATACTTGTGGTAAACTCTTAGTATGTTCGGAAACCAGGCAATCCGGTCATTTTGCTTGAACAGACAAGATTTGTTCAGGGAGTTATGTTATATTACTATTTAACGTAAGAAACATCTTCCAGGGAGAATAGTTCCATTAAGGGTTCCTTTTCCTTGGTCAGCGTGCGTATTTATGCATGCCTAGGCTTTGGTCCTAAAGATAGGATTACATGAAGCCTATCCTTTGATATTGAAAAATTATGTGCAAATAAGCAATTCGTCGTTTGTCCGCAGACTAATGATTCCCTTAAGAACGCTAGCTTTCGGCTTCACCCGTCTGAGGTATAGGTCCGGATTACTTGGTTGTAGCAATCGTAGAGGTGCTCCCTTTACACCTTAGCCAAACAATCGGGAATGTAGGGTATAAACATAGGAGCCAGGCAAGCCAGCTTGGCAAAGAACTTAACTCATAAATGTGCATATAATGGCAAAGAGACTGTATGAGACATGCGACGTAAGTACTGTAAACAATAAGCTTTAATAGTAAGCTTCGGTATAGAAGCCCCCAGGTATCTCTAGGTATGTACATTTAAAAATGTTCACCCCTAATAGTTCGGTATAGCCGAACACTTTCTGGGAAGGAAAAACAAAAAATGAAGAGGAAGAAAAACAAAGGAAGAAACCTCGACAAAAATAGAAATAAAAGGTGCTACCGGACTATCCATAGAATCGTCGGAGCCAGGCAGCGTTCCAAGGATTCGGCTCAAGGCGATTGTCTGATGCATTTTGAAGGCAATAGGCTCCTCCGGTGAGAACTTCGTCAATGATGAAGGGGCCCTCCCATATTGGTTTGAGCTTCTCCTTTTTCTTCTCCGGGAGGCACAAAACGAGTTCGCCAATCTTGTATGTTTTGGCCCGCACTTCTCTACTCTGGTATCGCCTGGCCTATTGCTAATAGAATGCAGAATGAGCTTGCGCGATATCATGTTCCTCTTCAAGGCCGTCTAGGTCATCCTGCCGATCGAGCTTGGCCTCTTGCTCTTCATACATACGCAGTCAAGGTGAATCGTGAATAATGTCGCACGGCAAAATAGCCTCTGCACCATACACCATGAAAAAAGGTGTATATCCGGTTGTCCGGTTAGGTGTGGTCCGCAGCCCCCAGAGTACGGAGTCAAGCTCCTCAACCCAGTGTTTATCTGACTCCCGTAGGGAGCGCACCAATTGGGGTTTAATGCCGCTCATTATTAAGCCATTGGCACGTTCGACCTGACCATTTGTTTGAGGGTGGTACACAGAGGCATAATCAAGTTTAATACCTAACTTGGTGCACCAGTTCTTCACCTCGTCAGTTGTAAAGTTGGAGCCATAATCTGTGATAATACTATGTGGGATACCATAGCGGTGTACCACGCCGGATATAAAATCTATCACTATCCCTGCTTCAGCCGTTCTGACTGGTTTGGCTTCTATCCATTTAGTGAATTTATCCACCATAACCAGTAAATATTTCTTTTTGTGGCTTCCCCCCTTTAAGGGGTCCGACCATATCCAGCCCCCAGACCGCAAAAGGCCAAGTAATGGGGATGGTTCTCAAGGCAGTGGGACACATATAACTTTGATTGGCAAAAAGCTGGCATCCAACACAATGTTGGACCAGGGCTTGTGTATCTGCTCGGGCTGTTGGCCAGAAGAAACCTGTTCGGAAAGCCTTGCTTACGAGATCCCGAGTTGCTGCGTGATGGCCGCCCATACCAGCGTGTATTACGGCTAAAAGTTGTCGTCCCTCCTCTTCAAAGATGCACCTTTGGAGAACAATAGTAGTGCTTTTCTTGTATAGTTCATCTTCGTGAACTTTATAGGCTTTAGAACGCCGAACTATGCGACGGGCCTCATTTTGATCATTGGGGAGCTCTTGCCTATTAAGGTAGGCCAGGAAGGGTTCGGTCGAAGGAGCGATGAGGGCCATGATTTCATGAGCCCAAGGTGTTATTTCCATATCTGAATCCCCGATGGCATCTGTATTGAGTTCGGCTGGTGGTGGTGTGATCGGGTCTGAATTACCATCTCTACTCTCGTCCTGCCTGTGGCACCCCGGCTCAGAGAAACCGGAATGCCCCGTATTCCAGCCCAGAGATCGAGGAGAAGTCTTCTGGAATATGACACTTCTTAGCATAGAACAAATCAGCTCTTTATTACAATCTATGTGGGTACAAGGGGTTACATCAGCACGGTGAAACTACCGTGCCACGTTTGCGCCATGAAAGTAGCATAACAACACGAAGCAGCGGAAAGACTACTGGTAGCGGAACAACGACGACGGTGGTGAACTCCACTCCACAGGGACTCTGGCTGGAACACTTATCCTAGCTCACAAACAAGGAATCCACGGCAAACAAGCAATCTTATCTGGCATGACCTGCAAACTGGCATGACACGCCAGGTTAGTACATTTAATGTACTTGCAAGCTCACAGCAACCAAAGCAATGAAGACAAACAATAGCATGGCAATTACAGGTTATCAAGCAATGATGAACACGATACTATCAGAACAACATGGCCTGTACAACGTGATACAGCTAGATCAATACGAGCATGGAATGAACATATGAACACGATGGAACTAGCATGCAACATGATGAAACTATCATGCACCAACTTACTCTGCTCAGTTTACCTCGTAACCATCACATGCATCACTTACCATCACGGACATCACACGATCATCTTGGGATCCAATCAAGCTTGGTATTAACAATACCTTAGTAATCATTTATGACCACAAGGAGATTGACCTTTACCATTGACTCTCGCATAATATCCAACAAGTCGGTACTCATGATGCCATAGTGATCCCCTCAAAATCACATAAGTATCAACCAACTTCTTTCATCATCGAACCAGGGTTGTTATTAAGCACATTATTATTGCTGTTGACCCATAGTGTGACCGACATGAACTGGCCCCATATCCGCGGGCACGGCTATTGATAGATTTAACACACACACTCTGCAGAGGTTAGCACACTTTACCCACACTATGGAACCCTGGCCTCGCACTCCCATTCGGGTGGACCAAAGCATTCCGACAAAACCATCCTACTGCCATGATACTCTCCCGGCCACTCCGACCAACTCCCCTTTGGGCTAAGTCCTGGGTGGCCACGTGCCTACCAAAGGCACCAATGGCCACCGTCGTGGCAAAATGGTCCCAAACAGGGACAATGATCCTTACAAAAACAATGGGCACATAAGGCTTATGCCGTCCTACCTGGCCAAGGTAGCGCCCGCGCATAACCTTCCCTCGCGGGAGGCACTGGCGAGAGGCATGACAATAGACCCAGTTAGGACCCCCTCCCATAGGGTAAGCGTGGCTGCACTAGTCAGCTCGATAAGGTGGCACCATGACTCGGCCAACGGTTGTTCAAGTTCAACTTAATCTGGTTAAACTTGAATGCAAAATGTTGAGCCATGATTAACTAACATGATGCAACTACAATGCATGAACATGATATCAACATAAGTATGGGGGTGCATCACAATGAACGAGCATAACAACAACATTTTACCATTTATCCAGATGAGCATGGCATACGGACGAGCATTAATATCATAACTAGAACACTACTCATAGCATAACATGACCACTAGCATCAATAATAACTATCATGCAAGAACATATCAACAATACAACCATGCAATCATTTATCCAACTAAATGCAAAAGAGCATGCATAACAATGGTACTCGGAACGGACGACAGCCATGCACCGAAGACCATCCCTACATCAACATGTACTACTACCAAGCATGTCATATGAAAGTAATACTAGCAAGTAGAACATGATAACAGAGTGCAAGAAACATATCATGACGGTAAACACCGATCCATAAGCATAACCGAAATAACGACAGCAACAGTAAAGCAAACAAACAGTTATTTAAAGATTCAAGTTGAAAACCAATACTTCCGCATGGCTATCATGCAAATGGTGGTTGTGGCTTGCCTGGGGATGATGAAGGCTCCGGGAAGAAGTGTGGAAAGATCGCGTAAAGGATTACCGGAAAGGGTACTCTCTCGGAGGGGGTTGATTAGGGAAAGGGAAAAATGGTCATTTCCAGTATGTCGAAGCATAGTGAAAATGATGGGAACAGGACGGGTTCGACGAGATGAAGACGTGAGCGTTGGATTCACCTCAATCGGAGCTACAGGTAAAAAGTTGTGAAGGGAGGAAGATCAGGGACTTTTCTGCAAAAATTCATCACAAACAAGTCCCTAAGTGGATAAGGCAGAAGCGGGTTTTGAGGAATTACGCTTTCCAGAGAGGATAACGTACATACACCCAAAGAAGAAGTGGAATACGCTTTCATCCAAGCGTTGGCGTACTCAACGAAGTACGCCTCCACTTAAGTGACGTGGACGGGGGGTCGGGCTCTGTGAAGCTGACAGACGGGTCCAGTGGGTATTGACTCTCTCCCCCTCGTCCCTTCTTCCACCTCCCGACGGACAGAGGCAGGGGCGAGGCCGCGCGGCTCCGGCGCTGGCCCCCGGTGGCTCTGGCCAGCTCCAGCCGAGGGAAGGGCACAGGCGGCCTCGGGAAGAGGCGCTGCACCCGCCTGGTGCAGCGGCCACGGCGGAGAGAGCCGTGGCCAGGTGGCCCGATGACAGGGAGGACGGCGGCCACAGTGAAGATGGAGGCGAGGCTACGGGTGAGGAACGAGATCGGCAGGGTTCAGGAGGTGTTCGCCGGAGTTGAGGGACTCCCCGGGAAGTGGAATGGGGAAGGGAGGGGCTCGACACTGAGCTAATTTAGGAAAAGCGTCCCGGCGGCCATGGCGGCCTAGAGTAGCGAGGAGGAGCTCTAGAGCTCGGGCCTAGAGGAGTTTATGATGAGAATGGTGAGCTCAGGGCAACGCGGGGTGGCTCTTATATAGCCGAGCGGCGAGGGGGTGAGGTGGCACGCGCGTGGCTACGTGTCCGCGCACCGGCGACAGGCACATGCGGCCAAGGGTCACGAGGAGGGGTGGCTAGGCGACGAGGGAGGACGCAGACGAGAGGCAGAGTTCACGGAGTCGAGGAGAGCTCAGGGACAAGAGAGGGAAGCCGCCATGGCGCGAATAGAGCCGGTCGGCTACAGCGCGTCCGTGGGCGCACGGCGACGAGCGCCAGCGAGGAGGCTTCGAGAGTGGGAGATAGCTCTAGGAGGATGGCGATGACGCGGGAAACACGCTAGACATGGGCAGACAATGAGGGGACGAGAGCACAGATGGGGAGGGGGAGACAGAGGCGCCAGAGCGCACCGATGACATGCCGAAACGGTGGTCACCGCGGTCACTGGCATGAAGGGGACAAGGGAGGCTGCGAGGAGTTGTCAAGTGACTAGTCCCTGCATAATAGAGGCTGAGGGAGTTGATGGATCAAGAGAAGGAGCCATGGTGAGGAGTGTGGCATCGCTGCAAGTTTGATGTATAAAACTTGGACATGAACTGTTGATCAACAGGAACTTGATTGGGTCAAATGGAGTTGTCTGGGATGCTTAGATAAGGAAAGACTACATTCTGGAAAGTTTGGAAGGAAATGGACCAATACTTAATACACTTGCTTTGCAAATGCATAAACTGGTCCAGATTAAAGAACATGAAGAAGCACTCACATGGAGTGTCAACTTAAGCTCAAATTGGGCAATTCAGTGTTATTAGGCCATATGAGGATGCTCAAAAAGTTTCATAACAGTTGGCCAAGCCAAAATGGTACTTGCTTCATAATGGTCCTCTCTGAACAGGAACTTGAGAAAATTCCTGAGGGAAAATGGCTAAAACAAATATGCCCAAATTTTGTGGAGCTAGGTTATATGGATAGGAGAAGGTCTAGAAAAAATTCAGCCTTAATGGAGCAAGATAAAATATACTTGCTTCACAAACTGAAAATTTGGACAGAATCAAAGAATGGAAGATGAGCTCACATGGAGGCATTACATGAGCTCAACTTTGGTGGAGGGCTATGATATGATGATATTGAGGACCATGCAAAATTGCAACTCATCTGGATATGCCTAGCTTGTACCTTCTTCACAAAGTTTCTTTCCGGGCAGAAACTTTGGACAATCATAAGTAAATAACTACTAGGAAAATGAGGTTGCATTTTGGCATGTGGCAAAGATATGGACATGAAAAGATGTCCAAGAAGTTTGGAGTCAATTGGGCAAAGAAAATATCACTCGCTTCATAAAGTGCCATTTAGGGCAGAATAGGAAAATGAATATTTGAGGATTATTTTTGAACATGGCAAGGAAAGGTTTTGCCATATTTGATGAAGATATGACCCAAACAATTTATAAGAATTATTTGGGAATTTTAGGAGTGCTGGAAATATAGGTTGCTTCACAACCTAGGGTAGACAGGGATATTCCTTTAATAGAAAAAGGAATATTCCCAATAAAGGAACATTGGGATTTGTGCTAGGATGGCAAGGTCTCGGGAAGGAATTGAGGATGAAAAGCCACTCTGGAAAGAAAGAAGAGGTCATCTTCTTCAGTTTCCAAACCACAAAGCCACAGAAAATGAAAACTCAAGCAAAAACCTCAGAAAAAGAAAGGGCCAAAAATCGGGCTGTGACAAACCTTCCCCCCTTAAAGAAATCTTGTCCTCGAGATTTGGTTGCTCGGGGACAAGTATGAATATACCGCCTTAAGGAAACCGTTTCCAACTCGGGTATCCTTTTTCCTTTATTGATTGTTCCCATTAACTTCTTCATCTGACTTATCTGACTGGCTCTGGGGTGGTTGGCTTCACTGTATCCATATCCTGGCAGATCTTACTTCACATTTTCATTCTTATACCGGGTCCATTTCTCTTCATAGCTGCTGACTTAGCTGAGATTTACCATGTCTGAAATATATGTCTGTCTCACAAATCCGAGGGTGATTTCCGATTGTTGTGTTGGTACTGCCAACTGCCCATGAATTGGTGATCAGATTTTTCCTGATGAATACCCAAGCTCTTACTCCTTGCATTGGGTTTTTCCACTAAATGCAAATCCCTCGGGTTCCAAATAGTGAGTTAAGGCAGAACCATTTTTCTGACAGATTCTGACTTATCACATGAATTTTTGAATCATGCTGACTGGCTCCACTGTCTTGAGTACCAGATATGTACCAAATATTTGATTGTCGCCTGTCGTGACCAGCATAAGGGATGTGACCTTATCTGATAATATCCTCATCATTGACTAACGGTGGTTCAAAATTGAGTAGACCCCTTAGGCGAATATCCATGGCGATCGATCCTGACTCAGACTGTCCGGTGTCCCTGCACCATGTTAGTCCTGCAACCATTTTCATATCTGCACCACTGGTCTTGCTCCTTCATTATTGTTTTCTTGATCTGGATCCTTGGTTGAAAGAGCGGGGTCATATTGCTTCTTCGTGTGACCATAGGTTCTGTTAGGTGCAATGTTCTGACAGGCGTACTTTTATCCTCATCTCAGGAGAAAAGAAGACAAGGGCTCATCAGGATCATATTCCAGGTTCATCGTTACTTGCACAGAGCTCAGTGTTGTCGTAAATTTTCATAGTCCTTTGTCACACTGAGGTGTATATCTGGCTTCCTTCACATATATCTGAGAATCTGATTCCCGAGGCAGACTTGTGTTCTGACTGGTTCTTGCTTCTGACCAACTGTTGCGGATCTAATTCTGCCATATGCTGTCAATTCCTAATGTACTATCTTGCACCAGTGCCATACTGAGGACGATTGGATGGCTTATGCCGGAAACCATCGAGAGTATCTTGCTGAGGAAGACTGGGTTTTGTGCTGCAGAAGATTCTCATTGTGATATGCGGACCGATTATCATATATGCATACCATCTTAATATTTCTGCTGTTGATTACTTGCATGAAACCGGGTTTGCTGGACTATCCTCCGTTCTGAGTATTGAATATATTGCATATTCTTGCTTTCTTCCAGGTATATCATGTTTCAGAATCATCCTCAACGAAGAATCAAACCTTGTATCTGAACCATACCTTTGATTGAAACTACACTGTTGGTCCTGCACATAGCTTATCTTGTTGCTGATCTGATCATTACTGCCATGAGGAGTGCACATTGAGGCGAACTTGATTATCCGTACTGTTGTAAGGAGTGCATGCTAATGATACTAACTTTCCATCCAGGATTCCTTTTGCATTTCAGACAAGATATTCCAAACTTCACTGCAGTCTGCTAATAACTTCATTCTGTTTATCTGAGTTTCCAAGTATCTGAATTCCTTACAGATTCTTCAGGTCCGGTGTCAGTTGATGAGAAACTTTAAAAAGGGGAAAATAATGCCACACCGAAGGCCCAAAGAAATAAGCAAAAAAAACGACGAAAACAAATGCACACAAGCATACTAATAATATAAATAATCAAACAACATCACATATTACTGTTACTCACACAATAATATGCATGCATACCTAAGCACACAAATTTCGCAGAAACTCCGGGATTGCGGTCTAATATGCTGTGGCGGTGTGCACGAAAGTGAATCTGTGTGTGGAAGGAGTTGGCGTAACCGAGGCTACACCAAGCGCTGGCTGAACACCGGATGCAACTGGATGGATACGGAGGCGAGGCCGGACTTGGTGATCATGTAGCGAGACACAAAGGTCATGGACACATCATCATCAAGAGTACGGAAGGGAACCGTACATGTCCAAAGAATTAGGATAATGAGGTAGGATAGCGGTGGAAAGCTGGGTTGGCTGGCATTGCACTTTTTCTGATAACAAAGATCAGCAAGGGTTACCAAAATGACGAGATGAAGGGCACAATTCGGGATAGAGACGAGTCTATCACCGAAATGATATGGGTGGGTGGCGGAAAGATATCGACGCAATACCTGAGCATAACTCCTGCAAATGGTGTCTGGAACATTTGGCACCAAGGAATCACTCTGCTGGGACAGAGATGACGCCAAACACCAAAGAGCAGGCATGCAAAGAAGGAGGGTGAAGGTAGTGGATCGAAACTGATGCCACCTACACTCACAAGATTAACCGTTAGTGACAAGATAATAATCTATATGCATGCTATGCAACAAACGAATGCAGCAATCAAGTGCAACAAACCAACCAGACTCTATACTACCGCATTCTAACGTTCGCGCGGGCTAGGGCATCCTACAGCCAGACCTGCTCTGATACGAAGCCTGTGGCACCCCTGCTCAGAGAAACCGAAATGCCCCATATTCCAGCCCAGAGATTGAGGAGAAGTCTTCTGGAATATGGCACTGCTTAGCATAGAACAAATCAACTCTTTATTACAATCTATGTGGGTACAAGGAGTTACATCAGCACGACAAAACTACGCGTGCCACGTTTGCTCCATGCAAGCAGCAGAACAACACGAAGCAGCGGAAATACTACTGGCAGTGCAACAACGACAACGGTGGTGAACTCCACTCCACAAGGACTCTGGCTAGAACGCTTATCCTAGCTTGCAAACAAGGAATCCACAGCAAACAAGAAATCATATCTGGCATGACCTGCAAACTGGCATGACACGCCAGGTCAGTACATTGAATGTACTTGGAAGCTCACAGCAACCAAAGCAATCAAGGCAAACAATAGCATGGCAATTACAGGTTATCAAGCAATGATGAACACGATACTATCAGAACAACATGGCCTATACAACGTGATACAACTAGAACAATACGAGCATGGCATGAACATATGAACATGATGAAACTAGCATGCAACATGATGAAACTATCATGCACCAACTTACTCTGCTCGGGTTACCTCGTAACTATCACATGCATCACTTACCATCATGGACATCGGACGATCATCTCAGGATCCAATCAAGCTTGGTATTAACAATACCGTAGTAATCATTTATGACCACAAGGAGCTTGACCTTTACCATTGACTCTCGCATAATATCAAACAAGTCAGTACTCATGATACCACAGTGACCCCCTCACGATCACATAAGTATCAACCAACTTCTTTCATCATTGAACAAGGGTTGTTATTAAGAACATAATTATTACTATTTACCCATAGTGTGACAGACTCGAACTGGGCCCATATCCGCGGGCGCGGCTATCGATAGATTTAGCACACACACTCTGCAGAGGTTAGCTCATTTTACCCACACTACAGAACCATGGCATCACACTCCCATTCGGGTGGACCAAAACATTCCAACAAAACCGTCCTACTGCCATGACACTATCCCGGCCACTCCAACCAACTCCCCTTTGGGCTAAGTCCTGGGTGGCCCCGTGGCTACCAAAGGCACCAACGGCCACCGTCATGGCAAAACGGTCCCAAACGGGGACAAGGATCCTTACAAAAACAACAGGCACACAAGCTTATGCCGTCCTACCTGACCAAGGTAGCGCCCGCGCATAACCTTCCCTTGCGGGAGGCACCGGCGAGAGGCATTACAATAGACCCAGTTAGGACACCCCCCCATAGGGTAAGCGTGGCTGCATTGGTCAACTAAATAAGGTGGCACCATGACTCAGCCAACAGTTGTTCAAGTTCAATTTAATCCGGTTAAACTTGAATGCAAAATGCTGACCCATGATAAAATAACATGATGCAACTACAATGCATGAACATGATATCAACATAAGCATGGGGGTGCATCACAATAAACGAGCATAACAACAACATTTTACCAATTATCCAGATGAGCATGGCATACTGACGAGCATGAATATCATAACTAGAACACTACTCATAGCATAACATGACCACTGGCATCAACAATAACTATCATGCAAGAACATATCAATAATACTACCATGCAAGCATTTATCCAACTGAATGCAAAAGAGCATGCATAACAACGGTACTCGGAATGGACGATAGTCATGCACCGAAGACCATCCCTACAGCAACATGTACTACTACCAAGCATGTCATATGAAAGTAATACTAGCAAGTAGAACATGATAACAGAGTGCAAGAAACATATCATGATGGTAAATACCGATCCATAAGCATAACCAAAATAACGACATCAACTGTAAAGAAAACAAACAGTTATTTAAAGATTCAAGTTGAAAACCAATACTTCTGCATGTATTTCATGCAAATGGTGGTCGTGGCTTGCCTGGGGATGAAGAAGGCTCCGGGAAGAAGTGTGGAAAGATCGCGAAAAGGATCACCGGAAAGGGTACTCTTTCGGAGGGGGCTGATTAGGGCAAGGGAAAAAATGGTCATTTCCAGTATGTCGAACCATAGTGAAAATGATGGGAACAACACAGGTTTGACGTGACGAAGACATGAGCGTTGGATTCACCTTAATCGGAGCTACGGGTAAAAAGTTGTGAAGGGATGAAGATTAAGGACTTTTTTGCAATAATTCATCACAAACAAGTCCCTGAGTGGATAAGGCAGAAGCGGGCTTTGAGAAAATACGCTTTCCAGAGAGGAAAACGTACTTACACCCGAAGAAGAAGTGGAATACACTTTCATCCAAGCGTTGGCGTACTCAGCGAAGTACGCCTCCATTTAAGTGACGTGGACGGCGGGCTCGGGCTCTGTGAAGCTGACGGACGGGTCCCGCGGGCATTGACTCTCTCCCCCTCGTCCCTTCTTCCACCTTTCGACGGACAGAGGCAGGGGCGAGGCCGCGTGGCTCCGGCACTAGCCCCCGGTGGCTCCGGCCAGCTCCAGCCGAGGGGAGGGCACAGGCAGCCTCGGGAAGAGGCGCCGCACCCGCCTGGTGCAGCGGCCACGCCGGAGAGAGCCGTGGCCAGGTGGCTCGCTGACAGGGAGGACGGCGGCCACGGTGAAGATGGAGGCGAGGCTACGAGTGAGGAACGAGATCGGCAAGGTTCGGGAGGTGTTTGCCGGAGTTGAGGGACTCCCCGGGAAGTGGAATGGGGAGGGGAGGGGCTCGGCACTGAGCTAATTTAGGGAAAGCGCTGTGGCGACCATGGCGACCTAGAGCTGCGAGGAGGAGCTCTAGAGCTCGAGCTAAAGGCGGGGAGGGCCTAGAGGAGTGCTGTGATGAGAATGTTGAACTCGGGGCAACGCGGGGTGGCTCTAATATAGCCCAGCGGCGAGGGGGTGAGATGGCACACGTGTGGCTACGTGTCCACGCTCCAGCGACGGGCACGCGCGGCCAAGGGTCACGGGGAGGGGTGGCTAGGCCATGAGGGACGACGCGGACGAGAGGCAGAGCTCACGGAGTCGAGGAGAGCTCAGGGACAAGATAGGGAAGCCGCAACGGGACGAACAGAGCCGGACGGCAACAGCGCGTCCGTGGGCGCACACCGATGAGCGCCAGCAAGGAGGCTTCGAGAGGGGGAGATAGCTCTAGGAGGACGGCGACGATGCGGGAAACACGCTAGACATGGGCAGACGATGAGGGGACGAGAGCACAGATGGGGAGGGGGAGACAGAGGCGCCAGAGTGCACCGTTGACATGCCAAAACGGTGGTCACTGGGGTCAGTGGCACGAAGAGGACAGGGGAGGCTGCGAGGAGTTGTCAAGTGACTAGTCCCGGCATAATAGAGGCCGAGGGAGTTGATGGATCAAGAGAAGGAGCCAAGGTGAGGAGTGTGGCATCGCTGGAAGTTTCCTGTATAAAACTTGAACGTGAACTGTTGATCAACATGAACTTGATTGGGTCAAATGGAGTTGTCTGGGATGTTTAGATAAGGAAAAACTATGATTCTGGAAAGTTTGGAAGGAAATGGACCAATATTTAATGCACTTTCTTTGCAAATGCATAAACTGGTCCAGATTAAAGAACATGATGAAGCACTCACATGGTGTATCAACTTAAGCTCAAATTGGGCAAGGCAGTGCTATTAGGCCATATGAAGATGCTAAAAAATCTCATACCAGTTGGCCAAGCCAAAATGGTACTTACTTCATAATGGTCCTCTTTGAACAGGAACTTGAGAAAATTCCTGGGGGAAAATGGCTAAACAAAATATGCCCAAACTTTGTGGAGCTAGGTTATATGGATAGGATAAGGTCTAGAAAATTTTCCAACCTTAATGGAGCAAGATAAAATATACTTGCTTCTCAAACTGAAAATTTGGACAAAATCAAAGAATTGAAGATGAACTCACATGGAGGCATTACATGAGCTCAACTTTTGTGGAGGGCTATGATATAATGATATTGAGGACCATGCAAAATTGCAACTCATTTGGATATCCCTAGCTTGTACCTCCTTCACAAAGTTTCTTTCGGGGCAGAAACTTTGGAAAATCATAAGTAAATAACTATTAGGCAAATGAGGTTGAATTTTGGCATGTGGCAAAGATATGGACAGGAAAAGAAGTCCACGAAGTTTGGAGTCAATTGGGCAAAGATAAATAGCACTTTCTTCACAAAGGGCCATTTAGGGAAGAATAGGAAAATGAACATTGGAGGATTATTTTTGAACATGGCAAGGAAAGGTTTTGTCATATTTGATGAAGATATGACCCTAACAATTTATGAGAATTATTTGGGAATTTTAGGAGTGATGGAAATATGGGTTGCTTCACAACCTAGGGCAGACAGGGTTATTCCTTTAATAGAAAAAGGAATATTCCCAATAAAAGAATATTGGGATTTGGGCTAGGATGGCAAGGTCTAGGGAAGTAATTGAGGATTACAAGCCACTCTGGAAAGAAACAAGAGGTCTCTTCTTCAGTTTCCAGACCACAAAGCCACGGAAAAAGAAAACTCAAGCAAAAACATCAGAAAAACAAAGGAAAAGAAATGGCCAAAAATCACGCTGTGACACTACCATACCACAAATGGCTTAAACAGTCTTTCTACAAAGGTGTTTGGCGGGACTGGGTCGCGCTTGGCGCCCATGCGAGCGAGTATGTTCGCTGCCTCCTGTCCCGAGCAAAATGGTGTAATTCGAGCCCCTCGAACCGAGCCGATATTTTTAATATGGCGTTTCGATAAGCCGCCATTATTGGATGATTCGCATCAAATTCTTTGTTTACCTGAGATATTGCGAGGTTTGAGTCTCCATGCAGTCCGTATAAATGATTTGTAGTACGTAGCGGACTATGTCCCCTATGGGAGATGTTAAGATGACGCCAGCACCCAGTCCGACTAACATTTTAGAGCCATCAAAATACATGGACTAGTGGGAGTATGACCCATACTGTCAGGGATATGGTTAATAGGTATAAACCGGATATTGTAAACCGGCTTAACTATATCGTACTTGATTTATTATTAGTAGAGATTACGGCCCATGAGATTTCAAGGCCCATGTATAGAAATACGGTTTGTGAACCGCCAAAGAGATGTAACTTGAGAGATAAGAAAGGAAGAGCAGAGACCGAGGCGGACACGATTATGAGCCGGCCTCGGGATTCTATAAACCGGACCAGGCGTCACCTCTATATAAAGGGACGACCCGGCACCGGTTCAAGGACAAGCAACAATCGATCCGTCGAGACGCAGGCAAGCGATTCCGCTCCCTGTAATCCGACGCCCAAGCAATACCAAACCAACTAGACGTAGGCTTTTACCTTCTCGAAGGGGCCGAACTAGTATAAAACCCTTTGTGTCCTTTGTGTGCCATGAACCCTTTCAAGCTAACCCGTGTGATGGTTCCATCATCAAGTCCGCTAAACCGGACATCTGCCGTGTTAATTCCACGACAGTTGGCGCCCACCGTGGGGCCTGCGCACGATGGTTTCGAGTTCTTGGAAGGCGGCCTAAAGGGGTTAAAGGGCTACGCAGTCGGCCGGATGACCAAGAGTCGTCGCGGCCGGATCTACATCGACGACGCAGGTTGGGGACCGGAGGCCGATTCGATTGAATACGGGTACCGGGTCCCCTTCGGCAGCATCCAAGTCTTCATCGGCAAAATCGGTGGACCGGGACCTGAGCCGGACACCTTCCCCAACATCGTCGAGCCGGCTCAGCGTGCGAGATCGACCCGGATTCAACCTGCCATGAAGCATGTGTTCGTTGGAACGATTCACGGAGGACAAGCTGAGGACGGGTCGGAATCTGATGGTGCAACCGTCGTCTATTCAGATGACGAATCTTCATCCGGGGAAACTGAATCTCTGTATCAGTTGCGGGACGGCCGGTCTGAGGGTGAGTCCGACGGAAACAGTATTCCGGGCCCCTCCGACCCGCCAAACCGGGTGGCGGTTTTCATGGCCGGTTCACAACCCCCGACGAACGGAACAACAGCGGAGGCTGGCGCAGGTGGAAGCGGTTCAAATCCCTCCGTGACTGCGGTTCTATCCACCTTGATGGAGGAGTTTGCAGCTAAGGCAGTAGAGGTCGTAGCTCCAGCAGACAAGGCGCAACATGATGCAGTGCTTCTTCAGTTGAAGGCCCGGATCGATCAGTTAAAGGAGGACTTAAAGGCAGAAGGAGAGATGCTGGCCATAAGGCAAGCAGAGTTGGATGAACAAGCTTTTCACTTAAGGATGGAACAGGCTTCCATGGAGGGGGTAAGAGGACGAAAATATCGATCCCGCCTGCCGCCGGGTTACGAATCTGCGAATTTGTTCAGAACACCGGGGGCAGGGGCCAGTAACAATCCGGTCTTAAACCGGAGAAGCCCACCAGCTCGAGAGGAACCGGTTCGGCAACCCGCCGCAGAGCGGGAGCAGCGGATTACATCGGCGCCTTATGTTCCGGTCCCCCCGGGGCACTATTCGAACCCAGTGGATAATATCGCTGCAGCGGCAGCACGGTTGGCCGCTTTACCGGTGGAAGAAACATCCCCTGTAGCGATAGAGGCGCGCAGGGCCCAGAGGTTACTCAACACGGCGTTAATACAGCAGCAAGCGTACTCTCACAGCAGGGAAAGGTTGCATTCAACACCACGTCCCAACCGAAGTTATTCTAGACGTTGGGAGGAGCCCGAAGTATCTAGCAGCGAGCGGAGGAGACATCAGCACAGGCAAGATAATCCGGCAAGGGCAGAGATGCCGGCCCCGGATCGAAACCGGCCTAGATCGGAGGCCAGGGAGGAGATCCGCCAGTCGACGCCGGTTCACACCGGCACTACGGGGACAGGAGCGACAGCGAGCGGTTTTGGGATACAGTGTCTTGTCCCGGCCCTGCGGAGCGTTAAGCTGCCCAAGGATTTCAAAGGACCTCGCAAGGTGCCCAATTACACAGCCGATTTACCGCCCGAGGCTTGGGTGGAAAGCTACGAGATGGCTATGGAGATGCTGGACGTGGATGAATCGGCTTGTGCCAAATATTTCACTATGATGCTTGAAGGAACGGCCCGGACTTGGCTAAAGGGACTTCCTCCGAATTCCATAGGATCATGGGGGGAGCTGCGTAGTCAGTTCATCAAAAATTTCAAAGATACATGCAAGCAACCTATGTCGGTGATAGATTTAGCAGCATGCGTGCAGGGAGAGCAGGAGTCTACAGCAGCTTGGGTACGCAGAGTGGCAGAGATCTTGCACTCCTCAAACGGTATTAATCCGAGCACCGCAATTGTAACCTTGGAGAACAATTGCCGGTTTGAATCTTTGAAATTAAAACTCGGACGGCTCAAACGAGAGTGCAATGACATGGGGACTTTAATGAGTGCCTTGGTGAAGTACGGAGACTCAGATAATACCAAGTATCCGGAGCCAGAAGGAGATAAAGCGGGAAAGGCCAGCAAGACTGGTAAACCGGCTTCAGCCAGTCCGATCACTTCAGGTGTGTTGGGCAAACGGAAACCGGAAAGCAGCTCCGATTTTGTGGCTAATACACAGGTTCAAGGCGGTTTTCAGGGAAATCAGCGGGGTCCCGCTCGCCAAGCCGGTGGAGGAAATCCGGGTTGGGAGCAGGATTTGGATCAACCCTGCATAAAGCATAGCGGGAATAAGGGGCCCGCACGGCACACTGCAAGAGAATGTCTGAACCCCACGATAGCAGGGAACGGCCGTTTTAATCCTCATAGCCGGCCCCCGAATGCCGGTTTAGGGCCCGGGTTTTATGGCCCGGGTTACCAAGGGAACAATTTCGGTTCAGGATATAGGGGCAACAGCGGTTATCAAGGGAACAACGGTGGTTATCAATCCCGGCCAGGCGGCCCAGGCGGTCAAGGAAACTATAATGGTCAAGGAAGCCAATCACATTATCAAGGTGGTTATCAGAATCAAGGAAATCAGCCGTATCATTAAGGTGGTTACAACAATCAGAATAATCAGCAGCAGGGCCAAGGGAGTCACAATAACCAAAGAAATCAGCAGCAGCAGCGTCCGCAGCAACAACAGCAATCCGGGTACCAGAGTAATCCAAAGGAGTTGAGCAGCGGCCAATATCATGTTTTCACCACAAGTCTATGCAAAAGAGACCAGAAGGTTTTAAAGCGGACTGTTAATGCGGTAGAACCGGCGACACCGCAGTTTCTACGATGGTCAGAGCAGCCCATTATTTGGAGCAGGGAGGACCACCCGTTACGGGTAGATAATCCGGGACATTTAGCCTTGGTGGTGGCACCTCAGGTAGGAGGATACAGGTTCACTAAAGTCCTCATGGACGGAGGTAGCAGTATCAACATATTATACTATGAGACCTTTCGCCGTATGGGTCTGACAGTTAAACAGTTAAGGACATCAAACACTGTGTTTCACGGGGTGGTCCCAGGTAAGTCAGCTTATCCAGTTGGTAAGATTGACTTAGAAGTTACCTTTGGGGATGAGCATGATTCTAGATCGGAGATGATCACCTTTGAAGTTGTCAAAATCAAAAGTCCGTATCATGCTTTGTTTGGAAGGACGGTTTATGCTAAATTTATGGCTAGGCCATGTTATGTTTATCTGCAGCTCAAGATGCCGGGTCATTAAGGCACGATTACGGTGCACGGCAGTCGTAAGATAGCAGTGGAATGTGAAGAAGGTGATGCAGCTTATGCAGAAGCGGTATGTGCCGCGGAAGAGCTAAAATTTTACAAGGATAATGTTGATCCGGCAGACATGACTCCGCTGAAGAAGCCAACCACTGAGCATGATCCGGCTTTGAAGTTCAAATCAGCGGAAGAGACTAAGCAGGTCGATTTTGTGCCCGGAGATTCGTCCAAGCAGTTCACCATCAGTGCTAACTTGGATCCTAAATAGGAAAGCGCGCTCATCGAGTTCATCCGTGAGAACCGGGATATCTTTGCATGGAAGCCCTCTGACATGCCAGGTATACCGAGGGAACTCGCTGAGCACAAGTTAAATATTGATCCGAAGTTTAAACCGGTAAAGCAGTATCTGCGCCGCTTCAACGAAGAGAGGCGCAAGGCCATAGGAGAAGAAGTGGCTAAGCTTTTGGCGGCAGGTTTCATAATAGAAGTGTTTCATCCGGAATGGTTGGCTAATCCGGTGCTGGTTCTAAAGAAGAATGGGAAGTGGAGGATGTGTGTGGACTACACAGATCTCAATAAAGCTTGCCCAACTGATCCTTTTGCTCTACCTCGCATTGATCAAATTATTGATGCTACAGCAGGGTGTGAGCGGCTGAGCTTTCTGGATGCGTACTCAGGCTATCACCAGATCAAAATGGCAGTTGAAGACCAAGAGAAGACAGCATTCATAACCCCTTTTGGTGCTTTTTGTTATGTATCTATGCCCTTTGGACTCAAATGTGCGCAGGCAACTTATCAGCGTTGTGTTCAGAATTGTTTGAAAGGACAGATAGGAAGGAAAGTACATGCTTACGTGGATGACATTGTGGTTAAGTCAAAGGAGGAGAGGACAATAATAGAAGATCTCAGAGAAACCTTTGATAATCTTCGGGCTTACAAGATGATGCTCAATCCGGAGAAGTGTGCCTTTGGTGTCCCGGCCGGTAAACTTTTGGGGTTCCTGGTCTCAAACCGGGGAATAGAAGCCAACCCGGAGAAGATCAAGGCCATCACATCTTTGACGAAACCGGCTTGCATTAATGATGTTCAGCGCATAGCTGGACGGATCACGGCTATGAGCCGGTTCATCAGTCGCTTAGGAGAAAAGGCGATCCCGCTTTATCAAATGTTGAAGAAAACGGACCGGTTCATCTGGAGTGATGAAGCGAATACAGCGTTTGAGAATCTGAAACAGCAACTAGCGAAGCCGCCGGTTTTAGCTGCCCCTATTGACAAGGAGCCTTTGCTACTATATGTTGCTCCAAACACACGGGCAGTTAGCGTTGCAATTGTGGTTGAGCGCAAGGAAGCAGGGAAAGAACATCCGGTTCAGCGTCCGGTTTACTATGTGAGTGAAGTACTCATCGAGTCCAAGCAAAGATACCCTCATTGGCAGAAATTGGTATATGGGGTGTTCATGGCGAACCGGAAGTTGAAGCATTATTTCCAAGGGCATCCGATAACTGTGGTTAGCTCGGCTCCGTTGGGAGATATAATCCAGAATAGAGAAGCAATGGGCAGAATAGCCAAGTGGGCCATTGAGCTCAGTCCACATGAATTGAAATATGTACCACGTACTGCTATCAAATCTCAGGCACTGGTGGACTTCATCAACGACTGGACAGAATTGCAGACCCCGGAGGAAAAGCCGGATCTCACTTATTGGACGATTCACTTCGATGGTTCGAAATAGTTGGAAGGCTGAGGGGCCGGAGTGGTTTTAACTTCCCCCAGAGGTGATAAATTTTGTTATGTCCTCCGGTTGTTATTTCCTTGTACTAATAATGCAGCGGAATATGAAGCACTACTTCATGGTTTGCGGTTGGCAAAGGAGATGAATTTAAGCCGGGTTAAGTGCTTGGGCGATTCAGACCTAGTGGCACAGCAAGTTTCGGGCAAGTGGGATTCAAGGGATCCCCTCATGGCGGCTTATCGCGAGAGGTTGAAGCGGTGGCAGGTTACTTCAAAGGGTATCAGGTGGAACACATAGACCGGCGGAAGAACGAAGCAGCTGACGCTTTAAGCCGGCTGGGGTCGCAACGTAAACCGGTACCACCGAACACCTTCTTGGATGAGTTGCACAATCCTTCGGTGCAAGTACCTTCAGAGGACGATCTGGCAGTTCCGGACCCAGAGGCACAGTTGGTTGCGGCAACCCATGTTATTCCGGATTGGACGATACCTTATTTGGTATATTTAAACCGGGGAGAATTGCCAGAGGACGAAGGTGAAGCACGGCAGATAATCCGGCGTTCCAAGTCTATGACAATTGCCAATGGGGAGCTGCATCATCGTAGCACCTCTGGAGTATTTCAACGGTGTGTTTCAGCTGAGGAAGGTTGTGAGATTCTAAGGGAGATTCATGAAGGGGATTGCGGTCATCACGCCGGATCAAAATCTTTAGTGGCTAAAGCTTTCCGACATGGCTTTTATTGGTTAACCGCACATGCAGATGCGGCAGACCTGGTCCGCAAGTGTGATGCTTGTCAGAAATTCTCAAGACGTGCCCTTGTTCCGGCACAAGAACTCCGGATGATACCAATAACTTGGCCTTTTGCAACTTGGGGGCTTGACATGGTTGGTCCTTTCAAGAGATCCCAAGATCAAAAAACTCATCTACTAGTGGCAGTAGACAAGTTTACAAAGTGGGTTGAAGCGGAACCTATAAGCAAGTGTGATGCGGCAACGGCGGTTAAGTTCATCAAAAAAGTAATATTCCGGTTTGGTTTTCCACACAGCATCATCACAGATAACGGTACCAATTTATCTCAGGGTGAGATGGAAGAATTCTGTCAACGAGAGCATATTCGTTTGGATGTATCTTCTGTGGCTCACCCCCAATCCAATGGTCAAGCAGAAAGGGCAAATCAGGAGATTTTGCGTGGAATCAAGCCCCGGCTTATGACACCTCTGCAGAGAACCCCAGGGTGTTGGGTTGAAGAATTACCCTCTGTCCTTTGGAGCATTAACACTACACCAAACCGGTCTACAGGTTATACACCTTTCTTCATGGTTTACGGGGCAGAAGCAGTTCTTCCAAGCGACATACGCCATGATTCCCCAAGGGTGGCGGCCTATGTAGAAGCCATCAACGAAGAGTCAAGACAGGATAGTTTGGATCGGTTGGATGAAGAGCGTGACATAGCTGCAGCACGGTCGGCGATTTATCAGCAAGACCTGCGCAGATATCACAGCCGCCGGATCAGAACCAGGACATTCCAGGAGGGTGACTTGGTACTCCGGCTTATCCAAGATCAAACGGACATGCACAAGCTATCCCCGCCATGGGAAGGGCCCTTTGTAATCAGCAAAAATTTACGCAACGGGTCATACTATTTGGTGGACATTCGAGAGCACAAAGATTCACGGACATCAGAAGAGGAGACGAAAAGGCCATGGAACATTGCTCATCTACGGCCATATTACACTTGAGCCATAGGCTCCCATGTATCCTATGTATATATTATGAATAATGAATAAACCGGCACCCTCGGTAAACCGGGGGCTCAGCCCTTTTTCCACATATATCAAATTTGCGGCAAATATCCATATCAGTTTGTCATCAAAGAAACATATTTCAATATTAGCTAGTTTTTAGAAGCTAATCTTTACAGGGTATGTGAAGGAGCGGTAAAACTCACAGGAACAAAAGATCACGTCCGGTTCAGGAAGAGGAAAGCCCTGTATAAAGAAAAAGGAAAAAGAGGAATATTAGCGGCCCCTGGGGACAGTGGTTCACCCACACACCCCTTGAATGGCTATGTTATGAATATTTGGGTTCCCTGAACAGTGGTATCGCCCATGTTCAAATGATGACCCGGCCCCTGGGGACAGTGGTTCACCCACACACCCCTTGAATGGCTATGTTATGAATTTTTGGGCTCCCTGAACAGTGGTATCGCCCACGTTCAAATGATGACCCGGCCCCTGGGGACAGTGGTTCGCCCACACACCCCTTGAATGGCTATATTATGAATTTTTGGGCTCCCTGAACAGTGGTATTGCCCACGTTCAAATGATGACCCGGCTCCCTGAACAGTTTTTGAGCCTGGCAGCT
>LR738709.1:326307914-326364546 GCA_902687465.1 Secale cereale
GCCAGAAGAGCACCTCCTCGGGCAGCCGATTTCTTCACCTCTTCAAGACGAGTTGGCAGAATCGACAAGCTGTTCAAAGTAGCCTTGATGGTTGAAGGAGCCGGTTTACCAAAGGAGGTAGCGCTGATAATCCTTTGCGCTCCAGAGTATAGTTGCTCCACCAAAGTATAGCAGGCCTTCAGTTTCTTCCGTACATCATCCCCAAGATGGGAGACACGGCGTCCTACATGCAACAAGAAAAGTTAAACCGATACAAATCACAGATTGCAAAGATAACAGACAAGAATTCAGATTATGTTTACCAAAGATAGCAGAGGTCATCAAATCAATCTGGCATTTTAACCCGGTCAATTCTTCAGTAACCGGGTTAAGTGCTCCTTCGGCATCCTGAATACGTTTTTCAAGATCCTTCTTCTGGACTTCAAAAGCAGTCCGTTCCTCATCAAAGAACTTCTTCAAGTCTTCGGCAGTTTTTAAATTGACTTGAAGTTCTTTCTTCGCCTTTGAAGCGGCTGCTTCAGTCTCTATAAGCCGGCTTCGAAGCTCACTGTTTTCCACAGCATTCCGGTTCAGCTCAGCCTGTAGACAAAAGTTCAAAGGTAAGATTAGAAATTACAAGTCTCAAGCACACAACCAAGTTGTGTACTTGACACTTGGGGGCTAGTGGCAGTTGAAGGAATGCATCAGAGATAATTTTTACAAGTCTCAAGCATACAACCAAGTTGTATACTTGACACTTGGGGGCTAATGGCAGTTGAAGCAATGAATCAGAGATAATTTTTACAAGTCTCAAGCATACAACCAAGTTGTATACTTGACACTTGGGGGCTAATGGCAGTTGAAGTAAAGCATCAGAGACAATTTTTACAAGTATCAACTACATAACCAAGTTATCTACTTGATACTTGGGGGCTAATGTATGGATCAGCAGTTAAAAACTACAAAGTTCCGGATTACCTTTCAATGAAGAAGATAAACCGGAACTTGGGGGCTGTTAGAAGATAAAGATGCGTCAAAACAAAGCAAAGTCAGAACAGGAAAACTTACTTCGTATTTCTCTCTCATCATGTTTACTAAGCTGGCTTCATAGTCCCGGCTACTGTGGAGCCGGCTCAAGTATCCGGAGTAAATGTCTTGAGCACTCATACTCGAAAGACTGGATATGTCCGTACTCAACTTCCCCTTTTCCTGAGTTACTTTCTCCGCTTTAGCAGTATGTTTTGCTAAAACGGTGGGTTTGGCTGGCGCAACATAAGCAGCGCCAGTAACCACAACGTCAGGGGAAGTAGGTGCATTGGGGGAGTAACTTCAGCTTGAGCCGGATCAGGAGACCCCGGGTTAACTTGAGGAGAGCTAACCCGGGCCGGACTTGGTGGATCTTGGGCAGCATCAGTAGCAGGAGTATCAAGAACAGGTTCTTGAACCGGAGTGACAGGAGTACCTTCAGGAGGGATAGCTGTTGACGGCTCAATTACTGGTTCATCAGTAGAAGGATCAGCAACAGGCTTCTTACCCTTAGCTCTTTTGCTGGGTTTCGGTTTGCTGGAAAATAAGCAAAGATAAGTCAGCATTATAAAGAAAAAGAAGATTATGAACCGGAAGAAGTAAAGAGAATTACCCTGGGACAGTCTTCAAAGGTGGAAGCTGTGTAGCGGTTGATTCGCCAGATGAAGACAGTGGAGTTTCCTGATAATCAGGATCAGTCGGTTTAAGTGGTTTTCTGATAAGACCGGCCTTGGGGTGAAGAAGAGTTGGAGAGAGCATCACCTCAGCGCGGCGTTTTCGAGCCGGAGTTAACGAAATTCCAGAGGACTCCACTGCCAAGCCGCTATGGCGAGTGGTCCGGCGCAAGGCTTCGTGCTGTTGTTTCTTCAAAGTAAAATTGGGATCCAACTTAGCATAAGGATGAGAAAATTGATACTTTCTAACAGTCCGACATCTCTTTTGAGGAGGGGGTTCTGAATCGGAAGAAATAAGGGTTACCTCAATCTCCGCCGGGTTATCACCTTCGAGTGGATCCTGTGAAAAGGGCATCATTAGAGATATGAACAAGTATATAAAGACAAAATGTAAACCGGAGTAAGGCGTACCTCGGAGTCCGGATCATCATCTTCAGAAGGAGAACCGGCATCAACGGCTGCTTTCCTTTTCTTATTTGCAGGAGTCTTTCGGCGAGCTTGCCTTGCAGGTTTTTCCTGAGGTTTCCTCCTCCAGAAAGGATCATCAGCCTAAATGAAAAAAGGGAAGGCAAGTAAAAGACGGTTCAAAAAGGACGGTTTATAAAGTACAAGTTAAAGACACTTACCTCAGGCAGCTTATTTTTCTTGAAGTATGGGGCCAAGCCAACTCTAGTGCAGTCCGTTAGAGCAGGATTGACAATCTTCTTGGCCGATTCAATTACTTCCGATTCAGACAACTTCTCCTTAGAAAACCTCTGAGGGTCATCCGATTTACCGGAGTAATTGCACATCAAATCAGGGCGCCGGCTTAAGGGAAGGATACTCCATGATAACCAGCAGCGAAGGAAATCTGTGCCGATCAGGCCATTGGCCATGAAAGCTCTCAGCTTGGAGAGTTGAGGAGAAAACTGGATCCGTTCAGCAGCGCTTAATCGTTGCGGCAAGGGGTGATTTGCCGGGATACGAGTTTCACGATAACCCGGCAAAGGGTTTTCACCTTCAGGGGATGTGTCTATACAATAAAACCAAGACTTATTCCAGTCTTTGGGGTGAGTGTGTAAAGAGGCGTGAGGGAAAACTGCATCCCTCCTTTTCTGAATACTGATACCACCAAGCTCTTGGTGAGGCCCGCTGGTGAACTCAGTACGCCGGTTTGCATGGAAGAAATCCCGAAAAAGATCAACCGAAGGCTCTTCTTGCAGATACGCTTCAGAAAAAACTTGGAAATCACAAATATTGGAAACGGAGTTTGGCCCGATGTCCTGTGGATGCAGTTGGAAGGTGGCAAGGACGTCCCGGAAAAATTTTGAACCGGGGGGAGAGAACCCCCTGGAGATGTGATCCAGAAATACAATCACTTCCCCGGACCTAGGAGCGGGAGGACACTCATTACCCGGAGCGCGCCATTTCAATTCGGCCCGAGGACCTAACGTGCCAATGCTTGATAGTTTGACTAAATCTTCTTCAGTCACGACAGAACGAACCCAGTCGCACGAAACATACTGCTTAGCCATTTGAGCAAAGTGCTGAAGAAGAGAAAAGTGCAAAGACGGATTATGAAAAAGCAACGATCCGGGATTTGTTCATGATATGCAATGGTTAAAACGGAGAATTATCTGGCAAGATTAAACCGGTAATTATGAAACAGAGTTTTATCATTTCCGGTTTAAATGGCAGTTGAAGAAGAATAGTTTAAAGTTATTGCATCAGGTTACATCATTTCCGGTTTATGACATGATGATCTAAACCGGAGCATACTTAGCAGATCTATTGAAGAGAAAAACAGGTTTTCAATGCATTGTTAAGAAGGAATAGATCTGAGCATAAGGAGATAAAGAAACGAAAATTGCACGGAAAATCTACAGAGGTCCAATTCAGAGCAGATGAGTTTACAAGATGTACATAGAAAGGAGACCTAAAGCAGGCAACAGCAGAAATAAAAATGGCAAGATCTAAAGTACCTGACGCATCTACAGCAAGATCAGAAAGGTAAAGATATTACGGAGTTGCAGGTTTCAGAGAAAGAACAGTATGAAGCTCGCGGAGAACTCTAATGGCGGAACGTATAAAACTACAAGGTCACTATGACGAAGATCTAATCTGATGCTAAGCGAGAGACTTATGGACTAGGGTTTGAAGATTACAAGATTTCTATGAGAAAAAGATCTACGAAGGGACGGAGCTTCATCGGAAGCCCTAATGGTGGAAGAACACAGGCGAAGCAATGGCGGGCACAGATCTACAGAGAGGTGGATAAACGTACCAGGGACAGCGAGAATCGGCGGCGGAGAGAATCTGGTCAAAGCTCAGGTTGATGCAGCGGCCAGTCGAAGAATGAAGATCCGGCGGTCGTCGGTGGCGTTCTTGAGCTCAAGCAGCAATGGAGTTTTGCGGGTCAGGAAGCGGAAGGAGGAAGAAGACGCGAGAAGGAAGAAGGAGGAGGAGCAGCACTATTTATAGACAGAGAGGCAGATATGAAGCGACAGGTGCGGTAATCAAGGGAGAAAAATCGGATAAAGATCCGTTGAACGCCTCGATTCTCGGGATAACCATTAAAAACAAATTACAGTACAGCTCGCGGCGTTGAATGCGGAGATGATGTCATTGTCAGACTTTAATGATTTTGGGGGATGACGTCAGAGCCGGTTTACAAAAAATGAAGACAGAAGAGAAATTGCAGGAGACGATGGAGAATGATATGAACGAGTTCAAATCATTCTGGGGCCTAATGTCAGGGATATGGTTAATAGGTATAAACCGGATATTGTAAACCGGCTTAACTATATCGTACTTGATTTATTATTAGTAGAGATTACGGACCATGAGATTTCAAGGCCCATGTATAGAAATACGGTTTGTGAACTGCCAAAGAGATGTAACTTGAGAGATAAGAAAGGAAGAGCAGAGACCGAGGCGGACACGATTATGAGCCGGCCTCGGGATTCTATAAACCGGACCAGGCGTCACCTCTATATAAAGGGACGACCCGGCACCGGTTCAAGGACAAGCAACAATCGATCCGTCGAGACGCAGGCAAGCGATTCCGCTCCCTGTAATCCGACGCCCAAGCAATACCAAACCAACTAGACGTAGGCTTTTACCTTCTCGAAGGGGCCGAACTAGTATAAAACCCTTTGTGTCCTTTGTGTGCCATGAACCCTTTCAAGCTAACCCGTGCGATGGTTCCATCATCAAGTCCGCTAAACCGGACATCTGCCGTGTTAATTCCACGACACATACTCCCTATGGAGTTCGGCTTCCGTCCATTCTACGACGAAGTCAGCCAACACCTGATATTTAATAGCCCGGCGTGGTTTGTATGTTATTTCAAACGGTAAGAGCTCAATGGCCCATTTGGCTATGCGATCTATGGCGTACTTGTTGTTTACAATATCATTAAGTGGTACTTCAGATGTCACTATAATCGAACTCTCTTAAAAGTAGTGTCGGAGCTTCCGAGATGCCATGAACACCGCATAGGATTTTTTTGATAATGAGGGTATCGTGACTTGCACGGTGTAAGAACCTCTGATACGTGGTAGACTTGTTTTGGACAGGGAATTTATGTCCCGCTTACTCTAGTTCAACGACGAGCACAACACTCACAACCTGGTGAGTTGCTGAGATATAAAGCAACATTAGCTTGCCAACACTTGGAGCGGCTAGGGTTGGATTGCCCGCTAATATGGTCTTTATTTCTTCCAGTCCGGCTGTGGCCGCATGATACGTCTCCAACGTATCTATAATTTTTTATTGTTCCATGCTATTATTTATGATGTTTTGGATGTTTAATGGGCTTTGTTATACACTTTTATATTATTTTTGGGACTAACCTATTAACCCAAAGGCCCAGTCCAGATTGATGTTTTTTTTGCCTATTTCAGGGTTTTACAGAAAAGGAATATCAAACGGAGTCCAAACGGAATGAAACTTCGGGAGATATATTTTTGGAGCAAAAGACGCACGGGAGACTTGAGAACCACGGAGTAGGGCACACGTGGCGTCCACGAGGGTATGGGCGCCCCCCTATAGGGCGCGCCCCCTGCCTCGTGGGTCCCACGTCTGGCCCCCGGTGCCCTCCTTCCTCCTATATATACATACGTACCCTGAAACCATCAGAAGAGGAGAGAAAACCCTAGTTCCACCGCCGCAAACTTCTGTTCCCGTGAGATCCCATCTTGGGGCCTGTTCCGGAGCTCCGCCGGATGGGGGATCTACCACGGAGTGCTTCTACATCGTCATCATCGCCTCACCATGAGTTGTGAGTAGTTTACCACAAACCTTCGGGTCCATAGCTAGTATCTAGATGGCTTCTTCTCTCTCTTTGGATCTCAATACCAAGTTCTCCTCGGTCTTCGAGGAGATCTATTCGATGTAATCTCTTTTTGTGGTGTGTTTGTCGAGATCCGATGAATTGTGGGTTTATGATCAAGATTATCTATGAGAAATATTTGGTTTTTTTCTGAACTATTTATGTGTGATTATAATATCTTTGCAAGTCTCTTCGAATTATTGGTTTGGTTTGGCCTACTAGATCTATAGTTCTTGCAATGGGAGAAGTGCTTGGCTTTGGCTTCAATCTTGCGGTGTCCTTTCCCAGTGACAGTAGGGGCAACAAGGCATGTATTGTATTGTTGCCATCGAGGATAAAAAGATGGGGTTTATATCATGTTATTTGAGTTTAACCCTCTACACCATGTCATCTTGCTTAAGGCGTTACTCTGTTCTTATGAACTTAATACTCTAGATGCATGCTGGATAGCGGTAGATGTGTGGAGTAATAGTAATAGATGCGGAATCGTTTTGGTCTACTTGTCTCAGACGTGATGCCTATACATAATGATCATGCCTAGATAGTTTCATAATTATTCGCTTTTCTATCAATTGCTCGACAATAATTTGTTTACCCGTCGTAGAATACCGCTATCATGAGAGAAGCCACTAGAGAAAACTATGGCCCCCGGGTCTATTCTCAACATATCAATCTACAATCTACTTTACTTTTCCGCTTTTACTTTCTGTTCTTATATCCAAAAATACCAAAAATATCAAACTATCCTATCTATCAGATCTCACTTTCATAAGTGACAATAAAGGGATTGACAACCCCTTATCGCGTTGGCTATGAAGTTCTTATTTGTTTGTGCAGGTGCGAGGGACTCGCGCGTGGTCTCCTACTGGATTGATACCTTGGTTCTCAAAAATTGATGGAAATACTTACGCTACTGTGCTGCTTCACCCTTTCCTCTTCGAGGCAATACAACGCAAGCTCGAGAAGTAGCAAGAAGAATTTTCTGGCGCCATTTCGAGGGAGGCTTACGCAAAAGTCATATACCAAGTACCTATCAAAAACCCTTATCCTTCGCATTACATTTTTTGCCTCTCGTTTTCCTCTCCCCCACTTCACCCTTGCCGTTTTATTTGCCCTTCTTTTTGTCGTGTGTTTATCGTTCGCTTGCTTTTTGTTTGCTTGTGTTGCGATGTGCCCTCTATTAGCTTGCATTTTCGCTTGCTAAATTATGGATCGTCATCCACTTGCTAATCTTTTTAAAATATCCAATTATGTTGAACCTATTGCTAGTGAGTTGAGTGCACTAGATTATCTTTATGGGGTTTTGCTTGAAATTCATTAATCTGAAAATTATGAGGAATTGTTAAAAGAAAAAGTGATTCACGTAGCTCATTAAATAAAAAGCATGATTGCAATGATGTTATTATAAATTCTATTAATGTCAATTGTGTTAATGATATGCGAAACCCTAAGCTTGGGGATGCTAGTATTGCTATGCCCACTACTTGTTGCAATGATCATGATTGGGGTGATTCTTCTTATGATCTTGGAAATTTATTTAAGCCCCATGATGAATATGAGATTGATAATAATGTTTGCAATAATATTGAAAGTGGGTTTGGAAGAGTGTCAACTTTAGATCCCACATGTTTGGAGAATGTTCAATCTTATGAATTTTTTGATAAACGTGGGTTTGGAGAGGTCATGACTTTAGTTAATGTTAACCCCACTATTTTGGAAGAGTGTCAACTTCGTATGCATGTGGATCGTGTTGAGAATATGTTTCGTGATAGCTATATTGTTGAATTTTCTTATGATACTACATGCAATTATTATGAGAGAGGAAAATATGGTTGTAGAAATTTTCATGTTACTAAACTACCTCTTGTTATGTTGAGATTGCTATTGTTTCTTTCTTCTTCCTTGCATATGCTAGATCTTGCTTGTCTTGCTAATTTGTTTTCCTATAAAATTCCTATGCATAGGATGTATGTTAGACTTAGATCTATTTTTCACATGCTATGTGATGCTCTCTTCGTGTTTCAATTGCTATACTTCATATGAGCATCATCGAAATTATCGTGCCTAGCTAGGGGCGTTAAACGATAGCGCTTGTTGGGAGGCAACCCAATTTTTTGTTTTTTGTTTTTTCTTCTGTTTATGAATAAATATTGCATCTAGCTTCTGTTTAGATGTGGTTTTGTGTTTTAATTAGTGTTTGTGCCAAGTAGAACCTTCCTGTGAAAAACAGAATCGGTAGCGCTCGCTAGAATGGTCACCAGATTTTTCTGGAGCGTGCTATTTAGTTGATTCTTTTTGCAGATGATTAATAGACAAATTCCTCATGTTTGCCAATTTATTTAAATTGTTTTGGAGGTACAAAAGTGTGCGAAAGTTACACATTACTATAGACTGTTCTGTTTTTGACAGATTCTGTTTTCGTGTGTTGTTTGCTTATTTTGTTGAATCTATGAGTAGTATTGGAGGATATGAATCATAGAGAAGCTGGAATACAGTTGGTTGAACACCAATATAAACAAACAATGAGTTCATTGCTATACCTTTGAGTAGTGGTTTGTTTTCTTATACTAACGGAGCTCATGAGATTTTTGTCTAAGTTTTGTGTTGTGAAGTTTTCAAGTTTTGAGTATTGCTTTGATGGACTATGGAACAAAGAGTGGCATGAGAATAAGCTTGGGGATACCCAAGGCACCCCAAGGTAAAATTCAAGGACAACCAAAAGCCAAAGCTTGGGGATGCCCCGGGAAGGCATCCCCTCTTTCATCTTCATCTATCGGTAACTATACTCGGAGCTATATTTTTATTCACCACATGATATGAGTTTTACTTGGAGCGTCATGTATCGTTTGAGTATTTGCTTGTTAGTTTGCCACAATTATCCTTGCTTGTCACACCTTTTTGAGAGAGAAAAATATGGCCTAGGAATTGTTAGAACACTCTATGTGCTTCACTTATATCTTTTGAGTCGAATAGTTTTTGCTGTAGTGCTTCACTTATATCTTTTAGAGCACGGTGGTAATTATATTTTGTAGAAATTGTTGATCTCTCATGCCTCACTTATATCCTTTTGAGAGTCTATTAAAACATCATGGTAATGTGCTTTGGCTATAAAACTAGCCTTTACATGATAGGCATCCAAGATCAATGTAGTAAAAACTTTCACATTAAGTGCATCGAATATGAAGAGAAGTTGGATGCTTGATAATTGTTTTGAGATATGAGGATAGTAATATTAGAGTCATGCTAGTGGAGTTATTATGCAATTGAGAAATACTTGTGTTAAAGTTAGTGATTCCCGTAGCATGCACATATGATGAACTGCTATGTGACGAAGTTAGAGCATGAGGTATTTGTAGAGTGTCATCCTTTGTGTGGAGGTCAGGGGCGCGCGATGGTTAACTCCTACCAACCTCCCCCCTAGGAGCATGCGTTGATTCTTTGTTTTGATGACTCATAAATTTTTGCAATAAGTATATGAGTTCTTATGACTATTGTTGAGTCCATGGATTATACGCACTATCACCCTTCCACCATTGCTAGCCTCTCTTGTACCGCGCAACTTTCGCCGGTACCATACACCGACTATATATCCTTCCTCAAAATAGCCACCATACATCTTCCTCAAAACAGCCACCATACCTACCTATCATGGCATTTCCATATCCATTTCGAGATATATTTCCATGCAACTTTTCACCGTTCCGTTCATATGACATGCTTCATATTGTCATATTGCCATGCATGATCATGTAGTTGACATCGTATTTGTGGCAAAGCCATCATGCATTACTTTTCATACATGTCACTCTTGATTCATTGCACATCCCGATACACTGCCGGAGGCATTCATATAGAGTCATACTTTGTTCTAGTATCGAGTTGTAATTCAATATAAGTGTGATGATCATCATTATTAGAGCATTGTCCCAAGTGAGGAAAGGCCAAACAAAAGAAAAGGCCCCTCCCAAAAAAAGGGACAATTGCTACTATCTTTTTCCACACTTGTGCTTCAAAGTAGCACCATGTTCTTCATGATAGAGAGTTTCATGTTTAGTCACTTTCATATACTAGTGGGAATTTTGATTATAGAACTTGGCTTGTGTCGTGGAATTAACACGGCAGATGTCCGGTTTAGCGGACTTTATGATGGAACCATCGCACGGGTTAGCTTGAAAGGGTTCATGGCACACAAAGGACACAAAGGGTTTTATACTAGTTCGGCCCCTTCGAGAAGGTAAAAGCCTACGTCTAGTTGGTTTGGTATTGCTTGGGCGTCGGATTACAGGGAGCGGAATCGCTTGCGTGCGTCTCGACGGATCGATTGTTGCTTGTCCTTGAACCGGTGCCGGGTCGTCCCTTTATATAGAGGTGACGCCTGGTCCGGTTTATAGAATCCCGAGGCCGGCTCATAATCGTGTCCGCCTCGGTCTCTGCTCTTCCTTTCTTATCTCTCAAGTTACATCTCTTTGGCGGTTCACAAACCGTATTTCTATACATGGGCCTTGAAATCTCATGGGCCGTAATCTCTACTAATAATAAATCAAGTACGATATAGTTAAGCCGGTTTACAATATCCGGTTTATACCTATTAACCATATCCCTGACATTAGGCCCCAGAATGATTTGAACTCGTTCATATCATTCTCCATCGTCTCCTGCAATTTCTCTTCTGTCTTCATTTTTTGTAAACCGGCTCTGACGTCATCCCCCAAAATCATTAAAGTCTAACAATGACATCATCTCCGCATTCAACGCCGCGAGCTGTACTGTAATTTGTTTTTAATGGTTATCCCGAGAATCGAGGCGTTCAACGGATCTTTATCCGATTTTTCTCCCTTGATTACCGCACCTGTCGCTTCATATCTGCCTCTCTGTCTATAAATAGTGCTGCTCCTCCTCCTTCTTCCTTCTCGCGTCTTCTTCCTCCTTCCGCTTCCTGACCCGCAAAACTCCATTGCTGCTTGAGCTCAAGAACGCCACCGACGACCGCCGGATCTTCATTCTTCGACTGGCCGCTGCATCAACCTGAGCTTTGACCAGATTCTCTCCGCCGCCGATTCTCGCTGTCCCTGGTACGTTTATCCACCTCTCTGTAGATCTGTGCCCGCCATTGCTTCGCCTGTGTTCTTCCGCCATTAGGGCTTCCGATGAAGCTCCGTCCCTTCGTAGATCTTTTTCTCATAGAAATCTTGTAATCTTCAAACCCTAGTCCATAAGTCTCTCGCTTAGCATCAGATTAGATCTTCGTCATAGTGACCTTGTAGTTTTATACGTTCCGCCATTAGAGTTCTCCGCGAGCTTCATACTGTTCTTTCTCTGAAACCTGCAACTCCGTAATATCTTTACCTTTCTGATCTTGCTGTAGATGCGTCAGGTACTTTAGATCTTGCCATTTTTATTTCTGCTGTTGCCTGCTTTAGGTCTCCTTTCTATGTACATCTTGTAAACTCATCTGCTCTGAATTGGACCTCTGTAGATTTTCCGTGCAATTTTCGTTTCTTTATCTCCTTATGCTCAGATCTATTCCTTCTTAACAATGCATTGAAAACCTGTTTTTCTCTTCAATAGATCTGCTAAGTATGCTCCGGTTTAGATCATCATGTCATAAACCAGAAATGATGTAACCTGATGCAATAACTTTAAACTATTCTTCTTCAACTGCCATTTAAACCGGAAATGATAAAACTCTGTTTCATAATTACCGGTTTAATCTTGCCAGATAATTCTCCGTTTTAACCATTGCATATCATGAACAAATCCCGGATCGTTGCTTTTTCATAATCCGTCTTTGCACTTTTCTCTTCTTCAGCACTTTGCTCAAATGGCCAAGCAGTATGTTTCGTGCGACTGGGTTCGTTCTGTCGTGACTGAAGAAGATTTAGTCAAACTATCAAGCATTGGCACGTTAGGTCCTCGGGCCGAATTGAAATGGCGTGCTCCGGGTAATGAGTGTCCTCCCGCTCCTAGGTCCGGGGAAGTGATTGTATTTCTGGATCACATCTCCAGGGGGTTCTCTCCCCCCGGTTCAAAATTTTTCCGGGACGTCCTTGCCACCTTCCAACTGCATCCACAGGACATCGGGCCAAACTCCGTTTCCAATATTTGTGATTTCCAAGTTTTTTCTGAAGCGTATCTGCAAGAAGAGCCTTCGGTTGATCTTTTTCGGGATTTCTTCCATGCAAACCGGCGTACTGAGTTCACCAGCGGGCCTCACCAAGAGCTTGGTGGTATCAGTATTCAGAAAAGGAGGGATGCAGTTTTCCCTCACGCCTCTTTACACACTCACCCCAAAGACTGGAATAAGTCTTGGTTTTATTGTATAGACACATCCCCTGAAGGTGAAAACCCTTTGCCGGGTTATCGTGAAACTCGTATCCCGGCAAATCACCCCTTGCCGCAATGATTAAGCGCTGCTGAACGGATCCAGTTTTCTCCTCAACTCTCCAAGCTGAGAGCTTTCATGGCCAATGGCCTGATCGGCACAGATTTCCTTCGCTGCTGGTTATCATGGAGTATCCTTCCCTTAAGCCGGCGCCCTGATTTGATGTGCAATTACTCCGGTAAATCGGATGACCCTCAGAGGTTTTCTAAGGAGAAGTTGTCTGAATCGGAAGTAATTGAATCGGCCAAGAAGATTGTCAATCCTGCTCTAACGGACTGCACTAGAGTTGGCTTGGCCCCATACTTCAAGAAAAATAAGCTGCCTGAGGTAAGTGTCTTTAACTTGTACTTTATAAACCGTCCTTTTTGAACCGTCTTTTACTTGCCTTCCCTTTTTTCATTTAGGCTGATGATCCTTTCTGGAGGAGGAAACCTCAGGAAAAACCTACAAGGCAAGCTCGCCGAAAGACTCCTGCAAATAAGAAAAGGAAAGCAGCCGTTGATGCCGGTTCTCCTTCTGAAGATGATGATCCGGACTCCGAGGTACGCCTTACTCCGGTTTACATTTTGTCTTTATATACTTGTTCATATCTCTAATGATGCCCTTTTCACAGGATCCACTCGAAGGTGATAACCCGGCGGAGATTGAGGTAACCCTTATTTCTTCCGATTCAGAACCCCCTCCTCAAAAGAGCCGTCGGACTGTTAGAAAGTATCAATTTTCTCATCCTTATGCTAAGTTGGATCCCAATTTTACTTTGAAGAAACAACAGCACGAAGCCTTGCGTCGGACCACTCGCCATAGCGGCTTGGCAGTGGAGTCCTCTGGAATTTCGTTAACTCCGGCTCGAAAACGCCGCGCTGAGGTGATGCTCTCTCCAACTCTTCTTCACCCCAAGGCCGGTCTTATCAGAAAACCACTTAAACCGACTGATCCTGATTATCAGGAAACTCCACTGTCTTCATCTGGCGAATCAACCGCTACACAGCTTCCACCTTTGAAGACTGTCCCAGGGTAATTCTCTTTACTTCTTCCGGTTCATAATCTTCTTTTTCTTTATAATGCTGACTTATCTTTGCTTATTTTCCAGCAAACCGAAACCCAGCAAAAGAGCTAAGGGTAAGAAGCCTGTTGCTGATCCTTCTACTGATGAACCAGTAATTGAGCCGTCAACAGCTATCCCTCCTGAAGGTACTCCTGTCACTCCGGTTCAAGAACCTGTTCTTGATACTCCTGCTACTGATGCTGCCCAAGATCCACCAAGTCCGGCCCGGGTTAGCTCTCCTCAAGTTAACCCGGGGTCTCCTGATCCGGCTCAAGCTGAAGTTACTCCCCCCAATGCACCTACTTCCCCTGACGTTGTGGTTACTGGCGCTGCTTATGTTGCGCCAGCCAAACCCACCGTTTTAGCAAAACATACTGCTAAAGCGGAGAAAGTAACTCAGGAAAAGGGGAAGTTGAGTACGGACATATCCAGTCTTTCGAGTATGAGTGCTCAAGACATTTACTCCGGATACTTGAGCCGGCTCCACAGTAGCCGGGACTATGAAGCCAGCTTAGTAAACATGATGAGAGAGAAATACGAAGTAAGTTTTCCTGTTCTGACTTTGCTTTGTTTTGACGCATCTTTATCTTCTAACAGCCCCCAAGTTCCGGTTTATCTTCTTCATTGAAAGGTAATCCGAAACTTTGTAGTTTTTAACTGCTGATCCATACATTAGCCCCCAAGTATCAAGTAGATAACTTGGTTATGTAGTTGATACTTGTAAAAATTGTCTCTGATGCTTTACTTCAACTGCCATTAGCCCCCAAGTGTCAAGTATACAACTTGGTTGTATGCTTGAGACTTGTAAAAATTATCTCTGATTCATTGCTTCAACTGCCATTAGCCCCCAAGTGTCAAGTATACAACTTGGTTGTATGCTTGAGACTTGTAAAAATTATCTCTGATGCATTGCTTCAACTGCCACTAGCCCCCAAGTGTCAAGTACACAACTTGGTTGTGTGCTTGAGACTTGTAATTTCTAATCTTACCTTTGAACTTTTGTCTACAGGCTGAGCTGAACCGGAATGCTGTGGAAAACAGTGAGCTTCGAAGCCGGCTTATAGAGACTGAAGCAGCCGCTTCAAAGGCGAAGAAAGAACTTCAAGTCAGTTTAAAAACTGCCGAAGACTTGAAGAAGTTCTTTGATGAGGAACGGACTGCTTTTGAAGTCCAGAAGAAGGATCTTGAAAAACGTATTCAGGATGCCGAAGGAGCACTTAACCCGGTTACTGAAGAATTGACCGGGTTAAAATGCCAGATTGATTTGATGACCTCTGCTATCTTTGGTAAACATAATCTGAATTCTTGTCTGTTATCTTTGCAATCTGTGATTTGTATCGGTTTAACTTTTCTTGTTGCATGTAGGACGCCGTGTCTCCCATCTTGGGGATGATGTACGGAAGAAACTGAAGGCCTGCTATACTTTGGTGGAGCAACTATACTCTGGAGCGCAAAGGATTATCAGCGCTACCTCCTTTGGTAAACCGGCTCCTTCAACCATCAAGGCTACTTTGAACAGCTTGTCGATTCTGCCAACTCGTCTTGAAGAGGTGAAGAAATCGGCTGCCCGAGGAGGTGCTCTTCTGGCCCTGACAAGGGCTAAAGCTTGGGTTCCAGACATTGATCCGGTAGAAGTGTTAACCGGGTTTCCTGACACCAAGGAAGACGGTTCAGCATTTGGTGAGAGAGATCTGTACGCTCTGACAAAGGAAATGCGTCCACTTTCTAGCAAGATTGCGGTGGAAACTGATTTGTCTCGATACCACCCAGCATATGACCTGCAAAACGAGCGTGTGGAACGACCGGTTTACGATGTTGCAAATTTAACTCCGCCGGTTCGTCCTCACACTTTTGCTCCTGATATTGATCCTGCTGAGTTGATCAACGATGAAGTGTATTTCCGTGCCTTGGCCAAGATTGATTGGCGTGCACCAGATTTCCCGCCGCTTCACGAGGAGGAAGATGTTCCGGAACCAGATGGTGGCCAATCATCCCGGCAGGGAGGAACGGAATCTTAAGTGTTATTGCTGTAATCACAATTGCTATTCCATAAACAATGCTTCCAACTATTTGGCTTTCATGCCTTGTAATAGGCTTTAGCTGAAATTTAATGCACTGTGATCCGGCTTTTGGTCTTTATAAAGTACTCTTTCGCTGACTGGTTGATTGATGCGGATTTCTTGCCCTGTCCATAAAAAAGATGAAAAATATGTCCTAGTGGTTTGACCACTGGACGGATTAACTTGCTCTCTTGGTATAATAAACAAGCATATCTTTGATAAATAACTGTGATACCTTAATTGCATGTAGCCAAAATACCTTAAACCGGCAAGATGTTTTTAAAATTACCTCAATCAGCCTTCATTTATTCTAATAAGCCCTTGAAACTCTTCAGTCTTAACTTGTCCATGAATTTTTCTTTTCTTGGTTCAGCAATTTGTAACTTGTATCTGACCTCGTGCTGCCAATTGTCAGCTCATCATGAAGTCGAACCGGGTTACGATGAACGCCGGTTTAACTTTCTCTGGTGTTCATGATCCAGACTTATAACACTAGATATACGGTCAACTTCTAGAGCTGTTCCCCTTGGTTAGAAAGGTTATGAAACACAGAAATCATCAAGAAACACATAATTATTGTAAATCAAACTATGCAATCGAGGCTTTTTCAAAGAGCTGCCAGGCTCAAAAACTGTTCAGGGAGCCGGGTCATCATTTGAACGTGGGCAATACCACTGTTCAGGGAGCCCAAAAATTCATAATATAGCCATTCAAGGGGTGTGTGGGCGAACCACTGTCCCCAGGGGCCGGGTCATCATTTGAACGTGGGCGATACCACTGTTCAGGGAGCCCAAAAATTCATAACATAGCCATTCAAGGGGTGTGTGGGTGAACCACTGTCCCCAGGGGCCGGGTCATCATTTGAACATGGGCGATACCACTGTTCAGGGAACCCAAATATTCATAACATAGCCATTCAAGGGGTGTGTGGGTGAACCACTGTCCCCAGGGGCCGCTAATATTCCTCTTTTTCCTTTTTCTTTATACAGGGCTTTCCTCTTCCTGAACCGGACGTGATCTTTTGTTCCTGTGAGTTTTACCACTCCTTCACATACCCTGTAAAGATTAGCTTCTAAAAACTAGCTAATATTGAAATATGTTTCTTTGATGACAAACTGATATGGATATTTGCCGCAAATTTGATATATGTGGAAAAAGGGCTGAGCCCCCGGTTTACCGAGGGTGCCGGTTTATTCATTATTCATAATATATACATAGGATACATGGGAGCCTATGGCTCAAGTGTAATATGGTCGTAGATGAGCAATGTTCCATGGCCTTTTCGTCTCCTCTTCTGATGTCCGTGAATCTTTGTGCTCTCGAATGTCCACCAAATAGTATGACCCGTTGCGTAAATTTTTGCTGATTACAAAGGGCCCTTCCCATGGCGGGGATAGCTTGTGCATGTCCGTTTGATCTTGGATAAGCCGGAGTACCAAGTCACCCTCCTGGAATGTCCTGGTTCTGATCCGGCGACTGTGATATCTGCGCAGGTCTTGCTGATAAATCGCCGACCGTGCTGCAGCTATGTCACGCTCTTCATCCAACCGATCCAAACTATCCTGTCTCGACTCTTCGTTGATGGCTTCTACATAGGCCGCCACCCTTGGGGAATCATGGCGTATGTCGCTTGGAAGAACTGCTTCTGCCCCGTAAACCATGAAGAAAGGTGTATAACCTGTAGACCGGTTTGGTGTAGTGTTAATGCTCCAAAGGACAGAGGGTAATTCTTCAACCCAACACCCTGGGGTTCTCTGCAGAGGTGTCATAAGCCGGGGCTTGATTCCACGCAAAATCTCCTGATTTTCCCTTTCTGCTTGACCATTGGATTGGGGGTGAGCCACAGAAGATACATCCAAACGAATATGCTCTCGTTGACAGAATTCTTCCATCTCACCCTGAGATAAATTGGTACCGTTATCTGTGATGATGCTGTGTGGAAAACCAAACCGGAATATTACTTTTTTGATGAACTTAACCGCCGTTGCCGCATCACACTTGCTTATAGGTTCCGCTTCAACCCACTTTGTAAACTTGTCTACTGCCACTAGTAGATGAGTTTTTTGATCTTGGGATCTCTTGAAAGGACCAACCATGTCAAGCCCCCAAGTTGCAAAAGGCCAAGTTATTGGTATCATCCGGAGTTCTTGTGCCGGAACAAGGGCACGTCTTGAGAATTTCTGACAAGCATCACACTTGCGGACCAGGTCTGCCGCATCTGCATGTGCGGTTAACCAATAAAAGCCATGTCGGAAAGCTTTAGCCACTAAAGATTTTGATCCGGCGTGATGACCGCAATCCCCTTCATGAATCTCCCTTAGAATCTCACAACCTTCCTCAGCTGAAACACACCGTTGAAATACTCCAGAGGTGCTACGATGATGCAGCTCCCCATTGGCAATTGTCATAGACTTGGAACGCCGGATTATCTGCCGTGCTTCACCTTCGTCCTCTGGCAATTCTCCCCGGTTTAAATATACCAAATAAGGTATCGTCCAATCCGGAATAACATGGGTTGCCGCAACCAACTGTGCCTCTGGGTCCGGAACTGCCAGATCGTCCTCTGAAGGTACTTGCACCGAAGGATTGTGCAACTCATCCAAGAAGGTGTTCGGTGGTACCGGTTTACGTTGCGACCCCAGCCGGCTTAAAGCGTCAGCTGCTTCGTTCTTCCGCCGGTCTATGTGTTCCACCTGATACCCTTTGAAGTAACCTGCCACCGCTTCAACCTCTCGCCGATAAGCCGCCATGAGGGGATCCCTTGAATCCCACTTGCCCGAAACTTGCTGTGCCACTAGGTCTGAATCGCCCAAGCACTTAACCCGGCTTAAATTCATCTCCTTTGCCAACCGCAAACCATGAAGTAGTGCTTCATATTCCGCTGCATTATTAGTACAAGGAAATAACAACCGGAGGACATAACAAAATTTATCACCTCTGGGGGAAGTTAAAACCACTCCGGCCCCTGAGCCTTCCAACTGTTTCGAACCGTCGAAGTGAATCGTCCAATAAGTGAGATCCGGCTTTTCCTCCGGGGTCTGCAATTCTGTCCAGTCGTTGATGAAGTCCACCAGTGCCTGAGATTTGATAGCAGTACGTGGTACATATTTCAATTCATGTGGACTGAGCTCAATGGCCCACTTGGCTATTCTGCCCGTTGCTTCTCTATTCTGGATTATATCTCCCAACGGAGCCGAGCTAACCACAGTTATCGGATGCCCTTGGAAATAATGCTTCAACTTCCGGTTCGCCATGAACACCCCATATACCAATTTCTGCCAATGAGGGTATCTTTGCTTGGACTCGATGAGTACTTCACTCACATAGTAAACCGGACGCTGAACCGGATGTTCTTTCCCTGCTTCCTTGCGCTCAACCACAATTGCAACGCTAACTGCCCGTGTGTTTGCAGCAACATATAGTAGCAAAGGCTCCTTGTCAATAGGGGCAGCTAAAACCGGCGGCTTCGCTAGTTGCTGTTTCAGATTCTCAAACGTTGTATTCGCTTCATCACTCCAGATGAACCGGTCCGTTTTCTTCAACATTTGATAAAGCGGGATCGCCTTTTCTCCTAAGCGACTGATGAACCGGCTCAGAGCCGTGATCCGTCCAGCTATGCGCTGAACATCATTAATGCAAGCCGGTTTCGTCAAAGATGTGATGGCCTTGATCTTCTCCGGGTTGGCTTCTATTCCCCGGTTTGAGACCAGGAACCCCAAAAGTTTACCGGCCGGGACACCAAAGGCACACTTCTCCGGATTGAGCATCATCTTGTAAGCCTGAAGATTATCAAAGGTTTCTCTGAGATCTTCTATTATTGTCCTCTCCTCCTTTGACTTAACCACAATGTCATCCACATAAGCATGTACGTTCCTTCCTATCTGTCCTTTCAAACAATTCTGAACACAACGCTGATAAGTTGCCTGCGCACATTTGAGTCCAAAGGGCATAGATACATAACAAAAAGCACCAAAAGGGGTTATGAATGCTGTCTTCTCTTGGTCTTCAACTGCCATTTTGATCTGGTGATAGCCTGAGTACGCATCCAGAAAGCTCAGCCGCTCACACCCTGCTGTAGCATCAATAATTTGATCAATGCGAGGTAGAGCAAAAGGATCAGTTGGGCAAGCTTTATTGAGATCTGTGTAGTCCACACACATCCTCCACTTCCCATTCTTCTTTAGAACCAGCACCGGATTAGCCAACCATTCCGGATGAAACACTTCTATTATGAAACCTGCCGCCAAAAGCTTAGCCACTTCTTCTCCTATGGCCTTGCGCCTCTCTTCGTTGAAGCGGCGCAGATACTGCTTTACCGGTTTAAACTTCGGATCAATATTTAACTTGTGCTCAGCGAGTTCCCTCGGTATACCTGGCATGTCAGAGGGCTTCCATGCAAAGATATCCCGGTTCTCACGGATGAACTCGATGAGCGCGCTTTCCTATTTAGGATCCAAGTTAGCACTGATGGTGAACTGCTTGGACGAATCTCCGGGCACAAAATCGACCTGCTTAGTCTCTTCCGCTGATTTGAACTTCAAAGCCGGATCATGCTCAGTGGTTGGCTTCTTCAGCGGAGTCATGTCTGCCGGATCAACATTATCCTTGTAAAATTTTAGCTCTTCCGCGGCACATACCGCTTCTGCATAAGCTGCATCACCTTCTTCACATTCCACTGCTATCTTACGACTGCCGTGCACCGTAATCGTGCCTTTATGACCCGGCATCTTGAGCTGCAGATAAACATAACATGGCCTAGCCATAAATTTAGCATAAACCGTCCTTCCAAACAAAGCATGATACGGACTTTTGATTTTGACAACTTCAAAGGTGATCATCTCCGATCTAGAATCATGCTCATCCCCAAAGGTAACTTCTAAGTCAATCTTACCAACTGGATAAGCTGACTTACCTGGGACCACCCCGTGAAACACTGTGTTTGATGTCCTTAACTGTTTATCTGTCAGACCCATACGGCGAAAGGTCTCATAGTATAATATGTTGATACTGCTACCTCCGTCCATGAGGACTTTAGTGAACCTGTATCCTCCTACCTGAGGTGCCACCACCAAGGCTAAATGTCCCGGATTATCTACCCGTAACGGGTGGTCCTCCCTGCTCCAAATAATGGGCTGCTCTGACCATCGTAGAAACTGTGGTGTCGCCGGTTCTACCGCATTAACAGTCCGCTTTAAAACCTTCTGGTCTCTTTTGCATAGACTTGTGGTGAAAACATGATATTGGCCGCTGCTCAACTCCTTTGGATTACTCTGGTACCCGGATTGCTGTTGTTGCTGCGGACGCTGCTGCTGCTGATTTCCTTGGTTATTGTGACTCCCTTGGCCCTGCTGCTGATTATTCTGATTGTTGTAACCACCTTGATGATACGGCTGATTTCCTTGATTCTGATAACCACCTTGATAATGTGATTGGCTTCCTTGACCATTATAGTTTCCTTGACCGCCTGGGCCGCCTGGCCGGGATTGATAACCACCGTTGTTCCCTTGATAACCGCTGTTGCCCCTATATCCTGAACCGAAATTGTTCCCTTGGTAACCCGGGCCATAAAACCCGGGCCCTAAACCGGCATTCGGGGGCCGGCTATGAGGATTAAAACGGCCGTTCCCTGCTATCGTGGGGTTCAGACATTCTCTTGCAGTGTGCCATGCGGGCCCCTTATTCCCGCTATGCTTTATGCAGGGTTGATCCAAATCCTGCTCCCAACCCGGATTTCCTCCACCGGCTTGGCGAGAGGGACCCCGCTGATTTCCCTGAAAACCGCCTTGATCCTGTGTATTAGCCACAAAATCGGAGCTGCTTTCCGGTTTCCGTTTGCCCAACACACCTGAAGTGATCGGACTGGCTGAAGCCGGTTTACCAGTCTTGCTGGCCTTTCCCGCTTTATCTCCTTCTGGCTCCGGATACTTGGTATTATCTGAGTCTCCGTACTTCACCAAGGCACTCATTAAAGTCCCCATGTCATTGCACTCTCGTTTGAGCCGTCCGAGTTTTAATTTCAAAGATTCAAACCGGCAATTGTTCTCCAAGGTTACAATTGCGGTGCTCGGATTAATACCGTTTGAGGAGTGCAAGATCTCTGCCACTCTGCGTACCCAAGCTGCTGTAGACTCCTGCTCTCCCTGCACGCATGCTGCTAAATCTATCACCGACATAGGTTGCTTGCATGTATCTTTGAAATTTTTGATGAACTGACTACGCAGCTCCCCCCATGATCCGATGGAATTCGGAGGAAGTCCCTTTAGCCAAGTCCGGGCCGTTCCTTCAAGCATCATAGTGAAATATTTGGCACAAGCCAATTCATCCACGTCCAGCATCTCCATAGCCATCTCGTAGCTTTCCACCCAAGCCTCGGGCGGTAAATCGGCTGTGTAATTGGGCACCTTGCGAGGTCCTTTGAAATCCTTGGGCAGCTTAACGCTCCGCAGGGCCGGGACAAGACACTGTATCCCAAAACCGCTCGTTGTCGCTCCTGTCCCCATAGTGCCGGTGTGAACCGGCGTCGACTGGCGGATCTCCTCCCTGGCCTCCGATCTAGGCCGGTTTCGATCCGGGGCCGGCATCTCTGCCCTTGCCGGATTATCTTGCCTGTGCTGATGTCTCCTCCGCTCGCTGCTAGATACTTCGGGCTCCTCCCAACGTCTAGAATAACTTCGGTTGGGACGTGGTGTTGAATGCAACCTTTCCCTGCTGTGAGAGTACGCTTGCTGCTGTATTAACGCCGTGTTGAGTAACCTCTGGGCCCTGCGCGCCTCTATCGCTACAGGGGATGTTTCTTCCACCGGTAAAGCGGCCAACCGTGCTGCCGCTGCAGCGATATTATCCACTGGGTTCGAATAGTGCCCCGGGGGGGACCGGAACATAAGGCGCCGATGTAATCCGCTGCTCCCGCTCTGCGGCGGGTTGCCGAACCGGTTCCTCTCGAGCCGGTGGGCTTCTCCGGTTTAAGACCGGATTGTTACTGGCCCCTGCCCCCGGTGTTCTGAACAAATTTGCAGATTCGTAACCCGGCGGCAGGCGGGATCGATATTTTCGTCCTCTTACCCCCTCCATGGAAGCCTGTTCCATCCTTAAGTGAAAAGCTTGTTCATCCAACTCTGCTTGCCTTATGGCCAGCATCTCTCCTTCTGCCTTTAAGTCCTCCTTTAACTGATCGATCCGGGCCTTCAACTGAAGAAGCACTGCATCATGTTGCGCCTTGTCTGCTGGAGCTACGACCTCTACTGCCTTAGCTGCAAACTCCTCCATCAAGGTGGATAGAACCGCAGTCACGGAGGGATTTGAACCGCTTCCACCTGCGCCAGCCTCCGCTGTTGTTCCGTTCGTCGGGGGTTGTGAACCGGCCATGAAAACCGCCACCCGGTTTGGCGGGTCGGAGGGGCCCGGAATACTGTTTCCGTCGGACTCACCCTCAGACCGGCCGTCCCGCAACTGATACAGAGATTCAGTTTCCCCGGATGAAGATTCGTCATCTGAATAGACGACGGTTGCACCATCAGATTCCGACCCGTCCTCAGCTTGTCCTCCGTGAATCGTTCCAACGAACACATGCTTCATGGCAGGTTGAATCCGGGTCGATCTCGCAGGCTGAGCCGGCTCGACGATGTTGGGGAAGGTGTCCGGCTCAGGTCCCGGTCCACCGATTTTGCCGATGAAGACTTGGATGCTGCCGAAGGGGACCCGGTACCCGTATTCAATCGAATCGGCCTCCGGTCCCCAACCTGCGTCGTCGATGTAGATCCGGCCGCGACGACTCTTGGTCATCCGGCCGACTGCGTAGCCCTTTAACCCCTTTAGGCCGCCTTCCAAGAACTCGAAACCATCGTGCGCAGGCCCCACGGTGGGCGCCAACTGTCGTGGAATTAACACGGCAGATGTCCGGTTTAGCGGACTTGATGATGGAACCATCGCACGGGTTAGCTTGAAAGGGTTCATGGCACACAAAGGACACAAAGGGTTTTATACTAGTTCGGCCCCTTCGAGAAGGTAAAAGCCTACGTCTAGTTGGTTTGGTATTGCTTGGGCGTCGGATTACAGGGAGCGGAATCGCTTGCCTGCGTCTCGACGGATCGATTGTTGCTTGTCCTTGAACCGGTGCCGGGTCGTCCCTTTATATAGAGGTGACGCCTGGTCCGGTTTATAGAATCCCGAGGCCGGCTCATAATCGTGTCCGCCTCGGTCTCTGCTCTTCCTTTCTTATCTCTCAAGTTACATCTCTTTGGCGGTTCACAAACCGTATTTCTATACATGGGCCTTGAAATCTCATGGGCCGTAATCTCTACTAATAATAAATCAAGTACGATATAGTTAAGCCGGTTTACAATATCCGGTTTATACCTATTAACCATATCCCTGACAGCTTGTATATTCCAACGATGGGCTTCCTCAAATGCCCTAGGTCTTTGTGAGCAAGCAAGTTGAATGCACACCCACTTAGTTTCTTTTGTTGAGCTTTCATACATATTTAGCTCTAGTGCATCCGCTGAATGGCAATCCCTACTCACTCACATTGATAACTATTGATGGGCATCTCCATATCCCATTGATACGCCTAGTCGATGTGAGACTATCTCCCTCCTTTTTGTATTCTCCACAACCACCACTCTATTCCATATAGTGCTATGTCCATGGCTCACGCTCATGTATTGCGTGAAAGTTAAAAGGTTCGAAAGAATAGAGTATGGAAACAAGTGCTTGGCTGAAACCGGGGTTGTGCATGATATGAATATTTTGTGTGATGAAGAGGGAGCACAGCCAGACTATATGATTTTGTAGGGATAACTTTCTTTAGCCATAGTGTTTTGAGAAGACATGATTGCTTTGTTAGTATGCTTGAAGTATTATTATTTCTTATGTCAATATAGACTTTTGTCTTGAATCTTTCAGATCTGAACATTCATGCCACAATTAAGAGAATTACATTGAAAACTATTTTGTCTAGCATTCCACATCAAAAATTCTATTTTTATCATTTACCTACTCGAGGACGAGCATGAATTAAGCTTGGGGATGCTTGATACGTCTCCAACGTATCTATAATTTTTTATTGTTCCATGCTATTATTTATGATGTTTTGGATGTTTAATGGGATTTGTTATACACTTTTATATTATTTTTGGGACTAACCTATTAACCCAAAGGCCCAGTCCAGATTGTTGTTTTTTGCCTATTTCAGGGTTTTACAGAAAAGGAATATCAAACGGAGTCCAAACGAAATGAAACTTCGGGAGAGATATTTTTGGAGCAAAATACGCACGAGAGACTTGAGAACCACGGAGTAGGGCACACGTGGCATCCACGGGGGTGGGGGCGCGCCCCCCTATAGGGCGCACCCCTGCCTCATGGGCCCCACGTCTGGCCCCAGGTGCCCACCTTCCTCCTATATATACCTACGTACCCCCAAACCATCAAAAGAGGAGAGAAAACCCTAGTTCCACCGCCGCAAGCTTCTATTCCCATGAGATCCCAACTTGGGGCCTGTTCCGGAGCTCCGCTGGAGGGGGATCTACCAAGGAGTGCTTCTACATCATCATCATCGCCTCACCATTAGTTGTGAGTAGTTTACCACAGACCTTCGGGTCCATAGCTAGTATCTAGATGGCTTCTTCTCTCTCTTCGGATCTCAATACCAAGTTTTCCTCGGTCTTCGAGGAGATCTATTCGATGTAATCTCTTTTTGAAGTGTGTTTGTCGAGATCCGATGAATTGTGGGTTTATGATCAATATATCTATGAGAAATATTTGGTTCTTTTCTCAACTCTTTATGTGTGATAATAATATCCTTGCAAGTCTCTTCAAATTATTGGTTTGGTTTGGCCTACTAGATCTATAGTTCTTGCAATGGGAGAAGTGCTTGGCTTTGGGTTCAATCTTGCGGTGTCCTTTCCCAGTGACAGTAGGGGCAGCAAGGCACATATTGTATTGCTGCCATCAAGGATAAAAAGATGGGGTTTATATCATGTTATTTGAGTTTATCCCTCTACATCATGCCATCTTGCTTAAGGCATTACTCTGTTCTTATGAACTTAATACTCTAGATGCATGCTGGATAGTGGTCGATGTGTGGAGTAATAGTAGTAGATGCAGAATCGTTTCGGTCTACTTGTCTCGGACGTGATGCCTATATATAATGATCATGCCTAGATAGTCTCATAAGTATTTGCTTTTCTATCAATTGCTCGACAGTAATTTGTATACCCGCCGTAGTATACCGCTATCATGAGAGAAGCCACTAGATAAAACTATGGTCCCCGGGTCTATTCTCAACATATCAATCTACAATCTACTTTACTTTTCCGCTTTTACTTTCTGTTCTTATATCCAAAAAATACCAAAAATATCAAACTATCCTATCTATCATATCTCACTTTCGTAAGTGACCGTAAAGGGATTGACAACCCCTTATCACATTGGCTGCGAAGTTCTTATTTGTTTGTGCAGGTGCGAGGGACTCGTGCGTGGTCTCCTACTGGAATGATACCTTGGTTCTCAAAAACTGAGGGAAATACTTACGCTACTGTGCTGCATCACCCTTTCCTCTTCGAGGGAATACAACGCAAGCTCGAGAAGTAGCACTGCATCCGTCCATTCGAAGTTATTTGTGCGCCTTAGCAGTCTATAAAGTGGCAATGCTTTTTCTCCCAATTTGGAGATGAAGCGACTTAAGGCTGCTACGCACCTTGTTAGCTTTTGGACTTGTTTTAGATTGGTTGGCGTAGCCAGCTATGACAAGGCTCGGATTTTAGCTGGGTTTGCTTCAATTCCTCTATGGGAGACGTTAAACCCTAATAGCTTTCTGGCCGGAATGCCGAGGGCACATTTTACGAATTGAGCCGTATGTCATATGTAAGGAGGTTATCGAATGTGAGGCGGAGATCGTCCACCAGTGTTTTCACGCGTTTAGTCTCTATGACTACATCGTCCACGTATGCCTCCACTGTCTTGCCAATTGGTTTCTCTAAGCATGTTTGAATCATGTGTTGATACGTGGCACCAGTGTTTTTGAGCCCAGAGGGCATAGTGTTGTAACAGAAAGGCCCGTACGGAGTGATAAACATCGTTGCGGCCTGGTCGAAGTCCTTCATTTTTATCTGATGGTATCCGGAGTAAGCGTCGAGGAAGCATAATGAGTCATGTTCTGCTGTTGCGTTGATGATCTAATCGATGCGGGGCAGTGGAAACGTATCCTTAGGGCAAGCCTTGTTTAAGTCTTTAAAATCGACACAAAGGCGCCAGATTTTATCCTTCTTCGGCACCATGACCAAATTGGCTAGCCAATCCGGGTGTTTAATTTCTCTGATGAATCCGGCTTCCAGTAACTTGGCCAGCTCCTCCCCATAGCTTGTCTCTTGGGTTCAAAATATCATCGCAGTGATTGCTTGACCGGTTTGAACCCTTTGATCATGTTGAGGCTGTGTTCGGTGAGCCTGCGTGGTATCCCAGGCATGTCTAAAGGATGCCAGGCGAATATATCCCAGTTTTCTCGTAGGAATGTGTGCAAAACAGTGTCTACCATCGGATCCAGTTGTGCTCCAGTGGATGTCGTCTTATGTGGGTCCATCGAATGCACCTAAAATTTGATAATTTCCTCTCCTGGCTTGAAGGAGGTAGATTTAGATCTTTTATCAAGGACTACGTCATCCTTGTCCATCGTGGATTGTAAGGTGCTTTATTCTTCGGCCGTAAAGGCTTCGGATATTTCCTCGAGGGCCAAGGATGCCGTTTTGTTTTCGGCACAGAGTGCTCTATCCGGATCACTTGTGACTGTGATTATTCCATTGGGCCCTGGCATTTTAAGCTTCATGTACCCGTAATGGGGGCTATGGCCTGAAAGCGTCTCGCCCTAGAAGGGTGTGGTATCCACTATTGAAGGGGACAATGTGGAAGGGCAGTTCTTCTGACCTATAGTTCTCAGGCATGCCGAATACTACATCGAATTTAATACTTCCCGAACATCGGGCTTCCCCGCTGGGGATGATTCCTCAAAGGGTTGTATTACTTTGCTTAATGCGGGTTTATTGACCTGCAATTTTTTGAGCGTGTCCTCGTATATGAGGATAAGTCTAGTGCACCGTCCATGAGCACTTTGGTGAGGCAAAAGCCGTCTACTATTGGGTTTAGTACAAGAGCAGTTGTGGCTCGAACTGTTCGGACCCATGGTTCGTCGTCGGCAGTGAGGGTAATTGTCGCGTCGTTCCATGGGCTCACAGCGGTTATTTAATGAACCTCGGTGAGTTCGTGAAGTGCTCTCTTGCGCCGATTATTTGAAGAGAAGGTCTCGAAGAATGTGAGGGCGTTAAAATTGTCCTCCTCTAGAGTTGTAGTGGCGAGGATGGCTTCACCACTTTTAGCTACCTGCTGGAGTACCCAACACGCTCGAAGGCTGTGAGTTGGGATCATGTCAAGGGTCGCATGTATCAGGCAAGGTTTATCTAGGAGTTCGTCCAGAATGGACATGTATCCTGCGAAGGCTTTATTTTTCTTGCCGACGGGCGTATGATCGGATGCCCCGCTGGGGTATATCCGTTTTGTTTTAGCGGCGTATTGTCCGAAGACAGACTGTTCCAAATGGGTGTTTTGGGCCTTCCAAGTGCATTCCATTGCGTAGTACTTTCGTATTATCTGCGACAGCTCTATGAAACTCTGTACGCGACGGCGATTGAGGGCATTCAAGACTCCCTCATCCGTGCAATTGCGGTGAAATACCGGAACTGCGTCATCATTGCAACAGTCTTTAATCTTGTTTTTAACAAGTAGGAACCTGGCCCAGAAGTGATGGAACGTCTCTTGGGGTTGCTGTCGCACGTACATTAAGTCACATATGTCTGAAGGGCCAGAGTTACTTGGAGAGTATTGATTGTGGTGGGTGCGTGTGGTAAAATTTGAGACCCGACCCAATATAGTATTCGGGGTTTGCAAAGTCACTGGTGTAGAAAACTCGGGCCCGGCAGGATCTGGGCGTTCCCCGGGCTCCGTGTCTGTCCCTGTGCTCAAAAGATGTAAAGTCCTGCCTGAAGGAAGGGTGTTCGGCTCAAAGGGTTCGGAGACCCGAAAACAGCCGATCTCTGGTTCAAGAGGAGAAGTGTCTTCGGCTCGTTCCTCGATGGCCGCCACAAGGTGAGTGATCGGGGTGGAATTGTCTTCCCCCTGGTCGGGTGGCGATGCAATCTAGCAACTCGTTTAAGGACGAGGTATCCACCGGATTCGCGTTTTCGGAGTGTTCGAAGCCGATGTAGGAGTGATGCTCGATGTCTGTAGGGGGCACGGTCGGCTTGACGGCCATGCGGGTGCATATGGAGAACCCTCCAAGCTGGAGGACCTGGCCAAGCGCCAGGCTTTTTCTGAAGGTGATGTCGTCGTTGATAACGAGATGAGCCACCGATCGCTTCTCGAGAATACACAACGAAGCTCTCAATGAAAGCACCATTGTCGGTGTCAAAACGGGCAGATATCGGGTAGGGGTCCCAAGTTGCGTATCTGAGGATCGGTGGTAGTAGGGGGAGACAAGGACATGATGTTTACCCAAGTTCAGGCCCTCTCAATGGAGGTAATACCCTACTTCCTGCTAGATAGATCTTGATATATATGGAGATCACAAGAGTTGATCTACCTCGAGATCATAATGGCTAAACCCTAGATGTCTAGCCTATGATTGTTCTGTTAGCCTCTACGAACTAAACCCTTCGGCTTATATACACGCCAGAGGGGGCCTACACTACAAAAAAAGACACATCCATGACATTTTGGGCCGAACGGAATTTTTTCTTGTCATACTTATGACACTTCTATGACAATAATTGTGACAAAACACGGTATCATCATAGATGTGGTGGGGTCCTACTTCTATGACAAAAAAACATGACATAAAATGGGCTTTTTGTCCTGGGCGGGCCGGAGACGCAGCTGCATGACATTCTTCGGGCCGTCCATGACGGAAAAAATCGTGGTAGAAGCGAGGGCGAGGAAAATATCGGGGTGTTCCCGGTTATGGTGGGTGGTCGGGACCGAGCGATGCGCATTTCTCTCGTACACGCATGCGCGTGGGTCCGAGGCGTTGGGCTCTATCTGAACCCGAGCGAGGCATTGGGCTCTAACTGAACCCGAGCGATTCCACTGTAGGCTACGCATTACTGAACCCGAGCGATCGATCGATGGCTGTTAACTAAACCCGATCGACTGATTCCTTCGCTACTGCTGCTAACTGAAGCCGATCGATGGTGCCTTTGCATGAACAGTGAGCGTTGCTGGGGGGTTTGGATGAACAGTTCCCGGTGGGGGTGGATGAATAGGACCCCGTGGTGTTGCCTTTGGATGAATAGGACCCCGATCGATCGAGCGAGTTGGGGCTGCATGAACAGGACCCCGTGGAGGGCTGGATGAACAGGACCACCCCGTGGAGGGCCGGATGAACAATGGACGGTGGAGGGCTGGATGAACTGTAGCCTGTGGAGGGGTGGTTGAACAGGAGCCCGTGGAGAGGGCTGGTTGAACAGTAGCCGGTGGAGTAGCGCGCGATGGAGGCTGAACAGTCGCAGGTGGAGGCAGGAGGAGGTCGATGGTGGATGAACAGTGGCCCGTGGAGGCTGGAGGGGGTCAACGGTGGAGATGAACAGTATCTCGTGGAGTCCCGTTTTGCTGTACGCCACACCCCTCCCGATGAACAGGACCCCCGTTTCGACCGTAGTGCTCCAACACAAGTCTGTTTCCTTTGTTTTGCGGTACGCCACACCCCTCCCGATCAACAGGACCCCCGTTTCGACCATAGGAGGTCCGTTTCCTCCGTTTTGCGGTACGCCAGACCCCTCCCGGTGAACATGATCCCGTTTCGACCATGGCCGGTCGAACACAAGGCCGTTTCCTCCGTTCTGCGGTACGCCAGGCCTCATTTCCATCGGCTGTTCCATCCAAGCCCTCCCGATGAACACGACGACGCATTCCGTTCCGACCCAGCCGGTTGGCTCCCCAAGAACACGACGACGACGTTGTTTCTCCGTTTCGACCCAGCCATATACACGAGCCCTGACCGTACGTATGCGCGAGTAGGCGTTCGAGACCCTGCCCGTATGTACGTACGTGGCCATATTTTCTTTCTTGCACACTGGCCGCTCTACGTACGTGTACATGCTACGTGCGCACCTCTACTACGACACGTGTGCGCCTCTACATTGACCAATATGTACGTACACGTTCACGACCAGAATGACAACGCTACGTACGCTTCGACCAGGTGGGTCCCGACTGTCAGGCACTTCCTCGCGTGCGAAGATGTAGCTGGTGGGTCCTAGCAATCAAGGGGGCGAATCATTTTTTTGCCCGGACGCACTTCCTTGCGTGCGAAGATGTAGCTGATGGGTCCCAGCAGTCAGGGGGAAACGTTTTTTCGCGAAATACAGTGGCCCGTCCGGTGGGTCCCCGCTGTCAGGTGAGGATTAATTATTTTGCGCGTAATAAGGAGGCACTTCCTTGCTGCGGCCGTGGACCCAACTGTCATCCTCTCCACGTATAGTATTCTTCCGATGGAAGTCGTTCCTTGACCACGTTCACCACGCTGCGCCGAGAGCACCAGCGCGGTGGACGACAACGAGGCCTAGGAAGGGGACGACACGGATCCGGGGAAGACGCGGCAGTGGAAGCCCGCATAGAGAAGAGTACGAGGTTTCACTGGTTCGGCTGCAGTGTGAGGCTGCCGTCGCCACAGGGCCTGGCCAGCGGTGGGAATAGTAGGGGGCGGTGAGGCCTCCACGGCAGCACAGCCGACCACGGGAGGCAGGAGCATTCGGCACGACCAGCGCTTCTTTGGGCGGCTGGAGCAAGAAGACCAGAGGTTGAAGAAGCACTATGGCCGTTGGATGGACATCGTACGGTCACTGGAGCTAGAATCGTTCATATTGACTAAGTTGACAAAGCACTACGTCCCCGTCAACTTAGTAGGCCCACAAGTCAGCCACCCACCAAGGTGGGCCCCAACTAGCAGGGGGAGTATTCATTTTTTGTGCCTAATAAGGCGGCACTTCCGGTGGGTCCGAGCTGACAGCGGGGAGACCATTTTTTTCGCGAAATACGGTGGCCCGTCCGGTGGGTCCCAGTAGTCAGGGGGAAACGTTTTTTCGCCAAATACGGTGGCCTGTCCGGTGGGTCCGTGCTATCAGGTGTAGGAATATTTATTTTCCGCGTAATAAGGAGGCACTTCCTTGCGGCTACTGTGGACCCAGCTGTCAGCCTCTCCACGTATAGTACTCTTCCGATGGAAGTCGTTCCTTGACCACGTTGACCACGCCGCATTGAGATCACCATGGTGGTGGACAACGGCGAGGCCTAGGAAGGGGACGACGCGGAGCTGGGGAAGACGCGGCAGTGGATGCCCACGCGTAGAGGAGTATGAGGGTTCACTGATTCGCTGCGGTGTGAGGCTGCCGTCGCCGCAGAATAACAGGGGGTGTGGGTGAGTAGAGGGATGGCCTGGCCAGCAGTGGGAGTAGTAGGGGGCGATGAGGCCTCCGCCGTATCACAGCCGGCCACGGGAGGCGGGAGCACGAGGCACGACCTGCGTTGGTTTGGGCGGCTGGAGCAAGAAGACCAGAGGGGTTGAAGAAGCACTATGTACGGCCGTTGGATGGACATTGTACGGTTACTGGAGCTAGAATCGTGCATATTGACTAAGTTGACAAAGCCCTCCGTCCCCGTCAACTTAGTAGGCCCACAAGTCAGCCTGCCACTATACTGGGTCCCAGCTAGCAGGGGGAATATTCATTTTTTGCGTAATAAGGACGCACTTCCTTGTGTGCAAAGATATAGCTGGTGGGTCTGAGCTGTCAGCGGCGGTATCGTTTTTTCGCGAAATACAGAGGTCCTTTCGGTGGGTCCCAGATGTTAGGTGGAGGAATCATTATTTTGCATGTAATAAGGAGGCATTTCCTCGCGTGCGGTCGTGGATCCAGCTGTCAGCCTCTCCACGTACAGTCCACTTCAGATGCATGTCGGTCGTTGACCACGTTAACCAGGCCGCGCCGAGAGCACCAGGGCGGTGGATGACGACGAGGCTTAGGAAGGGAACGATACGGAGGCAGGGAAGACTCGGCAGTTGTTTCCGACGCGGAGGGGAGTACGACTGTACGAGGGTTTACTGGTTCTTCTGCCGTCGCCGGAGAATAACAGCAGGTGTGGGTGAGTAGAGGGATGGCTAGGACAGTGATGGGAGTATGGTGGGGCGGTGAGGCCTGTGCGGCAGCACAGCCGGCCGTGGGGAGGAGAGAGTAGGCAGTCCCGCCGGCGCTTGTTTAAGCAGCTGGAGCAGGAAGAGCAGAGATTGAAGAAGCACAACGGCCGTTGGATGGACATCCAACAGTCACTTCTTGTGCGTCAACCTTTTTTTAGGAAAGCCTCAAATCTGTGGAAAACAGCATACAACCCATCTGCCATTATTTCTAATAATTTATAGCCCATTTGCTAATTCTTAACGTTTTTTGGAGCCCATATTCTTTTTGTTAGCATTACAGCCCATATTGTGGCCACGGTTAAAACATTATATGAAATTTTGCATATTTCGGTGCGGTCCGAACTGTTTTTAATCTCAAAATTTTGAGTCACATTCAAACTGATTTTAAAAATAAATGTATATAATATAAAATCCAAGAAATTGTCCACGCATAAAAATTAATGCAATTTAAAATCTCGAAATGAAAAAAATAAATTTGAAACTAATTGCCGGTTTGATGTGTTTTAAAAATGTACAGCCCATTTCTCATTACTGATAGGCCATTTTCTCGTCTAGCCGAATGAAGCACTCCTCATCTTGAAAGATTTGCAGGCCAACAGGCCTGACAAAGCGACTCACTTGGCAAATCACAAAAATACTGGGCCAGCAATTTTCAGAAAGAAAAAAAACTACTGGGTTGGTGTGTGGTAAACATAAAAGAGAAGGTTGTCTAGACAGGCCAGAGTGCCCCGCACAGCCCAGTTGACACCCTGCTTCCGTCTCAAAAACAAATTAGATAAATGCCACTCCAATTATGATTGTTCATAGAAATGCCACAGCAATTTCCAAACTTTGAAAAATGACAATGCAATTTTTGCAAACTTTGGAAACGCCGCTGCAATTTGCAAACTTTGAAAGACGCCACCCAGACTTCGAAAAATGCCACTGGAAATGGCATTTTTCAAAGTTTGGAAATTGCAGTGCCATTTCTCAGAAACACCAGATTTGGAGTGGCATTTATCAAATTAACCCAAAACAAAAATAACTGGGCGAGCTGCTGGGTCCCTGGTGTCAGCCGCTCGTTGTGCAATTCTCTCGTTTATTGACTACGTTGACAATGGCATGGGACCCAGATGTCAGAAATCCATTAGGAGGAGCCATTTTTTTATTGGCTTGAAATAAGGAGACACTTGCTTGCATACTGCCATGACCTTGGCAGGTCCCTGCTGTCATCCCCTCCACATACAATGATCTCCTGATTGTGTACGCGTCAACTTGGTAGGCCCACAAGTCAGCCTCTAAACCCTTGGAGGACAAAAACAACCCATCTAAAAAAATAACAGCCCATTCCATACGTTCAAACGGAAAGTTCAACATTCAGAGCAAAGTAACAGGACTGATCCACATATAGAGTATCGAACTTCCACGTTGACAACCATCATAGCCAAGTTAACTATCTACTCCCACTAATACTCTAGTAGTGTACAAGTAATAACTTACTCTTAGCTAAGTAGACGATGCCGGCCGCCATCTGCGGTGCACGCTAAGTGCCGGCACTGGCGTCCTCCGCCTCGCCTCGGAATTGCCAGAGGTGTGATAGGGCGCGTTTCTCGCGCGCATTGGCCCTTTCCATGCCGGTGTGGTCCACCGAAGCTTCGGCTTCTAAGCGAGAAACCTACTTGACCAGTTGGTAGTAAAAATCGGCGTCGCGAACACGTGCGTGCCCGACCGCCTCCAGGGCTATTTGTCGGGCGCCGGCCTCCACGTAGTCGGCCCAGTTGTGGGCACTCTGCTCGCGACTCAGAGCGTCAGTGCGCTACTGCTCCACGTCCCGCTGGCGGCACAAATCGGCGATACACTGCTCCTCCACCAAGTGGTCGCGCTCCAACCACTCCTGTTCCTCCGCCAGGCGGTCACGCTCCAACAAGTCCTCGATCTCCACATTGCCATCTAAAGACCGATAGAATAGCTCCTCCCTCCGTCTGCCTTCCGGTGAAAAACCGAACAGTAGTTCCGGCGGTGACCGCCTCCGGCCTCGCCTATCGCGGATGGGCGGGGGCATGGCAGACGTGGCGAGAGCGAGGATAAGTGGCGAGCGACGTCAGGCCGTTGGGGGCTGATAACCCACAAGTGTAGGGGATCAGTTGTAGCCCCTTTCGATAAGTAAGAGTGTCGAACCCAACGAGGAGCTAAAGGCAGAACAAATATTCCCTCAAGTTCTATCGACCACCGATACAACTCTACGCATGCTTGAATAAGTATGAAACTAGAAGTAGTTTGTAGTTTTTGTGGGATAGGTTTGCAAGAATATAAAGAGCACGTAAATAAAACTAGGGGCTGTTAAGAAAAAGAAACAATAAGGTTAATGATAGCGAGTGTGGAAAACTGGTGGTAGGAGTTGCGAAATTGCCCCTAAGCAATTGACTACGTTACTAGACCGATAGCAAGTTTTATGTTGGAGAGGCCACTGCTAGCATGTCATCCCTTACATGGAATTCTATGCACTTATGATTGGAACTATTAGCAAGCATCCGCAACTACTAACGTTCATTAAGGTAAAACCCAACCATAGCATTAAGATATATTGGTCCCCCTTCAATCCCATATGCATCAATTTCTATGCTAGGTTGAAGCTTCAGTCACTCTTGCCCTCCAATACGTAGTCTTATCGACATACAACTAACCCTACGGTGTGATCCACACACGAGCTCATATGATGGGCACCAAAGGACAACAACATAACCACAAGCAATTTAAATCATCATAGCAATTCACCAATCACCGATAGGACAACAATAATCTACTCAGACATCATAGGATGGCAACACGTCATTGGATGATAATATGAAGCATAAAGCACCATGTTCAAGTAGATGGTATAGCGGGTTGCAGGAGAGTGGACCGCTGAAGATAGATGGGGGAAGGTGATGGATATGTTGGTGAAGATGACGGAGGTGTTGGTGTAGATCGTCGTCACACAATTATGGCCCCGGTGGCACTCCGGTGCCACCGGAAGCGAGGGGGAGAGAGCCCCCCTCCTTCTTCTTCTTCCTTGACCTTCTCCCTAGGTGGGAGAAGGGTTTCCCCTCTGGTCCATGGTCTCCATGGCGTGGGAGGGGCGAGAGCCCCTTCGAGAATGGATCTGTCTCTCTGTCTCTCTCTGTTTCTGCGTTCCCAGATTCTGTCCCTTCACCGTTTCTTATATTCCCGGAGATCCGTACCTCCGATTGGGCTGATTTTCTGACACGATTTTTATCCGGATATTAGCTTTCTTGCGGCGAAAGAAGGGCATCAACCGCCTTACGGTGTGGCCATGAGGGCCCAGGGCGCGCCTGCCCCTGGTGGGCGCGCCCCCTGCCTCGTGGCCCACCCGGGCATCGTCTCATGTTGGTTCCGCTTCCCAAAATTCACATATATTCCAAAAAAATCTCCATCCGTTTTTTTCCGTTTGGACTCCGTTTGATATGGATATTCTACGAAACAAAAAACATGCAACAAACAGGAACTGGCACTGGGACTGGATCAATATGTTAGTCCCAAAAAATAGTATAATAAGTTGCCAAAAGTATATGAAAGTTGTAGAATATTGGCATGGAACAATAAAAAGTTGTAGATATGATGAAGACGTATCAGCGGCTTATGAGGATATGACGAGTTGGGTCACGGTGCCACCATAGAAAGCCGGGAAACAGTACTTATAGGCGGAAGGTAGCGCGACGGTCATCGGAATTCAATGCACAATTAAGCAGGCATGGCTTAGCGCGCCAGTTTGCCGTGGAAAACTAGAGAAACTGAAATTCTGACTGTGTCGTCCCGTCGCGTCCGTGCTGGGTCGCACGCCGGCATGACGGTCAAACGAGTGCACTCGAATCATCTCCCTCCTTGTCAATAATGATTCCACGGATTTAAAAGGCCTGCAACAATTAAAGCGCATTTTTTTTTCGCATCAGTTAGCTGCCTTAATTATGGCCAGCCGCATGCAGGCACTCAAAATCGCTCGCAGACAGTACGCGGAGCAGCATGCAACGAGTCGCAGCCGAGGGCATTAGTTGATGAACTTTTGCTGGGAGATAAGGCATTTAGCTAGGAGATAAGGCATTTGCGAACACAAATCATCTAGATGATGTACTCCCTCCTTGTGAAAAATCATTCCACCACTCATCATCTACCTTGGTTGGTGAGATTTTTGAATTAAGCCCTGCAAACCGAAAAGGAGGTAGTGCGTGTGTGATAAGCTATTAATTTGTGTAGGATCGAGTAGGTCGTTTTTTGAATTGAGCCCTGCAAACCGGAAAGGAGGTAGTACGTCCGTGATCCGCTATTTATCCGTGTAGGATCAAGTAGGTTGGATAGTGTACGTGTAGGATCGAGTAGGTCGGATGGTGTACGTGTATGATCACATTAACTAATGAACATTCACTGGGAGATAAGGCATTTACGAACATTTTTGCTGGCAGTTTCTTCAGATTTGCATGGAATTTTCTTCAGAGCAGCTTGTCAGTTTCTTCAGAGGTAGGCATTTTTATTCAAAAAACTGCTACTTCGGATCTTGCGTCGCAATTAAAACTGCCAGGAGCGCATTAGTAGGCTAGTTAGTGATCGATCAATAACTTGTAAACACTGAGCGAACATATATAAGGAACTGTTAATGCATCTCAATGATTCACAGATCATATACAAATATGTAGCTCCAAAAGAAAAGATTAGCCACAACTAAAACCAACTAGTACGATTCCCATACATAAGATCAACATGTTAATGCATCTCAATGATTCACAAATCATATACAAATATGTAGCTCCAAAAGCAAAGATCTAGAAAAAACATATGTTCTTCCTACTAACATGGATGCTTCTCTTGGCCAACATTCAGTACAGAGTGAGAGACAAATTTGTGAGTGAAGTCTACAATTCCTCTTGCAAACGTAAGTGGTTTCACCAATAGCTGGAACCATCAGAATGAACAACACATGATGGAGGAACATCCACTGCAATATGATTTGGTCTTCTCTCGATCACATGGTGAGACTATTTTCGGAATACAAACTTTAACTTAGGCAAAATGATGTCCATTGTATAATTAGACCAAAGCAATGAAACACCTAGTGTTGGCCAATAAATAGTACAGTACAAATTTTCTGCAGTCCATGAAGTGACTATCCAATCTTTCTATGTCTATTTTCAAATGGCACTGCATGCAGTGACTATACTATTCTCTTGTGCAGTTCAACCAAAATTGCGGTCACTTTGTGTGTTTGCCAAATAGCAACGGGCAGACATCTCTGTCTGCACAAATATCAAGCAGCTAGTAAACATATACCCCACCTTGTATTTTCGGTTTAAACATGTCTCTTCCGCTTAGCGTCTGTCATGTTTTGCACTGGACAATTTGATACAATCATGTTTTGCCTTGGACAATTTCATACTGAATTGATTTGCTTGTTCAGAGCAGAAATATAGCACCTATTCTTCATCAGACCAAGGATATCCATGTTCGCAGTGATGGAAGAGGTGAAATCGATACAACCGAAATTGAGCATCCAATCATTGAATCTTGTCCTGCACCTCCAATGTAGGTCCACCCTGGCAATAAATTCACATGCAAACCACTAGTATTACTATCTAATGACAGTACGAAAAGAGTAGCAAGATAATAGCAAACCATGTACCTTCTTAATGAACATCTCATAGTGCCACCAATTGGATATACAGGTTTGGAAGAAAACATGCTCTGAATGTTGAACCAGTTGGACTTTTTGTGCAGTTGCACTAAAATCGAGCATCCCTGTTTGCATAGATATTGGATGTGTGATTACTATAAAAGTGGCACTAGTTGAAGCATAGACTCACAAATATAAGCATTCCAATTTCTTAATGGGAAAAGGTTTCTATAAGCTCTAGCACTGGAAGATTTCCATAAGCTCTAGCACGGGAAGATTTCTATAAGAATTAACAATACAAAATGCAAAGGTAACAAGTTTCAGCATTGGTATACTAGCTGTGCAAGAGCATTAATCCAAATACAAAAGTCTGAAGGTAACTAGCATTATTAATTAATGACAATATTAAAAAATTGCAAACCATGTACCTTCAAGGTAAATATCATTTTGAACTCGGGTGAACATGAAATATTGCTATCCCAATCTTAACAAAGGTGCGGCTAGCTTTACTGGCAGTATTTGAGTGAACTCTACACCCTCTGTACCAATGCTGAAACTTGTTGCACAACTAGTATACCAATGCTGAAACTTGTTGCTCTGGGAAAGCTTGCCACACCTTATATATGTCGATACGCTAATGCAACACCATTCAAATAGTACAAATATACACTAATCCACTGGCTAGTGGAACAATGGAGTAATTTTTTTATTACGGGGTAGAGTATAATGGTTTTACTGAACTGATCTCCATAAGCTAGCACTTGAAGATTTCTATAAGCATTAACAATACAAAATGTAAAGGTAAAAAGCTTCAGCATTGGTATACTAGCTGGCAACAACATTAAACCAAATACAAAAGTCTGAAGGCAACTAGCAATATGAACTAATGATAGTATGATTTTTTTTTGCAAACCATGTACCTTGAAGGTATATATCATTTCGAACTCGAGAGGACCTGAAAATTGCTATCCCAATCTTGATAGTCGATTAAACATAAAACTTGACCAACCGAATCAAAGAAAACAGCCAGATAAGGAGGTGTCTACTCTTGACCTTTCCTCTTGTCTTCATAATTTTTTGTGCAGTTTTACCAAAATAAAATGACATCAGCGCCTTGGCATTTTGGTGACACTGTACAAAAAAATTGACTTATCTCATGAAAGTGAGGTATGTAATCTATAAGCATTAACAATGCAAAAATCTGAAGGTAGTAACAAGTTTCATCGTTGGTATACTGGCTGTGCAACAACATTAGAATGCCTTAGCTGAAAAATCTTTAATACATCCACAATCAATAGCTAACCCTCAAATAATCCAGAGACATTAAATGACATTGCTTAAATTTATCGGTGGCATTAGACTGAGTGCGGCATTAGTTAAATGTGGCATCACTTTAGCAGTAGCATTGGTTGACTTTACCGCTGGCGTTATACTAACAGCAAAAAGTGGCAATAAGAGCATGGGAGACCAATTTGGACAGTGGGCACACCAGTACGATGTACCTCCACGGATTCATAGATTGGTGAGGGAGGTATGGTTGCCCAGAGCAACAAATATCCAGGTCGCATATGTGGATTACGTCCCATTTTTGTTATGTTCATCCACCTTTTTCCTGTGTGAGGACAACAAACCGATCGACCTAGTCATTCTCTATTGCGTTGTCATGCCTTTCTGCCCTTCTTCAAACAAGAGACACAAGACTCGTTCTTTAGCTACTGATTTTCCCCTTTTCAACCTAGATGCGGGTTCGATGCCTACTCTATTGGACAGTATATTCTCCCTTCCTTTCCTTATTCAACCCAGACATGGATTAGTCTGCATGAAGGTTTCCTTTAATAGTGAAAAGTAAGGTTATCGTCTGCGTGACCAGCAGAGCAGAGGATAGCAAATTGGGAAGATGGTGGAGTGGAAAAAGATCCACATGAAGAGACGTGGCAGATAGGGCAATAGAACAAGGGTATGCTTTGAAAAAGAGGTAGCATACCCGAGGGTCGGCGGGAAGTGGCTTTGCGCGTGGTCGTCGTCCTCCTCACGCACTACGGCAGCGAGCTTGGGGACGGAGGCCATCCCGCGCGGGTGCTAGGTCTGAGAGGACGGCCTTGTCGTCAGTGCATGACCTCGCTCGCCGACGACGAGTGCGTCAATGCTACACGTCCTTTTCTTCCCCGGCGGACCTGTGACCACCGGTGAGGAGGGAGAGAGAGGCCGTCTTTTTAGATCTAGAGAGATGGTGATAGTGAGAGACGCAAGTGGGCAGCCCTTAGCAAGAAAGCTCTGAAGCTCCAGCCTATATATCTTTTTATACTAGTAGTACTAGAGGTGGAGTATTGGTAGAGTTTATATCTTTTTTATACTCTGCATACAGTACCAGTTAGTCGTGCTTCAAAATTGAACATCATGCCATTAAAAAAAAGGTCGAGAACTAATGCGGCACCTCGAGCCAACGCAGCCAGATCGCATTTTGCATGAGAAATTACACACCATGTTTCATTGACATGTGGTCCCATGTACCACATGAATTACTTCAAGTTCGACCACCGTGATGCTAGGTGCGAGCCGAGGAACACTGTTAGAGAGACCTCCCTCATTATTTTCCTACATTGGTCGTTTGATTCATTGGATAGAATGCTATAGGATTTTTTCCCTATCTAATCATGTTTTAATTGGCAATCTAGCATCCGCTCCAACTTTTGTTTCACTTTATTTGATCCTACGAAGAGAGTACTTGCTCTAAATGATGTGCCGCTGCAAGAGCCGCCTATATTAATTAACCATGCTCTAAAAAGGTCGACCGGATTTGGCTATAGTAGTATTGTAGGTTAGTAGGTGACCTTGCGCTTGGCTCTTCTCCTCTTCCGAAAGTCGAAAAATAATTATGGTACTACTTCTAGCAATCTGACACCAAATGAACTGCTGCACATCCACCGCTTGTAAGCAAAAGTTCCTCCTCGTGCTGCGAGCCACCATGCACGCGTTGGCGAGGGAGAAGGCGTAGTAAGCAAGCTTCTCGTCGTTCTACGAGTTGACGGGACACATCAAAGTTATGTATTTATTAGTACTCTCTTCAAAACGGGTCGACCATGTCCATGGCTACCATCACGTTCTCTGTCATTGAGTACATGCACTATTCACGTGCTATCGAGGAGAAAAAATATTGCGTAGTACTAGGTGCCATCGAAGTGCACGACTCACTTATGCACTGCATATCTTCATTTTCTTGCATGACATGCCACCTTGATGCTAGATGTCCCGCGTGTCATTGAGGCATATAGTATGATTTTGTAAAATGGAGGCATATAGATGTCCCGCGTGCCGGCAACAAGATGAACAAAGCTCATGTATTAAACAAAAGAGTGGAAGAACATAGATTCCCGACGACCGAGAAGGAGCTACAAACCTCGGGGTGGAGCGTCTGCACTCATAATATTTTATATTATTCAGCGATAACTAATGCGGCACCTCAGGCCAATGCGGCCAGATCGCATTTTACACGAGAAATTACACACCATGTTTCGTTAACATGTGGTCCCGTTCCAACATGTCAGTGAGACGACGGCGAGTCCTTTTGTACAATTTCCGAAAGGACGTGTAGGCCGGGGCGCCTCTTCGTGTATCGTGGCAAACTGGCAACCATCCACCAACTCTTCGCCTTTCCCTCTTGATTTGGAACTGCTGTCGCACGCTCTTCCTCCCTCCTCCATTTGCCTTCACCCTTCCTTCTGTCATTGTTTGATCATCTTCTCCATGGAGGGAACAAGCCATAAATGACCCTGTTATTCTTGCCCCGATCTGAAAGATAACGTGGTGGGGGAACTCAATGATCGGTGCCACGTCATCACCTCGGCTAGCATGGCAGGTTCGTTCAAGAACATTCTCGACTCAACTAATAACATCATTACAAGGAACCCAAGGGTCCAGGAGCGGTTTGATGTTGTAATGCCCAGGATGGGACTATACCTCCTACGTGTCGAGGCACGACTTAAAGGTATAAGCCTATTCTGGAATGATCTCAAGTTTGGTATCTTTGCACATCTCATGTAAAAATAGGGATGAAAACGAAAAGATAGTTGGCTTACACTCGCCACGTCACACAATTCATTACATAGCCAAACATCATTCAAATAACATCACAACCCATCTACGGGTGAAAATCCAAATGAAAGATACCAAACATACATAAAGCCACAGGTCTGAATCGCCCCTAATAGAAACCTCTACTGATCGTCGAGATAGTGCACATAGTAACGGCTACGGTCCTCGTCATACTCCCAGATTAGCTCTGTGCCGTCACCTGAATAGCTCACCATAGTACCTGCATCTAGTGTGGTGTAGAATCTGTGAGCCACAGAGGACTCAGCAATCCCGTTCCTGGGTAACACAACTATCCAAGCCTTGGGTGTGAAACAAGGCTGAAGAAAGAAAAAGAGGTTGCAGCAGCACTAGCACTAACTTACGTAAAATAGAGCGAGAAGAGAAGTGCCTCGGACGATAAGATGATCACGAAGTGATCCTAACTAAGCACGTCAAACATAACCCCACCGTGTTCACTTCCCGAACCCCTTTCGGAAAATGATCGTCACGGTACTCACGCTGGTAGTGTGTTCTGAACATGGTGTCAAGTTTTCTACAACCAGATATTAACAAATTCCCATCTGCCACATAACCGCGGGCACGGCTTTCAAAAGTTCATAACCCTGCAGGGGTGTTCCAACTTGGCCCATGACAAGCCCACGATCCGCGGAGTCGCAACTCCAAGGTGGGAAGGCCTGAGTATTCTCGGAATCCCGTGCTCAAGATACTCCGACTAAGGTAAGGCTAATCCATCAAATCCTCCCGGCGTGCCGACACCCTGATAGTAGCCGCGCGTATCTAGTCTCAGGCCACGACCGGATGGGCGATTCTACAGGTTTTTGCCAGACCTTGAGTTTCCTCGAGGTGGCCCCGCAGACTCCCCAGTTTGGACCAACACTCATGTGGAGCACTGGCCCGGGTTGTTGATTAAGAAGAGGGTTAATTACTCCCTATGCAAGTTTTTAGTTGTTTAGGCAAATAGTACCAATGTTGGGACTTGCTGGAAAATACTTAGCGCTAAGCGGTTTATCGAGGGGGTCCCATAACCCCAACCGTGTGAGGAACGCAAAATCAAGGAACATAACACCGGTTTATACGGTTCCTAGGGCGGCATGGGTGGAACAAATCACCAAGCAAAAGGCTTAGCCTTCCACCCATTACCAATATATAGATGATTTCATTAAAGAGTTAATATGGTGTGATATCCCAACAAGCTTCGACATGAAGCAAGAATCTTCAAATCTTCTCCTCCAACTAGCAATGCTATAAGAGGGGCTGAGCGAAGCTTACTTAGCCAATCAAAGGTTTGCATAGGTAGGGTGGTTAGACAGATTCATGGTTACCATAGGAGGCTGACAGGAAAACATGGGCACCGAGGCAATAAGCTAAAGAGCGAGACTTCTAGCAATAGGCAAAGATAGTAGTGATATCTGGGTCAGGTCATCTTGCATGTTGAGTCATCGATGGGATCGTAAGAGGGCTCCTCGTTCTCAACCTCGGTAGTAATCTCGTTCTCGTACTCGTTCTCGGCTTCCGGCTCTACTCAACACAAAACACACGAGGCACGAAATCAAACAAGATGCAATACGCAAACCACAGGATGCATGGCTGATGCACTAAGGAAGCACCGCAGATGCACTAAGGATGCACAGAAAGACAACATAGGAAACACAGAGATACAGCACAAGGAACATGACAATATGCAACTAGCAAGAAACTTCAAAACATGTTAACAAGAGGATATTATGAATCTACATGCAAAACCACACATGTTTCATAAAGGACTTGCTCAAAACGGAGCAACGGGCTAAAAGATACACCCGAAACAAGAAACAAGCAAAGCTGAAAATAACAGCCACATAGCAACTTCGGAGCAAGAAATATATACTCTACAACACTCAAACATCATGACAAGAAGCATGGACATGAAGTAGACATATCCTACAGCAAACAATTCCATTGGAGCATCTCCATAGGAGGCATGGATCAATAGCAACAAGCTACAACATTTTGAACATGACAACAAAAACCTGACAGCAGTATTTTATAGCAACTTGGGGGCAAGAATTAAATATGCTACAGCCACCCAAATGAGCATGTGAGAGCATGAATGGATAGCCAACAACATATACAACAAGGAATCATCAATAGTCACCCCAAAACTAGCATGTATTTGCCTAGAACAACAAGCAAACATGGCATTTGGAAATTACAGATTCCAGACTTAGTGAAATTTCACTAAGTGTTTAAAACAACAGTATTATCATGGCATGTTTGTGAGCAAGTTTAAGTCACCTCAAAGCATAACATGGCAAGTGGTTTGCACCACAGCAAAATACACATGATGGGGAATCCAAAACATATAAGCATGCAACAAGGAGACAACAACATCAATAGCAACGAGCTCCTCAACTAGGCATCTCGTAACAAGTTTAACAATCTAACAGCCACATGCACTTTTGCAAAGGAGATAAACATGGAAATATGAATTCTATCATGCAAGCTAAAGCAACCAACATGTAGAGCATCTCATGATGAACATGTGGACATATCATTTGCTTCATTTGGATAAACATGCACCAAGTTATCACATCTCAAACATGGCATGAAAACAACTAATAGCAGCAGTTTATAACAAGTAGCACTCTTCTCATGAAGATTAAGACATCTAGATGGACTCAAACATGCATGACACAATGGAACAAAACATAGTTCATGTCACCACGATCATTTTGACATATCATATGCACAAAACGGACAAGCACAGTAAAAGTTATCCTCATCACAAAAATGCATCACACACTGAATCTAAAGGACTTAGAGGGAAAAACGAGATCAACCTGCGGTCAAACGGGTCGGGCGCCGGGTCGGTCAACGGACGGCCGGGTCCGAAGCGGGTCGCGGGTCGGGCAGCGGGGCGCCCGCTAGGGTTTCCCCCCAGGCAGACCAGATCGGATCGGGGCCGGCGGGCTGGCTTCGCTCGATCGACGCGGCGGCGGCCCTTCGAGCCTCCCGACGGCGGAAGGACCCCGGCGGCCGGCGAGAAGGGGCGCGGCCCGGCGGCGAGGGGTGGCTGGCCGGCGGTGAGCCGGTGAAGGGAGGCCGGCGGCGAGGGGCCAAGGGGCGCGGCGGCGGAGAAGGAGGCCGGCTCGGGGAGGCGGCGAAGCTCCTGGCGGGCGGAGCCTGGCGGCGAGGAGGAACGGCGGCGGGGAGGTGCGGCAGCCGGCGGTGGGAACGACGAAGGGGCGGCGCGGCTCGGATCTGGCCCAGATCGGCGGGCTGGCTTCGGGCCTGCGGGCCCGCGCGGTGGAAGCACGGATGCGGTGGAAGCAGGGTGCGGCGGCGGTGGAAGCACGGTGCGACGACAGTGGAAGCACTGCGCGGCGGCGGTGGAAGCACTGGGCGACGGCGGTGGAAGCACTAGGGTTTTGGATGCAAAATAGGAGGGGGTGGACGTTTATATAGGCACAAGGAGCTAGGGTAGTCCAAATGAGGAGATGTTTTCGGCCACGAGATCAAAATTGAACGGCCTAGATGATGGGAAGGGTTTGAGCTGGGTCGGTGGGCTGTTGGAGGGGGGTCTTGGGCCTCAAAGAGGAGGTACTTTTAGCCCACGAGGATAACTGTTGGAATATCAAACGAACTCCAAACGCGACAAAACTTGACAGGCGGGTTACGCGTACCAAAACAACATCGCACGACAAGTCTCACGCCAAACCGGAAACGTTACACGGCCAAACACAAAAGAAGGACTCTGTGAAGCCACGGGCACGTGTGAGAGCGTCGGAACTCGAAACGGACAACGGGAAGAAACGAGTGGGACCGGATACAAACGACACACAAATGCAATGCAATGCACATGACAACATGACATGGATGAATGCAGACACGCACACGACAAAACGACGAAAACCCGAAAAGACGAAGAACCCGGAATGGAACTGATGAAGCCAAAGTTATATATTGCCAAAAGGGGAAAGTATTACATCCGGGGCATTACAGATGTGCCCTAGCTTCTTCGCCGTGACCCTGCTGACTGGCGCGGGGATGAGGGAAGCCTCGCCTTGTGCAAGTTGATGCCGCTTGATAATGATACATATGATGTTAAGATGCCATCTCGTGAGGGCAAGCATTGGGCAGGCGCAAATGGCGAGTGAGTTGTTTATATTGGGTACAATTGCGAGTGAGAACTTGTGAATGTGTACACTCGTCAGCGGATTCCACTTCCAAAAATCTCCGAGTGCCCTGAGGTTGAGCACTCAGATGATCTATGTACGTTCAAATATGATCTTGGTGACTGTCGTCTACGGAAGATAGCTATTTCTTGAGTTCCCAACCGCTCTTGGAATTACAAGAACTATAAAATTGTTGCTATCTTCGACAAGTTTGTTGCCGTCCTTCGTGGTTCGACTGGATGGATATTGCTCAAAAATCAGTTTCTATACACAGATGTGTACTGTGATGTAATTGAATACGAGGGTATTGTGTTTGCTGCCACCACTCGTGGCACTGTTTTTGCATGAGATCCTTATTGTTTCGGTACGTTTGTCTTCCACCGTAATTATAATGGTTTCATCCACATGCATGTGAGTTAGCAAGTTTCCCTTCTCTACTAATTAACCATCTTATTGTGTTTCCAAGGTCTTGTGAACATTCCACCACCTATACTTGAATTTTTTTTATAACCAAGGGGGAGATGACGATGGTGATGATCACGAGCATGAGGACGAGCAGGGCCCATATGCTCACTAGCGGCTGGCAACTAATTCCAATGGATCACCACTTCTTCTATCTATACAGCCCACTACTGATGTAACTACTGAGGGAGCAGGTGTTGTCTCCCATGGTCGCACTCTCCGGACCTATTCCAACACCAGTTGCATGGTATTCAGGATGGATACTAGTGTGCTAGCGCCAACACCTTCTCCCTAGTACAGTATTGATAGTCTTGGAGCAAACTCGCTCTTCCTTGGACAAAACTATCCAATTATGGTGAAAGGCGATCCAACTGCTGTTGACACAACGTTACTACCATTTATGAGAAGCAAATGTATCTATACGTCGGACACTACGGTGGCTCCCTACCCTGGTCGTGATATAGTAGGCCGCTTCAGCCTGGATGATCAGTCATGCGTTGGTCTCGAGATTGACACTAGCTGGCCCTTCCCAGAGAATCACTTGTGGTTCAAAGCAAGTGTTTCCAACGCCGAGGATTGGTTGAGTTGAATTTCATTTCATTGCTTGTTATTTGTTGTGTGATGAAAACTTTAGTATTTACAATGTATCCTCGTTGTCATTGTGGATTGATGACCTGTTGTAGGTAATAAAATGATATGCCTGTGATAAACTTACTAAATTTATGAATGGCTTTTGAGTCGCTTCTCTGAGTGGGTGCTGCGACGAGGAAAAATATATTTTCCGAATACATAATTGTACGTGCATTGCAACAGGTTATCGGATGAGGCCAATCAACAATAGTACACTATTTGTACTAGCTTCACATGCTGCACTATCTCTACGTCTACGTACGTAATACAACAAACTTGAGACCAGCAACCCATCCTCACAAATAACACTTTTTAACCTAGCACGGACTCCAGGAAATTTGGCCACAGTGTGAGGTGGGCCATATGTTAATGTGTTCACTGTACGTAACCAGCACCTCGAATCCTCGATACTACTACTATAAGTAGTAGGAGTAGTAGGGTGGCATGGGCCAGAACAAGCATTCACGTCTAGGAGTACGGCACACGCCACCATCATGACTTCCATCTGACACCATATTTGTTGGTGTCCGTGCTAGAGCAATCTGTTCAACCTCGTCGTTTCTCAAACTCAGCCATCGCGTGACGGGCAAGGTGGGGGTTTGCCGATAGTAGGTTTCCTCAACTACGGTCCCACTTGTAAGGCCAACTCCAACGTACGACCCCAAACGGACCTCCGTTTTGCCCGGATTCTATTCGTATGGGTAGGGCAATGGGGTCGTGTCCGGCCATTTCTCGGATGCGGTGGCCGTGCGCCGAACGCGTAGACGCATCCCGGCCGCGTACATTTTTCTTTGCAAACACATATCTTTTTTTCATCATTGATTTTTGGTACATGGAAATACATCACCAAAATTTTGACTAGAAAAACAAGAACCACAAGAATACATTTTAGAAGATATCCAACTTCCATAACTGCTCCTGTAAGTTGGATTAGTGCCTTCTCGATACATTCATTGTTGATGTGCGGAGGCTCGATCCTGCATGCTTCTTTCTTCTTCGAGTGTAAAGAAGTAGACGTGTCTAGCCTCTATTCTATCAACAAGTGCATTAGTCTCATCTCTAGCCTCTATGCTAGCTAAAAGTGCTAGAACATCTACTAAATTACGCTCTATCAATATATCGGTGTACTCTTCTTCCCAATACCAAAACTTGCAACCATTCTACACAATAAAATTTTAAGTTAGCACAACTAGTCTAATCCAAGAGCACAACCGAAGATTTGGTCAAGTTCTTCCTCCTTTTGCCGACACGTGGGACATCCAGCATCCAGGTCATGTCATGCAAGAAAATAGAGTGGTAGTTGAAGCCACGTGATGTGCATATTGGGTTAAACTGTAAATAGAATCTTACTACTCCTGAGTAACTCCAAAAGCGGCCACCGAAGATCTTTATTGGATTTGTTTTTCATCACCAGCACGTCGAGGTGAAAGATGTGCAGGTTCAGTGGGTCCTCTTGTGTTTTCACTGACATGTGGGACCGCATATGAGCAAACAGGCGATGGGCTTCGCGCGTCTGCTGGCTGGCTGAGAAGAGAGATAGAGGAGGGCTGAGAACGGACTCCAGGAAATTTGTTCTACGTAACCAGCACCTCGATATAGTGGGGTGCCATGGGCCATAACTAGCATTCATGTCTAGTAGTAAGGCACACGCCACCCACATGAGTCCCATCCGACACCGTTTTTCTTGGAGTCCGTCCTACAGCCATCTCTTCTCCCTCATGTTTTCTCAACCATCGCGCGGTGGGCGGGGTGGGGGTTTGCCGATAGTCGGTTTGCTCAACTGCAGTCCCACTTGTAAGTGAAAATGCAACACAGCACGCATTCCCCCTTGAGGGGCGTGCCGGACCAACCGTGTGGGGGTGCGACGCGAACACGACAGGCTTTTCCTTTTGAACTTGTAACTTGTAAAATTTGGTTTTTCTCCATGGCGCGACCGATAGATAGAAATAACGATTTTCCCTAGAGTAATGAGAAGTTTGGTTCAGGCGCGGTTCATGCATGGAGTACGTAGGAAAATTATGAAGTTGATGCGAAAGGTAAGATAATCAGTAGTAGTACCATATACTACTACATGGATTTGACGAAAAGATAAAGATACATACGGATCCATCAACAACATCCTCACTCCCTAGTGCGCCGGGTCACCAACCGACGTGTGAGGAGTAGCGGCGTTGGCGACAAGCTCAACGTGCTTCTGAACAATGTCGTCCAAGGTTGCCCTGCGGTCCAAAAAGGCCAGCGTCCTATCGTCCTCCTCTTGCATGTAGTAGTCCTTGTGGATGATTTGCACGTAGACGTGGGTGATTATGTCGATGGTGCCTTGCTGCGTCAGGCGCTGCGCGGCGAGCGCGACCTCGAGGTGGACATTCTCCAGCGCGACGGCGGGCAGTCGCAGGGCCACCAGTGCATCGAAGAGGTTGTCACCATAGAGGCCGTTGAGGGTTGTAGGCATCGAAGAGCCTGGGCGCGTGGGCTGGAGGCCTTCGTCAAGGTCGTCGTCAAGGACCTCGTCGAACAAGGAGACGAAGCTGTCGTCCAAGCGGCCCCTCGCCCTAGCGGCCTCAAGCACTAGCTGGAGACGTTCCTCGGTATCGGGCCGCAGGCCGGCGTCGTGGACCATCTGGCACAGTCGGCTGATGCTCGCGCTCATCGCCTCCATGGGCCTAGCTTCTAGTCAACTGATCTTGCGATTGGAGTGATCACTCTTGCCCTTGGGTGCGTAGGTGCGTAGGATTTCGTAGATTGGACTAGCGGGAGCCTTTATATGAGAAGTGCAGATTGTGTTGAATTCTCGTGCGTGTTGGCCATCTACTCCTCGCCCCTCTATTGCACCTGCCTTTGGCTGTATGACAGGTTGGCCAGCCACCCGTTGGGCCCATATGTTATACACCCAAAGGCATGTGCAGTAAGTCAATGAAGCCGCGTCCCCCTCCGTGCCCGTGCATGCTTTCAATGACTTGAGACTACCAAACATCACATGCAGTGGTTAGTTAATTGCATGTAATCCTATTAAGTAGCAAAAAAACATTAAGTTATATCGCCAATAGGAATAAAACAATACACCATGTATTTATTTACAGAGGGAGTAGTACATTTTTTTTGACATGCATTACTAGATATTGCTAGTCAAATACTAAATCCAGATGGACGTGGTAGTACTACTAAATCCAGACAGTGGTGCTAGTACTAGTAGTAGTAGTAGTAGTAGTAGTAGTAGTACCAATTTAGTAGTAGCACTGTAGTACCCGGTGGTCAAATTATTATGTGCTGCTCCTCACAGTGAAGTGACAAGACCGTACGCTGGAGATGACACCTGAGTATAGGCGCCGTGTTCGGCATACATAGTCAGCCTCACCGTCTGTAGTCACTATCATCATGGTTGTAGACCTAGCCTGCTTACAACTAGCCATGCTCGACATAATTTCCCGTCCGTAGATGCCCGTGCATTGCACAGAACACCAAGATTGGGGGGTGGACGGCGCCGGCAGCGGCCATCGCGCCAGATTTTTCCACGGCCTTCTAGATGTGGTGGGGAGGAGATAAGGCTGATTGCGAGAGACAAGGAGTTGTTTGTAAATAGGGAACAAGTGCGGGCATCTTTTTGCAAAACTGGAGAAGTTTGGTTTGTATGCGTCAGATCTAGATCCGACAGCTATGGGTGAAAGATGGCACGCACAACATCATCACCAACTCAGGACTTGTTTGATCCATAGGATTTTGAAAACATAGGAATAGGACACGACAATATTAGAAGTTTCAAACTATATTACAAATGTTAGGAGTAATGCTGCACCTACGAAGAGGGAATTACTAGGAAGTTTACGTAAGAACTTTTGTTACTTTAGGTGGATGCAGCATTATCATAGAAAATAAAATCCACCGCCCTGACAAGTCACTAATAGGCAAATAAATTTTCGAGTCTCTGGCCACTTGATGTTTCAAAAACAAATTCAGCTTCTGCGGAGACTTTGTCATTTAGGCTTAGACGCTTGCGGTGATCAGCACGCCATTCACTGTTGCGCCAGAGAACGCCAAACCTCATTACCTTGAGCACACTTGCCTCCAGAACAAAGAACCTAGCCAATTTAATCTCAGATGTGCTGCCTTGATAGTCGATCAAATCAATTTCTGTAAGATGGAGATCAAGGCATTCGATGAGATTGTTATAGTCCAGCACATTTTTCACTTTTGGGTGTTTTTTTATATGCAAAAGAAGAGAACATATTAGAGCAGCTGGATGTATAAGATTGCCGTGTCATCAAGAGGTACCAATATCATTCGCTCATACGATAGGGTTTGCTGGCTAGTGATATTTTTTCACTCTCTCTCTCTCTCTCTCTCTCTCTCTCTCTCTCTCTTATCTTTCCTCTCATTTACCTAGGAGTACATATAGAGCTTGGGCATTTGTTGCCTTCCACTATGTGGCCGATGCCATATTTCACAAAAGTATGCCACATAATACGCATGGATGTCAAATCAAAAGATTTTGGCACGGCTCTCATGATGTGAGAGAGTTGGCACCGCTGTGCACACAGACCCACATGAATAAACAAATCAATCAAACCAACTACACCACCCTCTCACTCTCCCAAACAAGTGTTTTTTTATTGCCTCAGTCCTCTCTCTCTCCCACGCAAGTGTTTTTTCATTGTGTGAGTTAATTTGGCACTGGAGCAAAGTAGGTGATCCAGATTGGGGCACCAGGTGAGCAATGGAGGAGCATCGATGCCAAATGCATCACAAGTGAATTTGGCACGTGTTTTGGCCTAAATAGTGGAGGGCGGTTATAGCCCACTTTTGTACTACCTTTTATTTAGTATAAAATTTTGACCATATATTTATGTAAGAAAATGCCAATGCATGTCACTAAAAATTACACCATTTGAAATTATGTTCGAATACGAATCCAACGATATAGTTCTTAGTGACATGCATTAACATTTTGTCAATTAAATCTACGGTCAAATTTTGATACAACAAAATAGGAAGAGTAAACCAGGACGGAGGTAGTACTTGCTCTTAGGGTAACCATAGAGTTACTAGAGTAGTCTAAGTTACTTTCCACTATGACTAGCCTAGGCTACTATAGTAGTACAACAAAAAAACGATGCAGGTGATCACGTGAGAAAAAAATACTAAAAACATTTCTTTCGGTGCAGTGCGTAGATGCATTTTTGAACACTACACTTATCATCGTAATTTGGGAAAATTGTGAAAAATTTGAGCTACGTTGTGATTACCGTTTACTAATAGGAAAGAAGTTTCACCTCGATCAGTAGCTTCTCCGTGCACGGAAAGCATGTAAGGAATCCAACAACTTGATCCAGATTAGGGACGATAGATTTTATTGCCAAGATCTTCACTGTACGCATAGACTGGGTCAAGATTGTGGGAATCATTTTCTAGAAGATGTTCATAAATACATCAAGAAGAAATTAAAAAATGTGAATTTCAAGTAGACGGAGAAGAAGATGAGTGCTATACGTGGACGATTACGGATCCAATAAAGAGTTCGGAGAATTTGGCAGACGAGTGCACCAACGCTGTCAATTTATGTTGGACCTTCTAGATCTGATACAAGCAATCTCTCAAGGAAAGGCGCATTCTCAATGACCATAACGTGGAACAGCTGGAGTGATCTCTTCCCAATTGATGTCTTGTTGCGGGGCCAGCAAGACACATAAATCCATCGGAGATTCGTCGAGGCGATGTGGAGGCTAATGAACCCGTGGATCTGCTCAAGATGAAGGTACTCGAGTGCAGTACAGCTGCGGAGTAGGTGCTCCATAGCCTTCTTCGAGATGACAGCGTCGAAGAAGTCGAGCTGCTTGAGTTGAGGGAGAAGAAGGGCGGGCGCGGCATTAATCTGGGGAAGATAGCAGGAGCTGAAGCTGGCGCAGTGCAGCGTTGGCACGAGGCGGAGCGCGGATGGCAGCAGAGAGCGACATCGTCCAGTTTCAAAGCTGAGCTCCTCGAGCTGGTCTAGGGCAGGGGATAAGAACCACTCGTCGAACTTGGGTTGGACCTTGCAGTTGGTACTGAACATGCGGATGTCAAGGCGTCTGGCTGGCCCAGGGTGCGATGAAAGGATCTTGGAGACTGCGGCCATGCGTTTGCAATCCCCGTCACAGAGGCAGCTGTCGACGGTGAGGTTGAGGGGGACACGGCGCCACCGCCGGGAGAGCAGGGCGGTCCGCACGGCAGATTTAGTGGGGAGGAGGCCGATGATGACGAGTAGCATGTCGTCAGGGAGGCTGCTGATGAAGTCCAGGCTCGCCGGATGCGGTTTTGGCTTGAGCCACGTCCGCTTATTGGCTGCCTCGCCGCCCATCTCAACCGGCAGTGACGCCGGTGTACACGTGTGCTGGTGTGTGTTGTGTGCTGGGTATGCGCGAGTGCGTCCTTCTGTGCATGCCGTCGCACAGTGGTGAATTGTGCGCGAGTGCGTCCTCCACGTGGAAGAAGTGTGTCATCAATGTGCCCTCAATTTACTAGCGTGCGGGATGCTACCCCGAGTGGTTTCAACTTTGCTTACTTCACCGCGTGTTAGATGGACCTCTAGTTTACTTATTTTCACACATAGCCACATGGGCCAGCACACGAAGATACATAACACGAGCTGACAAGGCAGCATGTGGACTGGTTGACCGGTCAACTAAATAATATACGGAGCTATACGCTGACACAGTGAGCGTATAATCCGTTGGTATAGAGTGTTCGTGTGAGAGAGGAGGCCCGTGAGAGATAGCAGAGAGAGAGAGAGAAAGATCTACTCCCTCCGTTCGATAATGTTGTTCCAACATTTTTTTTAAAGTCAAACTTTTGAAACTTTGACCAAGTTTATAAAGAAATTACTTATATCTACAATACCAAAGATAAATGATAGTATGAAGTAAGTACATGTTGTGATGAATCTAATGATCTTTCCAGATGTAACTGTTTTTCTCCACATATACCTGGTCAAACTTTTCTGAGGTTTGACTTTTCAAAACATCCATATGCTTATGGACGTGAGAGAGTCCCTAACTAGAGAGAGAGAGAGGGAGAGACAGAGAGAGAGAGAGAGAGAAAGAGTGAGTGAAAAAAGTGTGTTTGCGTGTGTGAAAGAGACATGGACAACACTCGATAAAAGTCGAGAAAAAACGTGTGTGTCTTATGCAAACATATCACACATGCATCTTCGACAACGGAAGCAAGGTGAGGAGATAGTGCGTGGTTATTTGCAACCGAGAGAGCAAGACCCCTAGCACGTGGCCAAGAGGGGTCTGACAAACAAGGGAGAGACGTACGGAGAAAATGCAGACATGGGAAGGAGAGAGTGTATGTTTGTCATAGAGAGATCCCCTGGAGATCGTGATGGGACTACATGGGTGGGAGATTGAGTGACAAGGTGTGTGTGCGATAGAAGATACCCCGAGAGATATCGAGATAGACATATGGATGGAAGGATACAATACGTGTGTTCCTGATGGCTAGTGAGAGATAATCATACTTAGGGGGGGAGTGCTTCCGCCTATGATGGAGTGAGGGATTATGGTACTTATTAGGGGAGTGTGTGTCACATAGAGAGAGAACAAGGGCGGAGAGTGTTGGATGGGTCTATATGTATAGCACGAGCGAGATATGTGTGAACCAGGGAGATATAAAGTTTGAGAGAGATTGAGGAGCCCCGATAAGGCTGTGTGGTGCGTCAGATAGCTGAGAGGGGGAAAGAGATATTCCATCCGCTCGAAAATGCAGTGCATGTAATTTTTTTAGAAGTCAAACTTTGAAAACTTTGATCAGGTTTACACAAATGTTATTTATATCTTCAATACCAAAGATACATCATACAAAACTACATCTCATGGTGAATCTAATCGTATATGTTTGTCGTTCCAGATGTAATTGTTTTTCTCCACGTACATGGTCAAACTTTGTGATGTTTGGCTTTTCAATAAATCAATATGCTATGGACCGAGGAGAGTGCCTAAGTCGAGAGGGATCAAGTGCGTGTGAAAGAGAATGAGTAAGTGTGCAAAAAGAGTATGTGTGTGAAAGAGAAAGTGACAACAAACGATAAATTAGAGAGAGTGTGTTTTTTATTTCTTAGGCGTACATATCACACATGCATATCCGAGATAGAAAAACGAGGCGAGGAGATACACGAAGATAGCTAGTGTGTGATTGTTTGCAACGGAGAGAGACGCCCCTATAGCACATGTCCAATAGAGGTCTAGCTAACAAGGTACAAAGGTCGAGAAGGACACATGGAGAACATGGACACATGGGGAGGGCGAGAGGGTGTGTTTACGATAGAGAGACCCCCTCGAGATCGTGAGGGGACTATATGGGTGGGAGATCGAGGGAGGTGCGTGCGCGATAGAAAGATGCCCCGAGAGAAATAGAGATAGGCCATGCACATGTTTGTGATGGAGACTAAGATTAGCTAGTCATATACATATAGGGGGGATTGTGTGTGCCGAAAATTGAGTGAGAGACCATCATACTTGGCTAGCTAGGCATGAGATTGTGTGTGTGTGTGCGTGTGACATGGAGAGAGAATGAGGGAGAGAGAGAGAGAGTTTTAGATGGGCCTATCGAGTGCAAGTGAGATATGCATGTGTATGTGTGACCCAGGTAGATGGAGACTTTGAGAGAGAGGGGGAAGAGCTCCGAGACGACAGAGTGGTGCGTAAGAGAGTTACGGGCAACGAGCCAAGGAATTTGTGTGCGTACGATGAGTGCACCCAAGATATCTAGCTTGGACTAGAGAATCGTACATAGTGTGCGAGAGAGACCTATAGATGGAGTATATGCATGCGAACTAGAAAGACCCCCTCACGCACACACACAAAGAGAGAGAGATGGAGAGAAAGAGAGAGGACCAACAAGGTTTGTGTGTTGGATGCGTGCGACATAATTGAATATTGTCGGCGAGAGAGAGAGAGAGCGAGAAAAAGAGA